>OZ012737.1:86330298-86930298 GCA_963859935.3 Lathyrus sativus | reverse complement strand
TCACGCAGGGGACACAAATTCCACCAGGGAAGACACATCTTCATTGGGGAAGGGAGATACGAACCTTACTGGGAATAACCAGATGAGGAAGTCCACCGGGGAAGATAACAATTCTTCACTGGGGAGACGAAAGAAAAGAGATGCAAACCACACTGGGGAAGGAACCCATTGGGGAAAACTTTACCGGGGAACAAAATCCACTGGGGAAGTGAAGCTTCACCGGGGAAAAGACGGAACGAAAACACGAATCTCATTGGGGATAACCAGATGAGAAAATTTCCTATAACGAAGAGTTCAAACGGGATCTTCAGGAAAAGGTTAGAAATAAGACCGGACGCGCCGGGGAAACTAGTATCCACTAGTTCTCCGAGACTTGACTGGAAAAGCAAAAGCTTCAACTGGGGAGATTGGTTACGACCAGAACAACAAATAGCTCCTAAACAGTGCTACTTTCCACTAGACTTACTGGGGAGGATGGTGATGACCAATCCACAGTTCGATTTCCAAAAAGTGCTAAATAACACTAGACTTCCTAGGGATATGGTGACAACCAAGTTGAAGTTCCAATTTCAGTTGGGAATTCCAAACAACATTGATAAAACACAGGACTTCGGCTGGGGGAGTTGGTAACAATCAACTTGTAACGATTAGCTTTCAAGCAATGCCAGTATCTATCGGACTTTCAAAGAGTTTGGTGACGACCAGGAAGCACAAATATATCCCTCAATACCTTAGGAACAAAAACATCCTCAATACATTTGGATATAGAAGAGACACAACCTCAATACGTTAGGATTGGACGAAGATCCTCAAAACATTAGGAACGAAAGTTGAACATCCTCAATACATTAGGATATAGAACACTTCACGTAAATGCAACCACTTTAGTCTCTGGGAATTTCAGAACTCGGGATCCAAAGTACACATCTCCAAAGGTACACAACCTGTGCTCGGGATGGAAACAAACATCTTCCAAAGGTACAAAACCTGTGCTTGGAATCAAACAGTACATCTTCCAAAGGTACGAAACCTATGCTTGGAATCAAACAATACATCTCCAAAGGTACGACACCTGAGCTTGGGATCAAACAATTCATCTATCTCCAAAGGTACTCAACCTGTGCTTGGGATAGCAATACATCTCCAAAGGTACACAACTTGAGCTTGGAATCAAACAATATATCTCCAAAGGTACACAACCTGAGCTTGGGATCAAATAATATATCTCCAAAGGTACACAACCTGAGCTTGGGATGACAACCATCGTGACTTAGTTTGGAATGATATACAACCAAATTGTCAGTATTTATTGTCCATTGATTTCCATAACGCCAGTTGCCAACGGGCCTTTCTTGAAATATGATTGGTCATCACCAGAATTACTTATACTAGTATCCACTGGATTTTCAAACAATGATTGTTACAACCGTGCGTCGACTTTAAGATAAACTTCTTAAATGAGACTGCCGCTTATTGCTGAAGACGATTAAACTTCTCCGAAGAGACTGCCATTTATCGTTGATGAAGGTTAAGCTTCTCCCAAGAGAATGCCACTCACCTATTGATGACGATTAAACTTCTCCGAAGAGACTGCCATTTATCGCTGAGGACGATTGAACTTCTCCGAAGAGACTGCCATTTATCGTTGATGAAGGTTAAGCTTCTCCCAAGAGACTGCTACTCACCACTGAAGACGATTAAACTTCTCTGAAGAGACTGCCATTTATCATTGAGGACGATTAAAATTCTCCAAAGAGACTGCCATTTATCATTGATGAAGGTTAAGCTTCTCCCAAGAGACTGCCACTCACCTGTTGATGACGATTAAACTTCTTCGAAGAGGCTGCCATTTATCGCTGAGGACGATTAAACTTCTCCGAAAAGACTGCCATTTATCGTTGATGAAGGTTAAGCTTCTCCCAAGAGACAGCCACTCACCTGTTCATGAAGATTAAACTTCTCCGAAGAGATTTCCATTTATCGCTGAAGACGATTAAACTTCTTCGAAGAGACTGCCATTTATCATTGAGGACGATTAAACTTCTCCGAAGAGACTGCCATTTATCGTTGAGGACGATTAAAATTCTCCGAAGAGACTGCCATTTATTGCTGAAAACGATTAAAATTCTCCGAAGAGACTGCCATTTTATCGCTGAAAACGATTAAACTTCTCCGAAGAGACTGTCATTTATCGCTGAAAACGATTAAACTTCTCCGAAGAGACTGCCATTTATCGTTGATGAAGGTTAAGCTTCTCCCAAGAGACTGCCACTCACCACTGAAGACGATTAAACTTCTCCGAAAAGACTGCCATTTATCGTTGATGAAGGTTAAGCTTCTCCCAAGAGACTGCCACTCACCACTGAAGACGATTAAACTTCTCCGAAGAGACTGCCATTTATCGTTGATGAAGGTTAAGCTTCTCCAAAGAGACTGCCACTCACCTGTATTGCAATATAAGATGTTCTTCTTGATAGTGCAAAATAAATGCACGTCCAGGTAGGTTCGGTGACCGACAGGGACCGAAGTTCAATCTAGGATCAAGCTAGAAAGAAATTGTCAAACAAGACTCCAACCATTGAGAAATGAACTCGAATGGGGACTCACTTTATCCAATCATGGAAAAAGATAACTGAAGCAACCATCATCCATGAGGATTAAACTCTGTGAGGAATTGATAAAGGATGGACGTTTTATGCTTAAGGGCTGACAACTCTATTAGAGAGAGACAACACACCCAATCACTGAGGAGGGAACCAAAGTGAAACAGGAACAGGTATCAACAAGAGATAGCAACGATGCACAAATGCTATGCTTTATGCCATGCTTATGTTTATGCTGACGAAACAGACAAAACAAAACAGGAGATGAAATAAACATCTCGACACGGAGACCCAACCAAACTTTACTAAGATTGGACATCAAAGGGATGATCATGAAAAACAACAATTCCACTTCAAGGTTACCACCTTCTTTGGGAGAGAGTAATCTTCTTAGGCCAAAACCTCAAGACTTCACTTGGATTGCCATCATGAGTTTGAATTCTTTGTTGAAGGAAAATTACATCGAGAGATTCCCAGATCAACACACCTTAACTGGAGAGCTGACAAAGGGCATCATGAGAACAAAACATTTATGCCCCATTACGATAATAGCCATTTTCAAGTGAGCAACGACTCTTGCGACAAATAGTCTTCAACTTTTTCTGCCCCAGATTACAGAGTCAGTGAAAAGAAGTCATAAGGATGCTTTTACAAAAGAAACGACATAAAGATGCTTCAATGTCTTCAAACACTTAGAGAGATTTTCAAATCTCGACGTGATTGCCCCAGTTTAACGGTGCTTGCACAACAAAGTCTTCAGAATATAGAAGTAACGACTGGGTAACAAACTTGCCCCTGCTAGTTGGTAACTGTAAAAGTATTGCCCCAGAATAAACTATTCATCGAGAGTTTCATCTGATCTTGACCTGGTTGGCTCTGATTAGCTGAACGTTACAACAAATGATTAACAAATCCTTCAAATTGGTTGCCCCAGGCTGAGCTTCCTTTATCAAGTTAAATTCCCTAGTTGACAATGCTTGTTGGGATTCCTTTGATATTGGATTGTTTTGCACGCAATGCTGTTCATTAAAAATTGGCAATTTTCAATGTAAAATTCATGCAATCTTTTGAAAACATTTTTTGATGAAACAAACACGGCGGAGTGATTAAGTGATCAAAGTGAAAGTGGTCCAATCATTTTACAAATGATGGATAAAGTGATTAACACACACAATTAACAAAGATCATTAGGAGTCAGGTTATCCAACCTTGCTATAATATGCTTTCAAAACAACCTTACCTCAATTAGGTCTTTCAAGGGCTGTAACGTGGCTTGGTTCATGGTTCATGAAACAAATGATAAAGGCTCAAAGTTATTTGGTCCCACCCACTCTCCATGATGAACTCCAATCCTACGCTCAGTTAACTCAAACTATACACTCAGGTTCTTACAGACTTTAAGAATTGAACTAATGATAGTTGGTGATGGCTTACAAACCTAGGGTAGTCACAACTGCCTTACAGTATTTGATAGCTTTTTGAGGATTTTTAAGAGTGATAACTCTTACAACATTCCTCTCTTTTGTTTATCCCCGACTTCTTTGTCTGAACTTCTTTGTTCGGTTAAATAGTCAATGGGATGCCCCATTTTTGCCTAAGTCTCCTTCACAGGTTTTGACTTAGCGGGCTTTTTTTCTTTTTTCTTCTTCTCTTTTTTTCTTTTAAGAAAGGAGGTTACTACCCAGTTTAATGGCTACAGCGAACCATCATCATCTTTTGTGTTGAAAAGCATATTCGACACTCTCTTGTTGTGTTCAAAGAAAAAACCTGAATGCACCACTTCTATATGAAAAGTGTCTTGTATGCACGTATCTTCAAGTTAACTGAGAACTACCTGCCCCAGGTTTGAGATTTAAGGTTTTGTTTTGTAAAGAAAGAGAAACTCCTACGCCTAGGCTCGAAGGGGTTAACGAGGGATTATCTTCCGTATTTCTTCAGTGTTTAGGGATTGAAACAATGCCTTACATCATCAGCAAAGTTAAATTGAAAGCATATCAACAGCAGTTATGGATATGATTTTCATCATCCTCCCCAATCTTTGTTTTAAACAATAATTTAGTAAACAAAAGAAATTTTCTTGCATTTTTGGTATTTCATAACAATGAAAGAAAAAGAAAGAGTGAAACGAATGGACTTAATCAAAAGATGCACAAACATTTCATTAAATATTGCCAAATTCAAATAAACAATAGTTTACAAGCAACACAAATGCAAATAAAATAGAACAAAATGATGAAACAATCTACAACTGCCAGTCTTAGGGAATTAAAATTGTTTAACAAAACAAATTTCAAATTTCAGGCCCATGCGGGGAAACACCTCCAACCACCACTTGCTTCTTGTGATATAGAATTATGAGGGGTCTCACGGGTCCTTTGCCTTTGGATTTAGGAATCGCAGCACTGCCATTTAATTTATCCTCCTGAGGTCTCAACAACTCTTGCAGTCTTATTTTAAAACCTTCACACTCTTCAACTAGGTGCCCTGTTGTCCCAGTATGATATCCACATTCTACTTCTGGGTGGTCTTCCTCGAGGATCATGCGTTTGTTAATGATCAGCTCTTGCACAAGATAACCCAATGTTATACATGCATCTAAGTTGTGTCCTTCAGCTCCTTTGTGAAATTCACAGTTCAGATTCACATTATGCCAAGGTCCTGGCACGAGATTGGATAATTGTGGAGTCACTAGTGAGTTCTGAATCAGTAGCGGGTAAAGTTTGCTTAACGGTACTGGAGTTGATCTACCGCAAGTCTTATTTTTCCTGACATGATTTTTCTTGTTCAATCTCCGGCTTTGAGAACCTTGAGGAGGAACAAACACCGACTGGTGAGAGACTTCAGTTGAATGCCCTAGTGCCCCAGTATGATAGTCCCATTTAGCGTTGGTACCATATTTCAGAGGGTAAGGAGGAATTATTGGCTTCAGCTCCTTTGGTATTATCAATTCGCCTTGGATCAAGTCTGGCAATGTCTGATTGTGTGACATTGGAAACAGACTTTCTGGTTTCCTTGGTCTTTGTTGGGCGTGCTGACGCGATTGGCAGTTATCTGGTGGTTGATACCGAGAATGTCCTTGAGTTGGAGGAATCATCGGAGATAATGCATCCCTAGTTTCTCTGGACATCACATGGTCAAGGTGACCTTCCTTTTTCATCATGTTCTGCAATGTCTCTAGAACCCAATTCATCTGACACTTGAGAATTCTGATGTCCTCTTTCAGCATTTCCTGAGCTGTCAAAAGTCCCTCCATCGTTGCCATTTGTCTGGGATATGTGCTAGGTATCACTTCTCTCTCTCTCTCTCTCTAATCAAAAGCGACGCAAAGCTGAGAAATGAAAATGTAATGCAAAAGCAAACTGGTTTTACAAAACTCAGAAGATTGACTAGGTCAAAACCTTCATTTCATCAATCGTTAGAAAAGTTATAACTTTTAAAAATACCAGAGATCGACGGAGTTTTACAAAACTAGTTGCAACATGATATGCTTATGGTGATATGATGGGATGATGCACACATAACATGATGGCAAGTATTCACAAATACAATGCATATGCACACACAAAGATATCCTAGGCTCAAAAGCAAAGAGTCAAAGGTCTACCCATCCCCAAGGATTTGTACTATGGGTTAACTTGTACCTGCCGAACGGGTTCTTAACAAAGTTCCCAGGGTCAACAATCCATCTTTTGGATATTATCAATTTCCCAAATCACTCGGTAATCGATAACATCCTCAAGAGAGTCTCGCCCGAGTGTAGTATCGCGTATCAACTACTTCGGAAATACTTCCTTATAGCCATCGCACTATGTTCTAATAAGGCCAAAGTGGGCTAGAATGTAATCTAAAAGTCCACAGTGTCATGGGCTCCTTCGTTGAAAGTAGCATTGTTTTCACGAATACTCGATCAACAATACTAAACTCTCAAGAGGGCCTACACTGAGCAGTGGTTTCTTAAGTTAGCTTGGTCGGGAATCAACTCCCTATAAGCCTTCTTGAATATACCACCATCCTATCATAAGTGCACTTGAGTCCGGGTATAGGACCATCTCACCACTCAAAGCACCCGATATCCAACATACAAATATATTGACAAATATACATGTTAAGCAAATATTTACAAATATGACATGCAATTAAACAAAATAGGCTAAACCCTCAAAATAAGTAAACATCCTTATCCCCAGTGAAATCGCCATTTCTGTTACGGTGAGAATCGTGATACCAAGCTATTGATTAACTTGAATCTTAAATTCTTAAATTCACAACCGGTCTTTAAGTTATCCAAAGGAAAGGTCTAAAGAAAGAAAAACCCTTTTCGCAATGTAACAACAATGCTAAGAGATTCGGGGATCGGGGGTTGGTTATGCATAGGATAGGTATTTCACATCCTAAACATCTGTAGTAATCTACAGGAACCTTTTGTTTGTTTGCATGCTAAGTTTGCTAAATGTTTGCTAAGGTTTGGAATTGGGTAAAAGGTGTAGGTAAAGACCTAAAGATAGTTTCTAAGTTTGCTCGCAAAGACATCGCGTCCTTTGCCTATGTATCCTTACTAGGATAGAATCAGAGCAATCGTAGTTCACCTCATTAGGGTTGAAGAACACTTGATTATGATCAAGGTTCCAAGGGGGACAAACATAACAATGTTTGTGTAGAGTTTATCCAAACTCTCTAGATCTACATTGAACACTCAAGAAAGGGGGGTAAGTAATCATATCCACGATTTTTACATAGAGTTAACCAAACTCTATCCTAAAGTTCTACGTTGTAAGAACAATTGGTTCTATCCAGACCAAAAGGTGGGAGAAGGGGAAAGGTTGCTCGTCAAGATATCACATCTTGTGCCTACGTATTCTCATTATCCAATGAAAAATCAGAGCGGTCGTAGTTCGGGCACGAACTATAGAATAAGGATCTATTAGTTCTTTCCAGACCAAAAGAGGGGGCAGGTTCTATCCAGACCTATGAGTTTAAATCCTATTGGTTCTATCCAGACCAAAAAGGGGGAGAAGGTTCTATCCAGACCTATGAGTTTGAATCCTATTGGTTCTATCCAGACCAACAGGGGAGGAAGGTTCTATCCAGACCTATGATTTTGAATCCTATTGGTTCTATCCAGACCAACAGGGGAGGAAGGTTCTATCCAGACCTATGATTTTGAATCCTATTGGTTTTATCCAGACCAAAAGGGGGAGAAGGTTCTATCCAGACCTATGAGTGTGTTGAGCTATCTATGACCCAAGGGTCAATAGAGAGACTTTCCTTTGGAAGGGAATATATGAGGCAACTTGGATGTGAACTGAAGAGTTTCATCACTTTGGAGAAATAAACTTAACAAAGCATAAACATTCAAGCATGATGAATATAAAGAGATATGGTTACAACCAAGAATAAACTAGCACATTACAATAAGTAAGGATTTCAATCAGGATTAATGGTTACAACCAAAAGCAAGCATTTAAGATATTACAATATCAAGCAATGATTTCAATCACGATAAATGGTTACGACCAAAGCAAGTATTACAATATTAATGATTTCAATCAAGACAGATGGTCACCACCGAGAACAAATCTTAACAAAGATGGGGAAACATGTTAACAAAGATGGAAGGAGATCTCAAAAACGAAAGCAATATCTTAACAATGATTGGGAAAGATGAAGGTAACAACCAAGTAAACAAATCACAATTTGAAAGTAAACATGTTATAAATTCAAAGATATATCAAGTGTAACAACAATGTGTATTTATGACAATCAAACACAAGTAAATTAGTTTAACCTCATAATTTAGGAGGAAGCAAATGGTATTGTAGATACAAACAATTTGAGATTTTATTCCACTAGATGAAAGTAGACATTAAAATGAACAACTTGCAAAAAGAACGGATTAAAAACGATAATGCACGCAAAAGTTATGATTCATTGGATTTTATAAAAATAAAACAAACAAACAATAAAATAAAAATGGCCATGGGAGGGGTTGAACCCAGGCCCTCTTGTTCACCAACTGAATACTTGCCACTTGGCCACCTACGCGCGTGTGATCATGGAAAGGAAAAGATGGAGAAAAAGTAATGAAACTTGGTAAAAGAAATAAAATGCCAAAAAATGTCTCAACCAGGGATCGAACCAAGGACCATGGACAAGATAAGTGACTTAAGGCGCATGCTTCTACCACTGGGGTGGCTATACATCCGTTGATATAGCCACCCCCATAAATATATATGGCGTACTTGGTGAATTTTCTGGGCAAAACCAAAGACCCAAAACCAAGACATTTTTCAAAATGCGCTTTGATGCTAACTTACTCAAATCTTAATGGATTTCAGCACACTTTAGATCAGATTTGGGTAGAATTGAACAAGGATCATGATGGTACAGCTGGTTTTTGAAGATCACACATAAAAAATGAAACACGGTGGCAGTTGCAAATTTGGTTATTGAAATGCATTTTGATGATTACAAATTGAATCAGGGGTGAACAGGAGGATTGAACAACATGAGCAAACCATAAAGGTGATGTTGAATATATTCTAACAAGAAATTAGTTTCAACACAGCCTTGGGTTGAGAAAAGACATATGAGTTGCAATGACAAGCAAAATATGGACATGTACCAAGATGTTATGATCCAAATACATGAGTTCAAAAGCAAAACCAATTTGCACATGTTTGAAATATAGCAAGGGATGAATTTCAACAGAAAAAATGTTCAACAAGTATCTAGGCCACAAAATGGTATGTGAGTTGAAAGACAGGCACATGGTTTGAAAATTGCAACACTACAATCAATGTGTCAAAACAAATCTTGGTAGACATGAAGAGGTAAGCATTAGCATGGCAATGTTTAAACTACCATAGGTTACCACCTGTTCTGATCAACAACAGTTGCAATCATGTTATCAAGTAGGAAAATCAACAAACTTGGCTATGGTTGAAAATGAAGATGCAGCAGCAAGATAGCAGTTAGGCAGCTATGACAGTTTTACTATGGATCTCATCATGGAAATGCTAAACAACATTCAACAATCAGTCTCATGCACATAACAAACTTGTGATAATTGGTATCATATGACAGTCATAATTGTGGCAGATTTTTAGATGGTTTGGTGGTACAACATGTGAACACAGTTTTGATAACATAGAGGCAAGCTTCAATATGACAATGTCTAAGAAAAAGACAGTTCAATACCTAGGTCAAGAAGTTCCAAACAGAAAATGAATCCAAGTTCTAATCCTACTTTTAGCTTGGAAATTGCAAGAATGATCAAATATTAGACTGTTTAACAGTCACCACAACAGTTTAATGATTAGGAGTAAAAAACTAAGCTGAACAGTCCCCCAATTCATGACAGCAGAACTGATCAATCCCTCACCACAACTTAAACCACCTTCCTAGCATGATGAGTTACTCCTGGTAACAACCTTCCCACAGGTGAATACTAGTAGCAAAAACCATCTAAAGAGACTGCCCTCAACACCCCTCAACTGGCACCTACTCACCAAAACATAACAAATCAACTTGCCAATGGACTGAGGCCAACAGGCCAACTGCTGACCTGACCAGCTCTTGACACAGATAGGTATCCTAGCATGGTAATGCCCTGAATCCAACATCAATCCATATCACCTAAAAAGCAGGTTTACAAAACTGTGACAGCAGGTAAAAAAACAATGCAACAGGCTTGGTGCACTCTACCCTAATCATCAAATGTCTATGGAAAAAACCAACAACAGCAGACATGCTTACCAGCAAAATAAAAAACTTATGCCAACAAAGACAACACTTACATTCAGTCAGTGAGCTAGAAAAAAACTAATCCAAAGTTCTACACCAGAACTGAGGTACACAGATGACACAAAGCTCCCCTAGTAGATAACCAAAACAAAACAGCCTCACAAGGAGTCCAAGAGAAAATGAGGCATATGACAGTTCATAAAAATCTCATGATAGCAATCCTGTCACAATCCTATTTTGAATGCAAATCCAAGACACACTACCCTCAATCAACATCACCAACTTGCACAGATCAAGAATTATTTACCCCTCATCCAATCTAAGTAAAAAGAGCCAAGCATTGTATTATCCAAATTTTAGGCCTAGAATGAACATGCTTAATCCTGACTCCAACCACCCAACTAGATCCTAGCAGTCACAACCTCAAGGATATCAAACTATCCCTCATCAGAATCCAAAGTTACAACAGCATCATCACTAAATCCATATCTTCAAATTACATGCTAAAAGAGGTTGCTTCAAGACCAAAGGTTAACAGCCCTAAAGCACACAAACAATCCTGAGAACCCACAATATGCCTCTCAAACTAAAACAGAGTTGTACATCTCGCCAGATGTTAGGCTAAAACAAAAATGTACTAAGTGGAAAGTTTACCAACAAACCCACAATACTGACAAAATCAGAATCATCAAGTCTAGGCCTTAACAGCAACCTCAGGCAAAACTCCCTGATGGCAGCTACACCAAAATGTTCTAAATAGCAATTACAAAGTCTGGCCAGAAAAAATGCATACTAGCAGGTCTTGGTACAAATAAAAATGTCTACATCTCAGTCCAAAATACTTCAACAAAACAAGTTTACCAACTTAAGGCAATGATGAGTTTACAAACTCAAAAAGACTTCTAGCATAATAATGCTTATATGTATACCAACCTAGGCTACAAACCCCAAATCTTATATGCTCACAACATAATTTCACAGCACATCATCAATGCATCATTTTACAAAATATCATGCCTTAATAAGTGATAAGGTACTGTAGTAAACATAGACTCTTGACAAAGAGCAAATTGGGACAACATACACATAGTTTTCACAAAAACACTTCAAGAATGAAAAACATAACAATGTAATGTAAAATGAGAGGTTTATGGATTACATACCTCTTGTAGACTATGTTGAGCAAGTTAGAAACAAAAGAAAACCAGAGACCTTGTTTTTGGCACAATGTTGAAGTTTGCTTCCTCTTGAAGCAATATGCAAACCTTATGACAGTTGGAGAAATGAGGTTCACCACTGGTTTTCAATGCTTTGGACAGTTGCAATATGACATATGTGAGGTGTATGGATGGTTAGAACAACAAGAATAGGCCTAGACAAGGATTTGGCAGATTTTGAGCATAGTGGTCAAACATTCTTGGTGTGAAAGTTGACTTTTTGAAAATTGGTGTTTTTGAGTAGTTTAAAAGTATTAACACCTTCTACACAATATTTATGGATTGTGCAGATGGTTTTTGGTGAGTTTGGATGTGTGGAAATGATTTTAGAAGGCACTTTGCTCCAAGGCAGATTTTGGTCTTTTTAGGGAGCTTCCTTCATTTGTAAGAAAAAGCAAGATTGAATGAGAGCAAGTGGTTTTCTCTAGGGATGTAGAGTGCTCTGGTTTTCTCTAGGGATGTAGAGTGCTCTGGTGTCTAAACTCATGGAAGAGGCCTCTATTTATAGCCAAAACAAGAGTGAGGGCAACCTTGGTCTTTTACCCTTTTTGGAGGGATTTTCATGAGATTTTTCAAGTGAATCTTGCAAAATCTTCTCCTATCAGCTCCATAGTTCAAAGGAGATCAGAAAACTCAAGTGGAGATGGACATGAAGTGAATGAGATGATCTATGAATGTAGGGTGAGCCAACTGCACAGTCTTGGCATGAAAAGTTTCTCTCTCCTTCTTACACATTTGATTAAAATAATGCCAAGTTGCAACCTACCTCTCTCTCTCTCTCTCTCTCTCTCTCTCTCCAAACCTTACATTTTCTACATTTCCTTTCCTCTACACATCTGAATATTGTATTGAATCATGATCCAAGGGCTGAGGAGATCTCAAGTTGTGAAAAACTGATTTTTGGGAAGTGTTGAAGTGTAGTTTCAAGTGTTGACAGCCCTAACTTCCATAGTGTATAACTCCATGCTCACACATGCTATTGAGTAGTTCTACCATAATTCGAAAAGCCCTTAAATAACTCTATAACTTTCATGTTTTGGGAATTTCCAAATTCTTGATGGAACTAGGTTGAAAAACCCCTCCAAGTTGCTGAAAAAACCACTTAAAAAGGCTAAATTACTTAGAATTTTTCTAAGTTATTTACCTTCCTAAAATGAATCTTGTCATAACTCCAATTCTATGAATTTTTTGATCATGGACCACTTTTAGGATTTTGTAGGATTTGCCAAAAGCTTTTCAATGAGCTTTGAATCACTTCATTTGGATGTGTGGTTGAGGAGTTATGGTCTTGCCCCTTTCGAAACCCTAATTCCCGATTTTTGCAATTACTTCTTAACACTTGATCCAATGGTCATGAAATTATGGGGAGGTGTAATATGATATAAGGAATAATTTTGATTCACATCTTGAAGTCAAATTCCTTATTGTTGAAAAGTTGACTTTTTAGTCAACCGTTCGATCAATCGGTGCCTACCGAGTCGACTGTCGATGATCCAGACATCCTGAGGGGTTGAAACTCTTTGGATGGACTTTACTAAGCCATAGGAACTTAAGGGACAAAAATACCACCATTGAAACACTCTTTAAACCAAAAGTCAAACTACAATTGACTTTTTTCGTCGAAAACCCTAATCGGGTATCTTAAATTGCACTGTTCTCAATTCCCGGGTGACCACCTCAAATTGAATTCATAATTGATCCAATTTTGTATTCTTGATGATGTGGAGACCTAGCTGAGGTTGAATCAATCCAATACATTGATTGACCAGACCACCGAAATCCCGATTTTGTCGGTACGGAACCTTAATTCATCTGCATCTTAACAAAGATAAACTTGAAATTGGTTAAGGTTATTTAATCAAGTGAATATGATCCTACAATGATTATGAGGATCTAAGGGGTCAAAATTTGGGGTGCAACACCAGTCTCGGCCCACAACTTAAGGTCGAAGTCATCCAGTTACTGCGAGAATATAAAGATTGTTTCGCCTGGGACTATGATGAGATACCTGGTTGTCGCTTCCGCGAAAATAAGGTGCCGGCAAAACAAAAGAGTCGCCACCTTTCGTTATTTATCCCTCGGAGCGGGAAAGGAAACTATTGGAAAAACCTGACGAATAGGAATAAGACAAGGTCGTCGCAACCGTTGTCTGGGTTCGGGAGTCGGTTACGCAAGGGGAAGGTATTAGCACCCCTCACGTCCGTCGTACTCGACGGGATCCACGCTTGTTGTGTTTACTGGACGAGTTGGTTTATCTATCTACCTATCAAGGCTGGCTTAAAAGAAAAGAAAATGACTCGGCAAAGCGTCGCGCTTTATGCCTATGTATCCTCATCAGAGAATGAGAAATCAGAGTCAACGTAGTTCGACTAACTACTGGTTACGGGAAAGGTGGCTCGCCAATACGTCAGTATTGTGCCTACGTACTCTCAACAGGTATGAGAGATCAGAGCTTATGTAGTTCAGGATACTACGCATTATGGGGATTCAGATTCATCTGTTTTATCGAGTAGGGTTAAACAGCAGTTCCAACAGTTAGGGACAAAGCCTGTTTGCGTTGGCGCTGAAGTTTAACGACACTCTTTTCTTCAGAAAAGCTTCCTTTGAATTATGGGCCCACGGGGCAAAAAAGTTTGAAGTTTGTTTTCTGTCTTTTACGAAAGAAGTGTTTTTTATTATGTTTGCAATTTCAATCGCACTAAAGACTATGACCTGAGAGCGAATGTGTCGCATGTCACCCAAAGGGTGCCATACTAAACATCCAGACTGTTGAAAAGAAACTCTCCAACAATCCTTTCTCAGATAGCTTAAGGCTCGTAACGTACGAAAGAAATCATTCATGATTACTGTATCTTAAGTTGTTTTGAGATGAGAAGAGAATAGGCTCAACTACGGGGAGACTATCAAGTCTTACTGTTGTCATGCCAAGGATTCATCCTATGGTTGAGGTTTGAAACAGGGAACTCCTAGAATTTATCATGCATAGGTTTCAACCTAAAGTTCTATCATCACTTCCTTATCAAAGGAAATGAGAATCCTAAGGGGTCATGCCAATGATACACAGAAACAGATAAACCATCAGCTTAAACAGTAAACAGTAATAGAGTAAACGACTGTAAAATGCATGCCATGCAAGTGAGGGAGGAAATGTGTGTGGGGCAGCAACCTCCACAAGCTCATCTCAACCTCAAGCCAGAATGAATAACAGTAATCATACTGAAAGATAAACATGCTATCAAGCAAAATACAGTAAACTGTAATCATACAGATAAAATGGAATGCTATCAAGCAAGACAAACCACATGGGCAAGGGAGCTGGGCTCTACCGAATACCCGCAAGCAAAGCCATACAGTAACAATACAAGCAGAGGGAGCAACTCAACCTCTAGTGCAATCATGCTCCTAGATTAAAGCTAGCCTAGATATGGACTTATTCTAATGCATCAAGCAAGTCAAACAAGTCACATCAATACAGAAAAGAAAACAGACAAGAAAGCATATCAACTCCTCTCCCTCTCAACTCCAAGCTTCAGCTCTTCTGACAACAACTCCTTGATTGATGTTAAAGCTTCTGTTTGCAAAAGATTTGATCCAAGAAGCTTGAATCTCCAAATCCGATTGTGACTTGCAGCTCCCAAAATCCAAATGCTATCTCTTCAATATCACACGATCTTGCCCTCAATTTGGTATGCACACATTGAGTATGATCAATGGAAGGTGTTAGGATTGAAAGAATCAATGGAAATGGTGTGGAATGTAGAAATTGATTTCAACTTGCAATGGAAGAAATTGAAATGTCTATCTCACTCTCCTCTCTAATCTCTCACCAACCTTTCATCTGAGCAAGTTCTAATCCATATATAGGGTGGTTCTAAAACATCCAGAACTTTCTGGAATCATCCAATGAGAATTTGAGATTCTCATGCCATGAGTTTTTGATTTCAATCCATCTCATGTACCATCTCATGCTATACCTCTTGCAACAGCTTGTTCTGACTTGAAAATCTCCTTAGATGAGATACATGACATGTTAGGATACTTTACTAGCTTGTGTATTGAGTTTCCTTGTGTTTTGCATATGTACCTTAATATGCAAGCAATCATTTTCCAAAGCAAGTCCATGATTTAAGCCTCAAATCAAAAATGTGGCTGAACCATTGTTTTTAAAATGCTTTTTAGAGTCAAAATGACCTATTACATGCCATGGTTTGGATGTGTAGCTTGAAAGTTTCAATTTCCAACTTTGACTTATTTAACTTATGCCTCCATTTTAGGTCATTTTTACCATTTTGAGCTACAAGCCTCTTCAACATCTCATGACCTCCTTACTAGCCTTAAAACATCATTTTAAGCAAGTTTGATGTTGAAGATTTTTCCATTTGAAGCTTGGAAATAGGAGTTATGGTCTTATGCTTGAAATGACCTATAATCTCCAAATGACCAAAATGCCCTTGACTTGTCAAAGCCATAAGTTGAGTTCTACAAATCCTATCAAGGACTTCTAGTACTCTCTAGAAAGCTAAGAAGATAAGGAACAAAATTCATGTTGACCAAAAGTTCATAGGAATCATCCTTCTTGGGAAAAAGTTGGATGCAAGTTGGGTGACTTTCAAGGCCCCAGATTCACATACCTCAGATGACCTGTAACTTGTCAAAGTCATAACATGAGATCTACAAATCCTATCAAGGAATTATAGTACTCAAATTAAATCTAAGAGCAAGCTCTACAACATTCATGTTGGGGGTAAGATGAGATGACAATCACATCTTGAGCTAAACTGCCTTGAAGATAGGGTCAAACTAGGGGATTTTACACTATCAAGCCTCAGAAACCCTAGCTTGAAACTTCTCAAACTCCTCAATCATGATGAGTTGATCTTGGAACCATCCTTATAGCATCTCAATGCATCAATCCATGATCACATGGCTCTTGGATTAGGTCTCAACCCTCTCCAAATCATCAGTTGACCTAGGGTTGACTCAGTCAAACCCTAATTACACCACTCATGGTTGAGGCTTCTTATTCTTGCACAATGACCTGTCTAGGCCTCATGATGGCTTTCAAGACATCTCATAAGTTCTCTCAAGGCTTCAAGTCCATCCTCATAGCTTCAGAATCATCTGAGGAGCTCCCACAACTCTCAAGTTAGGAGGCACACAACCTTGGTTTCAACCAATCTCTCTGAGGATCTCCTAACTTCTCTGACAAAGATATCAACCCTTGAACACTTGAATAACCTTCTTGGCTAGCTTCAAACTCTTGTGTAGCCCTTGATTGGTAATCATACCTCTTGATCTCCTGCACACATGTCAATGAAATGCAGATGATAATGCTAATGTGAATGAGATGAAACACAAGCTAGGTAAAGAAATGTTGGTCAAATTTTGGGGTGCAACAGCTGCCCCTATTCAAACGGCTTGGACCTGACTGGGTGAGAAGCGAACGGCTCTCAACCAATCAAGGTGCGAGACGGTTGAATACCTACAAACCCGGAAATTTGCCAACTGCACAAGTAGACGGTACTCAGATGGGAACAAATCTTCGAAAACTGAAATATTAGCTGCACGACAACTAGCTGGAGAATTGGTCACACGGTAACCGGTAATGCATGGTCGATCATGCCGTCAGGCATTAAGATTCCTCGGGACTCGTCAGGTCAACAATCGAGTTAAATCATGTCGTCGGGAATTCAAAGAAAACTTTCGGGCATCAGCCAGACTCCATCGGTAAGTCGGGAACAAAATTCTTGGTCAATCATGAGCCAGTTGGGGATATCCAAACTTCTGCCATCAGGCACCCCGCATCAGCTGAGAGAACTGCTTCGTTAACACGATTGGACTTCAATCATCAAGTCTTCAGGGGAAGTTTCAACTTCGCTGTTCAGAAACCTGCTGGGGATGACACATATCCGTTGGGGATTCTGGAGAACTATCAAGTAACTCTGCTTCGGGGATCCAGGAATCATTCTGGATGAATCAACTCTGCTGAGGACTTCAAGAATCATCTTGGACAAATAACTCCATCGGGGACTTCAAGAATCATCCTGAGCCGATAACTATGCTGGAGATTTCAAGAATCATCCTGAGCAAACACTCTGCCGGGGACTCTAAGCATCAACCTGAGCAACCAAATCTGGCGACTGCACTGGGGATTTTAAGAATCATCTTAAAGCAAATGACCTTGCTGGGGAATTCAGGAATCATCTTGAGCTGAAGACTTCGCTGGGGAAAATTCAAGAATCATCTTGAGCCGGCGGCTCCGTTGGGGAGAATTCAAGAATCATCTTGAGCGATCAATTCTGCGGCGGAACACCTGCAAAACAAGAACGGTAACAACCTAGGTCATGCTTATTATGCATATGCTTCAGCAATAGCGCAATGCTCCACACGGTGGAAATGCTACGCGTTTATGATAAATGCCATGGAGTCATGCAAAATGATGCGATCCCGTCAGCAAAATAAATGCTGACGGGAGAATCCTCTTGTCAAGGAGAAAGGACCACTCTGATAGGGGGAAATAATCATCCTGCTGAGGAGGACAAGATCACGCCAATCCCAATCGGGCGCTGTGGGGAAGTGAACTTCAGTTGACGGCTGCAGGGGAACGAAGCTCTACGAGAACCTGGACCTGCCGAGGGAAAGCGATGTCAATCGCGGGAATAAACTGCACGGCCTTCACGACTACTTCCCTGGAGATAACGGCTCCGGCGGGAGAAACACAACATCAGCTATTCAACACTCTACTGGGGAAAACCAATCATGGTCCCAACTGCTTCCAAGGACTCGGCTCTCTTGGGGATCTGCAAACTCGGCTGAGGAATAAGAAATCATTCTGCTTGTAGGGGAGAGTACGACTCTGTGGGGGAACTCAATTCCGCTGGAGACTTCAGTTTTGAACTATCAACTGCTGCACACTTCGGTGAACGACTCAGCTGAGGAGATGACGTTCCTTCAGGATGCATCTGATCAGGGAGAGAATCTTCTCTGCCTGGGGAGACACATCAATGCTCGCGATCTCACGTTCAGACTTTGCAAGGAGAGGCTGCTGAACTTTGCTGGAGAAGGAGGAATCATCCTGCTCGGGGATACGCACGGCGCACTGTCTGATACATGCTACACCTGTAACAACACAAACAAACAGACAAGATACCCTTCTCAAAGGGACCTCTCAAGGTTATCATCTCGTGACAATGTTCAAGTAATTCATTGTTTCAACAATCAGTGGCCTAGGCCAGTAAGTTTATGTATGCGCATTTTATCAAAAACATCGGCGTTCTTTTTTGCAAACAAAACAGATAAATGCTAAACAGACAAACAGAATCGCTGAATAGTATACATTTTATTAATAAGGAACCCCTGAATGGGTAAAAATGTTTTACAACAGATGCAAGCTCCTGGAATGAGGAAGCCGCGCAAATATAAAACACAAATATACATTAGTATATACAAATGTCGGCAACGAGGCGTAGACGAACACCATGAGTTGATCCCTCTATGACCCACTCGACTTCGATACTTCTCCGACGCTTCAGCTTCAGAAGAGATTGATTCAGATAAACGGCCCTCAGGTCTTCCAAACCACTAAACAAAGAAAGTCCACACGCGGAACGCAGTCATTTGCTTTTTCAAATCCCTAACTTTTGCGTGAACCGCCCTTTGCGGGTTTTCAGTTCACCGGGATACCCTTTTTTGCCAAAGTCGCCCATCCGGGTTTTCGACTTTGCGGGTGTACATTTTTCAATTTATATCCCTAATTTTTGCCCGAACCTTTTTCCTTTTTTATGGTTCGCCGGGATGCCCCTTTTTTTCCTGGACTCTCTTTTTACTGTCCAGCGGGTCGCTTTCAAGCAAAGTACTTTTTAACCGCGTCCGCGTTCACCGGGGATGCAAAATCTTCACCATCCATCGTGGATAACAACAAAGCTCCTCCCGAGAAGACCTTGCTGACGACGTACGGACCTTCGTAATTGGGAGTCCACTTGCCCCGGTGATCGGAGTGTGGAGGAAGAATCTTCTTCAGGACGAGATCACCCGTCTGAAAGCTTCTAGGACGCACCTTCTTATCATAAGCTTTCTTCATCCGGCTTTGGTATAAACGACCATGCGCAATCGATGCCAACCTCTTCTCGTCCATCAGGCTGAGTTGGTTCAGTCGGTTCGTAATCCATTCTGCCTCGTCGAGTTTCACGTCAACCAAATCTCGTAAAGAAGGGATCTCCACTTCTAACGGTAGGACAACCTTCATACCGTACACCAAGGAGAAAGGAGTTGCCCCGGTTGACGTACGTACCGTTGTACGATAACCGTGCAATGCAAATGGCAGCATCTCGTGCCAATCTTTGTAGGTCACAACCATCTTCTGAACAATCTTCTTTATGTTCTTATTGGCCGCTTCAACGGCGCCATTCATCTTCGCCCGGTAAGGAGATGAGTTGTGGTGTTCAATCTTGAAACTCTGGCACAGCTCCTTCATCATCTTGTTATTTAGATTCGAACCATTATCAGTAATGATTCGCTCGGGAATTCCGTAACGACAGATGATGTCCCTCTTTATGAATTTAGCCACCACCTGCTTGGTCACATTAGCATACGAGGCTGCCTCCACCCACTTGGTGAAGTAGTCGATAGCTACTAGAATGAAGCGATGACCGTTAGATGCAGTGGGCTCGATCTTGCCTATCATGTCGATGCCCCACATGGAGAACGGCCACGGGGAGGACATGACATTTAACGGGCATGGTGGCACATGAACTTTATCAGCATAAATCTGGCATTTATGACATCTCTTCGCGAATTTAAAGCAATCTGATTCCATCGTCAGCCAGTAGTATCCCGTTCTCAGGATCTTTCTCGTCATAGCATGCCCGCCGAAGTGCGTACCAAATGTGCCTTCATGGACTTCTTCCATGAGCATACTCGCCTCTTTCTCATCTACACATCTGAGTAGCACGAGATCGTGGTTTCTTTTGTACAAAAATCCATCAGGATTGAGATAAAAATTTCCAGACAGCCTCCTCAAAGTCTTCTTATCCTGGGTTGACGTTCCCGCAGGATATTCCTTAGTCATAAGGAAGGTCTGGATATCATGGAACCATGGCTTGCCGTCTGCGGCTTCCTCGATTGCAAAGACAAAGGCAGGTCTATCAAGACGAGAAAGGATAATTCTTGGAGCTTCATTCCAAAAATTGACTTTATACATTGAAGCCAACGTGGCTAAGGCATCAGCCATCTGGTTTTCGGCCCTGGGCACATGATGGAGTTCCACTCGATCAAAGAACGGAAGCAGCCTTCTGGCATAGTTCACGTAGGACACCAAATTCGATTGATGAGTCTCCCACTCCCCTTTAATCTGGTTAATCACAAGCGCCGAGTCACCATATACGTCTAGGTTCTTGATTCTCAAATCAATTGCCTCTTCTAGACCCATGATGCATGCTTCGTACTCCGCTTCATTATTGGTGACTGGAAACGTCAGTCTCGCAGTGAACGGGATATGGGATCCGTGGGGAGTCGTGATGATCGCCCTGATGCCACTTCCGTAAGAATTAACCGCCCCGTCGAATATCAACTTCCACTGGGATTTCCTATCTGGCCCCTCGTCGGGCAACGACTCATCGCAATCCTTCGCTTTGAGAAACATAATATCCTCATCAGGGAACTCAAATTTCATCGGCTGGTAATCCTCGATCGGTTGTTCGGCAAGGTAATCAGACAATACACTTCCCTTGATGGCTTTCTAGGAAACGTACTGAATATCATATTCCGTCAACACCATTTGCCATCTGGCGATCCTGCCCGAAAGCGCTTGCTTCTCGAAGACGTACTTGATCGGATCCATCTTCGAAATTAGCATGGTGGTGTGGTTGAGCATGTACTGTCGTAAACGTTTGGCAGCCCAAGCTAGTGCACAACACGTTTTCTCCAGCATCGAGTAGCGAGATTCACAGTCTGTGAACTTTTTACTCAAGTAGTAAATGGCATGCTCCTTTCTGCCCGTCTCGTCATGCTGACCGAGAACACACCCCATACTATTCTCAAGAACTGTCAAGTACATGATTAATCGCCGTCCAGCCACTGGGGGTATCAAGATTGGAGGTTCCTGAAGATACTGCTTTATCTTGTCGAATGCCTTCTGGCAATCCTCGTTCCAGATAATCGCCTGATCTTTCTTTAAAAGCTTGAGCATCGGTTCACACGTGGCCGTGAGCTGAGAGATAAACCTTGCAATGTAGTTTATTCTGCCCAGGAAACCACGAACTTCTTTTTCTGTTTTTGGCACTGGCATTTCTTGTATGGCTTTTATCTTCGCAGGATCAACCTCGATGCCTCTTTCGCTCACGATAAACCCCAGTAACTTTCCGGACCGTACTCCGAAAGTACATTTGTTAGGATTCAGCCTCAGCCTGAACTTCCTAAGCCTCTCAAAAAGCTTCAGTAAATTGACCCGATGTTCCTCCTCCGTTTGGGACTTTGCAATCATGTCATCAACATAGACTTCAATCTCCTGATGAATCATGTCATGAAACAAAGTTACCATTGCTCGTTGGTAAGTGGCCCCTGCGTTCTTTAGACCGAAAGGCATTACCTTATAGCAAAATGTTCCCCAGGGAGTGATAAACGTCGTTTTCTCCATGTCCTCCGGCGCCATCTTGATCTGATTGTAACTGGAGAAGCCATCCATGAATGAAAACACGGAGAACTGGGTTGTGTTGTCGACCAACACATCAATATGAGGCAGCGGGAAATCATCTTTAGGGCTCGCCCTATTCAAATCCCGATAATCGACGCACATGCGTACCTTACCGTCCTTCTTCGGTACAGGCACTATGTTGGCGACCCACGGAGGGTAAGTAGTGACCGCTAAGAAGCCAGCATCAAGCTGTTTCTGCACTTCTTCTTTGATCTTAACGACCATATCTGGTCTCGTCCTCCTAAGCTTCTGCTTAACGGGAGGACAATCTTCTCGCAGCGGCAAGTGGTGGACCACGATGTCCGTGTCAAGTCCGGGCATATCTTCGTAGGACCAAGCAAAGACGTCACTATACTCTCTTAGCATCTCGACCAATCTCTGCTTGACATCACTCTGCAGTGCAGCCCCTATTCTGACGTTTCTGACGAGTTCTTCAGAACCCAGATTCACAATCTCGATTTCCTCTTCATGAGGCAGAATAACTTTCTCCTTTTGTTTCAACAAGCGGGCCAACTCTTCAGGAAGGTCTTCGTCTTCATCAATCTCTTCTTCGGCTTGATAGATCGGGCAATCAAAGTCGAAGTGAGCCGTAGAAGGTCCAGAGTCGATGTCATCTGCTATGTGGATCCTGCAATAACAAGGGTTAAGCTTAAAACAAGGATATGCAGGTTAGCACAAACCCCATTGCCATTTTATTGTTTTTCAAAACAAATATAAGACAGGAATAACAGAGATCACAATATTTGAATACAAAAAAACGCCTTTGATTTATTAACAAAATGCATGTACATAATCCAACAAGGCCCTGACAATAAAACCACTATGCCCCGGGTAGGACATAGGGTTGTACAATGATTGGAAAAAGTAAATCATTACTCTTCGCTTGTCATCTAGATGATATCCTTGACGGACCAATTGTTGAGGCCCTCGCCTGGCTTGCTTGGCTGGATCCAAGAGTCGAGGTCACAGTCGCTATCTCTGCTGTCTTCAGACACCGCGTTGATGCTTTCGAAAATCATTCCGCCGCTGGTAAATTGGATCGGCCCCTTACCTCGCGACGCACTGCTAGAAGAGGAGGCTTCAGCCGCAGGAGAATATCCCAACCCAAACTTGTCTTGCTTGTTAGGTATCTCCAGAATTCGCCCCCAGCCTGGGGTAGATCCGGCTTGGACAACGGCCCGAGCTTCCTTGAATGAGGAGAGAGTCATCTCTGGCTTTTCTGTGACTACAGGAGCTACGTCCTTCACTTTGACAGCTTCGAACGCTTGGCATAGAGTCTCATGGATTTCGCCATCCATCTCCACATACTTGAAGGACGACAAATGACTCACCATTATGTCTTCCTCGCCACAAACGGTCACGATGCTACCTCCGACAACATATTTGAGTTTCTGGTGCAACGTGGAGGTCACGGCACCAGCAGCATGGATCCACGGTCGGTCCAAGAGACAGCTGTAGGCAGGCATGATGTCCATAATATAAAAGACTGCGTCGAACGTTTCCGGGCCTACTTGGATTGGCAGGGTCACCTCCCCGAAAACATGTCGTTTAGTTCCATCGAACGCCTTCACAACCAGATCACTGGGTGTGCAAATCACTCCACGAGTATCCAACTTCATTAATGCCTTCTTCGGAAGAACATTAAGTGACGAACCCGTGTCCACCAACACGTGTGACATAATTGTGCCCCTACACTCTATCGAGATGTGCAAAGTGCTATTGTGATTTCTCCCCTTCGGCGTCAGCTCCAGGTCTGTGAAACCCAACCTATTGCCAGCGTTTACGTGGGCTACGACCTCTTCTAGCTGATTTACTGATATTTCCTGCGGTACATAGGCGGCGTTCAACACCTTCAGTAGCGTGTTGCGGTGTGCTTCAGAACACAACAACAAGTTCAGAATGGAAATCTTCGAGGGCGTCTGATGGAGATGATCCACAATCTTGTAGTCACTCTTTTTAATCAACCGCATAAACTCCTCGGCATCTTTAACAAGTAAGTCTTTTTCTGCCCCACGTGGGATCTCTTCAACGAATTTACTTTTACCTTTATTGACCGCATCAGCTTTGACCGCTTTATCCGCCACGACCTCTGGTGGTGCAAACACTCTTTCGCTGCGAGTAATACCACTGATTCCCGCAAGGTTCTCCACCATCGACCCAAACGGTTCCAGCTCCAACTTCTGTTCGTTGCAGTAGACTTCAGCCCCATAATGCCACGGGACAGCGTTAGTGCTCTCGAAGGGTATCGGCCCAGCTTTGGTGATAGTAATTGTGGGCGGTCTGGGTGCAGAAATAGTTATCGTCTGGCGAGGGATGGTGATGGTGGCGACCTCATCATCTTGCTTCAGCACTACCTCTCCTGACCCACATTCGACCTTTCGGCTAAACTGTAAAATCCCTTCAGTCATCAGACTTTGAATTCCTTCTACCAACTGCTCACATCCATCAGAACGTGTGGCATAGTCCATACATAGCTCTCCGCAACCTGGAAAGAACCCTCTTTTCATCAACTTAGCTTTAACGAAGCTAAGCGGCGTCTTCAGATCTCTGACGTCAGTCAACAAATCCGAACTCTCGTCTTCGATAATGGCGTTCACTCCGCCTCCCCTATGATTTGACATAGGATTCTTCGTGACATTTGGCACATTATCAGAGAAATTGACGATCTTGGCATCCATCATGTCCTGCACCTTATGCTTGAAGGCTTTGCAGTTCTCTACTGTGTGGCCTGGTGCCCCTGAGTGAAACTCACAAGTGGCATTCGCGTCGTACCCTGGCGGAGGTGCCCCTGTCAAGGGAGCCAGCGTTCTCTTCTGGATCAACTATAGCTGAAGCAAAGTCTGCAATAGTTGCACGTATGACATGGGCAGTGTCTCGAGGTGACGGTTCGACAAAGGTGCTCGATTCTGATACTTTATGTATCCCTGTTGATTCGGTTGCTGCTGCTGCTGTGGAACTGCCGGGATAGTTATGCTGGCCACCTGCTGGTGAGGACCTTTACCCTTCCTTCGAGCGTTGGTCACAGCGCTCGCTTCTCCTTCTCGTCTTTTGCCAACATAAGGTTTCTTTCTGCCTCCTCCAGCTGAGGATAACTCACCTTGAATTTTCCCGAGTTTGATCCCATTTTCGATGTGCTCACCCGTGATAATGAGATCTGAGAACGTTCCGGACATCCCGCTGACCAACTTCTCATAGTAAACCCCTAGGAGGGTGGCGACAAACATCTGCACGAGCTCGCATTCAACCATCGGCGGCTGAACCCTAGCTGCCAACTCACGCCACCGCTGGGCGTATTCCTTAAATCCTTCATTATTCCTCTGCGACAGATTCTGCAGCTAGACTCGGTTCGGGGCCAAGTCGCTATTGTATTGGTAGTGATGCACAAATGCTTCAGCAAGGTCCTTCCACGTGCGCACACTAGTAGGCTCCAGACTCATGTACCACTCGAGGGATGGCCCGGAAAGACTGTCTTGAAAGAAGTGCATCAGCAACTTCTCGTCATCAGAATGAGCTGACATTTTCCTGTAATACGATCTCAGGTGGACACGAGGGCAAGTGGTGCCCTTATACTTTTCAAAGTCAGGTACCTTGAACTTGGGAGGCACCTTGAAATCAGCAATTAGTCCCAACTTGGACATATCAACGCCCAAAGTATTCTGATTCTCGATATCTCTCATCTTATCTTCAAGTGCCTTGAATCTAAGTCGTGCTTCAGCATTCAGCTCCCCTTCAGCACCTCTCTGAGAGAACACATCGTCCTGACGATCCTCTAGCCATGGCTGAGGCTCAAACATATTCCCGACACCTGCATTGCCGTTGCCCAGCCCGACATTGACATTAGCTCCCAGACTCCCATTACCGACGCCCGTCGTATTGAGTCCGATGTTAGCCATCACATTACCGTTGGCACTGTCGTTTCCCCCGGTCACGGGAACACCATTCTGTGGAGTTTCAACTGGTGGAGGAGTAGGCACAGTCCCACCATGGAGTACGCCATTGCTATCAACCCTCGAAATCAGAGGCTGAACCAAGGTTCTGAGCTGATCCTGGCCATTAGCGACCGCTTGCATGAGCTCCATGAAGCGATCCATTCTTTCGCGGAGTTCCTGAACATCAGTTTGCACTTGCTCCATGATTCTGGTTTGATTAGCTCTAGTCGGATAGCGGTGAATAGGTCTCTGATCAATCCTGGAACCACCTGAAACAGCCTGAAACAACCTGGAAAACACAAAAGGGTTAGGAAAAACAACAAAGTGCTCGTTATGCAAATGCTTCATGCAAATGCAAACGTGTGTCTGTGCGTTAGGGGGATCTCCCCCGATCCTAGTGCCTGAGTGCCAGTGCTGATAATAAGAAGAAGTCTGAGTCCAATCATGAAAATAACAATCTCATATATAAAGAAAGCCCATCAAGGCAGTACACAACATCAGCGAGTACAAGATGAATCAACAGCGTGACCTCAGCCAACAAGCCTGGTGATGGTCAGCATACAACAATGATCAAAACAAAAGGAATACAAATAGTCAAGTACGGCCACGGGAGCGATACTCTTCTAACAACTCCTTCATTTTTGGATGATCAGGCAGAGTGAGTAACCCTTCGACGAGTAATTCCCTCTGCACAATGGTGTACTGAAGTCCTTCGACCGAACCTTCCCATGCTCCTTCGCCGAAACAATCTTCTAACTTCCGTTTCTTGGACTCAAACGTCAGTTTGCGCTCCTTCAGGTTAGCGAGAGCCCTGTTGAGCTGGCCTTCAGCAGCGTATCTGCGAGCGGTTTCTTCATCAAACCTCTTCTCACTATCCTTCACCTGGGCTTCCAGCTTGGAGATCTGTAGCATCAGCTTATCCTCCCGCTCTTTCCTGGTGGCTAGGGAGGCCTTCCAGTGCTGGTTGAACTTGGATATCCTCTGATACGCTTCGTCCAAGTGCTGCTTCTTCGTAGCCAGTACGTCGTTGATAGCTTTGAAGTCTTGAGCCATGCGCTCACGCTCGGCTATCTGCTTAGTCAGGTCTGTCCCCAACTGGTTCACCAGCTCTGTCTGCCTCTTGAAGGAATGAACAGCTTCGTTCCTCTCGCTTCAGAGCTGAGCCAATTCTTTCTCCAGTTCTTCATTTGCCCTCTTCAATTCATCTCGCTCAGCTAACACCTGATTATGCTGCTAAATGGGCACAGTAGTAGGCTCTTCAATCATTAGAGGGCTTTCTGGCTTTGCAGGAAGAAACGGCATCCCTATAGCATCTGCTCTGGCTCTGATCCAAGTCACATACGGAGGGTAGGCTTGATTGTTGCTTCTCCCCAGTAATGGTTTTCCTCGCTTACTGATGCCATTCCAGGCGCGCTGAAGCTTGGATAACAGATCCCCTTCCAGAAGACCAGTGAGGTACAGAGATTCTTGCACCTCTTCATCCTTCGGTGGAGCTCTCAAAGCATACGCGAACTGTCGGACCAGCAAAGACGGATTATGGTTTATACAGCCTTTCCTGCCTATCAAAGGCACGTTCGGAAACCCGCTGCAGCTGAAGATAACCTCGGTACCCAACCTATCTCTGTCAAACCAATCAATATCCTCTGCAGATAAACTCATCAGACGCTCGGACCACTCAGTTGTGGCTGCAGACGAAACAAAAGGACCCCTCTTGGGCAGATGACTATCAAGCCATTTATACAGCAAGGGTACGCAGCATGATACATTCTTGCCCCTCCTGTTTTCGTTTTTGTAGTGGATAAAATGGTAGACATCTCCTATCAAGGTAGGGACTGGATTCCCTGAAGCAAAGATATGAAATGCATCGAAGTCTACAAAATCGGGCATATTGGGGAACAGAATGATGCCATATATGCACAGAGCGAGGATGGCGTTGAACGCGACCCAACATCCGTCTTTGGCGCACTGCTGAGCCTTTCCCACTAAAAACTGCAAGGAGAACCCGGGAACCTTGTTCCAACTAGACAATACCAACTCGGAGGCATCCAGATGAAGTGATAGAGCTAGACCAGCCAGATCAGGCTCAGCATCCATATGAACAAAAGGTATCTGCCTCTTGATAGGGACACCTAGCAAATCAGCATATTCCTCTAGCGTGGGTGCAAGAACAAAATCCTGAAACGTGAAACATCTCAACGGAGGGTTGTAGAAATGCAGCAGAGCGTGCAACCCATTCAACTCGAACGCAGAAGGTTTACGAACCAAACTGAGCAATTTACCGTAAGATTTTCTGAACTCATCCCTCACAGAATCATCTGCTAAAGCAATAAAACCGGTCAGCCAAACCACATCAGGGGCAGGGAGCTTGTAAGCCACGGTCTTCCTCAGAGAACCCATAACAGATACAATAGGAGGCAAGAAATCCTGGATCGGGGAAAACGGTACCTGCAACACAGACACACGTTAATGACATGCAAATGAGTATGAAAAGCAATGTAAAATGCAATCATGCCGCAGGAGATCAGGGCAACTGTGCTGTGGAGATTCTGTATCAACAAAACCATGACGCTGCTCTGTCAAGAACAACCACTATATCTGATAATGAGAAAACCCGGGTATCGAACCACAAATCTGCTCTGTCAAGAACAACCATCTGATAGGGCCATATACATAGGACCATAATTCTGCTCTGTCAAGAACAAGCGTCTGATAATAAGGACCTCTGACACAGGACCAAGAAACTCTGCTCTGTCAAGAACAAACATACATCTGTTGATGAGATCTTCAGACCCCAATCATAAATCTGCTCTGTCAAGAACAAACAATAGATGACCAAAACTCTGCTCTAGCAAGAACAAACATCTGATAATGAGATCCTCAGACCCCGGTCATAAACCTGCTCTGTCAAGAACAAATACACATCTGATGATAAGATCCTCTGATCAAAACCTGTTCTATCAAGAACAAATACTCATCTGATGATAAGATCCTCTGATCCCAATCAAAAACCTGTTCTGTCAAGAACAATCGTATATCTGATGATGAGAACCTCTGGTACCAACAAAACTGATCCACTATCAAGAAAACCAGGTGGTCTAAAGGTCAACGTTTCCTGCAATAAACCCAAACCTGCTCACAGGTATGGACCTAAACTGACTCAAGTTCGGCATCCTATGCGTTCATCAGCGTCACAGACATTCAAGAGAGGTGATACGATACCCAGAAGGTGTGGCATCACTAGCTCATGAAGCGGCCTCACTCGGTTGAATCACAAATGATCGGTCCCCAGAGTCGACAATCCTCCAAACCAACAACCGTCTCAACCTAAAGGGTTGAAAGAGAAGTCAACCGGGAGAACCTCGTCTGAGCGTGGATTTCATGAGACACTAGTGCTTGTAAAGAAAGCACGTGCCCACTAATTTCCACAACTAATGCTATGTTCGCTCAAGCCTGGGTCTGGCTTCTCACTCATCAGGATGCCCCTCCCACAACAGCACAGATAATCATATCATACTGAAAAATAAAATGCGGGAAATAAAATGCGATAGATAAACACAACCCAACAAGTAATCATACAAGCGATAGGATTGACTCTCATAGGGAACCGGAGAACCAGAGATTCTGGGTTCGTTCCCCAGCAGAGTCGCCAGCTGTCGCTTCCGCAAAAATAAGGTGCCGGCAAAATAGAAGAGTCGCCACCTTTCGTTATTTATCCCTCGGAGCAGGAAAGGAAACAATCGGAAAAACCTGACGAATAGGAATAAGACAAGGTCATCGCAACCGTTGTCTGGGTTCGGGAGTCGGTTACGCAAGGGGAAGGTATTAGCACCCCTCACGTCCTTCGTACTCGACGGGATCCATGCTTGTTGTGTTTACTGGACGAGTTGGTTTATCTATCTACCTATCAAGGCTGGCTTAAAAGAAAAGAAAATGACTCGGCAAAGCGTCGCGCTTTATGTCTACGTATCCTCATCATAGAATGAGAAATCAGAGTCAACGTAGTTCGACTAACTACTGGTTACGGGAAAGGTGGCTCGCCAATACGTCAGTATTGTGCCTACGTACTCTCAACAGGTATGAGAGATCAGAGCTTACGTAGTTCGGGATACTACGCATTATGGGGATTCAGATTCATCTGTTTTATCGAGTCGGGTTAAACAGCAGTTCCAGCAGTTAGGGACAAAGCCTGTTTGCGTTGGCGCTGAAGTTTAACGACACTCTTTTCTTCAGAAAAGCTTCCTTTGAATTATGGGCCCACGGGGCAAAAAAGTTTGAAGTTTGTTTTCTGTCTTTTACGAAAGAAGTGTTTTTTATTATGTTTGCAATTTCAATCCCACTAAAGACTATGACCTGAGAGCGAATGCGTCGCATGTCACCCAAAGGGTGCCATACTAAACATCCAGACTGTTGAAAAGAAACTCTCCAACAATCCTTTCTCAGATAGCTTAAGGCTCGTAATGTACGAAAGAAATCATTCATGATTACTGTATCTTAAGCTGTTTTGAGATGAGAAGAGAATAGGCTCAACTACGGGGAGACTATCAAGTCTTACTGTTGTCATGCCAAGGATTCATCCTATGGTTGAGGTTTGAAACAGGGAACTCCTAGAATTTATCATGCATAGGTTTCAACCTAAAGTTCTATCATCACTTCCTTATCAAAGGAAATGAGAATCCTAAGGGGTCATGTCAATGGTACACAGAAACAGATAAAGCATCAGCTTAAACAGTAAACATTAATACAGTAAACGACTGTAAAATGCATGCCACGCAAGTGAGGGAGGAAATGTGTGTGGGGCAGCAACCTCCACAAGCTCATCTCAACCTCAAGCCAGAATGAATAACAGTAATCATACTGAAAGATAAACATGCTATCAAGCAAAATACAGTAAACTGTAATCATACAGATAAAATGGAATGCTATCAAGCAAGACAAACCACATGGGCAAGGGAGCTGGGCTCTACCGAATACCCGCAAGCAAAGCCATACAGTAACAATACAAGCAGAGGGAGAAACTCAACCTCTAGTGCAATCATGCTCCTAGATTAAAGCTAGCCTAGATATGGACTTATTCTAATGCATCAAGCAAGTCAAACAAGTCACATCAATACAGAAAAGAAAACAGACAAGAAAGCATATCAACTCCTCTCCCTCTCAACTCCAAGCTTCAGCTCTTCTGACAGCAACTCCTTGATTGATGTTAAAGCTTCTGTTTGCAAAAGATTTGATCCAAGAAGCTTGAATCTCCAAATCCGATTGTGACTTGCAGCTCCCAAAATCCAAATGCTATCTCTTCAATCTCACACGATCTTGCCCTCAATTTGGTATGCACACATTGAGTATGATCAATGGAAGGTGTTAGGATTGAAAGAATCAATGGAAATGGTGTGGAATGTAGAAATTGATTTCAACTTGCAATGGAAGAAATTAAAATGGCTATCTCACTCTCCTCTCTAATCTCTCACCAACCTTGCATCTGAGCAAGTTCTAATCCATATATAGGATGGTTCTAAACCATCCAGAACTTTCTGGAATCATCCAATGAGAATTTGAGATTCTCATGCCATGAGTTTTTGATTTCAATCCATCTCATGTACCATCTCATGCTATACCTCTTGCAGCATCTTGTTCTGACTTGAAAATCTCCTTAGATGAGATACATGACATGTTAGGATACTTTACTAGCTTGTGTATTGAGTTTCCTTGTGTTTTGCATATGTACCTTAATATGCAAGCAATCATTTTCCAAAGCAACTCGATGATTTAAGCCTAAAATCAAAAATGTGGCTGAACCATTGTTTTTAAAATGCTTTTTAGAGTCAAAATGACCTATTACATGCCATGGTTTGAATGTGTAGCTTGAAAGTTTCAATTTCCAACTTTGACTTATTTAACTTATGCCTCCATTTTAGGTCATTTTTACCATTTTGAGCTACAAGCCTCTTCAACATCTCATGACCTCCTTACTAGCCTTAAAACATCATTTTAAGCAAGTTTTGATGTTGAATATTTTTCCATTTGAAGCTTGGAAATAGGAGTTATGGTCTTATGCTTGAAATGACCTATAATCTCCAAATGACCAAAATGCCCTTGACTTGTCAAAGCCATAAGTTGAGTTCTACAAATCCTATCAAGGACTTCTAGTACTCTCTAGAAAGATAAGAAGATAAGGAACAAAATTCATGATGACAAAAAGTTCATAGGAATCATCCTTCTTGGGAAAAAGTTGGATGCAAGTTGGGTGACTTTCAAGGCCCCAGATTCACATACCTCAGATGACCTGTAACTTGTCAAAGTCATAACATGAGATCTACAAATCCTATCAAGGAATTATAGTACTCAAATTAAATCTAAGAGCAAGCTCTACAACATTCATGTTGGGGGTAAGATGAGATGAGAATCACATCTTGAGCTAAACTGCCTTGAAGATAGGGGTCAAACTAGGGGATTTTACACTGTCAAGTCTCAGAAACCCTAGCTTGAAACTTCTCAAACTCCTCAATCGTGATGAGTTGATCTTGGAATCATCCTTATAGAATCTCAATGCATCATTCCATGATCACATGGCTCTTGGATTAGGTCTCAACCCTCTCCAAATCATCAGTTGACCTAGGGTTGACTCAATCAAACCCTAATTACACCACTCATGGCTGAGGCTTCTTATTCTTGCACAATGACCTATCTAGGCCTCATGATGGCTTTCAAGACATCTCATAAGTTCTCTCAAGGCTTCAAGTCCATCCCCATAGCTTCAGAATCATCTGAGGAGCTCCCACAACTCTCAAGTTAGGAGGCACACAACCTTGGTTTCAACCAATCTCTCTGAGGATCTCTTAACTTCTCTGACAAAGATATCAACCCTTGAACACTTGAATAACCTTCTTGGATAGCTTCAAACTCTTGTGTAGCCCTTGATTGGTAATCATACCTCTTGATCTCCTGCACACATGTCAATGAAATGCAGATGATAATGCTAATGTGAATGAGATGAAACACAAGCTAGGTAAAGAAATGTTGGTCAAATTTTGGGGTGCAACACTGGTTTGCAGAGAGAATCAGTCGAACAAAAATTACCAACCAAGCCTGGGAAGAAGCCAGTCAAATAAAATCCAAGGCGGTTCTCCCCAGGAATTCTCTCAAAAATAAAAGAGGAAGTCGAAAGACTCCTTTGATGTAAGTTCATCCGCACTACCAGGTATGTCGAATGGTTGGCCAATATTATGCCCGTTATTAAAAAGAATGGATCTTTAAGAGTTTGTATAGACTTTAGAGATCTAAATTCAGCTACTCCAAATGATGAATATTTTATGCCTGTGGCAGAAATGCTAGTCGATTCCGCCGTAGGACATGAGTATCTCACCATGTTGGATGGATTCTTTGGTTATAACCAGATTTTCATTGTCAAAGATGATGTCCCCAAAATAGCTTTTCGATGTCCTAGAGCTTTAGGCACCTACCAATGTGTAGTGATGCCCTTTGGCCTAAAAAATGCTGGGGCAACATATCAGCGAGCATTGAACTCAATTTTTCATGATTATATAGAGACATTTGTGCATATATATATATATATATATATATATATATATATATATATATATATATATATATATATATATATATATATATATATATATATATATATATATATATATATATATATATATATATATATATATATATATATATATATATATATATATATATATATATATATATATATATATATATATATATATATATATATATATATATATATATATATATATATATATATATTGATGACATTGTGGTTAAGTCTTGTTCAAGGAAAAAACACTTGGACCATCTTCGGCAATCCTTTGAGAGGATGAGGAGATATGGTCTTAAGATGAATCCTCTTAAGTGTGAATTTTCTGTGCAGGCAGGGGATTTTCTAGGCTTTGTGGTCCATAAAAAGGGGATCGAGATTAATTAGAAATAAACTAAAGCCATCATGGAAGCGAAAGCGCCATCAACAAAAAAGGAGTTGCAGTCACTACTGGGCAAGATAAACTTCTTGAGAAGGCTCATATCAAACCTAAGAGAAAAAACGCAGGCCTTTTCACCATTACTTCAGTTCAATAAAGAGGGGTTCGAATGAGGGAAAGATCAACAGGAAGCCTTCAACAAGATCAAAGACTACCTGAGCCATCCTCCAGTTCTTTCACCACCTTGTAGGAGTATGAATATGAGGTTGTACATAACAGCGTTAGACAAAATTTAGGGAGCATGTTGGCTCAAGAGGATGGGAATGGCGTCGAAAGAGCCATCTACTACCTCAGTAGAGTTTTAAATGATGCTAAAACTAGGAATAGAATGATAGAAAAGTTATGTCTATGCTTGTATTTCTCTTGTACAAAATTGAAGCAATATATAAAACTAGTTTATGTTTCGTCTCACTTTGATGTTATCAAACATATGTTGTCTAAACCTATCTTGCACAGTCGAATAGGTAAGTGGGCACTAGCTTTAACTGAGTATTCTTTAACATATAAGCCTTTGAAGGCACTTAAAGGACAGGTGGTAGCATACTTTTTTGTCGACCACTCCATAAATGAAAGCACATTAAATTACGTCAAAATGGAACCTTGGAAGTTGTACTTCGATGGCTCCAGACATAAAGAGGGGATAGGCATTGGCGTGCTAATTATTCCTCCTGAAAAAATTCCAACAAAATTTAAGTATAAAGTTGAAGGGCTTTGCTCCAACAACGAGGCTGAATACGAGGCCTTGATAGCAGAAATTGAAATTTTGTTAGAATTGGGGGCAACCCGAGTCGAAATAATGGGAGATTCAGAGTTGGTTATAAAGCAAATTACAAAGGAGTACAAGTGTGTTAAGGAAAATCTTATCATGTATTTTGTAATAGCCAACAGACTGCTGAAAAAATTTGAAGTGGCAAGTATTCGACATATACCTCGACTAAAGAATCAAGTAGCAAATGACTTAGCTCAGATTTCCTCTGGATATAAGGTTTCGAAGGAAAGCTTACAGGAAGAAATCACAGCTAGGCGTAAAGTCGTGTTTGTTGGACTACGTCCATCAGATCTCAAAGCAACGAACTTTGGATATGCTGATGAGGAGAACTTTGAGATTTTTATAATGGATAATTTGAAGGATAAAGACTGGAGGAAGCCTTTTGGTCGAGTACTTACGTAATCCATCAGCGTCTATAGAGCGAAAGGTTAAGTATCAAACTTTAAGTTACGTTCTTCTAGGAAATGAGTTATTTAAAAAGACCCTTGAGGGGGTCTTACTTTAATGCCTTAGTGAATTTGAGGCATATCTGGCCCTTTCGACGGTTCATAGTGGGGCTTGTGGGGCACACCAGGTAGGCCATAAGATGAAACGGCTATTGTTTTGTCAATGTGTGTATTGGCCTACTATGTTAAAAGATTGCATTGAATTCGCTAAGGGCTGCCAGGAATGTCAGGTCCATGCTGGCATACAACATGTCCCAGCAAGCGAATTACATTCCATAGTCAAACCATGGCCTTTCAGAGGTTGGGATTTGGACTTGATTGGAGAAATTCGACCTGCATCCTCCAAAAATCTAAAATACATCCTGGTAGGAATTGACTACTTTACGAAGTGGATCGAAGTGGTACCTCTACCAAAGGTGGATCAAGAGGATGTTATCGAGTTTATTCAAAAGTATATCATTTACAGATTTGGAATACCATAAACAATTACGACAGATCAAGGGTCAGTGTTTACTGGTCGAAAGATGCAGGAGTTTGCTAAGGAGATGGAATTCAAACTCCTAACCTCGACACCTTATTATGCTCAGGCTAATGATCAATTCGAAGCAGCTAATAAAGTGGTGATTGGGTTGAGAAAAAATCATGCGGGAGAGAAGCCTAAAAATTGGCATAAGACGTTAGACCAGATCCTCTGGGCATGTCGAACCTCTCCCAAAGAAGCCATCAATAGCACTCCATTTCGACTGACTTTTGGCCATGATGCAGTATTACCTGTTGAGATCTACCTGCAGTCAATTAGGATTTAGAGTCATCATGAAATTCCTCACGAGACTTATTGGAATATGATGTTAGATGAGTTGGTGGATTTAGATGAGGAAAGACTTAAAGCTATGGAACTTTTGAGGAGACAAAAGAAGAGAGTAGAAAATTCATACAATAAAAAGGTTAAGGTTAAGACCTTTTCGCCTGGAGACTTAGTTTGGAGGGTAATTTTTCCTATGGATCAAAAGGTAAGAGCCTTAGGCAAATGGTCCCCAAAATGGGAAGGCCCATTCCAAATCACGCAAGTTTTCTTCAATGGAGCTTATGAAGTCGAAGAATTAAACGAAGATAAGAGAATCTTAAAAGTAAATGGCAAGTATTTGAAAAAATATAAATCAGCGCTTCAAGAAATTAAAATCTCTAGAGAATAATTCAATACATAAAGCAAAGCCAAAAATGGTATTCATAAATGCCAAAATGGTTTAAATCATTACATAGTCAGGTCTGAAAGACTATGGCATATGATGGCCAAAAGTAAGTATTACAAAGAAATTAACAAGCTAAAATGGGAGACTCTCTTTCATTTTTAAATATCTCGACTTCTGGAGTTCGAGGCGCCTTTCGCACAAGGTTTTGTCGAACTTCAAATGGGCAACTTCTTTCTCCAATTGTCGAGCTTCCTCAGCAAAAATTATAGCATGATCAAGCTTTTTCGAGAGGCTGGAATCATTGAAGGCAGATAGCTCAACATTTTGTTTCTTGGCCTTTGAGATCTTGCTTCGAAGCTTCTTGATCTTTCGCTCCCAAGAAGTCATGTTCTTTTCATTAGAGGTAATCTCTTGCTTGTTCTTTTCTTTTGCTTCCTCCAATTCTGCTACCTTGTTCTCAGACTCAGCGGCAGAAGCCCAAGCGGCAGCCTCACTCCCAATTTTGGTCGAAATGGCTTTTTCAATCTGAGGCAGGCGCTTGAGATTCCCATAGACTTGGTCAATCATGGTGCCAAGTTCTAGGATAATGGTAGCAGACTCAGGGGAAATAACATGAATGTCCACTTGTTGAAGAAGATTCTTCAGAGAGAGGTGGATAACATGGTCCATTTGCAAGATAGTGAAAAGGTCACCCTTGAAGGTTTTTTCTTTGATCTTCTAGAGGTTGTTCTCTTCGGGATTGCTCGAAGCTTGATCTTCAGAAGTTGAAGTACTCAGAGTCTTGCTAGAAGAACTTCCTAGACTACCAAGAAGGATCTTGATGTATTGTCGAGGGTTGCTGACCTTCAAGGCATTGAGTTCTGCTTCAGTAAGGCTTTCTCCACACATAGTGGGCATTACTTTGCCTTCATTAGCAGCAACAGTGGCTGGAGTAGCAACAACCTCGACTTGGGTTGGCTCATTGTCAGGACCTTTCCCAGTTTCCTCCTCTTCACTCTGACCATCATCTCCCTTGTCTTCATCCATTTCGTCGCCTGTATTTTCGTCACTATGGTAGTCCAATTCAGATTGATGTATGGTTTCATCTTCCTCCATATCCTCGCTCCCCGCTAGATCAGCATTTTCGACGCCAAGAATATCGCCCAATGGGGAATTGCCCGCATCAGCTAAGGATGTATCTTCCTTCATATGGACGTCTCTCGTACCATGTGTCTCAAGATTCTGTTTTGCATCATCTTCCTCATGATCAGAGCCATCAGTTTGAGACTGTTGGGTAGCAGTCTTTGCAGGCGAAGGAGGAGCTGTTTCAAAGCCAGGTTTATTAATTTCACCAAGTGAACTTATTCCAGAGCCCAAATCAGACGTGGAATGGTAAGTGGGCTCACCTTAGCTATTTAGGATGGTGACTGGAGAAGGAGATTTGTCCATCGGTGGCTTCGAACCACTTGCATCAGCCTGAAACAAAAGAAAATTAAGTTATGATAAAAGGGAACAAGGTGCAAGTAAAATGGAATTTCGAGGGAAACTAAGACGTGAGTTACCTTGATAGCCTCATCAGCAGGACTAGAATTGTTACTCTCGACAAGGACTGTGGCTGGTGTCGAGGAACCCTTAGAGGTTTCTACACCACCACTGATGGGTGTAGTCGTCTTGGAAACCTTAGCCATTATGGGGTCAGATTGGTTACAAGCGTCATCTGTCCCTTGGCTGGCTGTCTTCCTCTTCTTCAGTTTTAGGTCTTCAAAAGGAGATTCGTCATCATCCTCTGAGTCAATGATAATTTGAGCAGTAGCCCTCTTCAACTTCTTTAGAGGTGTCGAAGGTGGTTTACGAGATGCCTAAGTTACTAAGAAGTATTAGAGGGAATCAAGAACAGACTAATAAGAGAAAGAGGCGTGGGAAGTACCTTGTTGCCTTCAGCCTTTATCTCAACCCGTGGTTGAGGTGCATTTTTCTTAGGGTCAGCTGCAAAATAAAAATCATTGCCATAAGTTAATAATAATAGCGTTCAGGTAAAGGAACCTAAAATCGAAGGATGACGACCTTGAAGGAATTCGGATTCGATGCGAACATCTTTGATACCGACATGAAGGTGCCCTTTGAAACTATTGAGTGTATGTTTAGTCGGAACCACCCGTTGGGCCTTAGTTTCGACTGCTGACGAAGGATTTTTATAGAATCCTCAAAGATAAACCAATCTGGAAATGGAGGGGCAAGAGCCACTTCAAAGTCAGTAGATGGTAGTCGAGGAGTTTTTGGGGGAAACAGGGCGAAAGCCACTTCATAACGTTTCTCAGGAGGAACGTACGAAGGGATTTTTAAATTCTCCATTTTCTTTGAAAAAATTTCTTTCAGCGTGACAGCGACTTCGTGGATGGTTTAACTAACATCATTTGGTCGATAAGCAGTTTCAAAGTACTTATGGAAGGCTTGAAACTCTTTGATATGAGTGGATATACCTTTCTTGACTTTCTCCTACACATCAACAAAAGCTTGGTCAATCAAGTGAATAAAGCTAGAAACATCAAGGAATTCTGAAGGTGAGAGGGCTCAAAGTAAACAGAGGTGAGGAGAGTTTTGTGGGCATGTCGAGCAAGATGCGTCGAACTCTCTATGTTATTGAAGACGGTATAGGGGAGGATCACATGAGCTTTCTTGTCATATAGACACTTGGGAAATGTTTGGACTAAGCCAAACTGTCGAGAGACAAGATTTTCCTGGTAGGCCATCAAAGCTGCTTGGCCCCTCAGAAGGTTAAGTTTGTGGACAATGAGTCGAGGAATCAAAAAAACTTCCCAGACAAGCATTGACTCTGCTTCATACTTTTTGAACGCGGGAGGGAAGGCCCTAGTTGTTGCACCCCAAAATTTGCCCTCGTTGTTTCTAAACCTTGACTGGCTTTTGCTTCGTATTCATTTGCATTTTAGACAGTTTAAACTAGTTCAAATATTAAGTTCCATGTCGAAATTGAACAAAGGTCGTACTCTTCCTGGCGGTTCAGTCCATGCTGATAATTTTGTTACGTTTCGGTGTTCGCCCATTTTTTCCGCTTTTATTTCGTGGTTTTTTGTGATTTATTTTTATAATTTCATTTCATTTAATAGTTAATATTTATTTAGGTTTATTATATTTGTTTAGAATTTACATAGGATTTTATTTAATATAGAATTTTAATTTAGAATCAAATGGATTTAGAAATTAGAATAGATTTTTAATATTAGAATAGAATTAGTTTTTTAATTAGAGTTTAGGAATTAATTTAGAATTAGATAAAATTTGAGTTTAGGAATTAATTTAGAATTAGAATAGAATTTTAGATTAGATTTTTAATTTAGGAAATAAATATAGATTTAGAAATTAGAATTGTTAATAGATTAGCATAGAATTAGGATATTATCAGAATTATTAATTAATTAATTAGTACAGAAAAAATAAAAAGAAAATGTAAAAAAAAAAGCAGGAAAAGGACATGTTTTGTAGTATATAAAGCATTGTACATTGTCTCTCCCAAAAAACCCTAGCCGCCCCTTGGGCTGTCTTCTTCAACCTTACAACAAGACCGCAACCCTCTTTCAAATCTGTTCCAGAGCCATAGACTCCACCCTAAGCCTCCCGTCTTCTTTCCTTTCGCGACCAAACCCATCTCCTTTCTCTCCCTCACTGTCTTCCAACTTCACTTCTCCTCCCCACTTCCCTCTCGTTCCTCACTTTCTCCCGATGACATCCCTATCTTCATAACCATCTCACATATCCTTCTTCAAAACTCTTTCCCCCTCTCGCTTTAACCCAACAAAAACCCATCCCAAATCCACCATTTTCGCCTTCACCAACTCCACTCCTCACACTACCACCATTCATGTACTACTATTTTACTAACAGCCAAACAAGAAGATTAAATCAAAACGCTAAAGTGATGAGTATATAGAAACACACAAAATTCATAAAAAATGAGAAGGGGCACTGACGAACAATTATACAACATCTACCCTAAATATTCTTCATTTTTTTCTTTCACTCCACAGATTTTCAAATAAAATTCTTCTTTGAGTGAAAGAAAGTCCTAGAATCGCCTAAAGTCGCCGCGCACCCCTGTTTTACCATCGCATCAGTCGAGTCATGCTTCCCTTCCACATTCCACACAAAAACTCACCGAACGCCGCTGCAAACGCGTGTTGTTGTTGTATGATGATGAGGAAGAACACGAGGATGGTTGTTCCATGATTTTCGAAATCTGGTTCGCTCTACAATGAAGAAAGGTCGGGGTTTGAACATCGCCGCCTCCTGCTGCTGTTGTTGTGCCGACGTCGGTGATGATGACACTTCGTCGTTCTCCCAAAGCCGTGTCCTTGGCTATGATTTTCCTTTTCTTCGTTTCTTTTATTTTCTTTGACTTTTTTAATTTAATTAAAATAAAACTGGTGTTATTTTTTAGTGGTTGGTTTGAACGGGCCGAACGACCCATGTGAGTATAATTATCTTGGTTTCTCAAGTTTTTGTTTTTTGTTTTAAAGAAAAATTTGCAATGATATTGGACTATGAGAGCCCATTTCATTTTTTAAATTAACACCCCTAATCTGGTTTCTGAATCTCCATAATTTATTTTGTTTTTTTAATATGTTTTTTTCTATTTAGTCTTTTAGAAAGTTTTTATTTATTTTTCTATTTAGTCTTTTAGAATGTTTTTATTTATTTTTCTATTTAGTTTTTTTAGAAAGTTTTTTAAGAAAGTTTTAATATATTTTCCTGAATTGGTTTTAGAATATTTTTGTCTTAATTTTTTTAGTTCACCGAAATATTCCAGATTTTCTTTTACGCCACATTTTTCACTTTATCTGGATCTAATCTTGGATTTACTTTAATTTCATTTTTTGGGTCGATGAAAAGACCTCCAAGTTGTAGTTTGTCAAATTATTAACGAATAGCAACAAGTCCGAGACCGACTTTCTTTTCATATTTTCATTTTTGATTTTAATCATTTTCATCATTTTTTGGTCGATGACGAGACCCCTAAAACCATCATCAGTCAAATTATTGATAGATGGAGGTTTGCCTGAGATCACCTCCCTTTTCTCTTTAAATTTCTTCTTCTTTTCGATTTTATTTTGATTTCTTCGATCTATGAAGTCTTTTATTCGTACGTGTCGATTTATCGAAGTCGATAACCTTCTGGATTTCAAATCTACGGAAAATGACCATTTTGGTCATTTTCTGTACTTTGGGATCGTCATAGGCTATCTTCGATTAATCGATATAATGTTTGCGATTAAGATGAGATCCCACCTTTTTTGGTCCGTGTGACATGATTAAATTGGAGAATAATCCTCAATATCATCTCTGTAACTTGTCCATAGCACGAATATCAAATTACGCGGCCTCTTATAGTTCGACTTCCATCATAAGTCGAGCTACGATGGTTTAGCGTCACATTTTGTCCCGATTTGATTCAAAACACTTAATAAACCGCGATGAGTATTGTGAGCCACAAGCGTTAGGTGCATATGAAATGATGAGTGAGGAGGTCTCTCTTCACTTGTCTAGAGTGTTTAGGATATTCCCTTTGGGTTATACGCGACGCATTCGCTCCTATGTCTTAGGTTTTAGTGCAGTACGCGTCCCAAACCAAGCCATTCACTTCCATTCAGTTGTTCCAAGCCTAGGATCTTTTCTCTCGCCCTCATGCAATCGAGATCTTATTTTCCCCATAGTAGCTGAACTACGGCCTCTCTGATATGAGGATACGTAGGCACGAGGATTCCTATCCTTGATGAGCACACTAACAACTAACTTCCCCTTTCTCTTGCCCCTAGTGCAATCGAGACCAGCCCATTTTTTCAAACCTTTTCATCCTTCGAGATTGTTTCAAACCCACTTTCAAAAAGAGTACATTACTTTTCCGTTCTACCGCAAACAGGCATCGTCCCTAACAGTTGGAATGGAGATTTAACGTCACTCGCAAAAATACTTAACCAACCTTGTCCCGTAGTTTCCCGAACTACGTTTGCTCTGATTTCTCATGCCAGACGAGAACACATAGGCACAAGACGACGATGTCATGGCGAGCAACCTTCCCCCCATCACTCGTAGTTTTCCGAACTACGTTGACTCTAACTTTCCCATTGCATGAGGGAATACGTAGGCATAAGACGGAGATGTCCTATCGAGTCTGTTCTTTCCGCTCACCCCCGTTTAGAAATAGATTTTAGATAACTTACACCCATATATTAGACAACAAGTATGGATCCCGTTGATTACAACGGATGTGAGGGGTGCTCATACCTTCCCCTTGCGTAACCGACTCCCGAACCCAAGATTTGGTTGCGATGACCTTGTCTTTTCCCGTTCTTTTAGGTTTTCTTCGATCATTTCCTTTCCCTCTCTTTGCGATAAATAAATTTCGGTGGCGACTCTCCTGTTTGTGTCCGTTGGGTGTTTTTCGCAGTTGCGACAGCTGGCGACTCTGCTGCAGACTTGGTTCCCTATGCGAGTGAATCCTAGTGCTTTCCTGTTTTACTTTTGGGTGTTTACTTTTGTGCATTTATTTTCATTTGTATACATTATCTGTCATATATTATTGCGTTTGCATTTTGTTATCATATTATGTTGGTGTTGCTGTGTTGTGGGTGGGTTGTTCCATTGAGAGATAAGCTCAATACCCAGGCTTGAGTACACACCTAGTATTAGTGTGGAGAGTAGTGTGGGCTTGCATGTTTAGCATGCAAGAGCCCTCATGAAATTCGCGTCCATACGAGGTTTACTTTGAAGACATCCTATCATGCGCATTTAGGACAGTTTAGGGGGTGTTGAATTAGAAAACTAACGACTCTGGAGACCGTTCATTGGGAAGTCAGTTGAGACCTCCTTGATTTACCATGATGCCAAAGCAAAAATGGTGAACGTATCATCGTTTCTCGACCTGAGAGTCTATGATACTGACGACCTGCATAGGATTCCGCACCTTTCAAGACTAGAACCTACCTGTGAGAGGGGATGGGTTTTGCAGGAAACCTTGACTTTAAACCAACCCGGTATTCTGGTTTTCTTATCAGTGTGAACTTATCAGCCTGGTTATTCTGGTATTCCGGTGCTCCGGTATTTTCTTCATAGCAGACTTATGGACCTATTCACTCAGTGACACAACAGATATTCAGAGCTTTGTGGAAGCCTTGATCCCATGTCTTCGCATCCATATCATCATAACATATTTGCATCTTGACATACATGTTCTTATATTTCCAAGGATCTTAACTTTGAGACTCGTTGTTGAGCATTTAATCCTTTCCTTGTGGTTCGTCTGTGTAAAATATGAATCAAAGCAGACAGATTCCTTGGAAATAGTCGAACATGGCATTTGCATTTCATTTACATAGCAGGTGTTCGAGGTTGGGCTTTTGTTATCCTGATATGGTTTTCTTTAGAATTTCATACTTAACTCTTCAAAGAAGCTAGAAGTTGACTATGGAGAAGATTCAAGCAGATTTGAGGGAAGTCTGAAGCCAGATGGAACAATTCATGGTGGACATGCAAGCTTTGTGTCAGGATTAGAAAATGCTCAGGGAGGAAGTTCATCAACTGAAGACTCAGATGGGTCGGATTATGGAAGTCATGAAAAACATGCTAAGAAAGGAAGGAAATCTTATGCCTAAAGCTGCAGCATAAATGATCATTCTACCCTTACCTGTGGAATCTCTCCCAGAGCGTGATGTGCCTCGTAGATCTTTTGCACGACCTGGGTTTCCAGAATGTCCCCATCAGCAGCTGTCACCTGTTTACCAGGATAATCCTAAGGTTAAAAAATATGCGCAGAGGCCGAAGCAGCCCGACAGAATCTTCGACCGGATCCCTATGACTTATACTCAGTTGCTGCAACTCTTGCTTCAACTTCAATTGGTTGAACTCTGGACTCTGGCTCCGTTTGATGGTAAGCCACCACCAGGCTATGATGCAAGTGCCCATTGTGATTTCCATTCTAGGGCACCGGGGCATAATGTAGAGAAATGCAAAGCTTTTAAGCATAAAGTTCAGGATTTAATCGATTTAAAAGCATTTGATTTCACGCAGAGCGATATGAGTGTACTAGGTGGTCTTATTCCAGTTGTTGTGAAAGAAGTGGATATTCCTGTTTTCTCCTCTGAAGTTGCATCAGGTCAGAACGTATCTTACATTCTTTGGTTTCAGAATCTCCATGCCCACAACTATTTCCTGTTCCTGTGCCAAGTCTGAGGATGAAAGTGCCTGAACGAAGGGAGTGCCCTAATCGATATCAACAACATACTGGCTCCCAGAAGAAACAACAAAGGTTGAGAAATCCTGAGAGAAGGTTTGATTTCATTTCTATTCCTCACAGTCAGCTGCTTACTTTCCTACTCCAAGGCTCCTTGATTCAGCTGAGAGAAGTTGCGCCTGTTCCAAATCCTCTTCCTCCAAATTATGATATGAGTTCTAGGTGCGAGTACCACTCGAGGACGCAGGGGCATGCAATTGAGAATTGCAACGTGTTCAAGCACAAGGTGCAAAATTTAATTGATTCAGGGGTCATTACTTTCATGGCAGGTGGTCTGCGCATTAATTGAAGCCTTCCAAGTGAGCACTTGAGACTGCAACGACATCATCAGAAGTAATCAGTCCAGGCGGAGCCGAGCCTCCTCAACATTGGCAACTATCAATTTCCTTTGCTGTATTTTTCATTTGTATTTTGCATTCTTTATTAATGCTCTATTTGCATGTAAAAACTTGTTTGTTTTTGAATGATGATCTTAATGAAATGAGTATGTTTCTTTTGAAGTAATTCATTTGTGTTCACTCATATATATTTTTGTGTATTGTAATACCCACTTTCTTGCTTAAATTCTTTGAGAGAGGATGATTAAGCGAAAACGCAAACGTTCTGGTTGTATGCTTTTGGATAAAACCCTGCTGATGATGTACAGGCATTGTTTAGAATCCCCAAACACCGGAGATATAAGGAAGATAATCCCTTGTCAACCCCTTTGAGCCTAGAAATAGGATTTTCTTTCTGAAAATGAAAAAAAACCCTCAATCTTAACCTGGGGAAGGGTAGTCTTCAGTTAATTTGACCAAGCGTTCAAATTTCAAAAGGAGTGTGCATCCAAGGATCCATTACCTTTCATCCTTCACAATCCCATAATGGTTATTCCTCACCAACTGAAAGATGAGGTAGTCAACCCTTTTGCAGAACTCAAGACAGGCAGTGTCACATGATTTGTTCGAAGAAAAAAGAGGGGAAAAAAAGCCCGCTAAGTCGAATCTTGAAAACAAGTGACTTAGGCAAAAATTAGGGTATCCCGCTGGACTTCAAAATCGGAAATTCAAAAGAGTCAGTCCAGGAAAAATTATGGAAAAAAGCAGAAAATGAAAAGGAGGACAAAAGAAAATCCTCGGTAAAGAACAAGCCGTGTGTCTCTAGACACCAAAGACAAAAAGGGTGGTCGTCGCTTCGAAAAACCTTGTGGGTTCCATAACCATCACTTCTACCACTCAATAGCCTTGTTGAAAGGTGAGCGCTTGTGCCAAATTAGCTTAATATACGGTTGGAGAACATCAAAGAGAATGGGTGGGTACAAATGAATTTTGAGCCAAAAATCTTTTTTCTAAAATCGTGACCAGACCATGTTAAAACCCTCAAAAGTCCTAGTTGAAGCAGAGTTTATTTTGAAGGTTTACTTCAGTGTTGCACTTTAACTAGTGACTTGTTCACAAAGTTTGGCGATATCTTTTCAATAAAAACTTCAAGAGTAGCATGTGTGTTGCATTAGAATTTTCATTCTTAGAATAAACATTTTCTGCTTGCATACAGGTATTTGGAATCAATGAGGTTTACATAATGATATTCAGTAAAAAATTCTTATCTTGTCAAGAGGAAATATCTGGACAGGTACGTCGAGGAGTATGTGGCCAATGAACTCAGCCAGAAGATGCCAATTTGGGGCAGTTACATCAAGAAGTTCCCCAAAAGTTCAGTTAATATGGGGCAGTTATGTTGAGAAGTCTCTATAAAGATTGGTTAATCTGGGGGAGTTATATCGAGAAGTCTCTCTAAGGATCGGTTAATCTGGGGCAATCAAGTCGAAAGTCAGCAATTTTATTTTCGAAGACCAATCAGACAGGGGCAAAGTTACTTCGAAGGCTCATTTTTAATCACCTATCTTTCCCAGTAAAAGTCCAATCATACCAGGGGCATCCTTCTTTCCCCGGCATCCCGAGCCTGCATCTGCATTTCTGTATATAGTTATCATCTTTGCATTACATCCTCAAATGTGTAGCATTTCCATCTCGTATGGAGCATTACGCCATAAAAAATATTTTCAAACATATGCATGCGAAGCATAAGCCAGTTTTTGTTACCTTTCGTGGCAACCCGAATCACCCTTCAATCAAGACAGTGACATATCTTCAACAGCCTTGTTCGGTCAACTCATCTGCTCACTTTCTTTTGGGTTTCAGATCATACGTCGGTTATACTTTGCCCATCAACCCTCTGATAATGGCATCCCCAGCAGGTTTTCTTTTCGTGAATTCCTATTGACGAGGTGGTTCTGAAGATTCGCCAAGGTGATGTTTGGATTTGGTATTCTTTCCGTCAATTCCTATTGACGATGTGATTCTTCTGACAGGTTTTCTTCCCATCTACCATTAGACGATGTGATTTTGGATATGGATTTCTTTCCATCAATTCCTATTGGCGATGTGACTTTGGGATTCACTGAGGTGTTTCTTCGGATATGGTTTTCTTTCCGTCAATTCCTATTGGCGATGTGCTTCCTTGGATATGGTGTTCTTTCCGTCAATTCCTATTGATGATGTGGTTCTTTGGATATAATTTTCTTTCCGTCAATACCTATTGACGATGTGATCTTTGTATATGGTTTTCTTTCCGTCAATTCCTATTGACGATGTGGTTCTTCAGATAGGTTTTCTTTCCGTCAATTCCTATTGACGATGTGGCATTTCTTTGGATACGCTTCTTTTCTGTCAATTCCTATTGACGATGTGGTGGATCTTTGGATATGGTGTTCTTTCTGTTAATTCCCATTGACGATGTGTTTCTTTGGGCATGTTTTCTTTCCGACGACGTGTGACCGGGCTCCAATTGCATACATCCCAACAGACTATAAATTTCTGGATTCTTTTGTATTCAATCACCTTTTATCTTGAATGTCGAAAAGCGGTTGCTTTTCATCCCTTCAGGTCCAAGTCGATTAAATAGGGGCAGCTGTTGCACCCTAAAATTTGCCCTCATTTTTTCTAAACCTTGACTGGCTTTCGCTTCGCATTCATCTGCATATCATCTAGGTCGATCATTTCTCATATGTTGACCATGTTATCAGCTGGAATGGGTTTATCAGGATTACAGCTGCTTTGTTCGCATTTTAGACAGTTTAAACCAGTTCAAATATTAAGTTCCATGTCGAAATCGAACGAAGTTCATATTCTTCCTAATGGTTCAGTCCGTGCTGACAATTTTGTTGCATTTCGGTGTTCGCCCGTTTTTTCTATTTTTATTTCGTGGTTTTTTGTGATTTATTTTTATAATTTCATTTCATTTAATAGTTAATATTTATTTAGGTTTATTGTATTTGTTTAGAATTTACTTAGAATTTTATTTAATATAGAATTTTAATTTAGAATCAATTGGATTTAGAAATTAGAATATATTTTTAATATTAGATTAGAATTAGTTTTTTAGTTAGAGTTTAGGAATTAATTTAGAATTAGAGTTTAGGAATTAATTTAGAATTAGAGTTTAGGAATTAATTTAGAATTAGAATAAAATTGTAGATTAGATTTTTAATTTAGGAAATAAATATAGATTTAAAAATTAGAATTATTAATATATTAGCATATAATTAGGATATTATCAGAATTATTAATTAATTTGTTAGTACAGAAAAATTAAAAAGAAAATGTAAAAAAAAAAGAAGCAAGAAAAGGACATGTTTTGTAGTATATAAAGCATTGTTCATTGTCTCTCTCAAAAAAACCCTAGCCGCCCCTTGGACTGTCTTTTTCAACCTTACAACAAGACCGCAACCCTCTTTCAAATCTGTGCCAGAGCCATAGACTCCACCCTAAGCCTCCCTTCTTCTTTCCTTTCGCGGCCAAACCTGTTGTACCCCAAAATTTGACCAATCTTTTCTTGTACTTGGCTTATGTTTCATTTCATTTTAGCATTTGCATTTGCATAGCATTGTTCTTAACAGGGGATCAACAGAGGTCTGTCATTCAAGAGAAGACTTTCAATGGTTTCAAACTCAAGCAAGAGTGCTTATTCAAGTCATCAAGTGCTTACAATCATCAGGAAGTGGTCAAAGCTCTTTGAAAGAGAAGATTGATGTGTGTTGCTTATCTCCTATCTTGAAGGTCAAAGGAAGAGTATCAAAGGCTTATAAGATCATTGTTGTGGAAATATTTGATTTGGAAGCTTATTAATTGCTTTGGAAGTCTTTGTAGAACTTTTATTTTATCTTCAAGAGGCCACAGTCAAAGGATGTGAATCTAGGGTTTCATCTGGTCAACTCAAGGTCAACTGAGGACTTGAGAGAGTTTGAGACTTAGTTCTAAGTCATTGAAGCCATGGGAAGTTATGTTGAGACATCTAGGATGTCATGTCAAGTTCTAATCAAGAAGAATCAAGAGTTCAAGGAGTTACTATATTAGGCTTTCAGAGGATCTCAGTGTAAAATCCCCTTCTTTGGTGCCTAACTTCAAGGACAATTTACCTCATGATACAAGTTAAATCTCATTTTCTTATAAACATGAAACTTGTAGGGCATGTTCCAAGATTTATTTTGAGTACTAGAACTCATCCATCGGGTTTGTGTAACTCAAGTTATGATGCCATCAAGTTAGAGATCTCAGATGAACATATTTTTGGTCAACTAAAAGTCAACTCACTTCTAAGGCACTTTTGACCTAGAATAAAGCTTCTCCTCAACTTTAGGTGAACATGAAAGTGTTTCCTCATAATCTTAGTTTTCCAAAAAGTCCTAGAAGTCCTTGATATCATTTGTGGAACTCAAGTTATGGACCTAACAAGGCAAGGGTATTTTGGGAAAGTTTGATTATAGGTCATTTGTTACATAAGCCATTTTCATGCACTTGTGTACTTCAAATGAACTTTCAACCAACATGAAAGTTGCTGCTAGAGACCTCATTTACATCATAAAGCTCAATGATCACAAGAATCATGGATGTATTTGGACATGTGGTGAGATTTTCATGTGAAAAATGGACTTTTAAGCATGATTTGAATTCAATTCATTATAGGTCATGTTTATGTCTCATTTTGATTCCATTCACTCCATGATGTGTTCATGACTAAAATTGCACAATTGTTTTTGGTACAAGAAGGCAAAAACACGTGCAAATCCAATTTCTTCACAAAGAAGTTTCAACTTCAATCTTGCATATTGGATCAAATCAAAGGCCCAAACTAAGTCCCATGTCAAAATGAACTTACAAGCTGCAGGTTGGAGTGGTTTTATGGTGTGTATGCAAGCATTTCACGTGTGCATGAGAAGCTTGCCATTTTTGGGTGTTTTTCAAATTAATCAAATTAAGGCTTCATGGGCCTTCAAAACCATCTGAAATCCATCATATATAAACTAAAAATTCGCCCTAAGAGCTCAGAGGCGGCATTTGAAGTTGGAGAGAGCATTTTCAGATTTGAAATTCTCAAGCAAATTTCAAATTCGAATTTCATTGTTCTTCACAAATCAAGTCAAATTGAAGCTCAATTCATCTTCCTTGAAGTATTTGGAGTGGATCTGGAGCAAAGAAGTGAAGCTTGTACGCCTAAGAAGAGCCAACGGAGCTACTCCGTTCAGTAAGTTTCCATTCCAAATTTCTCTCATTCTAGGCCATGAATTAGGATCATACTGGTTGCATCTGAAGCCCTACGTTGAGTAGGCCATGTTTGATTGCTTGTTGTTCATGTTTGGATGAGTTTTCAGTTATGTATCTCAAACTTCAATCGTTCGATTCTCTCAATCCATGAGTGATATCAATGTTTGGATCTTGGATTTGGAATTTACATGAGTTCATCTTTCTTTTGATACCAATTTTGTGAGGTTTGGTGGTGGTTGGATCACCTGAGCACCGGCCATCTCGCTAGAGAAGACGACCAGAGCTAGGGCCCCGATGTCTGGTTATTTGACATTCAAATCTGACCTGGCCTTTGTTGGACCCTTTGAATGCTTGCGTGCTTGCATTTGATTCGTTTGACCTTGCACACTTGGCGCGTTGAATCCACATAGATTAAATGAAACGCTACGTTTCATTTTCTAAACTTTGGCTATTGGATTGGGATGGTTTTGATATGCACACTCCCCTTGTTTTGTGTAACACCCTTATTCTACCCCACAGATATTACGGAAAAATCACACGGATTTCAGAGTAAAATATTACTTTTATTAAAAAGCCACAAAAGGGAGTACATTCTCAAATTCATCAAAATAGGACCCATACTCCATAACATACGGGTTTTCTCAAAATACATCAAAACATCATATACAGCGGAACTCAACCATAACTCAATGTTTTCCTCATAAGGGAACATCAGTAAAATAACCCAATGATATACAATCAACTCAAAGAACCCAACCCGATGTTACATATCAGAGCAAGACCCTCTACATTAACCATAAAAGCTAACGACTCTAAAACGTCACAATACTCCTCGACGGCGTCCACGACTAAACTTGCTCATCTGCACGTTACCCACGTGGAGTGTTGCACCCCAAAATTTGATCAACCAATTCCTGTATTTGCCTTATGTTTCGACTCATTTCATTTTGCATCTGCATACCGCATACATTGCATTTTTTCGGTCAGATTGACTTTATCGGGATTACAGCCCTCCTTTGGCGTTTCGGGCAGTTCAACCAGTTCGAATAAGCGAGTTTTGTCATGGAATTTATGCTCGTTCCGATGTTTTCAGCTTTCGCTGTTATTTTTTAGGACATTTCGGTGTCCGATTTTTAAAGTTTATTTCGCTATATTCTCGCATCTTTTTTTTAATCGGTTTAATTAGCTTTATTGCATTTTCTAGGCTTTTCCTAAATTTCTAGCATTTTAAATAGATTTTTTAAATAGTTTTTAATATGATAATTCTTTTTCTAGAATTTTAAATAGATATTAAATAGATTTTTAATTGAATATACAATAGATTTTAATTTTCTTCTAGAAGTAATAGGTTTAATCTTTTTTAGATTTAATTGATTTGTTTAGAAATTAATTGATGGTTAATTCTTTTCTTAGATGTTAATTGTTTCATTTTAGAAATTAATAGGTTATTTTCTGGATTTTAAATCTCTTTTTAGACTTAATTTGGTTTAGATATTAGTAGATTTCATAGAATTTTTTAGACTTAATTTGGTTTAGATATTAGTAGATTTAATTTCTTTTAGAAATTAATAGGATTAATTCCCTTTTTAGATTTAATTTGGTGTAGAATTCTTTAGAATATTAATTAGATATTAATTAGAATATTAGTTTTTTTTTTTAAATTAGATCAATCATTTTTAATTAGAGTAGCTTTAATTAGCAGTTTAGTTAATTAGCATTTAATGATCAGTTAATTAGCAGTTAATATTAGAACTATTTTTTTCGTTTAGGTGTTAACCAGTTTTAATCCATTTTTTAATTCGTTTAATTGAGTTTTTAATCAGATTTTAATCTAGTTTTAGTTGAAGTTATTTGTAGGCAGATTTTAGATCAGTTGGTGGGCCAAGTGGCCATTATGGGGGCCTAGTCTCTATGACACATGTCATTATAAAAGCAATCCACCTCACATCTGCATGGGGACGTGGCCACATCATCATCCACACGGCGCCACGCTCCTCTCCCCACACTGCATGTGTGCCACATGTCCCAGTGTACGACACCTCATCCCTCACCGCCGGAGTACGTGCAACCACCACCAGAGGCTCGCCGGAACCTCCGTAACCGTCACCGGTAACCACCATCGGAGCCCCTAACTGTCGCCGGAAAACTCGTCTTTTCATCTGATCTTCATCATTCTCCAGCAATTTTCATCGCCATGAGTTTTCCAGATCTTTAGTGAAGATTCAACGAATTTCATCGTCTTCACCAGTTCTTCATCACTCATCAAGAACATTCATCCTCTTCATCTGTGTTCTTCAAGATCCATCACGATCTTCGTTCAAGATCTTCAACCTTCACCATCTCCAAACGACCTTCCTCCAGGCGCTCGCCGTCGGCTTGTTCATCAGAGAACTTCAATGATCTTCACCAAGTTTTAACGATCTCCATCACGTTTCTCAGATTCATCATAGATTCTGGAAAAATCTCCAACAGATCTTCCTCCGATTTCATCAAGTTCATCACAAGCCTGTTCACGTTTTTTCCATATTTGTTTTGTTGAATCTTTAAACCTTCGTTGAATCTCCAAGAACTCCATGAGTATCCAACCTTCATACATTCCTCCGTTTTTTTTCTTCTCTCCAGAAATTCTTCAAGAACTCGACGAAGATCACCATTCTGGATCTTCATCCGTCCATCACCATAATAGCTTTCTAGAAGGTTATGGATCTCGTCACGATCGACACCTTCGTTGTTCTTCCTGTTTCCTCAACGAACCACCACTTCAACAGCAAATCTTCAAAGCGTCTTCAAGGAGCTTCAAATGAAACTTCCTCAATCACCATCGTGCTTCAGATCCATGCAACAACCACGCATTCGCAGATGCGTTTTGTTTGATTGGAGGGAAGGAGATGTCCGCGAGGTTCAGACAGAGAGAAGTAAGGAGATTGAGGTTTAAGGCTGAGACGGTGAGAATGGAGAAGGTTGAGAGTGGACGTCAACGGCGGCGGAGTGAGAGAGGAGAAGGCTAGGGTTTCAGAGTGGAGTTTTGGAGGAAGGAGAGGAAAGGCCTTCGTGGGCCTTGTGGCCCAACAATCAGTTTTAGCCTTGCACACACGTTTTCCCAGACTACACCCCCCGTCCCCTTGTATTTTTTTTCTTTTTTGACTGTTTCATTTTGGGCCCAGCAAACCCTAAGCCCATCCACGAATTACTGACCATGCCCCCTGTTTTCCCATTACACCTCAGTGTTTCCCTTATTTTCTATTTTCCTAGATATTGTATTGTGGGCTTGGGCTCAAGTGTTTTTTCAGGCTCACTCCCCTGTTATGCTGATGTACCCCCTTTCCTTTACATTTTTTTTTTAATTTCTTTTGTATTGGATATTGTGCTTATAATAGAGTGTAAATCTATTTTTCTATTTTTATTTTAGGATTTATAGTTTCCTTTAGAATATTATTAGCATATTTTTAAATATAGATTTTATATTGTAGAATTTATATTCTATTATTCTATTAGGATATTATAGGGTTTTATATAGAATTTACTATTTTTCCTTAGATAGTATTTCTTTTAATATAGTATAGAATTTTCATTTATGTTTTCTTTCTAGGAAATTATAGGATATTATAGAGTTTTATATAGAATTTCCATTTTATTTTGTATGCAATTTAATTGTGATTTCCTTAGAATTTCTTTAGAATATTTTCTATTAGAGATTTATTGCTTATTTTAGGAGTAGCACATTATTTCCTTTTCGTTATGGATTTATCTCCTCATTTCTTTTCTATCCGATTTTATCTTCGATTTTATTCCGTGCTGGCCGTGTGACACGATTCAATTGGAGAATGATTTTCGATATCATTTCTCTATCTTGTCTTTGACACGGATATCAGTACGCTACCTCTTAGAGTTTGATTTATCGTATAAGTCAAATCATGATGGTCTAAGCGTTACATTGGTTCTAATTCAAACGTCCTCATCAAGGATCCAGAGAGGAGAAGATTGGAATGGAGCTTGCGCACATGTCAAGAGCCAACAGAGCTGCTTTGTTCGATGTCATCTTTCTCATTCAAGTCTTCGTGCCACTGTCGAGTGTTGTAAGTTGTATCACTAGATACATAGGAAATGACAGTTGAAGGGCTTCCTCTTAACAGTCTAGAGTGTTTAGTTGGGTGACATACGACGCATTCGCTCCTACGCCTTAGGTTCTTGTGTGTGTGTCCCGAGTTCCTTCCCGTTTAGGCGTGTTAAACCCGCTTCCTCTTTGTTCTCGCCCCCCGCGCGAGCGAAACCCTTTTCTCTCGCATTCAGGCAATTGAGACCTCTTCTCTTGCCCCTGTGCAATCGAGACTTGCTTTCCTGTAGCGTCGAACTATGTTTGCTCTGATCTCTCATACCAGACGAGAGTACGTAGGCATAGGATTGCGATGATCCTAGCGAGCTCCCTTTCTCCCTTTTCCTTTTCCCCCCTTTTTGCTGTAGTTAGATGAACTATAGCTGCTCTGATTTCTCGTACCAGACGAGGATATGTAGGCATAGGATGCGATGTCCTAGCGAGCACACTAATAACTAACTTCTTTGTTCTCTCGTTGCCGTGCGATCGAGACTTTCCCGCTGACGACTGATATTCCCTTTCTCTTACCCAAGCGCAATTGAGTCCAGACCGTAGTTCCAAGTCCCGTAGGTTCCCATACCTTTAAACCAATGACATACTACGTCCGTTCTACTACAAACAGGTAACGCCTAAGTCTCCGTCGAGCGAGCAGCATACACCTAACTGCTAGAATGCGTACGCTAGTATCGTCAATCCTGTCTCTCACCCCTGTGTGATCGAGAACACCCCGGTGTGCCCGTAGTTAGGCCGAAGTACGTTTGCTCTGATCTTTCGCGCCGTGTGAAAGTACGTAGGTACGAGATGCGATATCTCGGCGAGCAATCTCCCCCCGTAGTCTCCCGAACTACGTTGACTCTGACTTTCCCATTGCTCGAGGGAATACGTAGGCATAGAGCGCGATGCTTTATCGAGTCAGTTTCTTTCCGTTTAGATTTAGAAGCCGTAGATAGATTGTTTTTCACCCGTAGGCAAACCAACAAGCGTGGATCCTATCGAGTACGATGGACGTGAAGGGTGTTAATACCTTCCCCTTGCGTAACCGACTCCCGAATCCAGACAATGGTTACGATGACCTTGTCTTATACCTTTTCGTCAGGTTTTTTCTGATCGTTTCCTTTCCTGTTCTGTGGGATAAATAACGAAAGGTGGCGACTCTTCTGTTTTGTCGGTCTCGTTTTTCGCAGTAGCGACAGCTGGCGGCTCTGCTGGGGACTGCGATAGTTTCCTGGGGATCCAACGTCCCCTATGCGAGTCAATCGGGGGATCCAACGTCCCCGCGAGAGTCAATCCTAGCGCTTGTTTGCTTGCCTGAGGGTGTTTATTTTTGTGATGTATTTTGTATTACTGATGTATTTACATTTCCCGCACTATATTACTATCTGTTGCTATTGTGCTGTTGTGGGAGAGGGGATCGCTGATGAGTGAAAAGCCAGACCCAGGCTTAAGTGCATCTAGCATTAGTTGTGGAAAGTAGTGGGCGCGTGCTTGCTTTGCCGGTACTAGTGTCTCACAAGATCCACACTCAGACGAGGTTCTCCCGATTGACTTCTTTTCCAGCCCTTTGGGCTTGAGGGGTTGTTGGTTTGGAGGATTGTCGACTCTGGGGACCGATCACTTGTGATTCAGCCGAGTGAGGCCGCTTCAAGAGATGATGATGCCATACCTTCTGGGTATCGTATCATCGTTCTTGGAAGTCTGTGACACTGATGAACACGTAGGATGCCGAACCTGTGTCAGTTTAGGTCCATACCTGTGAGTGAGAGGGTTTTTGCAAGAAACTCGACTTCCATCCTACCCGGTATTTTGGTTTTCTCTCGTCAAAGCGAACTTATCCCGTCAGCAGCGCAGCAGTATTCAGAGCTTTGTGGGGGCTGTGATCCCGTGTTTGTTGCATTTTGCATTTCATGTGCATGTCCATCCTCGGCCGGAACGGAAAGCTTACCCATCTTTTGTCCAACTCGCACTTGACTTCCCGACATTCGCATTGGACTTGAGTTAGTTTTTGGAAGGATCATGAACTCCGCAGAGCAGAATCAATTTGTTACCAGGGCCGAGTTTGAATTGTTGAAGAACCAGTTGAGTCAGTTCATAGAAGCCATAACAACTATGACTAGAGGAGAGGGCAGTGTTCAGAGGATCCCGGTGAACAATGTTGCTCAAGCCCAGCCTATGCAAACCCCCGTCAGAGGCAAAAATGCATCTTCTCTCTATGACACAGACTATCAGCGTTTCACTTTCCCTGTGCCAGATCATCAGAGGGTTGCTCTGAGGGTTAATGCTGAGAACCCGCGGACTTTTGAGTATATGAGAAGACTCCCGCTGTTGGAAGATCAGATTGCTACCATGATGAGTAAGAATACTCTTGATCTGAATGCCTCGAGCATGTGTCTGGTGTCAGGCCTTGTGATGCCTCCAAAGTACAAAATGCAGAATTTTGAGAAATACAAAGGGGATAGTTGTCTGAAGTTACATTTGGTTATGTTCTGCAGAAGAATGACTTCACATGTCACCAATGACAAGCTTATGATTCACTGTTTCCAAGATAGTTTGATCGGAGCATCTTCGGATTGGTACATGCAGTTGGAGAGTGATAACATCCAATCATAGTCAGATTTAGCCAATGCCTTCGTGAAGCAGTACGACTACAACCTGGATATGGCTCCTAGTCGTGTGCATTTGCAAGAATTATCTCATGCGGGGAATGAATCCTTTAGGGGGTATATGCAGAGATAGAGAGAATCGGATGCTCGTGTTCAACCACCACTTCTGGACAGAGAGTTGGTTGACATATTCCTGGGTACCTTGAAAGGCCATTACTTTGACAAGTTAATTAGTGGTAGAGTGTCGAACTTTGCTGACTTGGTGATAGCAGAAGAGCACGTTGAGAGCGGAATCAAGAGCCGAAAAATTTGAGACATCTCAGATACTTTGGTTTGTGAAGATGAATCAGTTGTCAATTCTCAAGAAGAATGGGAGAAAGGAAGGGATGTTACCCCAGAATCTCCCGTACCTCAGATTTAGTGCTCAGACACTTCGAGTATTCAGAGTCAGCAACCTGTTGGGACTATATATCAGATATATGTTCCCCGCTAGAGTCAACAGTCGTATCGTCGTCAACCGCGTCAGCATGCCAGACGAAGACCAAGGAAACATGAAAGGCCTTTTGCTCAACTACCGGTGTCATACAACCAGTTGTTGCCGTATTTGGTCAAAGGTGAGCTGATAGTGCCGAAAGAGACTAATCCAATGATCCCGCCTTACCCTCCAGGTTTTGATGCCAACTCCCGCTGTGAGTACCATGATGGGGCACAGGGGCATTCAACAGATGACTGTAAGGTGCTTCGAATCCAGGTTCAAACTTTGTTAGACTCCAACAGGATCTCTATCACGCCTCAGGGTTTTGTTCAGATTAACGACCTTCCTTCATCCAGCCAAGTGGGTGTATCAGTTCAGGTTATAGGAGAGTTCACTGAAAGCAGATGTTCAGAAGAGTATCGGGATGACTTCGACAAGTAATTCTGAAGATGGCTGGCTTAGCAGCAAATCAAGTTCGAGAAGCTCGGTTCCCAGAAGCTGGCAATCTGTGTTTTATCATGTCATTTCTTTGCATTTGTAGTTTCTTTTTTGTTAAAGCGTAAATTGCATTCGTAAAACTTGTATTCTTTTCAAATGAGATTGATAATGAAATGAATATGCATGTTTTAATTTAATCCATTCATGTTTGTAACACCCCTTTTTCTATACCCCCAAATAATTAAATAAATCAATTAGGCACTTGATAAAAATTTCATCAGAGTTTAATAAATACATGATATAAAGAGGTGTATCATATTATCATGAAATTAAACACATACAACATCTGCTCAAATAGATATGCAACAATGGGCAACTCACAACTAAGGAACATAGTCCTAAAACCCACATCTCAATATTTAGAATAAAAGCGGAAACATCTAAACATTTAATCAATTCATTCATATAAACGTATACACATCATTCAGTTATTTCATGTTTACAAATCATCCATCAACAGATACATACACAGATGTATCACAAAAGAGTCAAAACAAATATATCACCAAAAAGAGCCAAAGGCTTCCTAACTACCCAAATGTTACATATTAGAGCCATCGACCAAAAATAATGAAGACCTACTTCACAAGATGGACCTCCAGCAATCCTACTCTGCAATGCCTCATAGAGCATTATAAAATAGCAGAAGGGTGAGAAACAATATGATAGTAATCAATGCATATAATTATATATCTATATACATACATGGGATATACACAATTCAAGTTCTCACCATATCTCATCACCATTCATCATATACATCACAATGCATATTCACACAACCAAGCATATTCATCAAATCATGCTTCTATACATACTCATCATTTTCCACATAAACATCTACCATTATGTTCAGTTCACTCAATGCATCATATAAAGATGACCAATGCAACTCATAGAGACCGACTCACGACTCTATGCAGATGCAAATGCGGTACCGACTCAATTCAGCAGATTCTCCAAGGAATCAAGTATTCAACAGATTCTCCAAGGAATCAATATTCAGCCGATTCTCCAAGGAATCAAATATTCATCAGATTCTCCGAGGAATCAAATATTCAGCAGATTCTCCGAGGAATCAAATATTCAGCAGATTCTCCGAGGAATCAAATTACCTAACAGATTCTCCAAGGAATCATATATTACACAGATTCTCCAAGGAATCACATATTACCACAGATTCTCCAAGGAATCAACATCGCTAGAATGTACATCATCATGCCTTTTATGCAAAATGACTCACAACATTTCTCTACATGCATACATATTCGCAAATATATCACTATGCATATTCATCTCATACAGGTACATACAATCTATGTACATTCATATTAATCCATCATGCATTTCCATTCAATTCAGACAAATGCATAAAATTGCCAAACGACTACAATTTCACGGTTAAGAATCAATTTCTATGATTCACACCCAAAGGCTACCCACAGCTCATCACAACAGTATACAAACTACTCATATCACAAAAGATTAACATAATTGAACCAAGCAATTAATCATTGGATGGATAAAACAGAAAAGAAACAATGTTGTCTTGCTCGCCACCCTTCGCCTGGCGAAGCCATTGGCGAATACTCGCTGGGACCTTCGCCTGGCGAACTCGCCTGCGAACAAAGTCAATAGCTACTGACTTGCTTCGCTACCCTTCGCTGATGTACTCGCCTGGCGAACCTTCGCCACTCACCTTCGCCTGGTGAACTTGCTAGCGAAGACCACTGGGAGTATTCTTGAATTATTCGCCAGCCATTCGCTAGGCTTCGCCCATACTCGCCTGGCGAATGCCAGCGAAACCAGCAAACTCCAATCTGTCCAAAACAATCAATACTCCATAAACCGACCGATTCTCACTAAACTAGCTTCAGTAATGTTAACCCCACATCACACGACTATTCTACGACATTATTTCCAGTTTCTAACCGATTAAACTCCATTACTACCGATTAAATCCAATTTGCCCTAATATGAAAAAAAATGGTGGAAACTCACAACAAAGCCAACCCACACATACATAACCACACACATTGATTAGATAATAGTTTTTCTCACCCTTACCTCGATTAATCGGAGCTTGAAGTTGATCTTGAAGCAATCCTAGGTTTTCCTCTTCTTTCTCCTCTTTCTCTTCTCTCTTTTTTTTCTTTCTCTTGTTTTTCCACTAATGTTTTTATTTTTCTCTTTTTCTCTCTCATCTCATATTCTATTTTCTTTCCTCTCCATTTCCTTCCAAAAATTTACCAATTAATTCTCACACAATAATCCACTTAACACTTAATACTAAATGTCTAAAATACCCTTTACTCTATTTTCCCCGAAAACTCTCCGAATCGGTAAAATAGCACAATATTGAAATTAAACATATCAACACATAAATTCCACAATTAAAATACCAATTATCCAAATAAATTGAAAAGGACTCAATAAAAATGGGAAAATCAGAATCGGGGTGTTACAACTCTCCCCCACTTTAGAATTTTTCGTCCTTGAAAATATTACCTGATCCAAACAACTCCGGATGCGACTCTCGCATCTTGCTCTCCAATTCCCAAGTCATATTGCCTTCTGCAGCACCTCCCCAGGCTACTTTCACAAGCACAATATCCTTGCCTCTGAGCTTCTTAATTTCACGGCCCAAAATACTAACTGGTAAAACCTCAACCGTCAGGTTATCTCTTACTTCAACCTCGTCCATAGGAATAACATGTGACGGATCCGGAACATACTTCCGAAGTTGTGAAACATGGAACACATCATGCAAATTCGAAAGATTCGGAGGCAACGCCACACGATAAGCCATAGCACCAACTCGTGCAATAATCTTTTATGGACCAATAAAACGAGAAGTTAACTTTTTCGACTTCAAGGCACGACCCACACCCGTAACCGGTGTAACTCTCGAAAAGACATGGTCTCCTTCTTGAAACTCAAGGTCCTTCCTTCTCTTATCATGGTAACTCTTCTGCCTACTTTGAAAAGCTCTCATCTTCTCTCTAATAAACTTCACCTTCTCCATCGTTTGTTGTACCATCTCCGGTCCAACTACCGACCTCTCACCCGTCTCATGCCAACATAAAGGTGTTCGACATCTCCGGCCGTATAAAGCCTTGAATGGTGACATACCAATGCTCGAATGAAAACTGTTATTATAAGTGAACTCAATCAACGCCAAATAACCATCCCAAGCACCACCTTGTTCTAGCACACAAGCACGCAACAAATCTTCCAACGACTGAATTGTCCTTTCGGTTTGACCGTCCGTCTGCGGATGGTAAGCCGAACTCAATCTCAACTTAGAACCCAAGGCACCTTGCAAACTTTCCCAAAATCTTGAAGTAAATCTAGGATCTCTATCCGATATAATACTCTTAGGAACTCCGTGCAACTTTACAATCACACGAACATAAATCTCGGCTAATTTCTCCAAAGGATAACTAGTATCAATCAGAATAAAGTGAGCAGATTTAGTAAGTCTATCAACAATCAACCAAATAGCATTATAACCTCTTTGCGTATTCGGTAATCCCGTAACAAAATCCATTGATATGCTATCCCATTTCCATTCCGGAATATCCAACGGTTGCATCAATCCACTAGGCTTCTGATGTTCCACCTTCGAATTTTGACACGTCAAACACGAATACACAAAATGAGCAACACCTCGCTTTAATTCGGACCACCAAAAGATCTTCTTCAAATCTTGGTACATATTATTCGCTCCCGGATGAATACTCAAGTTACTCTGATGTCCCTCTTCCAATATCATCTTTTTCAACTCCGCATCGTCGGGAATGCAAATACGACCATGGAATTTTAAAACACCAAAAGCATCAACTTTGAAATCTTCATTCTCATTCATCATCAAATCAACAAACTTCAAATCCAACTTTTTCTTCTCACACACGGTTGTAAGAAAGTCATTCGTAATATGAAGCATACCAAGTCTCACACTTCCCGGCGTCACTTTGCAAACCAAACTCAAATCTCTAAAGCTTTCCAAAAGTTCCCACTCTTTCACCATCAATGTAGACATGTGCAACGACTTCCGACTTAAGGCATCGGCCACCATGTTTTCCTTACCCGGATGATAATTCAAACCAAAATCGTAGTCTTTCAAAAGCTCTAGCCATCTCCTTTGTCTCATGTTCAACTCTTTCTGGTCAAATTAATACTTCAAACTCTTGTGGTCACTAAAAACCTCAAATCTTGCACCATAAAGATAATGTCTCCAAATTTTCAAAACAAACACTACGGCCGCCAATTCCAAATCATGGGTAGGATAATTCTTTTCATGCACTCTCAATTGCCTAGAAGCATAAGCCACCACTTTTCCGTCTTGCATCAAAACACCACCCAAACCTGACAAAGAAGCATCACAATAAACCATAAAAGGTTCTGTAGGATTCGTCAAAATCAAAATCGGCGCCGTCGTCAATCTTCTCTTTAATTCCATGAAACTCTCTTCACAACTAGCATCCCAAATGAAAGCCTTTCCCTTACAAGTCAACTACGTTAATGGAAGTGCTAACTTCGAAAACCCTTCAATAAACCTCCGATAATAACCGGCCAAGCCTAAAAAGCTTCGAATTTCCGTAACTGATCCCGGAGTCTCCCATTGCATTACCGCATTAATCTTGGATGGGTCAACACTAATACCATTTCCAGAAATAATATGTCCAAGAAAACTCACCTCCGATAACCAAAACTCACACTTCGACAACTTGGCATACAATTGCTTCTCTTTCAAAATTTGTAACACAATTCTCAAATACTCCTCATGCTCTTCTTGAGACTTTGAATAAATCAAGATGTCTTCGATGAACACCACCACAAAATGATCCAACTGCTCATGAAAAATACGATTCATATATTCCATGAACACACCCGGCGCATTAGAAACTCCGAATGGCATCACCGTATACTCATAGTGATCATATCGTGTCCTAAAGGCCGTCTTTGAAACATCTTCCTCTTTCACCCGAATCTGGTGATATCCCGATCTCAAATCAATCTTACTAAAAACACGAGCTCCAACTAATTGATCCATCAAATCATCTATTCTCATAAGCGGATACTTATTCTTAATCGTCACTTTGTTCAATTGCCGATAATCAATACACAATCGCATACTACCATCTTTCTTTTTTACTAACAATACCGGCGCACCTCAAGGAGAAACACTTGATCTTACAAATCTCTTATCCAACAAATCATTCAACTGCTTCTTTAACTCTACCAATTCTGATGCCGACATAGGATACGGTGCCATCGAAATCGGTCTAGTACCCGGAACTAGATCAATAGAAAACTCAATCTCTCTCTCCGGCGGCACATCCTTAATATCTTCCGGAAACACTTCTGGAAATTCTCGCACTACGGGAAACACCTCCAGTTCCACTTTACTCTCTACCGATAAGGATGCAAACAAACCAAACAACTGAGCTTCGTCCGCTAAAAGTTTCTTCAACTCTTTAGTGGATAGAAAACTCTCACTTCCATCATCTTCCAAATAAGGAAACCTTACCAACTTGTGATAGCAATCCAGATGAACCTTATTATATTGCAACCAATTCATACCTAGAATCACGTCCAAACCGTCCAACGGTAAACATACTAAATCCATAACGAAGTCTTTACCATATATGGTCAAAGGACAACTTATGCATACCAAAGAAGTAGTTACCGACCCCGAAGTGGGTGTCTCAATAACCATGCCACCACTCAAAGAAACCATGCACAAACCCAAATGCTTAGCACACTCAAGAGAAATGAACGAATGAGTCGCTCCAGTATCAATAATAGCAACTAAAGTTATATTATTAATAAAGCATGTACTTTTAATCAAACAATCCGCATTAGTAGTGTTCGCACCAGCTAATGCAAATACTTTTCCGCTCGCTGAGCTTGCTTTGGCTTAGTAAAATTGGGGAGAATATGACCCACTTCGCCACAGTTGTAGCACTTCATCGCATTCTTTCTACAATCAGAAGTGGCATGTCCAAGAATCCCATAGTTAGCACACTTCTCCATAGATTTTCCACAATCAAAAGACTTGTGGCCCATTACGCCACACTTAAAACATTTAATCGCACTAGAACCTCCTCCGGGCTTCCTATCAAAGTTTCCCCTATGTTTGCCCTTATCAACAGGCATCACATAAGGTCCACTCCTTACTTGTTTCTTTCCTTTCTTCTCACTCAAACTCTTATAATGAGTAGAACGAGTTCTACTATCCTCTTCAAAAATTCTACAGCATTCGGTCAAGTCCGAAAATCTTCGTATCCTTTGATAACCCACCGCTTGCTTTATCTCAGGACGCAAGCCGTTCTCATATTTAATGCACTTAGAGAATTCCGCTGTAACCGCCGTATAGTGAGGATGAAACTGGACCAATTCCACAAACTTGGTCGTGTAATCTACCACGGACATGTTGCCTTGCTTCAACTCCAGAAATTCCATTTCCTTTTTCCCCTTCACACTCTCAGGATAATACTTTCTCAAGAATTCCGTGTGAAATAAATCCCAAGTAATTTCCTCATCATCTACTTCCAGAATTTGTCTCGTACCGACCCACCAGTCATCGGCCTCTTCCTTTAACATGTGAGTTCCAAGTCTCACCTTGTTTCCTTCAGCATAATCCATAACTCTAAAGATTCTCTCAATCTCCTTCAGCCAGATCTGAGCACCGTTCGAATCAAACCTCCCTTTGAATATCGCTGGTTGGTTCTTTCTAAACTCATCATTCGCATTCACATTTGTTGCGCCTTGCACCGCTCTAGCCATAGCCTCCAGCGCCGCAGCCATAGCATTGTCATTACGACCAGCCATATTCTGAGGATTCCCAAAAATAACAACAAGGTTAAAAAACCGTTTAACCAACACAACAATAAGACAGACACGACTGGCTCAACCCTGGCTCTGATACCACTTAATGTAACACCCCCTTTTCTATACCCCCAAATAATTAAATAAATTATTTAGGCACTTGATAAAAATTTCATCAGAGTTTAATTAATACATGATATAAAGAGGTGTATCACATTATCATGAAATTAAACACATACAACATCTGCTCAAATAGATATGCAACAATGGGCAACCCACAACTAAGGAACATAGTCCTAAAACCCACATCTCAATATTTAGAATAAAAGCGGAAACATCTAAACATTTAATCAATTCATTCATATAAACGTATACACATCATTCAGTTATTTCATGTTTACAAATCATCCATCAGCAGATACATACACAAATGTATCACAAAAGAGTCAAAACAAATATATCACCAAAAAGAGCCAAAGGCTTCCTAACTACCCAGATGTTACATATCAGAGCCATCGACCAAAAATAATGAAGACCTACTTCACAAAATGGACCTCCAGCAATCCTACTCTGCAATGCCTCATAGAGCATTATAAAACAGCAGAAGGGTGAGAAACAATATGATAGTAATCGATGCATATAATTATATATCTATATACATACATGGGATATACACAATTCAAGTTCTCACCACATCTCATCACCATTCATCATATACATCACAATGCATATTCACACAACCAAGCATATTCATCAAATCACGCTTCTATACATACTCATCATTTTCCATATAAACATCTACCATTATGTTCAATTCACTCAATGCATCATATAAAGATGACCAATGCAAGTCATAGAGACCGACTCACGACTCTATGCAGATGTAAATGCGGTACCGACTCAATTCAGCATATTCTCCAAGGAATCAAGTATTCAGCCGATTCTCCAAGGAATCAATATTCAGCAGATTCTCCAAGGAATCAAATATTCATCAAATTCTCTGAGGAATCAAATATTCAGCAGATTCTCTGAGGAATCAAATTACCTAACAGATTCTCCAAGGAATCATATATTACACAGATTCTCCAAGGAATCACATATTACCACAGATTCTCCAAGGAATCAACATCGCTAGAATGTACATCATCATGCCTTTTATGCAAAATGACTCACAACATTTCTCTACATGCATACATATTCGCAAATATATCACTATGCATATTCATCTCATACAGGTACATACAATCTATGTACATTCATATTAATCCATCATGCATTTCCATTCAATTCAGACAAATGCATAAAATTGCCAAACGGCTAAAATTTCACGGTTAAGAATCAATTTCTATGATTCACACCCAAAGGCTACCCACAGCTCATCACAACAGTATACAAACTACTCATATCACAAAAGATTAACATAATTGAACCAAGCAATTAATCATTGGATGGATAAAACAGAAAAGAAACAATGTTGTCCTGCTCGCCACCCTTCGCCTGGCGAACTCGCCTGCGAACAAAGTCAGTAGCTACTAACTTGCTTCGCTACCCTTCGATGATGTACTCGCCTGGCGAACCTTCGCCACTCACCTTCGCCTGGCGAACTTGCCAGCGAAGACCACTGGGAGTTTTCTTGAATTATTCGCCAGCCATTCGCTGGGCTTCGCCCACACTCGCCTGGTGAATGCCAGCGAACCTGCGAAACTAGCAAACTCCAATCTGTCCAAAACAATCAATACTCCAAAAACCGACCGATTCTCACTAAACTAGCTTCAGTAATGTTAACCCCATATCATACAACTATTCTACGACATTATTTCCAGTTTCTAACCGATTAAACTCCATTACTTCCGATTAAATCCAATTTGCCCTAATATGAAAAAAAAATGGTGGAAACTCACAACAAAGCCAACCCACACATACATAACCACACACATTGATTAGATAATAGTTTTTCTCACCCTTACCTCGATTAATCGGAGCTTGAAGTTGATCTTGAAGCAATCCTAGGTTTTCCTCTTCTTTCTCCTCTTTCTCTTCTCTCTCTTTTTTTTCTTTCTCTTGTTTTTCCACTAATGTTTTTATTTTTCTCTTTTTCTCTCTCATCTCATATTCTATTTTCTTTCCTCTTCATTTCCTTCCAAACACTTACCAATTAATTCTCACACAATAATCCACTTAAAACTTAATACTAAATGTCTAAAATACCCTTTACTCTATTTTCCCCGAAAACTCTCTGAATCGGTAAAATAGCACAATATTGAAATTAAACATATCAACACATAAATTCCACAATTAAAATACCAATTATCCAAATAAATCGAAAAGGACTCAATAAAAATGGGAAAATCAGAATCGGGGCGTTACAACTCTCCCCCACTTTAGAAATTTTCATCCTCGAAAATATTACCTGATCCAAACAACTCCGGATGCGACTCTCGCATCTTGCTCTCCAATTCCCAAGTCATATTGCCTTCTGCAGCACCTCCCCAGACTACTTTCACAAGCACAATATCCTTGCCTCTGAGCTTCTTAATTTCACGGCCCAAAATACTAACCGGTAAAACCTCAACCGTCAGGTTATCTCTTACTTCAACCTCGTCCATAGGAATAGCATGTGACGGATCCGGAACATACTTCCGAAGTTGCGAAACATGGAACACATCATGCAAATTCGAAAGGTTCGGAGGCAACGCCACACGATAAGCCATAGCACCAACTCGTGCAATAATCTGATACGGACCAATAAAACGAGAAGTCAACTTTTTCGACTTCAAGGCACGACCCACACCCGTAATCGGTGTAACTCTCAAAAAGACATGGTCGCCTTCTTGAAACTCAAGGTTCTTCCTTCTCTTATCATGGTAACTCTTCTGCCTACTTTGAAAAGCTCTCATCTTCTCTCTAATAAACTTCACCTTCTCCATCGTTTGTTGTACCATCTCCGGTCCAACTACCGACCTCTCACCCGTCTCATGCCAACACAAAGGTGTTCGACATCTCCGACCGTATAAAGCCTCGAATGGTGCCATACCAATGCTCGAATGAAAACTGTTATTATAAGTGAACTCAATCAACGCCAAATAACCATCCCAAGCACCACCTTGTTCTAGCACACAAGCACGCAACAAATCTTCCAACGACTGAATTGTCCTTTCGGTTTGACCGTCCGTCTGCGGATGGTAAGCCGAACTCAATCTCAACTTAGAACCCAAGGCACCTTGCAAAATTTCCCAAAATCTTGAAGTAAATCTAGGATCTCTATCCGATACAATACTCTTAGGAACTCCGTGCAACTTTACAATCACACGAACATAAATCTCGGCTAATTTCTCCAAAGGATAACTAATATCAATCGGAATAAAGTGAGCAGATTTAGTAAGTCTATCAACAATCAACCAAATAGCATTATAACCTCTTTGCGTATTCGGTAATCCCGTAACAAAATCCATTGATATACTATCCCATTTCCATTCCGGAATATCCAACGGTTGCATCAATCCACTAGGCTTCTGATGTTCCACCTTCGACTTTTGACACGTCAAACACGAATACACAAAATGAGCAACATCTCGCTTTAATCCGGACCACCAAAAGATCTTCTTCAAATCTTGGTACATCTTATTCGCTCCCGGATGAATACTCAAGTTACTCCGATGTCCCTCTTCCAATATCATCTTTTTCAACTCCGCATCGTCGGGAATGCAAATACGACCATGGAATTTCAAAACACCAAAAGCATCAACTTTGAAATCTTCATTCTCATTCATCATCAAATCAACAAACTTCAAATCCAACTTTTGCTTCTCACACACGGTTGTAAGAAAGGCATTCGTAATATGAAGCATACCAAGTCTCACACTTCCCGGCGTCACTTCACAAACCAAACTCAAATCTCTAAAGCTTTCCAAAAGTTCCCACTCTTTCACCATCAATGTAGACATGTGCAACGACTTCCGACTTAAGACATCGACCACCACGTTTGCCTTACCCGGATGATAATTCAAACCAAAATCGTAGTCTTTCAAAAGCTCTAGCCATCTCCTTTGTCTCATGTTCAACTCTTTCTGGTCAAATAAATACTTCAAACTCTTGTGGTCACTAAAAACCTCAAATCTTGCACCATAAAGATAATGTCTCCAAATTTTCAAAACAAACACTACGGCCGCCAATTCCAAATCATGGGTAGGATAGTTCTTTTCATGCACTCTCAATTGCCTAGAAGCATAAGCCACCACTTTTCCGTCTTGCATCAAAACACCACCCAAACCTGACAAAGAAGCATCACAATAAACCACAAAAGGTTCCGTAGGATTCGGCAAAATCAAAACCGATGCCGTCGTCAATCTTCTCTTTAATTCCATGAAACTCTCTTCACAAATAGCATCCCAAATGAAAGCCTTTCCCTTACAAGTCAACTACGTTAATGGAAGTGCTAACTTCGAAAACCCTTCAATAAACCTCCGATAATAACCGGCCAAGCCTAAAAAGCTTCGAATTTCCGTAACTGATCCCGGAGTCTCCCATTGCATTACCGCATTAATCTTGGATGGGTCAACACTAATACCATTTCCAGAAATAATATGTCCAAGAAAACTCACCTCCGATAACTAAAACTCACACTTCGACAACTTGGCATACAATTGCTTCTCTTTCAAAATCTGTAACACAATTCTCAAATGCTCCTCATGCTCTTCTTGAGACTTAGAATAAATCAAGATGTCATCAATGAACACCACCACAAAATGATCCAACTACTCATGAAAAATACGATTCATATATTCCATGAACACACCCGGCGCGTTAGAAACTCCGAATGGCATCACCGTATACTCATAGTGATCATATCGTGTCCTAAAGGTCGTCTTTGAATCGGGGCGTTACAGTGTTCACTCTTTGTTTTTACAGATATCCAACGCTTGACTAAGCGGAATCCGGGGAGGATGACGAAGTTTAAAGACGCGCAAGCTTCCGATTGTATGCTTTTGGAAATAAAACATGTTGATGATGTACAGGCATTGTTTCAAATCCCTAAACACCAGAGTTATAAGAAAGATAATCCCTTGTCAACCCCTTTGAGCCTAGTAGTAGGAGTTTCTTTCGGAGAACGGAAAAACCCTGAATCTTAACCCGGGGCAGGGTAGGTGTTAGCTAATTTGATCGAGCGTCCAAATTGCAGAAAGGAGTGCCCGTTCGAGGATCAATCACACCTCTAGAGGACGTGCCTAAAAAACCACAGTGGTTAAGTGTCAGGAGTGAAACAGTCACATTATTCCCTTAAGAGTCAGACAACCAGTGTCACACGACTTGTTCAAAAAAAAATAAGAAAGCAAAGCAAAAAGAATCAAAAGCCCGCTAAGTCAAAACTTGAAAACAAATGACTTAGGCAAAAAAATGGGGGCATCCCGCTGGACTTAATAATCAAAAGAAGCTCAAAAGAGTCAGTCCAGGAAAAAATTAGGGAAAGCGAAAAACTGAAAAGAAAAAAAAAATGAAAAGGATTGCAGAAGAAAAATCCTCAAACGAAATACAAGTCGTGTGACCCCAAGTGGTAAAGACGAGAAGTGAGTGGCTGTCACTCCAAAAACTCATGGGTTCTCGAACTATCACTCCTATCTTTCAACCTCTGAGAAGAGAGCGCTAAGGTCGAATTAGCTAAACTTAGGATTGGAGAACATCAAGGTGAACGGGTGGGTTAAAATAAATTTTGAGCCTTTATCCTTTCCTTCAAAACCGTGAACCTGACCACGTTACAACCGGAAAAAGTCCTAATTGAGGCAGGTTTGTTTCAAAGGCATACTTAGGTAAAGATCGCGTCGAAACTGACTCCTAAAAGGGTTCTTCTTACCATGTTAGTACTGATGTTGATATTCTGACAAGTGATTTGTTCATTATATGCCATAAACTGTTTTTTTCTTTTCTAGTGAACAGATTGGATGTCAAAAATGTCATATGTATTGCATTAATATATCTTTTATGCAGAACAACTTGTTTTACTTGCAAGTAAGCGCTTGACAGCAGGAAAGTTTCCTACAGTGGGAAGTCTGATTAGGATAGAATGCAGAACGCCCGAATACTCCGTGAACCGGGGAAAGCTATATCAAGTAATCCCTAGTGATGTCAGCCATCCGAAGTCAGTTATTTTGAAGCAGTCAGGTCAAGATTTGATGAATCTCTCGAGGACAACCAGTGTATCTCCTCGCAGATCAGCCAATCAGGGGTAAAGTTGTTGCAGACAGGGGCAGACCATTCTGAGAAAAGCGCAGAAGTTGTTTCTTGCCTGAGGGGCATTTGATCCGAAGCATCTCTCCGAGGTTCAGAGTGCTGGGGCAGTTCTTGTCAGACCATCAGGGTACAGATTTTCAGATTTCCATTCGAGGAATATCCCCACATAGATCCTACAGACTGGGGCATATCAGAAGCGAAGGATTTGTTCCTCTCCGTGTCATCAGAGCTACTCAGAGCTACTCAAGCAGGTTCAGCCAATCTTCAAGTGTGAGACGAATATCGAAAAGTCGTGCTATTATCCCTTGGCCCTTCAACCAGAGACCGTGAATTCAAGCAGAGTGTTTTCCAGCGTTAGTTGTACCTGACCCATCATGGACAGCCTAAAATCCCAACTCCTATTGGCAATTGTCAGGAAGCCAAATCCTTATTGGCGCGCCATTCCTAAAGCCCAATCCATATTGGCAATCACCGTGAGGCCTAATCCGTGTTGGCGCATCAGTTCAGAATCCAATCTTCAATAATACGCAGGAAGACTCCGTCTGTTTTCCCCAGCAGAAGTCCAATTGTCGTTGGCACGTGTAAGCTATCCCCAGGGAAGTACAATCAGACTTAGCACATTTGGTTATCTCCAGTGGAGTCGGTTCACCATTCCAACATTTATTTTGTTGGCGTAATTCTGTGATACCCGGTTATCCCCAGCGGAGTTGGCTTTGTCTTCAGCATTTATTTTGCTGAAGCGATTCCGTATCCGGTTTCTTTAGCAGCGGAGTTGACCTTGTCTTCGGCATTTATTTTGCTAAAGCAAATATGTGAACAACTTTTCTCCAGCAGCCCGAGCCTGCATTTGCATCTTGCATACATCATCATATTTGCATTTCATCATTAAGTGCGTAGCATTTCCATCTTATATGGAGCATTACGCCATGAAGAATTCAAACATACGCATATGCATGCGAAGCATAAGCCAGTTTTTTTTATCAGCCTTCCGTGGCAAGGTGAATTGCTCTGCAATCAGTTCAGGGGCATTTATCCAGCAGCTTTGTTCAGACAGCTCTTTGGTGTTTGATTTTCAGATTATACGACGGTTACGCTTTGTCCATCAATCATCTGATGACGACAGACTTTTCTTTTTGTCAATTCCTATTGACGACGTGTACCTTCGAGCAGGTTTTCTTCCCGTCAGTTCCAATTGACGATGTGTTTTTTCCCTGCAGGAGATTGGAATTCTTGTTCAGGATGGTTTTCGGATATTCAAATTTTTGGAATGAGATATGTGATGATGACGTTTGTCCTATCATGTGCGTTTTTATCAGAGTTACTTGGTTAAGTTTCCCTTCTTCCCCAGCGAAGTTTTCCTTAGATTGTTGTTACGTCAATGTTAAAAGATCCCATGGATTAAACCTGCAGTTGTTACCCGTGTTGACGAAGATTTTTACCCGTGTTGATGGAGTTGTTACCCATGTTGACGAAGATTTTTACCCGTGTTGACGGAGTTGTTACCTGTGTTGACGGAGATGTTACCCATGTTGACGGAGATTTTTTACCCGTGTTGACGGAGTTGTTACCTGTGTTGATAGAGTTATCACCCGTGTTAATGGACTTGGTCCCGTGGAGTTGTTCGTTCAAGTCTTCGGGTTCCAGATTCGCACTTTTATTTAGTGTTTCGCCTGTTTCCTCGAAAAAAGATGTCAAGTTCGCGCTTTACGTAGCGCAAATCTCCGTTGTCAGAAATTCCCCGGCAGGGTTTCCTCGGTGGCTGTTACGTCAGCATTAAATGACTTCATAATTAGACTTTGGAGTTTGTTATCAGTATTACACGACTTAATAATTAGACTTTGAAGTTTGTTATCATCATTACAACGGCTTCATGATTAGACTTTGAAGTGGTTGTCGGAATTTCCTCAAAAGAGTTCTGAAAGACTTCATAATTAGACTTTGGAGTTGGTATCAGCATTCAATGGCTTCATAATTAGACCTTGGAGTTATTGTCAGTTCTAAACGGCTTCATAATTAGACTTTGAAGTTGCTGAAATTCTTCGCCAGAGTTTTCCTCGAATGGCTGAAACGGCTTCATAATTAGACTTTGAAGTTTGTTGCCAGCATTGAGTGACTTCATAATTAGACTTTGGAGTTGTTATCCGCATTACACGGCTTCATGATTTGACTTTGAAGTTCTTGTAGCATTTTAAAAGAATATTTCAGCGATTAGACGGTTGAAGTCATTACTTGTTGTCAAGGCTTCATAATTTGACATTGAAGTTGTTTTCATCATTTTAAAAGAAGATTTCAGCGATTAGACGGTTAAAGTCATTACTTGTTGTCAAGGCTTCATGATTTGACTTTGAAGTTGTTGTCAGCATTTTAAAAGAAGATTTCAGCGATTAGACAGTTGAAGTCATTACTTGTTGTCAAGGCTTCATGATTTGACTTTGAAGTTGTTGTCAGTATTTTAAAAGAAAGATTCCAGTGATTAGACGGTTGAAGTCATTACTTGTTGTCAAGGCTTCATGATTAGACTTTGAAGTTGTTGTCAGAAATTACCCGGAAAAGTTCTAGAAGACTTCATAATTTGACTTTGGAGTTCGGCATAATTTTCCTCGAGTAGCTGTTACGTCAGCATTGCAGACTTCATAATTTGACTTTGGAGTTCGGCAGAGTTTTCCTCGAGTAGCTGTTACGTTAGTATTGCAGACTTTATAATTTGACTTTGGAGTTCGACAGAATTTTCCTCGAGTAGCTGTTACATCAGCATTGCAGACTTCATAATTTGACTTTGGAGTTCGACAGAGTTTTCCTCGAGTGGCTGTTACGTCAGTGTTACACGACTTCATAATTAGACTTTGGAGTCGCCATTAGAAATGCCCCAACAGAGTTTCCTCTAGTTGTTGTTACGTCAGCATTACAACAGCTTCATGATTAGACTTTGGAGTTGTTGTCAGAAAGTTTCGTCAGCATTGAATGGCTTCATAATTAGAGTTTGGAGTTGTTGCCAGATTTTTCCCGCAGAGTCGCTTGGGAAATGGAAGATCCCGGATAGTACAAGGATGCCGCACTTTACGTAGTGACCGCTTATTTTAGCGTATAATGTGGATTCAACGCCTATGGCATCACACAGGTGGTTGATGTTGAAATCAGGTTTCTTTATCAGATGATTGATCAGTTTGTTGCCATGACAACTAGGTTCAGTTTTTTGGATATTTGTTCCCCAAGCAGTTTTCGCAGTTTATTTCTGCAGGTTGGCAAATTTCCGGGTTTCTTTGGTATTCAACTGTCTTCTACCTTTGAATGTTTGAAATTCGTTCGCTTCTCAACCCTTCAGTTCCAAGCTGTTTGAATAGGGGCAGCTGTTGCACCCCAAAATTTGACCAACCAATTCTTATATTTGGCTTATGTTTCGATTCATTTCATTTTGCATCCGCATACCGCATACATTGCATTTTTTCGGTCAGATTGACTTTATCGGGATTACAGCCCTCCCCTGGCGTTTCAGGCAGTTCGAATAAGCGAGTTTTGTCGTGGAATTTGTGCTCGTCCCGGTGTTTTCAGCTTTCACTGTTATTTTTTAGGACATTTCGGTGTCCGGTTTTTACCGTTTATTTCGCTATATTCTCGCATATTTTTTTAATCGGTTTAATTAGCTTTGTTGCATTTTCTAGGCTTTCCCTTAATTTCTAGCATTTTAAATAGATTTTTTAAATAGTTTTTAATAGGATAATTCTTTTTCTAGAATTTTAAATAGATATTAAATAGATTTTTAATTGAATATACAATAGATTTTAATAGATTTTAACTTTCTTCTAGAAGTAATAGGTTTAATCGTTTTTAGATTTAATTGATTTGTTTAGAAATTAATTGATAGTTAATTCTTTTCTTAGATGTTAATTGTTTCATTTTAGAAATTAATAGGTTATTTTCTGGATTTTAAATCTCTTTTTAGACTTAATTTGGTTTAGATATTAGTAGATTTCATAGAATTTTTTAGACTTAATTTGGTTTAGATATTAGTAGATTTAATTTATTTTAGAAATTAATAGGATTAATTCCCTTTTTAGATTTAATTTGGTGTAGAATTCTTTAGAATATTAATTAGATATTAATTAGAATATTAGTTTTTTAAAAATTAGATCAATCATTTTTAATTAGAGTAGCTTTAATTAGCAGTTTAGTTAATTAGCATTTAATGATCAGTTAATTAGCAGTTAACATTAGCACTATTTTTTTCGTTTAGGTGTTAACCAGTTTTAATCATTTTGTTAATTCGTTTAATTAAGTTTTTAATCAGATTTTAATCTAGTTTTAGTTGCAGTTATTTGTAAGCAGATTTTAGATCAGTTGGTGGGCCAAGTGGCCATTTTGGGGGCCCAGTCTCTGTGACACATGTCATTATAAAAGCAATCCACCTCACATCTGCATGGGGACTGTAACCCGGTGAACTGACTTTAAACAATGTTGCGGATAGCAAGAGTCGCCACCGACTTTTATTTTATCCATAAGGAAAGGTTATAAAAGAACAGGAAAGACCTTAGAGAATATTTTGGGTCCGGGGGGTAGGTTATGAAAAGGGAAGGTATTAGCATCCTTTTCATCCATGGTTATCCATGGGCTCTTAGGTACTTAAGCTCACTTTTGAATTGTTTTGAAATTGTAGTGTGTGAATAGAAAATTTTCAGAATAGTTAATAAATAATCCATGTAAGGATGTGTTAAGAACTTGTTTGAAAACTTGTTGAAAATTTGTTTAAGTGCGAAACAATTTTGAAGTGAGCAAGCACCTAGGAGTAACCTACCCTAATGTTTAAAGGTCTTTCTTATTCTTCATTCTTTCCTTTAGTAAGACTATCCCTACTATAATGGAGTAGGTAGTCCTTACTTTGGATGTTAAGGGGTATGTGAGGGACAATTTGACTTTGAAGGCCATTGTGGGATGTAATAAGCACATATAAGGGACCATCATCATTTTTCGAAAGGGACTTGATTCGTAAAGGCAACCATAAGGGACTTTGATGATTTTTTTATTTGAGGGACTTGCTTTATACACCCCACTTAACCATTATTCGTAGGCAACTTGAGGGATATCCTTAGGAAGTGAGACGGCGATTAAAATCGACTTACGTGTGTGACGTGTTTATTTTAATTATCTTTATTTAAAAGTGATCTAAATTTATTTTAATATTACATACATGTTATTACACTCCCTAATTACTAACCATAATAATAATTAAATAATTAAACAACTTTACATCCAAGAAACAATTACAAAATAATAAGCAAAATAATTAAATAGCAAAGATAAATAAAATATAAATAAGCAATAATAAATAATAAAGGGGGTTAATTCTAAGTTTACTCGGCAAGACATCGCATCTTGTGCCTACGTATCCTTACGGGAGTGGAATCAGAGTAATCGTAGTTCCCCTCAATAGGGAGGTTAGAAACTTCTTGACTGTGGTCAAGGTCTCAAGGGGAATAAACGCATCTTAAGGACACGCTTACGTGGAGTGTAGAAACTCCAAATCTCTACGTTGAAATGTTAAGTTGTAATTAGGGTTAAATTAGGGATTCCACGGCGGGAAACCCTAAAATGAGCGCGACGGCTCTTTGACCTAATGCTAAGGGTAAAATTGTAATTTTGCCTGCGGCGAGGCATTTGTGAAAATTAGGGTTTGTAGTTTGTAGTTTTGAGGATTTGAAATTGAATGTGTGAAGTTTTACGGACTATTGGCGCGGCGGCCAAACAGTTAGACCTAACCTTCGGATGTGTGCAATGTGACAGAAATAATAGTAAACGCGTGAGATAATTGAATCATGCAAACAGAGAGATAATGTCATAATTTAAACCATGCAAGCAGAAATTTAAAGGCAGAATTTAAAGAGCGATTGTTAAGTTCGCGAGGTTACATGAGAGGAGCAGATACAATATGATAATGAAATTTGAATTGAACAATAATAAAATAAAATAAATAACGGTTCTAGTTATTATTTTAAAAAAAGATTTTAGTTATTATTTTAAATTTATCTAAAAAAAAAGTTTTTCTTAAAAATAATAGGTTTTCATATTAATTTGGAAAAGATGTTAATGTTATTTATTTTAAAAAACAGATTTTTATATTATAACAAATTTTAATAAATTAATGATAACAATAATAATAATAATGGTAATAATAATGATAATAATGATAATAATAATAAATAATGATAATAATAATAATAATAATAATAATAATAATAATAATAATAATAATAATAATAATAAAGCAATAATGAATTTTAAATGTGCCAAATAACCCAACAATGTTGCTAACGCAGAAATGCGCTCATCGCAACCAGATCTAAATCGGACGAAACAAAATTTATCGCAAAGAAAAAGAAATTAAGCAAAAAATAGTATTATTGCTCACACAAAAATGCGATCATCGCAACCAGATCGAACTAACACAAATGTCACGCGTCATGCACACAAATGTGCAAACATCGTATCGACATAATTCGATCAAAAATCTTATATATATAAACTCTAACAATTTAAAAATTATATATATATAAACGTAACAGTAATAGATAAAGAAAAAGAAATAACGGTAATAGATGAAGAAAAAGAAATAACGGTAAAAGATGAAGAAAAAGAAACAACAGTAATAGATGAAGGAAAAGAAATAACGGTAAACGATGAAGAAAAAGAAACAATAGTAATGGATGAAGAAGAAAACTAAATAACGGCAAACGACACTCACTCCTCTTAGGTTTTTTTCATTCTCCCCTCTTTTCCAACAAGGCAACACATGTATATATAGGGAACAAATTAGGGTTAACACCAAATTGTCAATAATGTCCCTAAAGCCCATTTTAAAGCCCAAACTAAATAATTAGTTAAGAAAAAATAAAATTTAAATAATTTAAAATAATTAAAATAAACTTAAAATAAAAACTAATAATCCTATTGAAAAATATTATAAAAAGAACAAAATTTTTTTCAATATTTTTTATTTTATGATTTTTTGGATATTTTTATGAATAATTTAGAAAAAAGTGAAAAAAATAATATTTTAAAAAATGATTTAATTAAAATACGAAAATAATAATTAAATAATAATAAAAAACTATTTTTGTTATTTTTTTAATGAAAGATAGAAAAATTTAGAGTAAAAATAATAAAAAACAAAAAAAAGTGACAAAGGTGAGATTCGAACTCTCAACCTCTCACACTCATAACTCCTTACACATGTCCTCCTGCCAATTGTGCCATTTTTACTTTTTAGAAAAAAAATGCATGCCATATGATATTTACCTGCAAAAAGTCAAACGACTACACAAATTTGTTAGTAATTGATTAAATGCAATGAAATGCGACGACAAATCTTAGGGCAAAATTTGGGGTATTACAGTTATTATGATAATATTTCTCACCCAACCTCTCTTTGATGTTGGCAAAAAAAAAAATCATGAAGTTTGACTTTGGTTTGACCACAGTTGACCTCAGTTTGACCTTTTAACTGCATTGACTGCTTTTGACTTATCTGATCATCTGACTGAGCAAACTTTTGAGAAAAGTCTTGAAACTTGACATGGGGGTTCTTATACACATATAAGATGTTATGAAGCTCACTTGAAGTCTTGGAAATCCATTTAGCCTGATTAAAGTCAAAACCCTAGTTTTGGATGCACTGCTTAGGAGGTGCATTGTCTGAGGGAATTGTCAACTCTTCTGACCAATTGTGAATTTTGTGAACCTTGTGAACCTTCTTGGAACACAAAGTCTTGTATTGTGAGGGCAAATTTTGGGGTGCAACAGCTGCCCCTGTTCAATTTTCTGAAACCTGAGGGGTTAGATTGGTATATTTGCCAGTCGTAACCTGGAAAGTTGAAGGGGATTGAACACAAAAGCCCAAAAATTTGCACTCACCAGTGCATGGAGTGATATTGATGGTTGGTTGAACATGATTGAGTGGGCTTAAAGATGCCACTAGGGGAAAGTTCTTCAGTAGTATAATGAGAGCTGTCAGGAGTCTGGAGTAATACTGATGTAACAGCATGTCTTCATGAGGATAGAGCAATCAATAATGATAACCCTAAAGTAGTCTTGAAGTGATAAATCTGACCTCAGGAGGATAGAGCAATCAATAGCTCTAAAGCAGTCTTGAAGTAATAATGGCTTCAGGAGGATAGAGCAATCAATAGCTCTAAAGCAGTCTTGAAGTAATAGAATGGCTTCAGTAGGATAGAGCAATCAACAGCTCTAAAGCAGTCTTGAAATAATAATGTGATATGTCTTCAGGAGGATAGAGCAATCAATAGCTCTAAAGCAGTCTTGAAGTAATGATTTCAGGAGGATAGAGCAATGGATAGCTCTAAAGCAGTCTTGAAATAATAATGTAATTTCAGGAGGATAGAGCAATGGATAACTCTAAAGCAGTCTTGAAATAATTAGATGGCTTCAGGAGGATAGAGCAATGAATAGCTCTAAAGCAGTCTTGAAGTAGTAATATGACCTCATGAGGATAGAGCAATGAATAGCTCTAAAGCAGTCTTGAAGTAATAGGATGATTTCAGGAGGATAGAGCAATCAGTAGCTCTAAAGCAGTCTTGAAGTCATGAGAGGCTATCAGGAGGATAAAATAACCCTGAGGTTACAATAAAGCAGTCCCAAAGTAATAAGAAGCTCATCAGGAGGATAAAGTAACCCTGAGGTTACAATAAAGCAGTCCCAAAGATCATAAGATTGTTTGTTGGATAATTAACCTGAAAACAAGGTAGCATTCTGTATAACAACATTAGTTTATGCTTTATGTATGCATGTATGACATGATGCACTTAGGTAATGTACTATAGACATATATGTTATGGTATGATGTAAATGATGTATGTATGCTATGACACTGCTGGAAGTGTCTGGATATCCTTGTATAACAATTGCTGGCCAAGGAAAATAAATCCCGATTCGTTGTTGAAGAATATATAACCCTCCGTCTGCTGGGGATAACAAGGTATAGATAACCTCCCGTTGTTGGGGATAACAAGGTATAGATAACCTCCCGTTGTTGGGGATAGTAGGGTATAGATAACCTTCGTTTTCGTTTGATAGTAGGATAAGTATAACATCCCGTCTTCGTTCATCGTGCCCTTATTGGAAAGTAATTTCCCGTATATCCGTATGAGGATAAAAGAGATGGATATAAATTCCAGGGGAGATTAGACTTTGTGAAAATGGATTAGTCCTACTGATGGTTTGTAACTGTCTTGTAAAGATGAACCGGCGAAGCTTCGTTGAAATCCTTCCCTCGTTCGTCCTTAGTAAATACTATTACTGCATTTTCATGCATTTCTGGTAAACATCAATCATATTAAAAGCATACATGCGTTTCTGGTAAACATCAATCATATTCAAAGGCATACATACATTCAAACACAACCAATGGACGTTTCGCTTATGTAAATAGGGTAAAAGTGAATCTGGATTCAAAAGATGGAATTTATTTATATCAAAAGTGACCCATACACGGGTAAGTTTGTACAAGGAGACATAAACCCTAGTAAGAGAATTTTGTCATGAAGTTTTACAAAAAGAATCAGCTATGTGGGAAATAATCCTATTGAGTTTCAATTCTACTATTGCCACTCAAGTATCTCATCTTCTTGCTGTTGAGACGGAAACGATTGGATTGAGCTTTATCTGTTTGAGCTTGAGTAAGTAGTACAACTGGTTGCAGTTTCATGAGTGATCCAAACGAGACATAGTCATACACTTTAATCCCTAACTTTTGCCTGGATTGCCCTTTCAGGTTTTCAATCCACCGGGATACCCTTTTTTGCCCAAGCCGCCTTTTCAGGTTTTCGACTTGCCGGGTGTACATCTTTTTATATATATCCCTAATTTTTGCCCAAACCCTTTTGGTTTGCCGGGATGCCCTTATTTTTGCCTAGGCCTGTCAACCTAGCGGGTCTCTTTTTATGCGTAGTATTTTTTAACTATGTCTGCGTTTACAGGTTGTGGGAAGTCTTCACCATCCATTGTAGTCAGTATCATGGCACCTCCTGAGAACACTGTCTTGACTACAAATGGTCCCTCATATGTTGGAGTCCACTTGCCCCTAGGATCACCTTGTGGTAATATGATACGCTTGATTACCAAGTCACCAGCCTGATATACCTTTGGCTTAACCTTCTTGTTAAAAGCTTTGATCATCCGTTTCTGGTACATCTGGCCATGACAAACTGCTGCTAACCTTTTCTCATCAATCAAATTTATCTGGTCAAGTCGAGTCTGAATCCACTCATCTTCATCCAAGCCTGCATCCTTCATAATTCTCAAGGAGGGGATCTGAACTTCAATAGGCAGAACTGCTTCCATACCATAGACTAAGGAGAATGGGGTTGCCCCTGTTGAAGTACGTATTGTAGTACGATATCCATGCAGAGCAAATGGTAACATCTCGTGCCAATCCTTGTAAGTAACAGTCATCTTCTGTACAATCTTCTTAATGTTCTTATTAGCAGCTTCAACTGCCCCATTCATCTTTGGACGATACGGAGAAGAGTTGTGATGCTTAATCTTGAACTGCGTACAGAGATCAGTAATCATAGTGTTGTTCAGATTAGAGCCATTGTCAGTGATAATCCTTTCAGGGATACCATACCTACATATGAGATTATTCTTAACGAACCGAGCCACAACATTCTTAGTCACAGATGCAAATGAAGCTGCCTCTACCCACTTCGTGAAGTAATCAATAGCAACCAGGATGAAACGATGCCCATTAGAAGCAGTAGGCTTGATCTCACCGATCATATCAATGCCCCACATGGCAAAGGGCCAAGGAGCAGTCAACACATTCAATGGAGATGGAGGTACATGTACTTTATCAGCATAGATTTGACATTTGTGACATGTTCTGGAGTGTTGATAGCAATCAGCTTCCATGGTAGACCAATAGTAACCTGCTCTCAAAATCTTCTTTGCCATGGTATGACCACTAGAATGAGTGCCAAAGGTCCCATCATGCATCTCTTCCATAATTTTTGTAGCTTCCTTCTTATCCACACAACGAAGCATAGTTGAATCATGATTACGCTTATACAGAATGCCATTACTCAGAAAGAACTTAGCAGAAAACCTTCTCAGGAACTTCCTATCTTTGACAGATGCCCCTTCAGGGAACTCCTGAGCTTCAAGATAGTTTTTCACTTCATAGAACCAAGGCTTCTCCTTTGCCCCTTCAGTGTCAATCTCATTGCAGTATGCAGGCTTCTCAAATCTATCAATGGTAATCTTGGGAGCTTCATCATCCCAGCTGATCTCAAACATAGATGCCATGGTGGCCAATGCGTCTGCCAACTGATTCTCTCTTCGTGGAATATGTCCAAAAGTAATCTCTTTGAAATGTGGGATCAAAGACAACACATGTTCTCTGTAAGGAATGAGATTATCATGCTTTGTATCCCAATCTCCTTTAATCTGACTTACTACCAGAGCTGAATCTCCATACACCTCAAGGAACTGAATCTTCATATCAATAGCAACTTGCATACCCATGATACATGCCTCATACTCAGCCATGTTATTGGTACAATAGAAACAAAGTCTGGCAGTAATCGGAGTATGACAACCTTCAGGGGAACTAATCACAACACCAACACCATTACCATGTGCATTGGAGGCACCATCAAAAACCATAGTCCATCGGGATCCTTGTTCAGGTCCGTCATATTGTCCAGGTTCTTTGGTAACAGACATAATGTCTTCATCAGGGAACTCAAAATTCATTGACTGGTAATCATCTACTGCTTGATGAGCCAAATGATCAGCAACAACACTCCCCTTAATGGCCTTCTGAGTAGTATACTGTATATCATATTCCGTCAAGATCATTTGCCATCTTGCAATTCTTCCGGAGAGAGCAGGTTTCTCAAATATGTACTTGATTGGATCCATCTTCGAAATCAACAAGGTAGTATGGGTCAACATATACTGTCTTAGTCGGCGAGCAGCCCATGCCAAAGCGCAACAAGTTTTCTCGAGCAGTGAGTATCTTGTTTCACAGTCGGTAAACTTTTTGCTAAGGTAGTATATTGCCTGCTCTTTTCGACCAGACTCGTCATGTTGCCCCAATACACACCCCATTGAGTTGTCTAATACTGTTAAATACATAATCAAGGGTCTTCCATCAACTGGTGGCATTAAAATTGGAGGTTCTAGCAAATATCTCTTGATTTCATCAAAGGCAGTCTGGCACTCATCATTCCATTCCATCACCTGATCTTTCTTCAACAACTTGAAGATTGGCTCACAGATGGTAGTTAATTGGGAAATAAATCTTGCAATGTAGTTCAATCGTCCCAAGAAACCTCTAACCTCCTTCTCAGTACGGGGAGCTGGCATCTCTCGTATAGCTTTCACTTTTGCAGGATCCACTTCAATACCTTTTCCACTGACAATGAAACCCAGGAGCTTTCCAGATCTAACTCCAAAAGTACACTTGTTTGGATTTAATCTCAACCTGTATTTCTTCAACCTCTCAAACAACTTGTGCAGATGATCAAGATGTTGTTCTTCATTCTGAGACCTGGCTATCATATCATCCACATATACCTCTATCTCATGATGAATCATATCATGAAACAAAGCCACCATAGCACGCTGATATGTTGCCCCTGCATTCTTCAAACCAAATGGCATTACCTTATAGCAAAAGGTGCCCCACTGTGTCACAAATGTAGTCTTCTCCATATCTTCAGGTGCCATCTTGATTTGATTGTAACCAGAGAAACCATCCATAAAAGAGAATACCTTATGCTGAGCAGTGTTGTCTACCAGAATATCAATATGAGGAAGTGGAAAGTCATCTTTAGGGCTAGCCTTGTTCAGATCTCTGTAGTCTACACACATACGTACCTTACCATCTTTCTTAGGAACTGGTACCACATTTGCAACCCACTGAGGATAAGAAGTTACGGCCAAGAACCCTGCATTGAACTGTTTCATTACCTCTGCTTTGATCTTTTCTGACATTTCAGGACGCATACGACGGACCTTCTGCTTCTTTGGACGACAATCTTCTTTCACTGGCAAACGGTGAACCACAATGTCTGTATCCAACCCTGGCATATCTTCATAAGACCAAGCAAAGATCTCCACATAGTCACGTAGCATCTGGATCAACCTGCTCTTGACACTGTCCTCTAAATCAGCCCCTATCTTGACCTCTTTTCTGTTTTCTTCAGTTCCCAGATTCACAACTTCGACTGGCTCTTCATGTGGCTGTATAGCTTTCTCTTCTTGTTGTAACAACCTAGCAAGCTCTACAGGTATTTCACAATCGTCCTCGTTTCCGTCTTCAGTTTGATAGATCGGATTCTCGAAATTGTAATTGGCAATAGTAGAACTGTTATCAACTGGATCCAGAGTGGATGAGGATCTGCATTTTAGTGACGTGGGTGTGTGTAAGAACACATAGCTGATAAAGCAAAAATAAAAGAAAAAGAAAGACAAGGAACACAATATTTACGAAAACGAAACGTCCACTGATTTTATTGAATGAAGTATGCAAATGAAATGACAACCCGTAACAAGCACACCATTGTGCCCCGGGTAAGGCACATGGCTTGAAAGTTTTAATTGTTCCAGAAATTATAAATTTAAAAACATAACACAGTAATAGTATTTACTCTTGACTAAAGGAGATAGGGATAACATCTTCAGCTGTCCAATTATTGAGTCCAGCACCCACAGTAGGAAAAATCCATGCCTCCAAGTTGTAGTCTTCATCTTGATCTCCCACAGCATTGATAACCCCTTGATTGGTGATACGAACAGCACGGGCACGACGGACAGCCTTCTGGGACTCTGCAGTGAAACCCAAACCAAACTTGTCAGACTTGTATGGAATATCAGGAAGCTGACCCCAAATAGTACAACCACCTTCTTCCACCACAGCTTTTGCATCATTGAGGGAGGCCATTGCCATTGTTGGAGGGTTTCTGATGACCACAGGAACCTTCTTCACAGCAGGAGGAGTCACACAATCCTTAACAGCCCAGGGAACCACTTCAAATGACTGACATGGAGTTTCAATGTATTCACCTTCTACTTCCAGATACTTGAAAGTGTTTACATGGCTGACAAAGTATTCTTCCTCTCCAAAGACAGTAACAACTTTTCCATTCACCGGATATCTCAACTTTTGATGTAATGTGGAGGTCACAGCACCTGCCCCATGGATCCAGGGACGACCAAGCAGACATGAGTACGAAGGACGAATATCCATCACATAGAATGTAGCGGTAAACACCTGAGAGCCAACCTTGATTGGAAGATCAATTTCCCCATGCACTACTCTTCTAGAACCATCAAAAGCCTTTACCACAATATTACTGGGCTTCAATACCGTATCTTTAGGACTCAGCTTGTTCAGGACTTCCTTAGGCAACACATTCAGAGAGGAACCATTGTCTATCAGCACATGAGACAGGGTAGTGCCCCTGCATTCAATTGAAATATGCAAGGCCCTGTTATGATCCCTCTTGGCAGGGGTCAAGTCAGCATTAGAAAATCCTAACCCGTTGTCATAGGTCAGGTGAGCAACACAATTCTCAAACTGGTCCACAGAAATTGCACTGGGTACATGAGCCATCTTTAGAAACTTGATCAATGACTTGGCATGAGCCTCAGAACATAATAACAGGGAGAGCATAGAAATCTTTGAGGGAGTATGCCCCAGCTGATCAACAATATCATAATCACTCTTGCGAATGATTTTCAATACTTCTTCCATCTGCTTAGAGAGGTCATCAGCAGCTGGCACATCAGTAGATACAGGCTCAATAACAGGACCCTTGCCCCGAGCATCAGTGGTGGAAGTAACAGCAGGAGTAACTGCACTCTTAGAAGCAACTGGAGGAGAGGAGACTCTTCCACTACGAGTGATCTTGCTAGATCCAGCAATATTATCAATGTCAACAGGCATATCAGGTAAAGGCTCCTGCTTGACACCATGGATGTAAACATCAGACCCATAGTGCCAAGGCACAACTTTGTCAGATGTATAAGGAATAGGACCAGGAGTGGTAATGGTCAGAGGAGCTACTCTGGCTTCAGCAACAACTTTCACAGGACCTTCAGCAATAATCTTGATTGGGCCCTGATGAGTGATTTTAATGGGACCCTTTGAAGTGATTCTTAGTGGTACTTTGTCAACCATGTCAACCTCTTCAATCTTCTTACCCTGAGTCAGATGATCCACCATACTTTCTACAGATGCTGGTCTTCTTTCAAACACTATAGTATATTTATCCATGAGACGTTGAATCCCATCTCTCAAAATGAAGCAACTATCCGGCTTATAGGTACAATATAGACAATCTTCATGACAACCTGGAAAGATCCCAGCTTGTACTAACCTCTTTTTGATAACAGACAATGGTGTGCTCAACTCCATAACTGAATAGACATGCAGATCTTCATCAATATCTTCATCAATGGCGTTGACAGTCTTCTCGTGATTTGGCATTGGAGCTGTAATCACATTTGGAGTACCTGGTGGATCAAACTCAATTTATCCAGCATCAATCATATCCTGAATTTTGTTCTTCAAGACCCAGCAGTTATTAGTATCATGTCCTGGACAGTTTGAATGATATGCACATCGTGCATTGGGATTGTACTTGGGAGAGGTAACATTGGGATTCTGAGGAGCCTCCCTCAGGGTAATAAGTTCAGCCTTCAACAAGTGTTGCAATGCCTGAGCCATTGACATGTTGATCTTCGTGAACTGTCTTCTAGCCCTCTGTTGGTTGCCTTGAGGCTGCTCTGTTGTTGCAGGAGTTGGATTTGAAATATGAACTGCACTAACAGACTGATGCCTTCTGTTACGATCAGGCTGACCATACACAACATTAGATTCTTTCTTCCCAGTGGGAGGCTTCTTTGCAGCACCTGATGAAGAAGTGCCCACTTGGATCTTACCACTCTTGATACCATTCTCTACTCGCTCTCCTGTCATGATCAACTCAGTGAAGCCAGATGATGAGCTTCCAATGAGATGACTGTAAAACGGACCATTCAGCGTACACATGAACATATCAACCAACTCCCTATCAGTCAAAGGGGGTTGAACTCTTCCAGCTAAGTCTCTCCACTTCTGAGCATACTCCTTAAAGCTTTCTTTGGCACCCATAGACATGCTTTGAAGCTGCATGCGAGTGGGGGCTAAGTCAGCATTGTATTGATACTGCTTGTAGAAAGCTTCAGCAAGGTCATTCCAATCTCTGATGTTGACACTCTCCAACTGATAATACCACTCTAGCTGAGCTCCAGATAAACTCTCTTGAAAGAAATGGATCCACAACTTCTTATCAGCAGTGTGGGGTTGAATTCTTCTGACATAAGACCTCAGATGCAATTTGGGACAAGAGACCCCATCATAGACAACAAATGTAGGAACTTTGAACCCAATGGGTATGACCACCCCAGATATCAAGCTCAAATCCTCAAAATCCAGCCCAGATGATTTCTGTAATTCCATAGCATCCATTCTATCCACCAGCATCTTGAATTTGTCTTCGTTAGGCTCATGGTAGTAGTTAGCCTCAGAATCAGAGTCCCCTATAGTGTTGTGGAGACTGCCTCTCTCCTGCTCAGATTCTTCAGATTCATAGTCTTCAACCTGTTCCTTGGTCTTGGCAGGACCTTTGAACCTTCTTCCCATGTTGAGCAACCCAGCAGACCTTCTAGCCTTCTTAGTCTTCTTGGCCAGCAGTGTCTTCAATTCATCCTGCCCCTTGGATAGGTTCAGGGTCAGCTCTTGGAACTGTGCATTCTGTGCCTGGAGATCCTTAACTGATTGTTCAAGAGCCATTGCTGAAATAAACAGCGAGAAGATGAGAAACCTGTGCACAATTATAAACCTGTGATGCAATGATATGGGAATGCATATGCAATGTTTTCAAGGACCGCAGGATTTAAATTTGCTTAAACAAACAAGAAAGTAACTTTTTATTAGTAATAACTTGTTTTGCCTTTTAGGCTTACAAAAATGAAAACGAAATAAGTACAAAAGATGGGATTTTAAGTCTCCCATGGACGTTTCCTCTTTGTGTTGAGGTATGAGTTGAGGTTTCGTTCCTCATGAAGTAGCTTTGTTAGCTCTAGGATCCTTGCTTGGCTTGCTTTGTAATGAGCCTCAAAAGTATCCCTTTGCTCTTTCAGTTGGATCCATGATCTCTGCAAGTCTTCCATATCAGTAGGCATGTCTGGGTGAAGGATGGTATAAGCTGTGTCTCCTTCAGCAACAAGTTCCATGGTAACTGGTAGGATGGCAGGATATGGCATCATGAGTGTCTGAGCACGAAATCGTACCCATCTGAGATAAGCCTCCATAGGAATGGTGTACTTAGGCTCTAGTGTCTTGCTGTCAATCCTGTTTACCTTTCCCCAAGCTCGTATGAATCTCTGACGGTGACCCTGAAGATCGTTGTCGTAGTCAAACACAATGCCCTGAATCAACATGTCATGTGGACCATCGCTCCGTGCGTAACCAAACTGTCGTAAAGCTAGAGATGGGTTGTAGGTGATGCCTCCTCTTATGCCTAGAAGTGGCACATTAGGAAACTCCCCACAACGGTCAATGATGGTGACATTCTCCATAGATCTGGAGCACCAATGGATGTCTGAGTGAGAAAGTGACATGATCCTCTTGGACCATCTGAACCCTTGCTCATTCTTCATTACTGCGCGAGGAAGGTGAGAAATAAACCACCTAGAAAGTAAAGGTATGCAGCACATCAAAGTTCCTCTTGCCCTTGTAGTACGGGTGTGAAGAGAATGTAGGATGTCTCCAAGTAAGGTAGGCACTGGATTGTGACTCAGGAATATGTTGATGGCATGAACGTCTATGAACTGATCAGGATTGGGGAACAACACTAAGCCATAAATCAATAAGGCTAAGATCTCCTCAAAAGCATCGTAGCTCGTAGCCTTCAAGAACATTTGAGCTTTATCCAATAATACCTTGGCAAGAATACCTTTAACTCCACTTCTCGTCTCTAGAACAATGTCAGACTTCTTCAGATGTAGAGCTGCAGCAATAACTTCTGGTTTAAGCTCCTTCTCTAAGCCTGTGAATGGCTTCTGATCAAGAACAGGTATACCCAGAAGTTTAGAGAACTCCTCCATGGTTGGAACCAGCTGATAATCAGGAAATGTAAAGCAATGGTGCTTAGGGTCAAAGAACTGAAACAGCACACTCATCATGTCTTCACTGAACCCTGAAGTAACTAGATCCAATAAGTGACCATGTCTCTTGTTGAACTGGGAATGATCAGGCACTAGGGAAACCAACTCCTTGAGCTTAGCAGGTATCCCTACAAAGTTGATCCTGATGGTGTTTCTACGAGCAGAAGCCATGACCTGCAACAAAGAACAAAGATAAATCCTTTGGTCCTTGAAATGGTTAGGGAAAATGATATGCTTATGATGCATGATGATGTCATGATGTCATGCTCAATCAAAAACATGTGACACACACAAACAAGTCACACCATGGCCCTAGGTTTAAAGGCTTGCATGAGGTTTGTAATACCCCAAATTTTACCCTTTCTTTTTATTTTTATTTTAAATTCTGATTAACTTAATAAATTAACCTTCTTTTTTTAAATCTTGTTTTTTTAACTAATAATAATTTAATTAAATTTTTTTTTTATAACTTTACTAATGTTTTTTATTAACTTTTTTTTCTTTTCTATTTAGTTTATTTATTTAAATCATTTTAAGCTCTTCTTACTAACTTTTAGGATTTAGATTAAAATTTAATTTTTTTTTCTTTTCTTTAAGGGTAAATTTTTTTATAACCTTTTTTAAATTAATTTCTAACACATTTTTTTAATCAAATTCTAATACCTCTTTTAAAATAAAAATCTAACTTTTTTTAAATCTTTTTCCTAACTTTTTTTTAAATCTTTTTTCTAACTTTTTTTTAAATCTTTTTTCTAACTCCTCTTTAAAGTTAAATCTTTTTCTAACTTTTTAAAATTAAAATTTTTTTTCTAACTCCTCTTTAAAGTTAAATCTTTTTCTAACTTTTTAAAATTAAAACTTTTTTTTCTAACTCTTTAAAGTTAAATCTTTTTCTAACTTTTTAAAATTAAAACTTTTTTTCTAACTCTTTAAAGTTAAATCTTTTTCTAACTTTTTAAAATTAAAACTTCTTTTCTAACTTTTTTAAAGCTAAATCTTTTTTTTCTAACTTTTTTAAAGTTAAATCTTTTTTTCTATTTTTTTTAAAAAAATCAAATCTTTTTTCTAACTATTTTAAAAGTTAAATCCTTTTTTTCTACCTTTTAAAGTTAAATCTTTTTTCTAACTTTTTTAAAGTTAAATCTTTTTTCTAACTACTTTTTTAAAATTAAATCTTTTTGTCTAACTCTTTTTAAAAATTAAATCTTTTTTTCTCTAACTTCTCTTTTTAAAAAAATTAAATCTTTTTTCTCTAACTTCTTTTTTAAAAATTAAATCTTTTTTTCTCTAGCTTCTTTTTAAAATTAATTTTTTTTCTAACTTTTTTTTAAAAATTAAATCTAAATCTTTTTTTGACACCTTTATTTTTCAAATTAAAATTCTAAATTCTTTTTAAAATTAAATTCTAACGCCCTTTTCTTTTTCTTTTTTTTTTAATTCTAAATTCCTTTTAAAATGAAATTCCAACAGTTTTTAAAATAATTCTAACACTTTTTTTTAAAATCAACATTCAAATGTTTTTTATTTTAAAATTCTAACTCATTTTTTTTTTTTTTTTTTTTTTAAACTCTAATTTTTTATTTAACTTGAAACTCTAATCTTCTTTGCTAACTTTTTAAATTTAAATCTCAACACTTTTTTAATCAAATCCAATCCCAATGAATTCCAGATGGAGCAAAATCAAATCAATCAGATCATATCATCATCATAAGAAAATCAGATCTAAATATCAACATCACCATCATTGAATCAAATCTGAAATCATCATAAAAATTCATTCAAATCAAATCAGAGATTGAAAAAGATTGAGATATTCAAATCAAATCTGAGATTGAAAAAGATTTAAAAATCAAGTATAAAAGGGACGAAAATCATAGCAAGAAAAGGAGAACTTTTTCGTAAAATCCAAGCAAACCCCGTAAAAAATCCTCTAGCCTCAGGACAAAGCATCATCGGCCATCATCATTCCGTAAGGATCAAAAAATATAATTACAATTTTTGTGTTGCTTTTCATGTTTTTCAGGAAAAAGAGATGAAGAAGACAAATTGGTGGCCATGCAAAAGAAGAAGAAGATAACATCCGTGAGAGGCAAACAAGAAGGAGAGGAACACACACAAACTCAGAGAGCAGAGAGAAGAAGAGTGATGACCGGCCCAACCCTCTTTTTTTTTATTATTTATTGTTTTTCCATTTGTTATTTTATTTTGTTTATCTTTTTTAAAAAAAATCAAGAAGGCCCTTTCTTTTTTATAACCAAAAACCTTTTTCAAATTAATTAAAACTCTTTTTAAATAAAATAATCAAATGTTTTTTTTCAAATAATAAAACTTTTTTATAACTTTAAAGTAAAACGTGTTTTTTAACTAACATTAAGATTTTTTAAATTAAACCAATTGTTTTTTTTAATGATTAAATCTTTTTTTCAAAATATTATCACTAAAACTCCTTTTTTAGAATAATTAACCAAACTTTCACTTTTTTATTAATAAATTTTTTTAAAACTCAAAACTCTTTTAATTAAAATTAATCTCTCTTTTCACAAATTTAAATCCTTGGTTAAAAAGACCATAAAAGTCCTCCAAAATTCATACGGTTTGTTTCTCGTTCAATTTTGATTTCGTTTTCGTCTAACTCCACATACTGACATTTTTGTTTGTTTTGTTTCTTGCAGCTATTATGTTCAATTTGAAACTTATTTTCGGTTTTATATTTAGCTATTATAATTGTAACTGCTTATGGGATGTAATTGTGCGAGACAATTGTCGCATTTATCTTTCCGCACTTTATTTTCTGCCGTTGTATGTATATTTAATTTCATCGCATCTTTATAATTAATTTCACTCCTCCGAAGGAATTAGGTCTAGCCGTTTGACCGCCGTGTCAATAGTCCTCAACTTCAAACCCTTACAACCTTACAAACCCTAATTTTCACAAATGCCTCGCCGCAGGCTAAATTACAATTTTACCCCTAGCATTAGGTCAAAGAGCCGCCGCGCTCATGTTAGGGTTTCCCGCCGCGGAATCCCTAACCTAATTTAACCCTAATTACAACTTAATAATTCAACGTAGAGAATTGGAGTTTCTACACTCCGCGTAAGCATGTCCTTAAGACATGTTTATTCCCCTTGAGACCTTGACCACAGTCAAGAAGTCTCTAACCTCCCTTTTGAGGGGAACTACGATTACTCTGATTCCACTCCCGTAAGGATACGTAGGCACAAGATGCGATGTCTTGCCGAGTAAACTTAGAATTAACCCCTTAGGTTTACTTTCTCACTTTTAATCCCTTTGTACATATATCTTAAGCAAATAAATAAAGCAAATAGTAAACATTTGAACAAAAGGTTCCTGTAGAGTACTACAGAAGTTTAGGGTGCTAATACCTTCCCTAAATTTAACCAACCCCCGAACCCTAGATCTTTCCCCGCATTGTGTTTACAATGCAAAATAGGTTTTCCCTCTTTTGACCTTTTCCTTCGGATAAATCAAAGAGCGGTTGTGAATTGAATTGCGATTCAAACTCATTAATAGTTTGTGATCCTATTTCCACCGCAACAGAAAATGGCGACTTCACTGGGGAGACCTAAACTTTTGAGGGTTATCCCTAACTTGTTCATATTTATTACTATCTGTGTTATTATTCATTTGCATGTATATATTTGCGCTTTGATTGTGGGACTGTTCCTTGTGCTGTGAGATAGGTCCTAACCCGGATCTAGTGTACCTTAGGTAAATGGCAATAGACCAAGGAAACTGTACGACGTATATCGATACGGTTGATCTGGTGGCCATAGTTAGTGCGACTTCTTGGTTGGTGCTTATATTCCTTAAGTCAAGTTGAGGATAATATTGAGGCTGCCATATGTTGTCAATGCACTAACTGACTTTTAGAACCCTAGTTAACTCATCTTGGCCTTTAGAAAGTAGTGAGGTAACCGGCTTTGGTGCAGACTGAAGTTGGTTGACACTCGATACTACGCTCATTGAGATCTTAAACTTGGAGGGTTTTGGTTGGCAAGTAAGTTGCCTTCTGAACAACCACCCTTGTGAAGGATCAATGATATTGAGATCCCTTAGAACCTGGTTACTTTTGTAGGACAGGATGAACCATCTAACTTCAAGGGAGGGTACTTGCCTTTGAACCTCATGCAAGCCTTTAACCTAGGACTTTGTGTGTTTTCATGCATTGCATCCATAAAGCATCTCATCGCATTGTATTTCATGGAGTTCAAACATCATTTATGGATATCGTGGGATACCATAAATAAGAAAAAAAATATATAAAATGGAAAAAACAAGAAAAAGATTTCCTTGGTACCCCACGACATTAGTAAATGTTTTGAATTCCATGAAATCTTCATTTACATTCACATTTTAGCATCATACTTTTGCATTACATGTGTCTCCCGATTTCTCACACTCGGTTCTCTCACCTTCCAGTTTCGTCACCCTGAGTTCTCAGCACCAATACAACACCAGAGCTCAAACTCGGAAAAGAATGGAGGATCAGGCAAAAGAGATTGATCGCCTTAGCAATGAACTTGAAGACCTTCGAGGGGGTATGGGGCGTATGATGGAATTGTTACATGTCATGAATGCTAAGATGGATACCCAGCCCACTGTTGTTTCTGAGATTACCGGCGTTACTGTGGACCCTTCACCAAGTGTGACCGTAGCAAGGGACCCACCTTATGGTCTTGCTCCCGGTTTTGTGCCTCCTCAAGCCACTGTTCCGATTAATCAACCTGTTCAGCAAGCCGTGCCCTTGTTTTCTGAAGTTTCTAGGGGGGCTCCTATCTTTGCACCACCTGTTGTACACACTCGTGCGCAACCGTACTTCAATGAGACAGCTTTTGATAATCTTGATGAGAATGTTGAGGGTTATGAGAAACATGATAAGCTTCGTGAGGAAGTAAACACTATCGTCCAGAGATTGAAAAAGGTAGAGGGTGATCAAATTTTTGGGACTGCTGCAAGGGATGTTTGTTTGGTTTCAGGTTTGGTTATTCCCCCAAAGTTCAAAACTCCGAACTTCGATCGTTATGAAGGTGCCACCTGTCCTAAGAGTCATCTGATCATGTATTATCGCAAAATGGCTGCCCATGTTGAGAATGATAAACTGATGATTCATTGCTTCCAAGATAGTTTGAAGGGTGCTTCCTCCAAGTGGTATTTAACTTTAGACCAGTCTCGCATTAAGAGTTTCCAGGATTTATCTGACGCTTTCATCAAACACTACAAGTACAATATGGATCTGGCTCCTGACAGAAGACAGCTGCTGAGTATGTCACAAAAGAATTCTGAGTCATTCAAAGAGTATGCTCAAAGGTGGAGAGAGACTGCTTCGCAGGTAGAACCTCCTTTGACCGAGAAAGAGTTAGCTGATTGGTTTGTCGACACGGTCCGTCCAGAATTTTACGAGAGAATGGTGGGTAGTGTGACTTCAAATTTCTCCGACATCGTTGCTGTGGGTGTCAAGATTGAATTGGGTATGAAGAGTGGTAAAATGACAAATAATCATGGCGCTTCTAAGGATCAGCCGAAGAAACCTCCTTATAGCTCCCAGAAAAAGAAGGAGAGTGAGACTAATGCTATATCCTCTGGTAGACCAAGGGAACGCTTTTATCGACATCCGCAAGGTTATGCTCAACCTCAAGGGTACCCAGTCCAATATGCTCAACAACCCTATGTGGCAGCTATTACACCTTCTTTCAATCAACAGGTTCCCATGTATCAACCTATGCAACAACCTCCTGTTTATCCGCCTCCTGTCAACTACCTACAGGCACCCAATACTCCTGCTCCTCAACAGCCAAAGAGTCCGGCTCCTCGCCAGAATATGCCAAACAGAAGAACGTATAAACCTTGTCCGCCGATCTCGATGACTTTTACCGAGTTGTGTCCCTCTTTGGTCAAGCAAGGTCTCATCACTACTCGGGCTTTGGGTCCGCCTCCTAATCCTCCACCTAATCCATTACCTGCAAGTTACAACGCTACCGCTCATTGTTTATTTCATGAGGGTGCGCCCGGCCATGACCTAGAGAATTGCTATGCTCTTAAGAAAGTTGTCAGAAATTTGCTAGAAACGAAGAAGTTGTCTTTTGGCGATGCTCAGCTGAAGATCGAGACTCCTTTCGGGGTTCCTCACTCGTCAAGTGCAAATTCTGCAAAGCATGCTACGCCTATCAGCCGAATCCAGTCATTATTCAAAGGCCTAGCCCGCTTCATTTCAGTAACCCTCAAGGTGATATGACCGGGATCAACAAAGGATCTGGGAAATTTATTTTGAAGCAACGACTGAAAACTGTTGAAGATGTGACCAGCATAACTGGGGTAAGCCATGACGACTCACAGTGATCATGAACCAGACGTCCTTTCCATTGAGGCTCCGCCAAAGGAAACTGTTACTCTTGAATGCAAGATTTCATAAACATTTAGAAGGATTTTTCCGACAGTTCATTTGTTTATTTATATGTATTTCTCTTCGATTAATCATATTTAGCATGCACGAACTTGTTTATCTTTGATTAATTAATGCAACGCATATGTTTGTCTTGAATAAATCCATTCGTTTCACTCATTCAAAATATATTTTTCATAAATTATAATGCCAACTTTACCCGATCTCTTGTTCATATGGAGAATTGGGAGGAGGATGACGAACCTAAAACGTCAGATTTCTTGTCGTATGCTTTCGATTGAAACCCGCTGATGATGTAAGGCATTGTTTCAAATCCCAAACACTGGAGATATAAGGATGTTAACCCCTAGTCAACCCTTTGAGCCTTGAAGTAGGAGTTTTTCTTTCTTTTAAAGAACCTTCATCCTAACCTGGTGCAGGGTAGGTTTCAATTAAACCGATCGAGCGCTTAGACTCTTAAAAAGGAAGAGCAAACCTTCGAGAATTTATCCTTAGCATCTTAAGAAGTCCAATACAATGACTATCCTTCGGTTACCTAAGGAGTGGGGCAGTCACGAGCCTTTCAAAAGATTTACACGACTTGTGCATAAAAGAATATTCAAAAAATAAGAGCCCGCTAAGTCAAAAACCTATGAAGGAGACTTAGGCAAAACTGGGGCATCCCGCTGGACTCCAAAGTCAAATCAAAAGACGTTGTCCAGGCAAAAGTTAGGGAATAAGAACGACAAACCAGTAGTTTTTAGAACCCCTATAAAGAACAAGGTCGTGTGACCAATTGCCAAAAGAAATAGGTGAGTGACTGCCATGTCCAAAGCCTTGATAAGTTCTCGACCATAGCAAATCCGCTTGAGATATGAGCGTTCGTATCCGGTTAACTGAATTAGGATTGGAGAACATCACGAAGAATGGGTGGGTACAAATATAACTTTGAGCCTTTATCCTTTTGTTTCTTAAACCGTGAACTGAGCCACGATACAACCTTTAAAAGACCTAATTGAAGTAGGACTTCGGTTGAAAGCCTACTTGACAAGATCACGTTTCCTGACCCCTACGAGCTATGCTCAGAAAAAAATTCATGATGGCATTATAATTAAAACTTATATCCTGACTAGTGATTTCGGTCACAAGTTGTTGCGATATCTTTTTTTCAAAACAAAAATTCAAGACAAATATATGTGTACATTGACAAGCTCAGGATAGGCATTTCAGGCATGACAACTTTGCTTGATATCTTAGAGATTTACATATGAACATAACCCGTGGAACTTGAAGATCCTGCTGAACAGGGGCAGGCAGTTTCCCAATTCGCTTACCAACGCGAGTCTGACATTCTTAAGAGCTATTTCCCAAACATTTCGTCGTAACACGATTAATTTGTGCCAGTTACGTCGAGACCTGACAAATCTCTCAAAGAGTTTGAGAACAATGGGGCAACCGGACTCGGTGTTCTCTATAAAATCCTCTTGAGATGACCCTACCTCGCAACGCAAGTATCCTGGGGCACCATGTTTTTGAAGAAACAAATGGCGGCTACTATAAGGTCCTGCAAGATCAAAACCATGGGATTTCACAATTTTTTCATGCACCCGATGGATTTTACTCACAGCGGCCTTCATACCCCAGTAAGCCTCAGTGTTGCAACAGACTCCTAAACTATTGCCTCATCATAGTCCCCAGAGAGACTATAAGCTGACAACTTTTTCTTGGTTAACTCGAAAGTGTCCCTCAGGTTTTCTTCTCCCCATGTGAAGAAGTGATACTGTGCACCCAAGCGAATTACCTTCTCCCCAGAAAATTCAGAACTTTAAAACCAGAGTTGGTTCCACCATTGATCCTTCTTACCCATGATTGACGTATTGGTTGCAGAGAACGCAGGGTATCTCCGTCGAGATGTTTATTTCGTCTCTCGTCCTGTCTCTAGTCTGTTTCGTCAGCATACGCAAGGGCATAAGCATCACATGCCTATTTCATTACATATTCATTACATATTCATTACATATTCATTACATATTCATTACATATTCATTACATACTCAACATACTCATTTCATAACATCTTGCATAGTTACATACATAGACATTAACATACATTCACATTAACATATGCATTAACATATGCATTAGCATTCACAGGTTCATTGTGTTTCACCATCATTTGGTTGTTACCGCCGAGTAACTGGGTTCGTCCATTCTCTCCAAATAGATTGTCAGCCCTAAGCATAAAACACATATGTGTTTCCAGTTTCCCCACGGAGCTCGATCCTCGTGGATGACGGTTACTTCAGCTATCTTTCCTCGCCAGGATAAGATATCTACCCTTCGAGTTCATTCCCTCGATGGAGTCTTGATTACCAGTCTTCTTTCTAGCTCGATCCTAGATTGAATCTCAGTCATGTCGGTAGTCAAGCCCAACCGGACGTGCATTTATTTTGCACCATCTAAAGATTTTCACCATACCATGACAGATGTTCGACTGTTCTCGCCCGAGAAGTTTATCACTGTACCCGGACGTGCATTTATTTTGCACTATCTTTCAAGAAAATCAACTACAATCCTTTACAGATACACGCCAGTTCGCGCCTGGAAAATATATCAGTACAACACTTTACAATCCTACATGTTACAACCTTTTACACTTTACATTTTACAGCATCAGCATACGACATTTCTCACCTAAGAAGTCGATCATATCCTCGTTACGACTCGCAGCAAATGGCCATCTCCATGGAGCAGTTGGGCTTCCATTTATCTGTCGTCTTGAGGTACGAACCAATTCGTATTCAGGAGAGCACGATCTTGAGTTACGGGAAGGTTTGAGCAAAATCATATTCAGGAGAGCACGATTCTGAGTTATGAAGAAGTTCGTTTATCCTTTAGTAAAAGAAGGAACGGAATCATATTCAGGAGAGCACGATTCTGAGTTATGAGGAAGTTCGATTACCCAGTTTCATATTCAGGAGAGCACGATTCTGAAATATGAGTAAATTCAGTCATCCAGTTTCATATTCAGGAGAGCACGATTCTGAAATATGAGTATATTCAGTCATCCAGTTTCATATTCAGGAGAGCACGATCCTGAAGTATGAGGAAGTTCAGTTTACCCTTTTCATGTTCAGGAGAGCACGATTCTGAAGCATGAAGAAGTTTATTTATCCTTCAGTAAGAGAAGAATCAGAATCGTATTCCAGGCGCCGACCTTAAATGCGAGAAGATTTATTTATCAGATAAGTAGCAGCCTCTTTATTTGAGTGCTTATCCATTTTTTGCACATAAGTCCCTTCCAACGATAAGTGACAGTTCTCCCTCGAGAAGCTTATCAGGGCAATTCCCATCAAAGTCCATTTATTTTGGCATACAGTCGGTCTTTACCCTGTATATTTGCTACGGAGTTCCGAAAAGTCCGTTTGATCCTGTCACGAGGGGTAGTTTACAGAAGCTTGGATGTTATTCCTTGCTCAATGCTCCAGCATTCTGTAATCGATCTTACAATCGTACGTGATCCAGTTTTATTTTTAGATTCCCCAGTGGAGGCCGTCTCATAGGTACCATCTCCATTCGAGGATCTCGTTCCTTTTCTAAAAGTGACAATTGGTCATTCGCACCAGTTGACCATCATTTTAGAATTCCCCGGTGTTGTACTGTGTCCCAGCGCGTCGTTTTCCCCAGTGTGTTCTTCTCGTAGCGTATGTCCCTGTGTCGTCGTATTCGTCAGCATTTTCGCAATTCATCATTCCAGCATACGCATCATATCATTGTCTGCATTAGTCTGTTCTCGTTTTGTCTATAGCATTACATATCGCCACATATAAGGGCAAAATTTTCGGTTATCTATATTTAAATCCCTCCACCATGATTCCTCGAGTCTCCGCCACTCAAATCATCCGGTGTAGCTATTTAAATAGGGGCAACTGTAATACCCCAAATTTTACCCTTTCTTTTTATTTTTATTTTAAATTCTGATTAACTTAATAAATTAACCTTCTTTTTTTAAATCTTGTTTTTTTAACTAATAATAATTTAATTAAATTTTTTTTTTATAACTTTACTAATGTTTTTTATTAACTTTTTTTTCTTTTCTATTTAGTTTATTTATTTAAATCATTTTAAGCTCTTCTTACTAACTTTTAGGATTTAGATTAAAATTTAATTTTTTTTTCTTTTCTTTAAGGGTAAATTTTTTTATAACCTTTTTTAAATTAATTTCTAACACATTTTTTTAATCAAATTCTAATACCTCTTTTAAAATAAAAATCTAACTTTTTTTAAATCTTTTTCCTAACTTTTTTTTAAATCTTTTTTCTAACTTTTTTTTAAATCTTTTTTCTAACTCCTCTTTAAAGTTAAATCTTTTTCTAACTTTTTAAAATTAAAATTTTTTTTCTAACTCCTCTTTAAAGTTAAATCTTTTTCTAACTTTTTAAAATTAAAACTTTTTTTTCTAACTCTTTAAAGTTAAATCTTTTTCTAACTTTTTAAAATTAAAACTTTTTTTCTAACTCTTTAAAGTTAAATCTTTTTCTAACTTTTTAAAATTAAAACTTCTTTTCTAACTTTTTTAAAGCTAAATCTTTTTTTTCTAACTTTTTTAAAGTTAAATCTTTTTTTCTATTTTTTTTAAAAAAATCAAATCTTTTTTCTAACTATTTTAAAAGTTAAATCCTTTTTTTCTACCTTTTAAAGTTAAATCTTTTTTCTAACTTTTTTAAAGTTAAATCTTTTTTCTAACTACTTTTTTAAAATTAAATCTTTTTGTCTAACTCTTTTTAAAAATTAAATCTTTTTTTCTCTAACTTCTCTTTTTAAAAAAATTAAATCTTTTTTCTCTAACTTCTTTTTTAAAAATTAAATCTTTTTTTCTCTAGCTTCTTTTTAAAATTAATTTTTTTTCTAACTTTTTTTTAAAAATTAAATCTAAATCTTTTTTTGACACCTTTATTTTTCAAATTAAAATTCTAAATTCTTTTTAAAATTAAATTCTAACGCCCTTTTCTTTTTCTTTTTTTTTTAATTCTAAATTCCTTTTAAAATGAAATTCCAACAGTTTTTAAAATAATTCTAACACTTTTTTTTAAAATCAACATTCAAATGTTTTTTATTTTAAAATTCTAACTCATTTTTTTTTTTTTTTTTTTTTAAACTCTAATTTTTTATTTAACTTGAAACTCTAATCTTCTTTGCTAACTTTTTAAATTTAAATCTCAACACTTTTTTAATCAAATCCAATCCCAATGAATTCCAGATGGAGCAAAATCAAATCAATCAGATCATATCATCATCATAAGAAAATCAGATCTAAATATCAACATCACCATCATTGAATCAAATCTGAAATCATCATAAAAATTCATTCAAATCAAATCAGAGATTGAAAAAGATTGAGATATTCAAATCAAATCTGAGATTGAAAAAGATTTAAAAATCAAGTATAAAAGGGACGAAAATCATAGCAAGAAAAGGAGAACTTTTTCGTAAAATCCAAGCAAACCCCGTAAAAAATCCTCTAGCCTCAGGACAAAGCATCATCGGCCATCATCATTCCGTAAGGATCAAAAAATATAATTACAATTTTTGTGTTGCTTTTCATGTTTTTCAGGAAAAAGAGATGAAGAAGACAAATTGGTGGCCATGCAAAAGAAGAAGAAGATAACATCCGTGAGAGGCAAACAAGAAGGAGAGGAACACACACAAACTCAGAGAGCAGAGAGAAGAAGAGTGATGACCGGCCCAACCCTCTTTTTTTTTATTATTTATTGTTTTTCCATTTGTTATTTTATTTTGTTTATCTTTTTTAAAAAAAATCAAGAAGGCCCTTTCTTTTTTATAACCAAAAACCTTTTTCAAATTAATTAAAACTCTTTTTAAATAAAATAATCAAATGTTTTTTTTCAAATAATAAAACTTTTTTATAACTTTAAAGTAAAACGTGTTTTTTAACTAACATTAAGATTTTTTAAATTAAACCAATTGTTTTTTTTAATGATTAAATCTTTTTTTCAAAATATTATCACTAAAACTCCTTTTTTAGAATAATTAACCAAACTTTCACTTTTTTATTAATAAATTTTTTTAAAACTCAAAACTCTTTTAATTAAAATTAATCTCTCTTTTCACAAATTTAAATCCTTGGTTAAAAAGACCATAAAAGTCCTCCAAAATTCATACGGTTTGTTTCTCGTTCAATTTTGATTTCGTTTTCGTCTAACTCCACATACTGACATTTTTGTTTGTTTTGTTTCTTGCAGCTATTATGTTCAATTTGAAACTTATTTTCGGTTTTATATTTAGCTATTATAATTGTAACTGCTTATGGGATGTAATTGTGCGAGACAATTGTCGCATTTATCTTTCCGCACTTTATTTTCTGCCGTTGTATGTATATTTAATTTCATCGCATCTTTATAATTAATTTCACTCCTCCGAAGGAATTAGGTCTAGCCGTTTGACCGCCGTGTCAATAGTCCTCAACTTCAAACCCTTACAACCTTACAAACCCTAATTTTCACAAATGCCTCGCCGCAGGCTAAATTACAATTTTACCCCTAGCATTAGGTCAAAGAGCCGCCGCGCTCATGTTAGGGTTTCCCGCCGCGGAATCCCTAACCTAATTTAACCCTAATTACAACTTAATAATTCAACGTAGAGAATTGGAGTTTCTACACTCCGCGTAAGCATGTCCTTAAGACATGTTTATTCCCCTTGAGACCTTGACCACAGTCAAGAAGTCTCTAACCTCCCTTTTGAGGGGAACTACGATTACTCTGATTCCACTCCCGTAAGGATACGTAGGCACAAGATGCGATGTCTTGCCGAGTAAACTTAGAATTAACCCCTTAGGTTTACTTTCTCACTTTTAATCCCTTTGTACATATATCTTAAGCAAATAAATAAAGCAAATAGTAAACATTTGAACAAAAGGTTCCTGTAGAGTACTACAGAAGTTTAGGGTGCTAATACCTTCCCTAAATTTAACCAACCCCCGAACCCTAGATCTTTCCCCGCATTGTGTTTACAATGCAAAATAGGTTTTCCCTCTTTTGACCTTTTCCTTCGGATAAATCAAAGAGCGGTTGTGAATTGAATTGCGATTCAAACTCATTAATAGTTTGTGATCCTATTTCCACCGCAACAAGGTTCAAAGGCAAGTACCCTCCCCTGAAGTTAGATGGTTCATCCTGTCCTACAAAAGTAACCAGGTTCTAAGGGATCTCAATATCATTGATCCTTCACAAGGGTGGTTGTTCAGAAGGCAACTTACTTGCCAACCAAAACCCTCCAAGTTTAAGATCTCAATGAGCGTAGTATCGAGTGTCAACCAACTTCAGTCTGCACCAAAGCCGGTTACCTCACTACTTTCTAAAGGCCAAGATGAGTTAACTAGGGTTCTAAAAGTCAGTTAGTGCATTGACAACATATGGCAGCCTCAATATTATCCTCAACTTGACTTAAGGAATATAAGCACCAACCAAGAAGTCGCACTAACTATGGCCACCAGATCAACCGTATCGATATACGTCGTACAGTTTCCTTGGTCTATTGCCATTTACCTAAGGTACACTAGATCCGGGTTAGGACCTTTCACACATAAGAGCACCCCAACAATATAATAATAAAGCAAACAAGGCAAACAATTTAAAGTGATCTTAATTCCTAAGGGTACCCCTCTTAAATAGATCCCCAGCAGAGTCGCCAGTTCTGTAACCCGGTGAACTGACTTTAAACAATGTTGCGGATAGCAAGAGTCGCCACCGACTTTTATTTTATCCATAAGGAAAGGTTATAAAAGAACAGGAAAGACCTTAGAGAATATTTTGGGTCCGGGGGGTAGGTTATGAAAAGGGAAGGTATTAGCATCCTTTTCATCCATGGTTATCCATGGGCTCTTAGGTACTTAAGCTCACTTTTGAATTGTTTTGAAATTGTAGTGTGTGAATAGAAAATTTTCAGAATAGTTAATAAATAATCCATGTAAGGATGTGTTAAGAACTTGTTTGAAAACTTGTTGAAAATTTGTTTAAGTGCGAAACAATTTTGAAGTGAGCAAGCACCTAGGAGTAACCTACCCTAATGTTTAAAGGTCTTTCTTATTCTTCATTCTTTCCTTTAGTAAGACTATCCCTACTATAATGGAGTAGGTAGTCCTTACTTTGGATGTTAAGGGGTATGTGAGGGACAATTTGACTTTGAAGACCATTGTGGGATGTAATAAGCACATATAAGGGACCATCATCATTTTTCGAAAGGGACTTGATTCGTAAAGGCAACCATAAGGGACTTTGATGATTTTTTTATTTGAGGGACTTGCTTTATACACCCCACTTAACCATTATTCGTAGGCAACTTGAGGGATATCCTTAGGAAGTGAGACGGCGATTAAAATCGACTTACGTGTGTGACGTGTTTATTTTAATTATCTTTATTTAAAAGTGATCTAAATTTATTTTAATATTACATACATGTTATTACACTCCCTAATTACTAACCATAATAATAATTAAATAATTAAACAACTTTACATCCAAGAAACAATTACAAAATAATAAGCAAAATAATTAAATAGCAAAGATAAATAAAATATAAATAAGCAATAATAAATAATAAAGGGGGTTAATTCTAAGTTTACTCGGCAAGACATCGCATCTTGTGCCTACGTATCCTTACGGGAGTGGAATCAGAGTAATCGTAGTTCCCCTCAATAGGGAGGTTAGAAACTTCTTGACTGTGGTCAAGGTCTCAAGGGGAATAAACGCATCTTAAGGACACGCTTACGTGGAGTGTAGAAACTCCAAATCTCTACGTTGAAATGTTAAGTTGTAATTAGGGTTAAATTAGGGATTCCACGGCGGGAAACCCTAAAATGAGCGCGGCGGCTCTTTGACCTAATGTTAAGGGTAAAATTGTAATTTTGCCTGCGGCGAGGCATTTGTGAAAATTAGGGTTTGTAGTTTGTAGTTTTGAGGATTTGAAATTGAATGTGTGAAGTTTTACGGACTATTGGCGCGGCGGCCAAACAGTTAGACCTAACCTTCGGATGTGTGCAATGTGACAGAAATAATAGTAAACGCGTGAGATAATTGAATCATGCAAACAGAGAGATAATGTCATAATTTAAACCATGCAAGCAGAAATTTAAAGGCAGAATTTAAAGAGCGATTGTTAAGTTCGCGAGGTTACATGAGAGGAGCAGATACAATATGATAATGAAATTTGAATTGAACAATAATAAAATAAAATAAATAACGGTTCTAGTTATTATTTTAAAAAAAGATTTTAGTTATTATTTTAAATTTATCTAAAAAAAAAGTTTTTCTTAAAAATAATAGGTTTTCATATTAATTTGGAAAAGATGTTAATGTTATTTATTTTAAAAAACAGATTTTTATATTATAACAAATTTTAATAAATTAATGATAACAATAATAATAATAATGGTAATAATAATGATAATAATGATAATAATAATAAATAATGATAATAATAATAATAATAATAATAATAATAATAATAATAATAATAATAAAGCAATAATGAATTTTAAATGTGCCAAATAACCCAACAATGTTGCTAACGCAGAAATGCGCTCATCGCAACCAGATCTAAATCGGACGAAACAAAATTTATCGCAAAGAAAAAGAAATTAAGAAAAAAATAGTATTATTGCTCACACAAAAATGCGATCATCGCAACCAGATCGAACTAACACAAATGTCACGCGTCATGCACACAAATGTGCAAACATCGTATCGACATAATTCGATCAAAAATCTTATATATATAAACTCTAACAATTTAAAAATTATATATATATAAACGTAACAGTAATAGATAAAGAAAAAGAAATAACGGTAATAGATGAAGAAAAAGAAATAACGGTAAAAGATGAAGAAAAAGAAACAACAGTAATAGATGAAGGAAAAGAAATAACGGTAAACGATGAAGAAAAAGAAACAATAGTAATGGATGAAGAAGAAAACTAAATAACGGCAAACGGCACTCACTCCTCTTAGGTTTTTTTTCATTCTCCCCTCTTTTCCAACAAGGCAACACATGTATATATAGGGAACAAATTAGGGTTAACACCAAATTGTCAATAATGTCCCTAAAGCCCATTTTAAAGCCCAAACTAAATAATTAGTTAAGAAAAAATAAAATTTAAATAATTTAAAATAATTAAAATAAACTTAAAATAAAAACTAATAATCCTATTGAAAAATATTATAAAAAGAACAAAAATTTTTTCAATATTTTTTATTTTATGATTTTTTGGATATTTTTATGAATAATTTAGAAAAAAGTGAAAAAAATAATATTTTAAAAAATGATTTAATTAAAATACGAAAATAATAATTAAATAATAATAAAAAACTATTTTTGTTATTTTTTTAATGAAAGATAGAAAAATTTAGAGTAAAAATAATAAAAAACAAAAAAAAGTGACAAAGGTGAGATTCGAACTCTCAACCTCTCACACTCATAACTCCTTACACATGTCCTCTTGCCAATTGTGCCATTTTTACTTTTTAGAAAAAAAATGCATGCCATATGATATTTACCTGCAAAAAGTCAAACGACTACACAAATTTGTTAGTAATTGATTAAATGCAATGAAATGCGACGACAAATCTTAGGGCAAAATTTGGGGTATTACAGTTATTATGATAATATTTCTCACCCAACCTCTCTTTGATGTTGGCAAAAAAAAAAATCATGAAGTTTGACTTTGGTTTGACCACAGTTGACCTCAGTTTGACCTTTTAACTGCATTGACTGCTTTTGACTTATCTGATCATCTGACTGAGCAAACTTTTGAGAAAAGTCTTGAAACTTGACATGGGGGTTCTTATACACATATAAGATGTTATGAAGCTCACTTGAAGTCTTGGAAATCCATTTAGCCTGATTAAAGTCAAAACCCTAGTTTTGGATGCACTGCTTAGGAGGTGCATTGTCTGAGGGAATTGTCAACTCTTCTGACCAATTGTGAATTTTCTGAACCTTGTGAACCTTCTTGGAACACAAAGTCTTGTATTGTGAGGGCAAATTTTGGGGTGCAACAGGGACGTGGCCACATCATCATCCACACGGCGCCGCGTTCCTCTCCCCACACTGCATGCATGCCACATGTCCCAGTGCACGACACCTCATCCCTCACCGTCGGAGTACATGCAACCACCACCGGAGGTTCGCCGGAACCTCCGTAACTGTCACCGGTAACCACCATCGGAGCCCCTAACTGTCGCCGGAAAACTCGTCTTTTCATCCGATCTTCATCATTCTCCAGCAATGTTTATTGCCATGAGTTTTCCAGATCTTCAGTGAAGATTCAACAAATTTCATCGTCTTCACCAGTTCTTCATCACTCATCAAGAACATTCATCCTCTTCATCTGTGTTCTTCAAGATCCATCACGATCTTCGTCCAAGATCTTCAACCTTCACCATCTCCAAACGACCTTCCTCCAGGTGCTCGCCATCGGCTTGTTCATCAGAGAACTTCAACGATCTTCACCAAGTTTTAACGATCTCCATCATGTTTCTCAAATTCATCATAGATTCTGGAAAAATCTCCAACAGATCTTCCTCCGAGTTCATCAAGTTCATCGCAAGCCTGTTCACGTTTTTTCCAGATTTGTTTTGTTGAATCTTTAAACCTTCGTTGAATCTCCAAGAACTCCATGAGTATCCAACCTTCATACATTCCTCCATTTTTTTTTCTTCTCTCTAGAAATTCTTCAAGAACTCGACGAAGATCACTATTCCGGATCTTCATCCGTCCATCACCATAACAGCTTTCTAGAAGGTTCTGGATCTCGTCACGATCGACACCTTCGTTGTTCTTCCTGTTTCCTCAACAAACCATCACTTCAACAGCAAATCTTCAAAGCGTCTTCAAGGAGCTTCAAATGAAACTTCCTCAATCACCACCGTGCTTCAGATCCACGCAACAACCACACGTTCGCAGATGCGTTTTGTTTGATTGGAGGGAAGGAGATGTCCGCGAGGTTCAGACAGAGAGAAGTAAGGAGATTGAGGTTTGAGGTTAAGATTGTGAGAATGGAGAAGGTTGAGAGTGGACGTCAACGGCGGCGGAGTGAGAGAGGAGAAGGCTAGGGTTTCAGAGTGGAGTTTTAGACGAAGGAGAGGAAAGGCCTTCGTGGGCCTTGTGGCCCAACAATCAGTTTTGGCCTTGCACACGCGTTTTCCCAGACTACACCCCCCGTCCCCTTGTTTTTTTTTCTTTTTTGGCTGTTTCGTTTTGGGCCCAGCAAACCATAAGCCCATCCGCGAATTACTGACCATGCCCCCTGTTTTCCCATTACACCCCAGTGTTTCCCTTGTTTTCTATTTTCCTAGCTATTGTATTGTGGGCTTGGGCTCAAGTGTTTTTTCAGGCTCACTCCCCTGTTATGCTGATGTACCCCCTTCCCTTTACATTTTTTTTTAATTTCTTTTGTATTGGATATTGTGCTTGTAATAGAGTGTAGATCTATTTTTCTATTTTTCTTTTAGGATTTATAGTTTCCTTTAAAATATTATTAGCATATTTTTAAATATAGATTTTATATTGTAGAATTTATATTCTATTATTCTATTAGGATATTATAGGGTTTTATATAGAATTTAATATTTTTCCTTAGATAGTATTTCTTTTAATATAGTATAGAATTTTCATTTCTGTTTTCTTTCTAGGAAATTATAGGATATTATAGAGTTTTATATAGAATTTCCATTTTATTTTGTATGCAATTTAATTGTGATTTCCTTAGAATTTCTTTAGAATATTTTCTATTAGAGATTTATTGCTTATTTTAGGAGTAGCACACTATTTCCTTTTCGTTATGGATTTATATCCTCATTTCTTTTCTATCCGATTTTATCTTCGATTTTATGTCGGGCTGGCCGTGTGACACGATTCAATTGGAGAATGATTTTCGATATCATTTCTCTATCTTGTCTTTGACACGGATATCAATACGCTACCTCTTAGAGTTTGATTTATCGTATAAGTCAAATCATGACGGTCTAAGCGTTACATTAGTTCTAATTCGAACGTCCTCATCAAGGATCCAGAGAGGAGAAGATTGGAATGGAGCTTGCGCACATGTCAAGAGCCAACAGAGTTGTTTCGTTCGATGTCATCTTTCTCATTCAAGTCTTCGTGCCACCGTCGAGTGTTGTGAGCTGTATCGCTAGATACGTAGGAAATGACAGTTGAGGGGCTTCCTCTCAATAGTCTAGAGTGTTTAGTATGGTACCCTTTGGGTGACATACGATGCATTCGCTCCTACGCCTTAGGTTCTTGCGTGTGTGTCCTAAGTTCCTTCCCGTTTAGGCATGTTAAACCCGCTTCCTCTTTGTTCTCGCCCCCGCGTGATCGAAACCCTTTTCTCTCGCATTCAGGCAATTGAGACCTCTTCTCTTGCCCCTGTGCAATCGAGACTTGCTTTCCTGTAGCGTCGAACTACGTTTGCTCTTATCTATCATACCAGACGAGAGTACGTAGGCATAGGATTGTGATGATCCTAGCGAGCTCCCTTTCTCCCTTTTCCCTTTCCCCCCTTTTTGCTGTAGTTAGCTGAACTATAGCTGCTCTGATTTCTCATACCAGACGAGGATATGTAGGCATAGGATGCGATGTCCTAGCGAGCATACTAACAACTAACTTCTCTGTTCTCTCGCTGACGTGCGATCAAGACTTTCCCGCTGACGACTGATATTCCCTTTCTCTTGCCCAAGCGCAATTGAGTCCAGACCGTAGTTCCAAGTCCCGTAGGTTCCCATACCTTTAAACCAATGACATACTACGTCCGTTCTACCGCAAACAGGTAACGCCTAAGTCTCCGTCGAGCGAGCAGCATACACCTAACTGCTAGAATGCGTATGCTAGTATCGTTAATCCTTTCTCTCACCCCTGTGTGATCGAGAACACCACGGTGTGCTTGAACTACATTTACTCTGATCTTTCGCGCCGTGTGAAAGTATGTAGGCACAAGATGCGATATCTCGGCGAGCAATCTCCCCCCGTAGTTTCCCGAACTACGTTGACTCTGACTTTCCCATTGCACGAGGGAATATGTAAGCATAGAGCGCGATGCTCTATCGAGTCAGTTTCTTTCCGTTTAGATTTAGAAGTCGTAGATAGATTGTTTTTCACCCGTAGACAAACCAACAAGTGTAGATCCCATCGAGTACGATGGACGTGAGGGGTGCTAATACCTTCCCCTTGCGTAACTGACTCCCGAATCCAGACAATGGTTGCGATGACCTTGTCTTATACCTTTTTGTCAGGTTTTTTCCGATCGTTTCCTTTCCCGTTCTGTGGGATAAATAACGAAAGGTGGCGACTCATCTGTTTTGCCGGCCTCGTTTTTCGCAGTAGCGACATGGAGGTAACATTCAAACAGGCAGGGTGAGTAAGACAATTCCAAATAATAAATGTATAGCAGTTAATGCATAAACGACATATTACTCATAATTATATTCAAACATTGATATCCTTCAAATATGCCTCAAAGGCCACAACGTCATAATTTATACATAAAGGCTCATAAATGCAAATGAAACACAACTCAATGCATGTCGTACCAATCATCACAGCGCGATGGACACTAGGCCATCAACCCTCCATAGATCCCCATCAATAGGATCGGAGCACATCAAAATACTTCACATCCACACAGTGGGATTGAAGTCAAAGTAATCGAGGTCCTGAACCAAAGTTCGGATGCACAGGAATGCCTGATGCACACGTCACAATAATAATCCTCACAATAATATCATAAGTGCATCATCATTCATCATATTCATCACCATCAAACGTCATAATTCATCATATTAATCATCATACAACATATCATCACAATTCATCATATTACTCATCATACAACATATCATCATAATTTATCATATTACTCATCATATAACATATCATCATAATTCATCATATTAATCATCATACAACATATTATCATAATTCATCATCTTAATTATCATACTGCATATCATCATAATTCATCATACCAATTAATCTCACACATCATGTCATCATATAATCACGTATAAATCACATATTAGCTCATAATCATATTATCCCATATTATCCTATATCAATTCATAATACTACCTACATATCATCTCATATTAATTTATCAAATTATACTCACGGTAATCCTCACACTATCGCCTATCAATCACATAAACTTCATAGTTCTACTCATGTTAATTCCTCATATCATCACATAGTATTCACATATTAATCCCTAATATCATCTCACATTGCCTCATATTAATTCATCATAATCACACTCGCGGTAATTCTCATACTAGCACTTATTACTCACGCAACCTCACTATCATACTCATATTAATTCATCATATTATACTCACGGTAATTCTCATACTATCGCCTATTAATCACGTAAAATTCATAGTCCTACTCATGATAATTCATCATATTATCATAGTTACCCTCATGGTAATTCATCAGGAAAATCGCAGCATCAAAACATCAATGCATCACTGAACCAAAATATGATTCATTAATAGGACATATACACAATTGACTTCTCAAACATAATTAGATATAAAAATATTGGGAAACCAATTCCCTTATCTATACAATGTTATAGCCTTGTTCATTAGCTTTTTAACGCTTCGAATGGGGGTCAAAACGGACTTACGGATCAAAATTTACGTCCAAAACGATTTCGACCGAAAACATGAACAGTCGTGACGGACAGCAAAACGCTATTATGCTCCGGAACCTAAATCAAGCCAAAAGTCCATACGATTCACTTCCGCAATGCCTCCAAAACATCCCTAAATCATCCCTAAGGTCTTACGGCGATAAAGGCACAAAATCTATGGTTTATTAGGGCAATCTGGCAACATTTGCACTACCTAAAACACTATTTTCCTGCAATTGCTCTGAGTGCATCAGAGTTACTTACATTGAATATTCCTATTCCTACAGGGTTAAACATATCACAATCCAAGGGGTTGGCCACGAAGGCCTAAGGTTTCCCTTCTCATATCAATATTCAGTGTTACATACAATTACCCCTAACCTCAAAGTCTTATCATCAAATTCCCTATTTTTCCATAACCAACCCAAAATACCTTAAATCACAAACCAACCATAAACACATCTAAAGGCATACATAGAAAATCATGAACAACGATACTCCCCATACCTTAGCCGATTTGCAGCTTTCACGATTAATATATGGGATCTTCTGCTTCCCGCCTTTTCTTCAGAGCTTTGGCCACCAACTTTCACGTTAAACACAAAATGAAATATAATTTCCTTTTAGAACTCAATTTTGTCTAACTTAGTCTTGAGCCTCACAAATTGGGTTTTTCCCATAACGCCCTTACTAACTCTTCATGATGCCCAATTTACCCTTATTTCCCTTATATTCATTTTAATAATAATAATGCTAATATTCTCATATAGTATACTATTAATTAAATAAATAGTCCAACATGCACATCTTCTCAATAATTCCCAAAACCACCGAAAACATCAAAAATACGAATATTCCCAATTAAATAAATAAATTAAAATATTTCGATTAAACTTGGGATGTTACAACTCTCCCCCACTTAAAAGAACTTTTGCCCTCGAAAATTATCTCAAGGAACAGAGTCGGATACGACTCCCTCAACTGGTCTCCAGGTTCCCAATTCCAACTCTCTCCAGCTGGTCCTCCCAACTACCTTCATGAAAGGAATCTCTTTACCTCGAAGTTGTTTCTTGTTCATCCACCTGAACTAGCAACACCTTGACAGTCAAATTACCTCTCACTTGTACACCATCCATCCGAATCAATGTACTTCTTCAACTTAGGCACATGCCACATCATGTAAATTCATAAGCGACAGCGGTAAAACAGTCTAACATGCTACCTCTCCCATGCTTCTGCTGTGTCACTTCTGATACAAATCAACAAAATACAGTGTGTGCTTCCGGGACTTCAAAGCTCGACCAACACCAGTCACCATCGTAACTCTCACAACACGTCTGTTCTTAGATCTTGTTGATCTTTCCAGTCGTCTCTTACACAATTTTCAAGTCCGAGCACAATACTCTCACCTGAATCATATCAACACAAAGGAGTCATACACCTTCTACCATACCATTCCCCATACGGTGTCATTCCGATACTAGAATGCTAACTGTTATTGTAGGTAACTCAATCAACGATAATTAACTATCCCACGATCCACCCTGATCCAACACACAAGCTTTCCACAAATCCTCTAAAGACTGGATAGTTTCTCTCTGTCTCTCCATCCGTCCACGGATGATAGGCAGAGTTCAACTTCAACATGGTACTCAAAGCGTCTGCAAACTCTCCCAAAAATCTTGATGAAAACTCAGATTCCCATCTGACACCATATTCGACGACATCTCATACAACTTCACAACTCCATCGATATACATCTCAGCTATCTTCAACATAGAATGACTAATCCTCATTGGTAAGAAAAGAGCCAATCTAGTCAATCTTTCCAAAATCACCCAATTAAAATCATATCCCCCCAATTCTTCGGAAAACCCAACACAAAATCCATGGAAATACTACCCGATTCCCACCCTGGAATATCCAACGGTTGCATCACACCCAACGGTCTCTGACGTTTATTCTTCGACTTCCGACAAGTCTAACCAACATATACAAACTCAACCACTTCTCTCTTCATCTATGGACATCAAAATAATTTCCTTAAATCCGGTTACATCTTCATAGCACTGAGATGGATACTCCATCTACCTCAATACTCTTATTCCACTCAATAATATCTAGAACACAAAATCTATCACGACATCTCATGATGCCATTTCCATTAATCCAAAAATCAAGTCTTCGACTTTAATTCATCAAATTCAACCAATCTGCCAACTCAATTCAGATTTCTGACCTTCTTGAATCTCATTAAGAACACCACTAGTAAGCTCCAACATGCTAAGCTTAACTCCATAAGAAGTCTCTTCACAACCCAAACTCGTATCACCAAATTGCTCAATCAGTTCTAACTCTTTTCACCATCATCATCGGTATATGCAAAGATTTCCAAATCCATGCATAAGCTACCACATTTGCTTCACCCAAATGGTAATTCAATCCAAAACCATCATCCTTCAGGAGTCTCAATTATTTCCTCTGCCTCATATTCAACCCTTCCAAATCAAGCAAATACCTTAAGCTCTTGAGATCACCAAGCATTTCATATCTTAAAATAACCAATTGAAGCCTCCAACTTCGGCACAAACACAACAACAACCAACTCTAAATCACTCGTCAGATAATTCCTCTTATGTACTTTAAATTGCCTTAAAGCATAACCAAAACTTGTTGATGTTACACTTAACATATCTCCCAATCACATCAGTAAAGCATCACAAAACACAACGAATAGTTCTGTCGGATTCGGCAAAAATCAACACACGAGCTATTGACAACTCTCCCAAAAACTCTCTGAACTTTCTTCACATTGGCATATTCATGCTTCTTCTCCAACACTGATAACTCAAGTTCCCGATGCTCAACATGATCCTCTATACTCTTCGAATATACCAAAATACCATCAGTTAACACAACCACTGACTCGCTTAATTAAGTATGGGAAATCCCATGCCAAACGGACACTCAATTTGCGACGAAAACATGAACCGCGCCTTCTGCACTTACCACAACATCCAAACATATTCCATCAATAAATAACTTAATTCCATACCACTACTTCACAATCACATAGAGAATTAGACTAGCTTTCCAACGCTTCGAACCGCGCATCATTCCGAGTTACGGTTCTCCCGTTACAACAAAAATACCAAACAACATTCTTCTGCCCATGACATGCTTGCTAGGCGAACACAGCAACGAGCGATTGTTCGCTAGGCGAAGGTCCTAGCGAACCTGACAGCCTGAAATTCTATTTTCGACCGTTACCTGACTTTCGGGCGTCCGATTTGGATTCCGTAAAAAGCTGCAATCTCGGAATTCAATGTGCAACAACGATTTCACACTTGGGAAGCCATTCAACACATTTCCAATTTTTGAAATATTTTAAAACTCAGTTATACCAATATTGCATTCCATATCTTACTTTCTTTAATAATCATCAGAAGTCATCGTCCACCTTTAATATACTCGACCCCACAATATGTTGACTTAGCACACACACCAGACACAAGCCTCAAAAATACTCAATCAATTTAATTCCTTGACCATCCAAACAGACATATAATATGGAGCCCTCAATATCGGACTAGTTTCCGTAACTAAGTCGATCACAGCTCCACTTCACGTCTTGGTTGTATATCACTATTTTGTCAGGGTAACTTCCAGACAACCACAATTAATCGGCAACCGCCAACTTCCCCACTTTCATCAACACTCACAGTTTCCATCAAAATAAACATCTCGGCATCATCCTAAATCGACTCACCAAACAATTCTAAGCATTGAGCTTAACTCAAAACAACTCACTGTTCACGTCATCTAAGCTTGCAAGACACGCCTATCCCATCCACCATGACCCCGTCTACTATCAACAATAGATTAAGGCTGATCAGTTCCTCAATTTGTCAATAGACAGCTGAAAATCATGATGGGGTATAAACCATCTTTACCAAACTATAAGAGCGTTCAACCACACACTGAGCTACAACTCTACACTTGCAGCATCCTAGAGAAGCACAGCTTCTCCCCCACTTGTTTCATTCCCACTTCTACATATAAAGGTTAGAAACCAAACGTGTACCAACAGTGTTTTTACACACATGTCGCATACAAGGGAACAATCAACATTAGACAACTTGGCCGGACGGACCGACCTGCTCTGATACCACTAATGTAACACCCTTATTCTACCCCATAGATATTACGGCAAAATAACACGGATTTCAGAGTAAAATATTACTTTCATTAAAAAGCCGCAAAAGGGCGTACATTCTCAAATTCATCAAAATAGGATCCATACTCCGTAACATACGGGTTTTCTCAAAATACATCAAAACATCATATACAGCAGAACTCACCCATAACTCAATGTTTTCCTCATAAGGAAACATCAGTAAAATAACCCAATGATATACAATCAACTCAAAGAACCCAACCCGATTTTACATATCAAAGCAAGACCCTCTACATTAACCATAAAGGCTAACGACTCTAAAACGTCACAATACTCCTCGACGGCGTCCACGACTAAACTTACTCATCTGCACGTTACCCACGTGGAGGTAACATTCAAACAGGCAGGGTGAGTAAGACAATTCATAATAATCAATGTATAAAACTTAATGCATAAACGGCATATTACTCATAATTATATTCAACATATTGATATCCTTCAAATATGCCTCATAGGCCACAATGTCATAATTTATACACAAAGGCTCATAAATGCAAATGCAACACAACTCAATGCATGTGGTACCAATCATCACAGCGCTATGGACACTAGGCCATCAACCCTCCATAGATCCCCATCAATAGGATTGGAGCACATCAAAATACTTCACATCCACACAATGGGATTGAAGTCAAAGTAATCGAGGTCCTGAATCGAAGTTCGGATGCACATGAATGCATGATGCACACGTCACAATAATAATCCTTACAATAACATCATAGGTGCATCATAATTCATCATATTCATCACCATCAAACGTCGTAATTCATCATGTTAATCATCATACAACATATCATCATAATTCATCATCTTAATCATCATACTGCATATCATCATAATTTATCATATCAATTAATCTCACACATCATGTCATCATATAATCACGTATAAATCACATATTAGCTCATAATCATATTATCCCATATCAATTTATAATACTACCTACATATCATCTCATATTAATTTATCAAATTATACTTACGGTAATCCTCACATTATCGCCTATCAATCACATAAACTTCACAGTTCTACTCATATTAATTCCTCATATCATCACATAGTATTCACATATTAATCCCTAATATCATCTCACATTGCCTCATATTAATTCATCATAATCACACTCGCGGTAATTCTCATACTAGCACTTATTACTCACGCAACCTCACTGTCATACTCATATTAATTCATCATATTATACTCACGGTTATTCTCATACTATCGTCTATTAATCACATAAAATTCATAGTCCTACTCATGTTAATTCATCATATTATCACAGTTACCCTCATTGTAATTCATCAGGAAAATCGCAGCATCAAAACATCAAGGCATCATTGAACCAAAACATGATTCATTAATAGGACATATACACAATTGACTTCTCAAACATAATTATATATAAAAATATTGAGAAACCAATTTTCTTATCTATGCTATGTTATAGCCCTGTTTATTAGCTTTCCAACGCTTCGAACGGGAGTCAAAACCGACTTACGGATCAAAAGTTACGTCCAAAACGATTTCGACCGAAAACATGAACAGTCGTGACGGACAGCAAAACGCTATTACGCTCCGGAACCTAAATCAACCCAAAAGTCCATACGATTCACTTCCACAATGCCCCTAAAACATCCCTAAATCATCCCTAAGGTCTTACGGCGATAACGGCACAAAATCTATGGTTTATTAGGCCAATCTGGCAACATTTGCACTACCTAAAACACTATTTTTCTGCAATTGCTCTGAGTGCATCAGAGTTACTCACATTGAATATTCCTATTCCTACTGGGTCAAACATATCACAATTCAAGGTGTTGGCCATGAAGGCCTAAGGTTTCCCTTCTCATATTAATATTCAGTGTTACATACAATTACCCCTAACCTCAAAGCCTTATCATCAAATTCCCTATTTTTCCATAACCAACCCAAAATACCTTAAATCACAAACCAACCATAAACACATCTAAAGGCATACATAGAAAATCATGAACAGCGATACTCCCCATACCTTAACCGATTCGCAGCTTTCACGATTAATCTATGGGATATTCTGCTTCCCGCCTTTTCTTCAAAGCTCTGGCCACCAACTTTCACGTTAAACACAAAATGAAATCTAATTTCCTTTCAGAACTCAATTTTGTCTAACTTAGTCTTGAGCCTCACAAATTGGGCTTTTCCCATAACACCCTTACTAACTCTTCATGATGCCCAATTTACCCTTATTTCCCTTATATTCATTTTAATAATAATAATACTAATATTCTCATATAGTATACTATTAATTAAATAAATAGTCCAACATGCACATCTTCTCAATAATTTCCAAAACCACCGAAAACATCAAAAATACGAATATTCTCAATTAAATAAATAAACTAAAATATTCTGATTAAACTTGGGGTGTTACATTTTGAGCTCAAACGCGTGTAAACTATTTCTCTTTGTTTCCTGATTTACTCTTACACCCCTATTCCACTTGCATTTTATTTTCTTTTCTGTTTTGGTTTTCATTTATTAAAAATACTTCCAAATATTAGAAAATTCCCCAAAAAATATTTTTAAACACTTTGAAGTCTTAATTAATTTTCCATAATTTTTAATTTTGATTTTATTTTATTTTGTAATTTTATTTTAATTTTGCAATTGGAAGTGTTTTTAGTATTGTTTTCTTTTGATCATTCTTGTTTGATGGATCATTTGCAATCACCAATGAATAAGGTTTCCTCTCCATCTTGAGGATGGATTGAGGTACCTTTGGGTCTGATTTTGGTCAAGGTTTGACCAATTTTTGTTTGACTTTGTGTTGCTTTTGTTTGACCCTCGATAATGATTCCTCAAGGTGGAGCACCCTAGTTGATCAAATCACTTGGTGATGCCTTGAATGGAATTTGGTTTGGTTGTTTTGGCCTTTGTTTTCCAACATGTTTAGTAGCTTTGTGCATTTATTTAGAATTTATTGAACAATTATTCTCTTTTTGGTGAACCTTACAAGTCAAGTCACCCTAGTTGAAGTTCATATAAACTAGTTGACCTAGTTCCTTTGGGAGATGACCTTGATGGATCCCATATGCATCCTATGCTTCTTGATTCACATTATTTACATGTTTAGGATGCTAGTTTTAATTTTATAGGTCATACATTTGTGTAGTTTGTGTTGCAAGTTACATTAAAGTCAGGCATTCCACTTGTGTTTAGGTGTTGAATGTGGTTTGAACTTTGGTTCTTTCCTTTGCCCTAGCTTGTAACTTGTTTGTGCTTTGTTTCTCCTCTTGTTTATGAGCAATCTTCTCATGTTCTCACTTCTGTCCCTTGGGTTGTGGTACTCATTCAAAGTGATTTGGTGTGATTGATCACACTTTGAGTTTGCTTTGAATGAAAGACCACTTTGAGAACATGTTTTGTGTTTTCTCTTTGCATGATCAATTTGATGCCTTTGGTTGAGATATTTCTCATGTTGCTTATTGCCCAAGCCTATTCTCCCATATTCATCTTGATCATGGCTTCTTCTTTGAGCTTTGGCGTTTACCTTTTTGAGATTAGTGATTGATGCATAAATGGTTGTAGGAGTTGTAACTTCTCCCATTTCATCTCACTTTCTCTTTGACTTGTTTAAATCATTTTTTTCTTCTCTTTTGTTTGCTTTGCATCTTTTGCATCTTGCATATCATGTTTACATTTTCTCTTGACTTGCTTAAGTCATCTTCATCTCTTTCTTTCATCTCACTTGTGATTGATTTTATCTTGTGTTTACTTGGTTTCTTTGCCATGATCCCTTAGGATTCCTAGTCCCATTTGTTTAAGATAGGAGTAGGAGGGACATTAAGTGTTAAATCCAAGCATGATAACGTTAGGATAGTCTTTTCCTCTCTTAATCTCAATCATAGGAGCACATTACATGATAAAATTAGGGTTGATTAGTTTCCCCTTAGAGTTTGTGTCTTCTCTTCTCATCTCAAAACTTCTTCAAGACATCTAATAAAGGATAATAAGTGTTGTACGCTACGAGCCTTAAGTATTTGGGGAATGATGGTTGGGGGCTTCCTCTCAACTGTCTAGGGTGTTTAGCGTATGCCCTTTGGGCGATATGCGACGCATTCACTCTCAAGTCATAGTCTTTAGTGCAACATGAGTTACAAACTTAACTCAATTCACTTCTTCTCTTAAAAAACACAAACAAAAACATCAAAAATTTTCATCCCTCGGGATTAATTGAAATTCATTTTCAGAAAAAGTGTGTTAACTCTTGGTTCTACCGCAAACAGGTAACGCCTAAGTCTCCAATGGTCGAGCAGTAATACACCTAACTGCTAGAACAAAGGTTTAGCCCTACTCAGCTAAAACATTTGAACCAACCTGTGGTCGTATCAGCCCGAACTACATTTGCTCTGATTTCTCGTACCATACGAGAATACGTAGGCACAAGACGGTGATGTCTTGGCGAGTAACCTTCCCCACCTTCACCCTTAGTTTTCCGAACTACGTTGACTCTGACTTTCCCATTGCACGAGGGAGTACGTAGGCATAGAGCGGCGATGCTCTATCGAGTCTCTTTTCTTTTCTTTTATCTCTGTGGCCAGCCTTTTAGGTTAACACCCTTTTAGATAGACAACAAGCGTGGATCCCGTTGAGTACAACGGACGTGAGGGGTGCTCATACCTTCCCCTTGCGTAACCGACTCCCGAACCCAAGATTTGGTTGCGATGACCTGTCTTCTCCCTTTTTCGTAGGTTTTCTTTGATCGTTTCTTTTCCCTCTTTTGGGATAAATAACAAACGGTGGCGACTCTTATGTCCTTATCGACCCCTCTTCGTAGCGATGCGACAACTGGCGACTCTGCTGGGGACTTTTCCCATCCCCTATGCGAGTCAGTCCTAGCGCTTTTATGTTTTATGTTTGGTTGTGTATATGTGTTGCATTTTTGCTTTACTGCATTTGCATTTTGTTTTCAGCATTGTTATATACCATTATTGTTGTGTTGTTGGGGTGGGAATGTTCCACTGTGTGATAAGTCAAAACCCAGGCTTGAGTATAACCCTAGAATTAGAAGTGGAAAGTAGTGATGAACCTATATGTTTGGCATGCACTAGTTCTCACAAAATTCACGATCAGGCGAGATTCTCTTTGATGACTACCTTTCCAGTCTGTTTCGGACAGTTGAGAGGATGTTGGATCTGAGGATTGTCGACTCTGGGCACCGATCATTTGGATGTCAGCTAAGTGAGGCCGCTTCGTTAGACTATGATGCCAAACCAGAAATGGTGAACGTATCATCATTTCTCGAAAGTCTGTGACGCTGACGACCACATAGGATGTCAAACCTTGTCCGAGATAGGTTCATACCTGTGAGGGGAAGGGTTATGCAGGAAACTGTGACCTTCAACCTACCTGGATTTCTCATCAGTGAAAACCTTTGATCTCTGGTACTTGGGCATTCCGGTATTTTCTCACCCAGAGCGAAGCGCCGGTTCATTTCAGTCAACAACACCACAATCTTGATCCCCTGTTGCATTTACATTTTCATTTGCATTTTAACATTGACATGTATTTACGTTATAGGTGCATATTCTCCTCTTGATTCTAGTAAACCATCCCCTGCTGACATGGAGAGTTGTTTGAAGAAGACAGTTGTGTACAAGTTTCCCACACCAGATATAGGGTCTCTGCTCAGTTTGATTTCTGCTGCTGACTATAGTGTAATGGAAGACTTAAAGAAAGAGTATGAGAAGCTTCTGGGTTGTGTTTGTAAAGCTTCAGTGTTTGAGTTAGGAGGTAACCACACCTTGCTTCAGTTCTATGACCCACAGTTGAGGTGTTTCACTTTTCCTGGTTATGTATTGATGCCTACTCTGGAAGAGTTTGCCATGTTGTTGGGAGTTCCTATTCTGGATCAGATTCCTTTTTATCACTCTGAAGCTGAACCTAATTTGACTAATCTAGCTAATGCTCTTCATCTAGAGGCCTCTGAGTTAGAAGGAAATATGGTTAAAAGGAATGGAATGTCTGGTTTCCTGTTGTCGTTCTTGGTTGGTAAAGCTCAACATTTTTCACAGGAAGGTTGTTGGGTTGTCTTTAATGCTATCTTGGCTCTCTGCATATATGGTATAATACTGTTCCCAAATATCCCAGACTTTGTGGGTTTGGATGCTTTCCACATCTTTGTCTCGAAGAATTCTGTGCCGACACTCGTAGGAGATATGTATCATTCTGTGCATTACAAGAATGAGAATATATGGGGAAAGAATGTCTCTTGTTGTGTACCTCTCCTGTATAGATGGTTCATGAGTCATCTTCCTAGGTCAGGTCCCTTTGTTGATATCTCTGATACTGTAGATTGGTCAGAGAGGCTTATAGGGTTAACCTCCAAAGACATTGTATAGTTTGACAGAGATCATTTGGGTACATAGATAATCTTTAGCTGCGGTGGTTTTCCTAATGTCCCTTTGATTGGAAGAAAGGGTGGTATTAACTATAATCCAGCTCTTGCAGTGAGGCAATTTGGTTATGCTCTAAGGGAACCTCCGAAGGAAGAGGAAATACATGAATCTCTGTATTTCACCAGCTTGATTGACAGTGAGACCCTGATCAGATTGGAGAAAGCCTGGAGTAAAATTCACCAAAAGGGGAAGCCTTCTTTGGGAAAGAGAAATAGCAGAGCATATGAGCCTTATGTGGTTTGGATTCAGGAAAGAACTGGGAGGTTGTTGTTGCCGTTTCCAGCCCGAGAACCTTTGTATCCCCGAAAGATTGAAGAACCAGCAATAGTTGATATTCAGAGATACAATCAACTGTGGGCCGAGAAGGAGGAATTACGTAAGGCAAACAAGGAGTTGGAAAAGGAAATTATGCAACTCAGAAGTGAAAAGAATCAAGCTATCTACTCATCTAAGAAGCAAACAGAGCTGGTAAACAAGCTTGGTAGAGAGCTAACAAAAGAGATTCGCACCCGAGAGCGAGTGGGCCTAGACTTGAAGAGTGCTAGTGATATCCTCAAGGATAAGAAGAAGGGGTTAGAAAGAGCACATCTAGAGATATCTAAATTCAATTCTCAATGGAACGCTATGCTGACTAACAACAAATAGCGAGAAGATGGACTGCGGCAACAAGTTGTCAGGTTGAAAGCTCAACTCCAGGTGAAAGAGGAGAAAGATATAGTTGAATCATCACGCCGATGCGGAAGTGACCGCAAGTTGAATGAAGCTCTTGCAACGTTGGAAGAGTATAGATTACGAACGGATCCGAAGAGGCCTAAGCTTGAAGAAGTATTTGGGGAAGGCGCCTGGGAAGATTACGCTCAGGGCTTGCAGGCTACCATTGGTAGGAGAGAGTTTCTCATCCAAGGATTGATTACTAGGTCAGACTATCCTGATACGCAGGAGTTGCTAGAGGAGTTTCATACTCGTTGTCATACTTGATGTATTTTCTCCTTTAGTATTTTGTTGTTATGTTGTATTTCGACCATCACCAGGATTGTTGGATGGGGTCGTGTTTGATTTCGTTGTAGTTCCTCAGTGACATGATGTATATTGACTCTGGTTCCTCACTTTATTTATGAGAAGATTATGTGACTCCATTTGTTGTCTTGCTGTTCCCGCGGAGCTAGAATCAAGAGGAAAATTTCCTTGAAGCATATTTACATGTCTTTGCACCTGCATTGTCATCATATGTTTGCATTTTGACATACATTTTCTTGTATTTCCAAAGATCTTAGCTTTGAAACTCGCCTTTGAGCATTAAATCTTTTTCTGGTGATTCGTCTGTGTAAAACATGAATCAGAGCAGACAGGTTCCTTGGAAATACTCAAACATGACATTTGCATTTCATTTGTATAGCAGGTGTTCGAGGTTGGGTTTGTTATTCTGATCCGGTTTTTCTTCAAAATTTCAGACATCAACTTGTAGAGAAGACAGAAGTGGACTATGGAACAGATTCAAGCGGAGTTGAGGGAAGTCCGAAGCCAGATGGGACAATCCATGGTGGACATGCAAGCTTTGTTTCAGGATCAGAAAGCGCTTAAGGAAGAAGTTTATCAGTTGAAGACTCAGACGGGCCTGATCACAGAAGTCATAAGAAATGTGCTAAGAAAGGAAGGCAATCATGTGCCTGAAGTTGCAGCAGAAATAGTTATTCCACCTTTGACTGTGGAACCTCTCCCAAAGCATGATATGCCTCAAGGATCTTCTGCACGACCTGAGTTTTCAAAATTCCCCTGTCAGTCGCTACGTCTTGTTTCCCGAGGTAATTCTAAGAGTAGGAGGTATGCTCAGAGGCCAAAGCAGCCAGACAAAATCTTCGACCAGATCCCTATGACTTATACTCAGTTTTTGCAACTCTTACTTCAACTTCGATTGGTTGAACTTAGGATTCTGTCTCCATTGGTTGACAAGTTACCACCAGGTTATGATGCAAGTGCCAATTGCGATTTCCATTCTGGGGCACCGGGGCATAATGTCGAGAACTGCAAAGCTTTTAAGCACAAAGTTCAAGACTTAATTGATTCAAAAGCATTCGAGTTTGCGCCAAGAGGTGGTCTTTTTACATTCATTGTGAAAGAGGTGGAGGTTCTCATTCTTTCCCCTGGATCTATATCAGATCAGGAGTGTGTCTCGCAATCTATAATTTCAGAATCTCCATATCCATAGTTGTTACCTATTCCTAGGCCAAGCCTGAGGATGAAAGTACCAGAACAAAGGGAGTCCCTGATACCTCAGACTCAGTCTTCCATTCAGAGCCAACAATCTTTTGGGTCTTTGTATCAGACATCATTTCCCCTCCAGAGTCAACGGTCATACCATCATCAGCCGCGCCAGTACGCTCCACAAAGACCAAAGAAGCCAGAAACGTATTTCACTCAGTTGCCAATGTCGTATAGTCAGATGTTGCCAGATCTGATCAAAGGTGGATTGATAGTCTCGAAGGAGATTAATCCGGTGATTCTTCCATATCCGCCAAGTTTTGATGTCAACGACCGCTGTGAGTACCATGTTGAGGCACAGGGGTATTCAACCGAAGACTGTAAGGTGCTTAAAAGCAAAATTCAGACTCTGCTGGATTCCAATATGTTCTCAATCACACCTCAGGGTATCAAGATCAACAATCCTCCTTCCAGTCACGTGGGTTCAGCAGTTAATGTTATGGAGGGATCCTCCAAAGGAAAAAGTTCAGAAGGGTATCAGACTGACTTTGACGAGCAATTCTGAAGATGGTTGATCCAGCAGCAAGTCAAGATTTGAAGGCCCGGTTCCCCGAAGCTGGCATTCAATTTTATCATGTCATTTCTTTGCATTTATAATTTCTTTTCTATTTAAGTGCAAATTTTATCTGTAAAACTTGTTTGTTTTTAATTGATAATGAAATGAATATGCATGTTTTGATTAAATCCATTCGTGTTCACCTAATGCTTTTATTGATGTCAAACGCTTGTTTAAGCAGAATCCGAGGGAGGATGACAAAGTTGAAAGACGCGCAAACTTCCAATTGTATGCTTTTGAATAAAATCGGCTGATGATGTATATGCATTGTTTCAAATTCCTAAACACCGGAGGTATAAGGATGATAATCCCTTGTCAACTCCTTTGAGCCTAGTAGTAGAAGTTTTTTTTTGAAAACGAAAAAACCCTCAATATTAACCTGGGGTAGGGTAGGTGTCAGTTAATTTGACCAAGCGTCCAAATCGCAAAAGGAGTGTTCCCGTTTAAGGATCAACCACACATGTTCAGGTCGTGCCTAAAAGAATTACAGTGGTTATCCGTCATCAACCAAGGAGTGAAACCGTCACGATCCCTTCAACAAGTCAGACAAGCCGGTGTCACATGATTTGTTCCGATAAAAAAGAATAAAAAGAATAAAAAGAAAAGAATCAAAAGAAGAAGCCCGCTAAGTCAGTAACTTGAAAACAAGTGGCTTAGGAAAAAATTAGGGCATCCCGCTGGACTTTGAAATCGAAAGAAACTCAAAAGAGTCAGTCCAGGAAAAATGGGGAAATAAAAAATGATGAAAAACAAGTCGTGTGACTCCAGACACCGAAGAAGAAAAGCGAGTGGTTGTCACTCCGAAAAATGTGTGGTTTCCTAAACCATCACTCCTGTCATTCAACCGTTAAAAGGTGAGCGTTTGTGTCGAATTAGCTGAATATAGGATTGGAGAACATCAAGGAGAATGGGTGGGTTAAAATAAACTTTGAGCTTTATATCCTTTCTTTCAAACCATGAACCTGACTAAGTTACAACCTTCAAAAGACCTAATTGAAGCAGGTTTGTTTCGAAAGCATACTTCAGTAAAGATCGTGTCGAAACTGACTCCTAAAAGGATTCCTCTTACCATGTTGGTATTAAGGTTAACATTATGATAAGTGATTCGTTTACTATATGTCACAAATTTTTTCTAGTGAACAGACTTGGATTTCAAAACTGTCATATGCATTGCATTAATATCTTTGTGCAGAACAATTTGTTTTAGTTGTGAGTAAGCACTTAACATCAGAAGAGTTTCCACGGTGGAAAGTTTGATCAGGATAGAATGCAGAATGCCTGAATACCCCGTTGAACCGGGGAAAGCTATATCAAATGATCATATCATGGGAGTCAGCCATCCAGAGGTCAGTTAATCTAAGGGCAATCAGGTTGAGATTCGATAGACCTCTCGAAGTCAGAGGTATTTCTACGTAAATCCGCCAATCAGGGGCAAAGTCATTTGAAAATTGGGGCAGGCCACCCCAAGAGCTATTCTTATCCCGAAGGCATTTAATTTGAAGCACCTCTTCAAAGTCCATAATGCTGAGGTAATTCGTATTAAACCATCAGGGTACAAAGATTTCAAGTCTCCTCGTGAGGAAGTTTTTACAGAGATCCCACAGGCTGGGGCAAAATTGAAAGTGAAGGAACTGTTCCTCTCCATATTTTCAGAGCTTATCAGAGTTATTCAAATAAGTTTAGTCAACCTTCAAGTTCAAGACGAATATCAGGAAGTCATATTATCTCCTGATCCACATTAAACCTGTATTCAGATAGAACATTTCCCAACATTAGCCATACCTGACCTTTCATAGAAATCTTGAAGCCCGGTCACACTTGGCACATCTGGTTATCCCCGGTAAAGTTACCATATCTCTGTCCCTATGAGAGGAAGATGTGTAGTTTGAGACTAATCTCTCCCCAGCAGGTTGAATCTGCAGGTGACCAAGGTTGGTATTCTCGGCAGAGTATAGTTATCCCCATGCATGCTGAGTGTGTACACCTATCCTCAGCAGATTGAATGTATATGTTTATCCCCCAGAGGGTCAAAACTGAGGTTCCCTAGTAGTGGTGTGCGTTCATCCCTTGACAGGTAAAGATAGGGTTATCCCCAGTAGTGGAGTGGATTCAGTGTTCTGGTTCCCCATAGAGTCCAAGTCTTTGACTCCTTTCCCCTCAGAGACTAGGTTATTGACTCTTCCCCGAAGCAGAGGTCGATGTCGATTCCCTCATGGCTTAATCCCCAACGGAGTTGCTGAAGTAGGTTATTCTTCATCCTCAGTAGAGAGAGTTTGGGCTAGCTTACCAGTAAATCTTATTTGTTTATCCCTAGCAATGTGGGTTTAACCTCCAGCGGAGTGAGATCCCCGGTAGAGCGGAGTCGATCTCATCAGTTAGTTTTGCTTCCCTCGTAGAGTCGCCTTTGCACCCTAGAAGAGTTTTGGGTGTTCTAGGAGGCCATCCAGGGCTGATTTCCCCAGTAGAGTTGAGATGATCTCAGCACTTGACAGCATTTCCCAGCCGAGTCTTTTGTCCCCAGAAGAGTTACATTCTGGTAGGCCATTCAGGGTGCTTTCCTCAACAGAATTTGAGTTAATCCCTAGCGGAGTAGAGTTTTGTTCTCGTCAGAGCAGTATTACTCAAGAGAGTTCTTTTCTTGGAGGCCATCCAGGGCTTGTGGTTCCCAGCATAAGTCCAATCGTAATGGCATATCCTATTCTTTCCCTGGCAGAGTTGGCTTTGTTTCTTCAGCATTTATTTTGATGGAGTGGTTCCTTTGCATTTGCATTGTGCATAGCATCCTCCCAAATGCGTAGCATTTACATTTTGTATGGAGCATTACGCCATATTCAAACATATGCATTTGAAGCATAGGCCAGGTTGTTACCTCTTTGTTTTCAGGTGTATCTCCAGCAGACAATGATGTTTTATTTAGCCTTGGTGGTATCCAGACCCCAGCAAGTATTGGTGTTTTTCTTGAGCCTGTGTGGTATTCATACCTCCAGCAAAATCTTTGACAGATGTGTTCATCTTATCTCCCCAACAGAGTTTACTTACTCAAGTTCAACGGATTTCTTCTTTCAGATTGTGAACCGACAGATTCTCATCTCAACTTTGTGTTGAGCTGGCCTTCGGGTTCGATGCCTGCTTGGATTAGCAGATGTTCTCAACTTCATGTTGAGCCGACCTTGAGGTTCGATGCTCTCTTTTATTTAGCGAATTCCTGCTTGGATTAGCAGATGTTCTCAACTTTGTGTTGAGTCGGCCTTCGGGTTTGATGCCTGCTTGGATTAGAAGATCTTCTCAACTTCGTGTTGAGCCGACCTTCGGGTTCGATGCTCGCTATTATTTAGTGAATGCCTACTTGGATTAGCAGATCTTCTCAACTTCGTGTTGAGTCGGCCTTCGGGTTTGATGCCTGCTTGGATTAGCAGATGTTCTCAACTTCGTGTTGAGTCGGCCTTCAGGTTCGATGCTCACTTTTATTTAGCAAATGCCTGGTTGGATTAGCAGGTGTTCTCAACTTCTATTGAGCCGACCTTTGGGTTCGATGCCTGCTTGGATTAGTAAATATTCTCAACTTCATGTTGAGCCGGCCTTCGGGTTCGATGCTCACTTTTATTTAGCGAATGCCTGGTTGGATTAGCAGATGTTCTCAACTTCGTGTTGAGTCGGCCTTCGGGTTCGATGCCTGGTTTGTTTAACAGATGCCTGATTTTGAAGTCAGATGATCTTTCCGACTTAATTTCGTCGCATGCGTGTTAGAAGATGTTTCTTCCGACTGCGTGTCGAGGTTTTCTGATTGGTAATAAGTTAGCTTATTGTCGTTGCAACTATCAGATACAGATAACTCCGGAATTTTGTTCCAATAACAAGTTTGCGGTTCTATTTTTGTGGTTGGCAAATTTCCGGATTCTTTGGTATTCAACCGTCTTTTACCTTGATTGTTTGAAAGTCGTTCGCTTTTCACCCATTCAGGTCCAAGTCGCTTGAATAGGGGCAGTTGTTGTACCCCAAAATTTGACCAACCTTTTCTTATACTTGGCTTATGTTTTATTTCATTTTAGCATTTACATTTGCATAGCATTGTTCTTAACAGGGGATCAAGAGAGGACTGCCATTCAAGATAAGACTTTCAAGGGTTTCAAACTCAAGCAAGAGTGCTTATTCAAGTCATCAAGTGCTTACAATCATCAGGAAGTGGTCAGAGCTCTTTGAAAGAGAAGATTGATGTGTGTTGCTTATCTCCTATCTTGAAGGTCAAAGGAAGAGTATCAGGGGCTTATAAGATCATTGTTGTGGAAATATTTGATTGGGAAGTGTCGCAATGAAATTTGGATACCAAACTATTAATTAGTTTGAATCTTTAATTCATTTTACAACCACACTTTGATTTTTTCAAAGGAAGGGATAAAGATCGAAATTCCCACAATGCAATGCAAATGCAAGGTTTAGAGAGTTTTAGGTTCGGGGGTTGGTTAAACTTAGGGAAGGTGCTAGCATCCTAAGTTTCTGTAGTACTCTACAGGAAACTCTTGTTTTATGTTTGTTTATTTGCTAAGTGTTTATCTGCTTAAGGATTAGAAGACCTTAGGGGTTTATTTCTAAGTATACTCGACAAGATATTGCATCTTGTGCCTACATATCCTGACAGGAGTGGAATCAGAGTATTTGCAGTTCCCCTAAAGGGTTTGAGGAGTTCTTTGGCTGTGGTCAAAGATCCTACGGGTTTAGGGTAGTTTATTGATTAGGTTTAGGAGAAAAGGTGAGTTGTCATTTTAAAAGAGATTTAACCGCCACAAATTGTAGAAAAATAGTCTTTGCATCGTCTTAAGAGAAGGGCTCAAGTACTCGGATATTGATCGACGAGTACGCCTCTATCTCTCTTAAGGCAAAGTCCCTACGGTATTGATTGTATTGATGTGGGGTGGAGATTCTATCTCGCTTAAGATGATTAACATCTTTCTCTATTGTGTTTGAATATTTGTTGTTGAGTTGATTGTTTGTATCTAAGTTGTAAAGATAAAGCCAAAGGTCCTCCTATGGGGTAGGATCTGTCCTAAAAGATCGACTTGAATGCGATCAAGGATCACGGGGAGAATGATGCAAATGATGTGCACTACACACAATTGTTGAATCATGTGTACGTTTTTCCTTTGGACGGGATGCAAGGCAGAAATATAAATGCGGTAATGTAAATTGCTATAAAATAAATTGCGGGTAAAGTAAAGCATACACACGCATGAAAGCGCTAAGTGTGTGAAAGTGTGAATTGTGAATATTTAAGTGGAGACGGAAGCGTGCTCGATTGGATTAAGTTGTAGGATATTGATTCATTTTTAGGCGAGGTTGAATTGATTTTAGTGATATTAATCTTAAGGGGATTGATTTGTGAGAAGTTATGGGATATTAATTCGTTTTTAGTTTGAATTATATTTGTGAGAAAGTATATTATATTTGTGGTGAGATTGGTTAAAAAGGTTGTAATTGATTTGTAAGAAAAACGTTACATTAAATTAAATTATAAGTTGATTGGTTTTAATAAAAAGTTTGGTTATTACCAAATAAAAGTTAATTTTAAAATGTTATCATTATAAATTAAATAGGTTTTTTTTTAAAAGCAAATAGTTTTAATTATAAAAAAGTATATAAAAGAAAGTTAATTAATAAGTAAATAAGTTTAAAAAAAGTTATAGGAGGTTTATTAATTGTTTTTAATTAAAAAAAGATGATCATAATAAAGATTGATAAAATTGAGTTAATTATTATATTAATCTGAAAAAAGATTTACTAATTAAAACTAAGTTAAGATTAATTAAGTTAATTTTAATAAAATAGATTTAGTTGGTTTAAATAAAAAACTGATTAGAAAAGATTAATAGGCTGATTAATTAATAAAATAAAGTAAAAAGGATTAAGTTAAATTAAACAGGTTGATTAAAGATTTTAAAAGGTTAATTAGGGGTTAAGAGAGTTAAGCACCGATTAGTGGAGGGTTAATTAGGGTTACTGGGTTGATTAAGTGGAGGCAGACGGATCCAGTGTGTGGGGTGTAGCGGGTTATCATGGGCAGCGGTATGTGGATCGTTTGATTATGTGGTAGGTGAGGTGTGTGGTGTTGAGCGAGGGTGTAGTGTAGTTACGGTGTGTGCAAGTGTACTGGATTACAAGATAAAACAAAATTACAAGCAAAAACCCTAATCCCCATTCGATCCCCTCCCCCTTCTTCATCTTTCCGTCTGCGATCTCACTCTTTCCGCTTTCTTTCCTCCGCTTCCTTCGTCTTCTCTTCTCTATTTCTTTAGTTCATCAGCTTCCCTTTTCCTTCTTTTTCTTTCCCGTTTTAATCCTTCAACTTTCTTAATCCCGATTCTCTTCCTTCTCTCAAACCTGGAACACAAACAAACAAGATCAAAGATTTCAATAAATTTGACACAAATCAGAAGGATTACCGCAAGTTGGACGACGGAGCGATGGCGCAAAAGGAGGGTTTTGCTTCGGTTTCTCCGGTGGCGATTTGCGATGGATGCAGTTTGGAGGTGGCTCGTGAATGGCTTTTGACGGCGATGAAGATAAGTGTTCTCCTTCTGTATTTAGGTTTGAATGAATTTCTGGTGTTGTTGAATGTTGTTGCAATTTACAGGTTTTTTCTTCTTGGGGTTTGAAGCTAAAAATTGAAGCTTATTGAAGCGACAGGGTCGCGAGCTTGGGGCCTTTTCTCAAGTTCGATGCCTCTCCTTCTTATAGTGAACTCATGGAAACATTTGAATTGAATGGGGGTAATATTGTGGGGTCTGGTTTTGGTAAGAAAGTGAAGCCTGTCTAAGCATGTCTCTGAGGTGTTTAAAATTCATTTTGTTTTCGTTCCAACATGTTGCGCTTATTTTGGAAAGATTGAATTATTGTGAATTTCTGGTTGTTTGCTGATGTGGATTCCTATGTTTGATTTCCAGATCTCGTGTTGAGCCAAACTGGAAAGAATCTTGCTTGTCTGAAGCGCGTTTTGGATGCCGGTTATCCTTCCATATCAGGGATTCGTCTAATGGAACCTTCTTGAGGCTAACAAGGTCTTTCTAGAGCAACCTTCTAATGAATTCAATGAATTCGTATTTCGGAGTATTATCTCTAACCGTTTTTTCTCTATGTGCAGATGATGAGGATTGGCATGATGATGGAGCTTGAGAAAGTGTGGCCTCCCATAACAGTATGACATCTTCAAGAAGATTGAGTTCATCTGGACTATTAATATCAATTCCATCCTCTAGAAGTGGCAGTGGAACATTGTGGCAAATGGGTGATTGATAACCAAGTGCAATCACAAAGTAATCAGAAGTTGAATCAGCAGCAAACTTTCACCAGCAGATTCCTCCCAAACTCTTTGAAAAAAACTGCACCAACTCGTTTGCAAATGGAATAATTTGACTAGCATGTCCAATAAGGATAGGGAGCAGATTCAAAATCTGAACCTTTGAATCAAATTCTTGAACTTTCTCAAACAATTTAGAGCCTGAGTCCCAACAGAAAGGAAGAAGACCAACAAACTTCTCCACATGTAAGCAGAAGGATCGATAGGCTGCCAGCCGTGCAGATAAGTCCTTACCCTGTAAAAATCGGGTTGAAGTGCAATGTACAAGCCTTTTTGTCTTGTCTTTAATCTTAGAAACTCACTGTCTCAAAATTACTGCAACTTTTCGATGAATAATGTGCAGGTTTGGAGATCATTAGAACGTTGTGCGATAAAGCTCCATTTAACCAGTCTTTACAGCTCAAATAGTTTGAGAGTTCATGATAAACATAGGCGGCGGCACCATAAGCAGCATCTTTAAGAAGCAGTACAGAAGTAATTTTCGTCACTGAAGTCAGGCAATTGTTCATGGTCCCTTGAAGAAGAGAAACCACAACGGGAGCTATCAGTTGGCTATTATGGTGGGGTTCAACTTTTGTTGTTATGTTAACTTGTTGTTGCATTTTCCAGGACTCTGAACTTTGAAACTGCTTGGAGAGATGGCCCGGATACCGCATTTTGAAAGGGACAAAGAAAACCGTAAGCGAAGCCGGCAAAACCGACAAGGTGTAGAAATCTTCTCCTTCTGTATATAAACTCACAAATCTTGAAAGTATGTTGACTGCACTAAGCTTCTGTTTTGTTTGCTTTGACAAGTTAATTGTATTGCAATTGTGGCAGGTCTTATCTCCCAAGTAAGAAAGGATCTCAATAAGGTTAATCCAAAAGCTGCTGAATCATTGGTTGATCCTAAGGAATATCCAAATCTGTTTGAAGACTGGCAAGTTGCACTTGCTGTTGAGTCTAAAGCTGCAGAAACAATGAATGTTTACCCTCCAGCAGAGCAGTACATCAGCCATGCTGGCAAGCAGATTCGTAGTATTATCGTGTTCCTTAAGCAGACTGAAGGTGTCTCTGAGCATGTAGATTCCTTTATGCAGATAATATGTTGGTGCAGTTCAATGACACACCACCTTTTGTTTTGACCCCAATGCTACCTGACGAGATGCATGGTGCTGATTTTTTGAGGTGGAATATGGAGTTCATCCACGAGAGTGAAGAAAATGATTTTGATGTTATTTTGGCAGACATACAGAAGGAAATGAACACAGGGGGATCTTGTGGAGGCACTAAGTTATGGATGCACAGTTGATGTCTCACAGTGCAAGGAATCACTGTCATTCTTCTTATCTTTAACGGATAATATGCTCTCTAAATTACTCGTTGTATTGCATATTCACATGCTGGGCTGGAGGATAACCAGAGCACATTCTTAAATTTCTAGACCTGCCAAGGGATGCTGATATTAGTGCCTTGGTACTTCGGTTCGGCGGCGACTGTGAGTTTGTTTGGCTGAACGACGAGAATGCTTTAGCTGTTTTTTATGATCCTGTCAGAGCTGCAACTACAATGAGGAGATTGGATCACGGAACAGTTTATCTTCAATACATGTTGCTACCGCTTTTGCCCTATTACTTAATTTTGATGTGAAATTTCTGTTTCAAATCAATCTTAATTCCTCTGCTGTTTTTACCATAGGCTGATATTCGTGATTTAAATCCTTGCCCTGTTTTGTTATCTCGCATAATTCATGGTTTTCTAAATAATTTGATCACGTTTTGCCCATTACTTGAATTGACTCAATGAATTACTAAATCCATTCACTTTTCTTATCAGGTTATAAAGGAATCAAAGTGACAAGCTGCATCTTAGCATTGACGACATGTCTCGGCAGTACCGCGGTTCAACTGAGTTTGGTCCTGCTTTATGAGTGTGCTGCAATTTCCCTTTAGGCTAGGCTAGGCTTAATTCTTTGAATTGTAAAGAGCACCAAGTCTTTTATTTCTTGTACATGACCATGGTTTTCTTATGACCATCCTTTGCATTGTATTCCTTATAACACTTGAATTTGTTAACTGAATTTCTGAGTTTTTTTGCATTTGGAGTGTTTTAATTGGAATGAACCTTATGAATCTTTAAAGTTAAAACCTGCTGAACCTTAAGAGAAACGCCACCGTGACTATACTGACTCGTGGAGTTTGAACATCAAGGCCTGAAATGTTGGTGTTTAATCTTGATACCATATCCTCAAATGACTTAAACTTGTGCTTAAACTTTATTTATAACAACATAACATAAATCATTGCTTATATTTTGAATCTTCAAAATCCGGTATCACGGCGGCTTGAGTTTAAGAAAAGAACCATAAATCTTATCTCGGACCTTAACCATATGAATCCATAACTTCACTATTAACTTGCACGCCCTGACTTTTAGGAGTTTAAATTTGTAAATCTGTAACCTTTTGCGCTTTAGTCATGATACCGAGTACGTTTGGATCCTAATGAGCTTATGACTTGAGTAACAACCAGAATTCCTCTCATGATTTGAATTTAAATACTGGACCGAGTTAAAGATGAATTTGATCATAATAGACAACTCTTGACAACAAAATGGCATAAATCCCAATCTTTGAATAATAGGCCCTTATATGTATCACTTTGTGATTCCCTAAACTTCTAGCAGTAACCTGTCTTTCACAAAACAAAACAAACAAGTTGGTTTAAACGGTTAGCTATGCATAATGATTGACTTAAATGATATGCAAGAAAAAGTGCCCGAGGAGGTGGGATCTTAAGGTCAAAATTAGGGTGCGACAGATGCCCCTATTTAAGTTGCTTCTATCCGGAGATATGGAGATTGAAATCTTCGTCTCGACGAGATAGGAGGGACTTAAATACAAACATAGCACGAATTTTTGGCCCTAAGAAGCCACCGAATGCAAATGATATGCAATGATATGAAAAATGCAAGACAGACAGTCCTGCGAGGAAAAGACGTCACAGGGGAGAAGCTAGACACGACACACGGGAAGAACAGGCTCAACAAAGCGAGACTCCATGGGGAAAGATTGACAATTAAAAAGTATCTATAAGCATGTTGTGAAAAACTTGGGAGAAAACTACTTGAACAACCCACTGTATAGGTCAAAGTATATTTATCAGCTGGAGAAGTCTACTGTCGAGACTTGTAACTTTAATTGAGAATACTTTTGCCAAAGTATATACTTGTTAGAATTTGTAGGGAATCTGCTGTCGAGATTCTATGTTGAAGTTGCTGGAGATATACTTCTGTTGAAGTCTTCTGGAAATCTTCTGCCGAGATTTTCCAGGAAATAAAAATAGAACTACCTACTGCCGAGGTCTACTGGTAATCTACTACCGAGATTATCCAGGAAAAGAGGTGTCTTTGAATAAATGTTCGAAAGGATCTAGAACCTCCCCGAGCGTCATGGTATGGGAACCATGAGCTGGTCTTAGTCTCCGCCCGAAATGACGAAAACTCGTGAGAGCATCTTCACAGGGGATTATAGATTTTGTAGTTTGTAGAGTCATGGTAGATTGTAGATGTTGATGTAGATGTTGTAGAACTTCTTGGCTGTGAGCCATAATGTATTGTAAATTGTAGAACTTTGTAGATTGTAATTTGTAATGTATTGGAGATTGTAAACTTCACCAGGGATCTTCGGAAGAGGTGTGAGCCGGTTGAATTGTAATGTATGTCTTCTCAAATAAAGAGAGACTAATGTGATAAACTTCCTCGACTTCTCTAGGGAGATGTCACTTGATGAAAATAAACTTGTGTGATGAACTCGCTGGGGAATTCATTCCTGAGGAGTAATCTTGGCTATTGTAAACATGTGTGAATTCTCAAATAAAGAGAAATATCTTGTAAGGTTTTCCATTTACCAAGTTGATAATCACTGGGGATGGACAAACTTTCTTGAGGATACTGTCATTTGGTCGTTTTGAATAAAATCTTGGTTAAAACGAGTTGCTCAAATAAAGAGGATGCTTATAGTCCAAATGTAAATGGTTGAGAAAATCTTGTAATATTGTTGGAGAAATATCGTCTTCAGTAGTTATCTTCATGGAAACCCTTCCTAGGGAGCCAAGTGCAAAATAAATGCATACTTGATCCATGTTCAAAAGTTGGAGATATACATGATGTGATTGCCAAGGACCGAAGTTCAATTCAGGAAATAGCCGAAGAGAAACTGTCAAGTAAGACTCGACCATTGAGGTATAAACTCAAATGGGATATACTGAAACAACCGTCTTCCACGAGGATCAATCTTCGTGGGGAAACAGAAATATTATGCTTTTTCTGCCTAGGGCTGACAACTCTAACTGGAAGGAGAAGACACTCCCAGCCACTCGGGGATAACCACGACCAAAGCGATAGAATAGACAAACACAAGGATGCAAAATGCATATGCCATGATATCTATCTATATGTTATGCGTATGCTAATGCTGACAAAACAAACGAACAAAGGCAACCAAAGATCAAACACCTTGGAACAAACATCCGACCAGTCTTCAAAGATAGAAGTATCACTGGGGATAGGTGGAGAACCAGGTATGGGATCACAATCTTGCTTCAGGGCTTCAAAAACTTCTCTTGGGGAATAGAGAATATTCCACTTGGGGATATGACATCTTGATCTTATATCTTGATTATCCTATTGAAGATGAGAGTAAGGATCTACTAGGAGTGGATCTAACTCTAATTTTGAGAACTCCATGGATAAATATCTGCTTCACTGGAGAGATTTATATCAGAGTCGTAGATAGAGATACCCGAACTGAGATTTCGTGGGGATAAAATAAATATCCATCTGGATAACATAATTATTGAAAATGTTATAGTCGGAACTTTGTGGGGATGAAGTAAACATCCGCTTCGCTGGAGAAGATCAGCGTAAAAGATGTCCACTGAGGAGTAAAGATGACATCCACTTCATCGGGAAGGTGAAGTTGGAGAAGATCCATTGAGGATTAAAATAGTATCCACTTTATTGGGGAAGTGAAGTTAAATAGATCACTGAGCGTTCTCAGGTTACCAACTGGAGATTTCTTGTATCGAGAATATTCATCGGAGAATTGTCATGACCACAAAAAAATAAAATTTATCGGGGACATGAAGAATGTTGTAAGAACAAGGTAATTATGTCTTGATGAACTGCGTAATAGTCGCCATTTGAACAACAGGTGTTGTGAATGGATAAGATAATCTTTACTTCTTGAATGCCCCAAGCCACATGGTAATGAGAATAAGTCGTTCCAAGAGGATTTTACAGAAAACATGGTGTCCCATTGTTTTCAAACTCTCTGGAGAGATTTGTCGAATCTCGACATAACCGGCCCTGATTGACGGTATTATGGTTGAATCTTCAAAAATAGTTGTTTAGGCAAGGTCAAATTTTCACAGAACAAACCACTTGGAAATAACCTGCCCCAGGTCAGCAGAGTCTTCAAATTCCAATAGAACAAACTTAATGTTGATGCTCGCATACAAAACTTCCTATGACCTCGGCAAAGATCAACATGTATGAAATGTTAATTCTGAAATCGTTAATGCAACATATATGTTTGTCTTGAAGTTTTGAAAAGAGATATCCCAATAACAGGTGACCGATATCACTAGTTAGGATATAAATTTATTTTACAAAGCCAATATAAAAAGTTGAGCATAGCTCATAAGAGTCAGGAAACGTTATCTCACTGAGTATGCTTTCGAAGTAAACCTTACTTCAATTAGGACTTTTGAAGGTATGTATCTGGGATTAGTTTAAGATTTGTGAAGCAAAGGAAATAAGGGTAAAAGCTTATGTACCCGCCCATTTTTGAAAAAATGTTCACTTTTTGAAAGGTTTCAAGTGTTCAATCGAGCTGACTGAAAAATTTCCTGCCCCAGGTTTAAAAATGAGGTTGGAAGGGGTTAAAAAGGATTTAACTTCCTTATGTCTTTGGTGTTTAGGAGGTTTGAAACAATGTCTTACATCATCAGTAGGTTTTATTCGAAAGCATACATCAAGAGACCTTGCGTTTTACTTCGTCATCCTCCTTCCAATTCTTCACCAAAGTGAGGAGAGATTTGGTAAAAGTTGGCGTTATAAAATTATGACGAAAGTTTTTTTAGGAGTGAATATGAATGGATTTCTTCAAGACAAACATGTATTACACTACTTATTCGAAATAACATGTTCTTACATGCCAATTATGCTTTTAATCAAAGAAATGAAACACATAAGCAAACGAAAATGAACAGGTAATCAGCATAACGGCGTTCCATTCACAATTGGTCTTTCTCTTTTGAAAGTTAGCACTTCATCATCCATCATTTCTTGGACTTTTTCTTGAAAAACTTTGCACTATTCAATTGAGTTCCCCACCACTCCATCATGAAATTCACAGTTGGCGTTCGGGTTGAACCACGGTGGATGAGACTTCATGATTCTAGTCTTTCTAGGTGTCATCACCGAGTTTCGGATGAAATAATACCATAGTTGACTGTAAGTCAATGGGATAAGATCAAACCAACGAGTTTCTTCTTTTGGAATATTCAGAGGTAACTTATGATTCTGAAACCGTCTTCGAACCTGTCGATTCTGATGTTGATCTTGGGAATTCAACTTTCGCTTAGGAGATAGTTGCTGCTTGCGTTGAGCAAGCGCCACATACTGATGTTGAGGATAAAGTACTGGGACTGGATCCGGAAAAATTGCACTAACATCAACACTTCCTTCCTCTAGGGAATCATCAACTGAAATTTCTTCATCAGCTTGATTATTCAAGTCATCTTGAATTCTTCCACTTTTGAGTGCATTCTCGATGTTTACTCCAACTTCCATAGTTTTGGAGAAATCTAATGGCACAACGCCTACCATCCTAACATAATAAGAGTCTGGCAGTGTTCTTAGAAACATCTTGGTTAAATATTTCTCTGGAAGTGGTGGACGAACTTGGGCTGCCAACTCTCTCCATCACTGAGCATATTCCCTGAAAGATTCCTCATCATTCTTACTCATTCCTTCTAGTTGATCACTGTCTAGAACCACGTCCAAATTATAATTGTATTGCTTCACGAAAGCATCAGCTAAATCTCTCCAAGACTGAATGTGATTCCTTTGTAGCTTCATATACCATATCAAGTATGCCCCAGATAAGCTTTCTTGAAAGCAATGGATCATCAATTTGTCATTGTCAACATAAGCAGCCATCTTTCGATAAAACATCGTCAAATGGTATCTTGGACAACTAACACTTTTATACACTTCAAAGACAGGCATCTTGAACTTTGGAGGAATAATTATGCCTGGAACTAAACATAATTCATGAGCATCCAGATCAGATGCATCAGCTCCTTTCATCATTTTCAATTGCTCTTTAAAATCACGAAATTCTTTCTCCATTGCTATGAAACTGGGATCGTCCATCTTCATCTTAGCATGAACATTCGGAGGATTTGGTATACTCTGTGGAAACTGGGAAACTCTTTCATCAATTTGACCAACCAGGTTATCTTGCACAGGCTGAGGTTGTGTAGGAACATCCACTTGTTGAACATTATCGTAAGAAGGAAGATCAAATAACGGATTAGTCACAATTCTGAAGCCAGTCATGGAATCTATATCTCACGTTCTCTTTACTATCCTTCGGTAGTACTTCAAGCTTGGTCAGATGGTCGAGATGTCAGTTGAGAGACAAAGACAGAAGACCGGATGAGCCACAGAAGAGGAGAGACACATGCATATGCAAAATGCTAAATGCAGGATGTTATGCGAAGAATGCATAAATGAAGGGTTTCATGGAACTCAAGTTCTTATAAACGTTATAGAATACCAAAGAAAATTCTTTTTTTTTTTATATCGGATTACGTATAAACATTCTTATAAGAGTCTTAACATAATTGTTAAATAAAGCTAATAAAGTCCTAAGGAAGTCCTTCATCGTGCTTGTTGATTTGTTCTTCCACTTGTATCTTCTTGAAGATGGGTTGCCCATGATCAACGTCTAAAGATTAGTTTGATAGAGGAAAATAAATCCTTCATCCTTCTTTCGTTCTTGTTGGAAAGTGAGAAATGAATCCCTTGTGTACTTGGATCTTCAATGTTGATGAAAGTCCTTTGAACTTCTATTGATCTTCAAGGATAATGGAAGCCTCTTGTATTTGTCTTTTGAGTTTTCTTGAATCTTTCAATCGGTGACCTTAACTTCCTTAGGACATCCAAGTTAGAAATCTTAGAAGAATGTTTCAAAGATATTTTTTGTAATCCCTATTGGTTCTATAACGTTTATAAATAAACTCGGGATTCCATGAAACCGATGCAAAATGATGCTTTATGAATGCAACAAACACAAGTAAGCATATAGATGCACAAAGATAAACAAACAAAGGGGACCCTAGGTTTGCAACGAGCATGGAGTAAAGGTATACCCATTCCCAAAGGTTGTGGACTAAAGGTTGTTTGTACCTGCAGAACAAGGTTCTAAAGAGGTTCCCAAAGTCATCAGCCCATCTTTCAGATATTATCAACTTCCTAACTAACTTGGTGGTTAATAATATTCTCAAGAGAACTTCTTTTGAGTGTAGCATCGTGTAGCACTATTTCGGGAGTACTCCCTCATAGTCCCGTGCTACATCCTAATAAAGGCCAAAGTGGGGTTAAATGTAACTACGATCCTCAGTATCATAGACTCCAATCGAAAATAGTAAAAGTCTTCATAATTACTCGTTCAATCGAACTATTTTCGAAAGGGTCTCAACTGAGCGTGATTTTCAAGTCAACTTGGTCGGGATTTAACTCCCTATAAGTCTCGTCGAACATATCACTATCCTATCTTAAGTTCACTCAAGTCCGAGTGTAGGACTTTGTCTCACCACTCAAAGATATCAACCCAAAAGGCAACAAACAAACAAATATACAAGTAAACAATTAAACAAATATAAGCAAATATATAAACAAAAACAAGATAGGGAAACCCACTAGAGAGTCCCAAGTGAAGTCGCCATTTCTGTCGCGGTGAAATTTGGATACCAAACTATTAATTATTTTGAATCTTTAATTCATTTTGCAACCGAACTTTGATTTGTCCAAAGGAAGGGATAAAGATCGAAATTCCCACAATGCAATGCAAATGCAAGGTTTAGAGGGTTTTAGGTTCAGGGGTTGGTTAAACTTAGGGAAGGTGCTAGCAACCTAAGTTTCTGTAGTACTCTACAGGAACCTCTTGTTTTATGTTTGTTTATTTGCTAAGTGTTTATCTGCTTAAGGATTAGAAGACCTAGGGGGTTTATTTCTAAGTATACTCGACAAGATATCGCATCTTGTGCCTACATATCCTGACGAGAGTGGAATCAGAGTATCTGTAGTTCCCCTAAAGGGTTTGAGGAGTTCTTTGACTGTGGTCAAAGATCCTACGGGTTTAGGGTAGTTGATTGATTAGGTTTAGGAGAAAAGGTGAGTTGTCATTTTAAGAGAGATTTAACCGCCACAAATTGTAGAAAAATAGTCTTTGCATCGTCTTAAGAGAAGGGCTCAAGTACTCGGATATTGATCGACGAGTACGCCTCTATCTCTCTTAAGGCAAAGTCCTTACGATATTGATTGTATTGATGTGGGGTGGAGATTCTATCTCGCTTAAGATGATTAACATCTTTCTCTATTGTGTTTGAATATTTGTTGTTGAGTTGATTATTTGTATCTAAGTTGTAAAGATAAAGCCAAAGGTCCTCCTATGGGGTAGGATCTGTCCTAAAAGATCGACTTGAATGGGATCAAGGATCACGGGGAAAATGATGCAAATGATGTGCACTACACACATTGTTGAATCATGTGTAGGTTTTTCCTTTGGACGGGATGCAAGGCAGAAATATAAATGCGGTAATGTAATATGCTGTAAAATAAATTGCGGGTAAAGTAAAGCATACACACGCATGAAAGCGCTAAGTGTGTGAAAGTGTGAATTGTGAATATTTGAGTGGAGACGGAAGCGTGCTCGATTGGATTAAGTTGTAGGATATTGATTCATTTTTAGGCGAGGTTGAATTGATTTTAGTGATATTGATCTTAAGGGGATTGATTTGTGAGAAGTTATGGGATATTAATTCGTTTTTAGTTTGAATTATATTTGTGAGAAAGTATATTATATTTGTGGTGAGATTGGTTAAAAAGGTTGTAATTGATTTGTAAGAAAAACGTTACATTAAATTAAATTATAAGTTGATTGGTTTTAATAAAAAGTTTGGTTATTACCAAATAAAAGTTAATTTTAAAATGTTATCATTATAAATTAAATAGGTTTTTTTTAAAAAAGCAAATAGTTTTAATTATAAAAAAGTATATAAAAGAAAGTTAATTAATAAGTAAATAAGTTTTTAAAAAAAAGTTATAGGAGGTTTATTAATTGTTTTTAATTAAAAAAAGTTGATCATAATAAAGATTGATAAAATTGAGTTAATTATTATATTAATCCGAAAAAAGGTTTACTAATTAAAACTAAGTTAAGATTAATTAAGTTAATTTTAATAAAATAGATTTAGTTGGTTTAAATAAAAAACTGATTAGAAAAGATTAATAGGCTGATTAATTAATAAAATAAAGTAAAAAGGATTAAGTTAAATTAAACAGGTTGATTGAAGATTTTAAAAGGTTAATTAGGGGTTAAGAGAGTTAAGCACCGATTAGTGGAGGGTTAATTAGGGTTACTGGGTTGATTAAGTGGAGGAAGACGGATCCAGTGTGTGGGGTGTAGCGGGTTATCGTGGGCAGCGGTATGTAGATCGTTTGATTACGTGGTAGGTGAGGTGTGTGGTGTTGAGCGAGGGTGTAGTGTAGTTACGGTGTGTGCAAGTGTACTGGATTACAAGATAAAACAAAATTACAAGCAAAAACCCTAATCCCCATTCGATCCCCTCCCCCTTCTTCGTCTTTCCGTCTGCGATCTCACTCTTTTCGCTTTCTTTCCTCTGCTTCCTTCGTCTTCTCTTCTCCATTTCTTTAGGTCATCAGCTTCCCTTTTCCTTCTATTTCTTTCCCGTTTTAATCCTTCAACTTTCTTAATCCTGATTCTCTTCCTTCTCTCAAACCTGGAACACAAACAAACAAGATCAAAGATTTCAATAAATTTGACACAAACCGGAAGGATTACCGCAAGTTGGACGACGGAGCGATGGCGCAAAAGGAGGGTTTTGCTTCGGTTTCTCCGGTGGCGATTTGCGATGGATGCAGTTTGGAGGTGGCTCGCTGATAACACGAAATCGTATATATATATATTGACGCATAATTCAACTAATGTTTGACTGGTTTCAATCTGATTTCGGGTTTTTTCTATGTTATTTGTCTGATATTTTGCAGGTATTTGAAGATCATGTCCAAACAAAGAAATATGAAGAAAAGAAGCAATTACAGATGAAATATGGACGAAAACCAGATGAAAACAACATGAAAAACACAGAATGCGCATTTTGCTGCTGTGACGACCGTCACACCTCCATGACGACCGTCACACGGGTGACGACCGTCACACACCATAACGACCGTCACACAGGCAAAAATGCACAGTTTCAATTTAACGTTCAAATACCAGTTCCAAGTCCCAAATAATGGACCACTACTCCCTAATTTTTCTGCCTCCAAGTCCACCTTCTTCAAATTACAACCGTTAGAATTTTACCTCTATAAAAGGGGAAGGAGGGGAGCTGAGAAAGAGAGTCGCATTCAGACAACGAAGTGCTGCCCAAATTTATTTCCAGAGCAAACTTTAGTCTCATTCTTTCTGTTTTTGTTTCCTTTCTTTATTTCTGTATTCCATTTCTACAATATTCATTTGTGCGCTCTATTGGTTTGAAGACATAATCCTGCCGACATCGTTGGATTTGGCCAAAAGCCAATTGGATACGTTACAGGTTTTTTTTCATTATTTTGTTAATTGTAACTTTAATTCTCAGTAATATGAATGTTCTAAGTTTCTGTTTTTATTTATGTTTTACCTTTCCCAAATCCATGTCTAGCTAAACCAGAGTAATCGATATGTAATAATAATTCAGACGGGATTTGATAATAACCGGTTAAAACTTTCCTTTTCAAAAGTTGTTTATGGTCTGAGTGTTTAAACTTATTTACTGAATAAACTTTCGTCGCGAAAGCGAGAACTTATTTAAAAGTAGTTTTGCCACGACAGTGGGAAATTAATTAAGGTACGAACCAACAAGCGACAACTGCGGCTAGGACCAGATAGTAAACACTAGGCATTTGTTTTAATAACAGCGAAAGCACTTTAAAATAGATTAGAACTTAGAGATTTCCAAAAAACGATTTTAACCCCGAACTACGTTCCGCCTTAGAGTTGCGACTAGCGTCAACAACCATCGTGAGACGAAGGTCTTTAGATCACTATTTTTCTTCTTAAACAAATTCTGAAAAATATTTCATATACCGGTAACTTGTCGAATCCCCGAAGAACATAATTATTGCATATCGATTCGCGTAATTATAATTCAAGTAACGTTTTTAGTTCCCTTTAGTGATAGAAATTATTCCCTTAAACATTATCTACCTAGCTAAACATAGTAACTCCCGAGAACACTAGTTTGATTACGAGTCCTTATGGGATCGATATCTTTTATTACTACGCGATAGACTGTGCACTTGCAGTTAAGTTGTATTAGACATAGAAAGTCGCGATCAAGTTTTTGGCGCCGTTGCCGGGGACCCGTTTAGTCAATATTGTAACCTTCTGTTACGCCGTATAGACTAGGTTAACAATTTCATTTTCCCTTTACTAGTTCTGTCGATTGTATGCCAAGTAATCGCCCACAAGGCGATATCTTAAAACCTTCAGTCGCAGAACTAGAGCGCTTCTTACATTTAAGAAGCCGCATCATTGAGTACCAACAAAAACATAACATTCCCGATCCTCTCACTCACATTCCCAAATCCGAAGAAGAACCAAAGATGGCTGAAGGACCTCAAAATAAACCGCTGAAGGCATACGCTACACCCTCCCAGATGGAGCCTAGAAGTAGCATTGCTGCCCCAGCTATTACTCGAAACAATTTTGAGCTGAAACCGTCATTGCTGTCAGCTGTACAACAAAACCAATTCTCAGGAAATGCAACTGAAGATCCAAACGAACATTTAACGAAGTTTGTACAATACGCAGACATAGTGAAAGCAAATGGAGTAACTCCAGACGCAATAAGACTTCGTCTTTTCCCTTTCTCTCTTAGAGACAGAGCGTGGACATGGTTACAATCCTTACCATCCAACTCCGTTACGACGTGGAAACAGTTGAAGAACGTCTTCTTAGCAAGATATTTTCCGCCAAGCAAAACTGCTATGCTTAGAGCTCAAATCAACGGATTTCGACAAAAAGATATTGAATCTCTTTACGAAGCATGGGAACGATTCAAAGATATGATGAGAACATGTCCTCACCACGGTCTAGAAGACTGGGTGACGATTCATACTTTCTATAATGGGCTTTTATACAACACCAGACTAACGGTAAACGCCGCCGCGGGCGGTGCACTTATGGATAAGCCATACGACGAAGCCTATCAACTAATCGAAAACATGTCTCAGAACCACTGCCAATGGGGAGGTGAACGCATTCCAGCAGAGAAACCCGCAGTGAAAGGTGGGATGTACGAGATCAGCACCCTTGAAAAGTTCAACGCTAAAGTAGATGCTCTAGCACAGAAAATTGACAGTCTGACCGTTAACCCCACTGCAACCGTCGCTGCAGTAACTCCAAACTGCGAGTTATGTGGAATCACCACTCATAATGCGCCCGAATGCCCATTGCTGGCCAGAATCCCACCAGACCAAGTAAATTACGCTCAAGGAAATCCTTACGCAAATACTTACAACCCAGGTTGGCGAAATCATCCAAACTTTTCTTACAAAAGCGATAATGCATTGCAGATGCCTGCTGCTCCGCCAGGATATCAGAAACCAGCTGCTGCTCAGACTGCCCCTAGGAAATCAAACCTCAAGTTGATGATGGAAAAATTCATAGCTACTCAAGCTCAAACAAACAAAGAATTCCTAAATTAAAACATACACACTAGCGAGCAAATTAAACAGCTGACCGGAAAAGTAGATGCTTTAGCCACCCACAACAAAATGCTAGAAACACAGATATCACAAGTGGCTCAACAACAAGCCTCTACTGCCGCACCCGCTGGCACATTTCCTGGACAACCCGAACAAAATCCAAAAGGACAAGCAAATGCTGTCATATTAATAAGCGGAAAAGAATTGGACGAACCAATCGATCCGAGAACCGAAAACTCAGCCATGCAACAAAAACCAACTGAACAAGCAGAAAAGGAATCCGAGTTAGAGAAGAAGGAAGACAACGAGAAGGAGGACACCGCAAGTGAAAAAACGCAAGCACCTCCAGCGCCATATAAACCACATATCCCTTATCCTCAAAGATTAATAAACTCCAAAACATCAGGACAATTTAAGAAATTTGTAGAGCTCCTTAAACAGTTAAATATCACTATTCCTTTTACAGAAGCGATAACTCAAATGCCGTCATACGCTAAATTCCTCAAAGAAATCATGTCAAATAAGAGAAAGATCGAGGATAACGAAACAGTTACACTTACTGCAGAGTGTAGCGCTATTATTCAAAACCGCATGCCTCCTAAATTAAAAGACCCAGGTAGTTTCTCCATACCCTGCGTCATAGGAAAGTTCGTAATAGACAAAGCTCTATGCGATTTAGAAGCCAGTATCAGTGTTATGCCTTTATCTATATGCAAAAAGCTGAATATGGGAGACCTTAGACCAACCAAAATGTCCGTACAATTGGCTGACCGATTAGTAAAATATCCCGTCGAAATACTGGAAAACGTTCCAGTACGCATAGGACAATTCTACATCCCAACCGACTTCATAATCATGGACATCAAAGAGGACTCTGTTACCCCGATTATCCTAGGAAGACCGTTCCTAGCTACAGTCGGAGCTATTATAGACATAAAGAAAGGAAGGCTAACATTCGAAGTAGGAGAAGAAAAGATAGAGTTCATTCTCACCAAGTTCTTACAAGCACCAGCCATAGACGATACCTGCTATTTAGTAGATGTAATTGACGAATGCATACAAGAACTTGAAAATGAAGAGACCACGTATTCAGAAATAATAAAGATTCAAATACCCGATATTTCTGAAGACGATGATTGGCGTAAACCGTATAAAGACGACAGCCTAAGTGAAAGCTTAGCACTAACCCCAAACCATATGCCAGGTCCGAAGAACCCATCTTTAGAACTTAAAATACTACCCAAAAACCTTAGATATGAATTCCTAGACGATGAACTAAAAAGACCAGTGATAGTCAACGCCGACTGAGGACAACTAGAAACCGTAAAGCTATTAGAAGTCCTAAAGAAGTACCCTACCACGTTAGGCTATAACATAAGCGATCTAAAAGGTATAAGCCCTTCGATCTGTATGCATCGAATTACAATAGAGGAAGACTGTAAAACCTCTAGAGAGCATCAGAGGAGACTGAACCCCATCCTAACCACTATAGTCAGAGACGAAGTAAAGAAATTGCTAGATGCAGGAATCATCTATCCAATCTCCGATAGTGAATGGGTTAGCCCAGTTCATGTCGTACCCAAGAAAGGAGGAGTCACAGTAGTTAAGAACGAAAAAGGTGAATCAATAACAAAAAGAGTCGTGACTGGAAGCAGGATGTGCATTGATTATAGAAAGCTTAACAAAGCTACACGAAAAGATCATTTCCCCTTACCCTTCATAGACCAAATATTGGAAAGATTAGCCAAACATTCATATTTCTGCTATCTAGATGGCTATTCAGGATTTTTCCAAATTCCCATTCATCCTGATGACCAAGAAAAGACTACATTCACATGTCCTTATGGTACTTTTGCTTACCGCCGAATGCGTTCGGACTCTGTAATGCTCCAACAACCTTCCAAAGATGCATGATGGCAATCTTCGCAGATTTCATAGACGACATCATGGAAGTATTTATGGACGATTTCTCAGTATGTGGACAAAGTTTCGAAGGATGTTTACACAACTTAGAAATGGTATTAGAACGTTGTGTAAAAGTGAACCTCGTCCTAAATTGGGAAAAATGCCATTTTATGGTCCGACAAGGAATAGTTCTAGGACATGTCATATCAAATAAAGGGATTGAGGTCGACAAAGCTAAAATAGAAATTATAAAAGACCACCAACCTCCAAAATCCGTACGAGAAATACGGAGTTTTCTAGGACATGCCGGTTTCTACCGCAGATTTATAAAAGATTTTTCAAAAATCACAAAACCTTTGACCGGCCTGATGATGAAAGATGTTGAGTTCGTCTTTGACGACGACTGTCTAAAAGCATTCGAAACATTAAAATCAGCCCTTATCACCGCACCGATTATGCAACCACCTGATTGGCGACTACCGTTCGAAATCATGTGCGATGCGAGTGATTATGCTGTAGGCGCAGTTCTAGGACAAAGGAAGGACAAGAAGCTCCATGCCATCTACTATGCCGGTAGAACCTTAGACCCTGCCCAAATGAACTACGCTACAACAGAAAAGGAACTTCTAGCAGTTATATTTACGCTTGACAAATTCCGTTCTTACTTAGTAGGAGCAAAAATTATCATATACACAGACCACGCTGCCATTAGTAAGAGCAAAAATTATCATATACACAGACCACGCTGCCATTAGCAAAAATTCTGTTGATAACGCGAAATCGTATATATATTAACGCATAATTCAACTAATGTTTGACTGGTTTCAATCCGATTTCGGGTTTTTTTCTATGTTATTTGTCTGATATTTTGCAGGTATTTGAAGATCATGTCCAAACAAAGCAATATGAAGAAAAGAAGCAATTACAGATGAAATATGGACGAAAACCAGATGAAAACAACATGAAAAACACAGAATGTGCATTTTCCTGCTGTGACGACCGTCACACCTCCATGACGACCATCACACGGGTGACGACCGTCACACACCATGACGGTCGTCATGCAGGCAAAAACGCACAGCTTCAATTGAACGTGTAAATACCAGTTCCAAGTCCCAAATAATGGACCACTACTCCCTAATTTTTCGGCCTCCAAGTCCACCTTCTTCAAATTACAACCGTTAGAATTTTACCTCTATAAAAAGGGAAGGAGGGGAGCTGAGAAAGAGAGCCGCATTCAGACAACGAAGTGCTGCCCAAATTTATTTCCAGAGTAAACTTTAGTTTCATTCTTTCTGTTTTTGTTTCCTTTATTTATTTCTGTATTCCATTTCTACAATATTCATTTGTGCGCTCTATTGGTTTGAAGACATAATCCTGCCGACATCGTTGGGATTTGGCCAAAAGCCAATTGGATACGTTACAGGTTTTTTTCATTATTTCGTTAATTGTAACTTTAATTCTCAGTAATATGAATGTTCTAAGTTTCTGTTTTTATTTATGTTTTACCTTTCCCAAATCCATGTCTAGCTAAACCAGAGTAATCGATATGTAATAATAATTCAGACGGGATTTGATAATAACCGGTTAAAACTTTCCTTTTCAAAAGTTGTTTATGGTCTGAGTGTTTAAACTTATTTACTGAATAAACTTTCGTCGCGAAATCGAGAACTTATTTAAAAGTAGTTTTGCCACGACAGTGGGAAATTAATTAAGGTACGAACCAACAAGCGACAGCTGCGGCTAGGACCAGATAGTAAACACTAGGCATTTGTTTTAATAACAGCGAAAGCACTTTAAAATAGATTATAATTTAGAGATTTCCAAAAAGCGATTTTAACCCCGAACTACGTTCCGCCTTAGAGTTGCGACTAGCGTCAACAAACATCGTGAGATGAAGGTCTTTAGATCACTATTTTTCTTCTTAAACAAATTCTGAAAAATATTTCATATACCGGTAACTTGTCGAATCCCCGAAGAACATAATTATTGCATATCGATTCGCGTAATTATAATTCAAGTAACGTTTTTAGTTCCCTTTAGTGATAGAAATTATTCCCTTAAACATTATCTACCTAGCTAAACATAGTAACTCCCGAGAACACTAGTTTGATTACGAGTCCTTGTGGGATCGATATCTTTTATTACTACACGATAGACTGTGCACTTGCAGTTAAGTTGTATTAGACATAGAAAGTCGCGATCACTCGCGAATGGCTTTTGACGGCGATGAAGATAAATTTTCTCCTTCTGTATTTAGGTTTGAACGAATTTCTGGTGTTGTTGAATGTTGTTGCAATTTACAGGTTTTTTCTTCTTGGGGTTTGAAGCTAAAAATTGAAGCTTATTGAAGCCACAGGGTCGCGAGCTTGGGGCATTTTCTCAAGTTCGATGCCTCTCCTTCTTATAGTGAACTCATGGAAACATTTGAATTGAATGGGGGTAATATTGTGGGGTCTGGTTTTGGTAAGAAAGTGAAGCCTGTCTAAGCATGTCTCTGAGGCGTTTAAAATTCATTTTGTTTTCGTTCCAACAAGTTGCGCTTATTTTGGAAAGAATGAATTATTGTGAATTTCTGGCTGTTTGCTGATGTGGATTCCTATGTTTGATTTCCAGATCTCGTGTTGAGCCAAATTGGAAAGAATCTCGCTTGTATGAAGCGTGTTTTGGATGCCGGTTATCCTTCCATATCAGGGATTCGTCTAATGGAACCTTCTTAAGGCTAACAAGGTCTTTCTAGAGCAACCTTCTGATGAATTCAATGAATTCGTATTTCAGAGTATTATCTCTAACTATTTTTTCTCTATGTGCAAATGATGAGGATTGGCATGATGATGGAGCTTGAGAAAGTTTGGCCTCCCATAACAGCAAGCCATCTTCAAGAAGATTGAGTTCATCTAGACTATTAATATCAATTCCATCCTCTAGAAGTGGCAGTGGAACATTGTGGCAAATGGGTGATTGATAACCAAGTGCAATCACAAAGTAATCAGAAGTTGAATCTGCAGCAAACTTTCACCAGCAGATTCCTCCCAAACTCTTTGAAAAACTGCACCAACTCGTTTGCAAATGGAATAATTTGACTAGCATGTCCAATAAGGATAGGGATCAGATTCAAAATCTGAACCTTTGAATCAAATTCTTGAACTTCCTCAAACAATTTAGAGCCTGAGTCCCAATAGAAAGGAAGAAGACCAACAAACTTCTCCACATGTAAGCAGAAGGATCGACAGGCTGCCAGCCGTGCAGATAAGTCCTTACCCTGTAACAATCGGGTTAAAGTGCAATTTACAAGCCTTTTTGTCTTGTCTTTAATCTTAGAAACTCATTGTCTCAAAATTACTGCAACTTTTCGATGAATAATGCACAGGTTTGGAGATCATTAGAACGTTGTGCGATAAAGCTCCATTAAACCAGTCTTTACAGCTCAGATAGTTTGAGAGTTCATGATAAACATAGGCGGCGGCACCATAAGCAGCATCTTTAAGAAGCAGTGCAGAAGTAATTTTTGTCACTGAAGTCGGGCAATTGTTCATGGTCCCTTGAAGAAGAGAAACCACAACAGAAGCTATCAGTTGGCTATTATGGCGGGGTTCAACTTTTGTTGTTATGTTAACTTGTTGTTGCATTTTCCAGGACTCTGAACTTTGAAACTGCTTGGAGAGATGGCCCGGATACCGCATTTTGAAAGGGACAAAGAAAACCGTAAGCGAAGCCGGCAAAACCGACAAGGTGTAGAAATCTTCTCCTTCTGTATATAAACTCACAAATCTTGAAAGTATGTTGACTGCACTAAGCTTCTGTTTTGTTTGCTTTGACAAGTTAATTGTATTGCAATTGTGGCAGGTCTTATCTCCCAAGTAAGAAAGGATCTCAATAAGGTTAATCCAAAAGCTGTTGAATCATTGGCTGATCCTAAGGAATATCCAAATCTGTTTGAAGACTGGCAAGTTGCACTTGCTGTTGAGTCTAAAGCTGTAGAAACATTGAATGTTTACCCTCCAGCAGAGTAGTACATCAGTCATACTGGCAAGCAGATTCGTAGTATTATCGTGTTCCTTAAGCAGACTGAAGGTGTCTCTGAGCATGTAGATTCCTTTATGCAGATAATATGCTGGTGCAGTTCAATGACACACCACCTTTTGTTTTGACCCCAATGCTACCTGACGAGATGCATGGTGCTGATTTTTTGAGGTGGAATATGGAGTTCATCCACGAGAGTGAAGAAAATGATTTTGATGTTATTTTGGCAGACATACAAAAGGAAATGAACACGGGGGATCTTGTGGAGGCACTAAGTTATGGATGCACAGTTGATGTCTCACAGTGCAAGGAATCACTGTCACTCTTCTTATCTTTAACTGATAATATGCTCTCTAAATTACTCGGTGTATTGCATATTCACATGCTGGGCTGGAGGATAACCAGAGCACATTCTTAAATTTCCAGACCTGCCAAGGGATGCTGATATTAGTGCCTTGGTACTTCGATTCGGCGACGACTGTGAGTTTGTTTGGCTGAACGACGAGAATGCTTTAGCTGTTTTTTATGATCCTGTCAGAGCTGCAACTGCAATGAGGAGATTGGATCACGGAACAGTTTATCTTCAATACATGTTGCTACCGCTTTTGCCCTGTTACTTAATTTTGATGTGAAATTTCTGTTTCAAATCAATCTTAATTCCTCTGCTGTTTTTACCATAGGCTGATATTCGTGATTTAAATCCTTGCTCTGTTTTGTTATCTCGCATAATTCATGGTTTTCTAAATAATTTGATCATGTTTTGCCCATTACTTGAATTGACTCAATGACTTACTAAATCCATTCACTTTTCTTATCAGGTTATAAAGGAATCAAAGTGACAAGCTGCAGCTTAGCATTAACAACATGTCTCGGCAGTACCGCGGTTCAACTGAGTTTGGTCCTGCTTTATGAATGTGCTGCAATTTCCCTTTAGGCTAGGCTAGGCTTAATTCTTTGAATTGTAAAGAGCACCAAGTCTTTTATTTCTTGTACATGACCATGGTTTTCTTATGACCATCCTTTGCATTGTATTCCTTATAACACTTGAATTTGTTAACTGAATTTCTAAGTTTTTTTGCATTTGGAGTGTTTTAATTGGAATGAACCTTACGAATCTTCAAAGTTAAAACCTCCTGAACCTTAAGAGAAACGCCACCGTGACTATACTGACTCGTGGAGTTTGAACCATCAAGGCCTGAAATGTTGGTGTTTAATCTTGAGACCATATCCTCAAATGACTTAAACTTGTGCTTAAACTTTATTTATAACAGCATAAAATAAATCATTGCTTGTATTTCGAATCTTCAAAATCTGGTATCACGACGGCTTGAGTTCAAGAAAAGAACAATAAATCTTATCTCGGACCTTAACCATATGAATCCATAACTTTACTATTAACTTGCATGCCCTGACTTCTAGGAGTTTAAATTTGGAAATCTGTAACCTTTTGCGCTTGAGTCATGATACCGAGTACGTGTGGATCCTAATGAGCTTATGACTTGAGTAACAACCAGAATTCCTCTCATGATTTGAATTTAAATACTGGACCGAATTAAAGATGAATTTGATCATAATAGACAACTCTTGACAACAAAATGGCATAAATCCCAATCTTTGAATAATAGGCCCTTATATGTATCACTTCGTGATTCCCTAAACTTCCAGCAGTAACCTGTCTTTCACAAAACAAAACAAACAAGTTGGTTTAAACGGTTAGCTATGCATAATGATTGACTTAAATGATATGCAAGAAAAGTGCTCGAGGAGGTGGGATCTTAAGGTCAAAATTAGGGTGCGACAGGAAGCTTATTGATTACTTTGGAAGTCTTTGTAGAACTTTCATTTTATCTTCAACAGGCCACAGTCAAAGGATGTGAATCTAGGGTTTCATCTGGTCAACTCAAGGTCAACTGAGGACTTGAGAGAGTTTGAGACTTAGTTCTAAGTCATTGAAGCCATGGGAAGTTATGTTGAGACATCTAGGATGTCATGTCAAGTTTAAATCAAGAAGAATCAAGAGTTCAAGGAGTTACTAAATTAGGGTTTTAGAGGATCTCAGTGTAAAATCCCCTTCTTTGGTGCCTAACTTCAAGAACAATTTACCTCATGATACAAGTTCAATCTCATTTCCTTACAAACATAAAACTTGTAGGGCGTGTCCCAAGATTTCTTTTGAGTACTAAAAATCATCCATCGGGTTTGTGTAACTCACGTTATGATGCCATCAAGTTAGAGGTCTCAGATGAACATATTTTTGGTCAACTAAAAGTCAACTCACTTCTATGGCACTTTTGACCTAGAATAAAGCTTCTCCTCAGCTTTAGGTGAACATGAAAGTTTTTCCTCATGATCTTAGCTTTCCAAAAAGTCCTAGAAGTCCTTGATATCATTTGTGGAACTCAAGTTATGGACTTTACAAGGCAAGGGTATTTTGGGAAAGTTTGATTATATGTCATTTGTTAAATAAGCCATTTTCATGCACTTGTGTACTTCAAATGAACTTTTAACCAACATGAAAGTTGCTCCTAGAGACCTCAGTTACATCATAAAGCTCAAGGATCACAAGAATCATGGATGTATTTGGACATGTGGTGAGGTTTTCAAGTGAAAATGGACTTTTAAGCATGATTTGAATTCAATTCATTATAGGTCATGTTTATGTCTCATTTTGATTCAATTCACTCCATAATGTGTTCATGACTAAAATTGCACAATTGTTTTTGGTACAAGAAGGCAAAAACATGTGCAAATCCAAATTTCTTCACAAAGAAGTTTCAACTTCAATCTTGCAAATTGGATCAAATCAAAGGCCCAAACCAAGTCCCATGTCAAATTGAACTCACAGGATGCAGGTTGGAGTGGTTTTCAGGTGTGTATGCAATAATTTCACGTGTGCATGAGAAGCTTGCCATTTTTGGGCATTTTTCAAATTAATCAAATTAAGGCTTCATGGGCCTTCAAAACCATCTGAAATCCATCATATATAAACTAAAAATTCTCCCTAAGAGCTCAGAGGTGGCATTTGAAGTTGGAGAGAGCATTTTCAGATTTGAAATTCTCAAGCAAATTTCAAATTCGAATTTCATTGTTCTTCATAAATCAAGTCAAATTGAAACTCAATTCATCTTCCTTGAAGTATTTGGAGTGGATCTGGAGCAAAGAAGTGAAGCTCACACGCCTGAGAAGAGCCAAAAGAGCTACTTCGTGTAGAAGCATGCTTCAGTCTCAAGTTTTGATGATGTCAACACTACTCAAGGTCATCTCTTGATTGCAAAAAGACAAGCCTTTCAAAGTTCTCAAGATCAAGTCAAGCTACATATGGAACTATGATTCTTCAAGACTTGGATGCATTGCGGGTATATCAAATTCTTCCCTTATAATTGATATACAAGTGTTCAAAAACATCAAGCATTTTAGCATAATACATGAGCATGTTTTTGAAACTTTAAAATTGGTATAACATTTATTTTTAAAATCATTTTTCTGAAAAATAGCAGTGTTAACCGATTAATCATATAGGTTAACCGGTTAACCATTTCAAATTTTAAATAATTTGGGCTAACGTTCCAGTGTTAACCGATTAACCATATAGGTTAATCGATTAACACTGAACGTACAGTGAAAAATGGCTTTGTTTCAAGTTCAAAAATTGTTTGAAAGTTACACCATTTCATATTTTTGAAATCTACTCAAATATACCTTTTTGAAAGGGTATTTTACTCATAAATTCTGAGTTTTTCAATTTTGAAAAACACTCAAAAACTTCCAATCTCAAAACACTTTCTACATTCATTTTCAAATTGTCTTAGAATCAAATTCACCATTTTTTCAAAATTTATCTAAGTGTTCATATGTGCATAAATTTCATATTCATCTTTGAACACTTGTGTTGAAAATTATAAGAGTGAATTTTGATCATTTGGAGAAGATCAACTTTGATATTATTATTATTCTCAAAACAAAAATCTCTACAAGTATTTGTATTCTGACTTGTGATCCAGGATTGTTGGACACAAGGGTGAGTGTTTACAAGAGGATTGTTCTTCTACACTTGTTAGTTTTATTGTTTGATAGTAGGCATCACCGGTTGATGGTGTGATAGGTTGTACTTTATTAAACAATATTGAAAACTCTCTTTCATGTTGAAAGGGGAGTGGAGTACTCTCGGATTGTGAGGGGAACCACTATAAATCCTGGTGTCCATTGTTCTTTTATTTTCTTCTGCTTTCATAACCAAGAACACAAACCAGTAAAATTTCAAGAAACCATAAAAACTGGAAAAATTTCTAAATTCCTAATTCACCACCCCCCCCCCCTTAGGCATACTCTGTACTTACAATTGGCATCAGAGCAGGTTAAGGTAACCTGTTCCTAACGATTCAGTATGGCTTCCGCAAGTACCAACCCGGTTTTCAAAGATGGTGGAAGTAGTAACAAGCCACCACTCTTTTCTGGAGAATACTTCGATTTTTGGAAAATCCGTATGAAGGCACATCTTGAGGCTCAAGGAGATGGTATATGGGAAACCGTTGAAACTGGTCCACATGTTCCTACAAGTGTGGTAAATGGTGTTGGAACCCCAAAGATTAAATCCTCATATGATGAAGATGACAAGAAGAGAATCTTGAATGAGAAGAAAGCAATCAACATACTTCAAAGCGCTCTCAGTATGGATGAATTCTTTCGCATATCACAGTGTCAATCGGCAAAACAGATTTGGGATACCTTGGTAGAAACGCATGAAGGAACAGCAGAAGTAAAAAGATCAAGACTTAACACGTTAAGTCAAGAATATGAGATGTTCCGTATGCAGCCCGGTGAATCTATTATCGCCTTGCAAAAAAGGTTCGTTCATCTAACAAATCATCTGATTGCTCTCGGGAAGACCTTCACCAATGATGATCTCAACTTAAAAGTCCTAAGATCCTTGACAAGAGAATGGCAACCGAAGGTGACCGCCATTTCAGAAAAGAAAAGTCTTTCAACAATGACATCCACTTCATTATTCGGGAAACTTCAAGAGCATGAACTGGAACTTGGAAGGCTTGAGAAACATGAAAGTCAAGACAAGAAGTCCAAAGGAATTGCCTTGAAGACTGACACAAGGGATGATAAAAATGACGAATCTTCCGAAGACGAAAATTTCATGCTTCTAGTAAAGAAGCTTGGTAAGTTTTTTAATAATAATAAAACTTCTTCTTTTTCTAAAAAGAATAGACATTTCAGGAAAAAGGAGGCACCCACATCAAACCAAGAAATTACATGTTACGAATGTGGGAAACAAGGTCACATAAAGCCAGATTGCCCGAAACTCGCAAATAAAGGAAAATTCAAGGGCAAGAAGGATTTCAAAACGAAAAAGGCTTATGTCGCATGGGACGACAACGAAGTGAGTTCATCATCGGAATCAGATAGCGATGAATGCGCAAATATTGCCTTAATGGCCTCTCACCATTCCGATGACGAAAATGAGGTTAGTAGTAATTTTTCTGTCTATGATAATGATGCACAAGAAGTTATAGATGAACTTCTAAAAGAGTGCAAGACTTTGTATAAAGACATCTCATCACAAAAGAAAAGAATTTTACTTTTAGAAAAACAAAATTCTGATCTCTTGAAAAATATTGAAGATGAAAAACAAAAAGTGATGGATGAAAAACAAAGTCTTGTATGTAAGAATTGTGAGTCTTTGTCTTTTCAAATTGTTCAACTTAAAAGAGTTTTAGAAAGATACGAAAAAGGTCAAATTGGCTTGGAAGAAATTCTTAAACATCAAAAGTATCCTAATGATAAAAGTGGATTGGGATATTCTAAATTTTCAAAACCAAGCACCAATCAGACCATTTTCGTAAGAGCAAGTGAACAAATTGTTAAAGAAGAGACAAGCACTTCTAAAATTCAGCATCAAAATCATAACAAGAAAAGAATTGATAAGAAAAAGAATTATATTCCTAGATATAGAAGTCATTTTCAACCTACGTGTTTTTATTGTGGAATTAAAGGGCACACACCTAATGCCTGCTATGTACGTAATATTGGTGTTGCAAAGGGGCATTATGTGTGGGTTGAAAACGGTACTAACTATTAAGGACCCAAAGCAATTTGGGTACCTAACACTACCTAATTTTGTTTTGTAGGTATGCTTGAAGACAACCACAAATCAATGGTATCTTGATAGTGGTTGCTCGAAGCATATGACGGGAGATATAAACAAATTTTCAAGTCTATCATTAAAGGCCAAAGGATACGTCACTTACGGTGATGATAATAAAGGAAAAATTCTTGGAGTTGGAACCATTGGTGCACCTCCATGTACAATCATCGAAGACGTTCTTTATGTTGAAGGCCTTAAGCATAACCTGCTTAGCATCAGTCAATTGTGTGACAAAGGGTTCAAAATCAACTTCACAAAGGAGGAATGCTTGATCGAACACGAAGTCACTCATGAGACTCTGCTAAAAGGTAAAAGATATAATAATATTTTTATGATCTCTTTTGATGATTCTTCCTTGAAGGTAAAATGTCTTATGGCAAACAACAACGAGGCATGGCTTTGGCATAAAATATTTGCTCACATTCACATGGAGCATCTAAACAAATTAATCAAGCATGATCTGGTTGTTGGGCTTCCGAAGATAAAATTCATCAAGGATAAATTATGCGATGCATGTCAAAAGGGAAAACAGACCAAGACAACTTTCAAATCCAAGCAAGTGGTTTCTACATCAAGACCACTTCAATTGTTGCATATGGATATTTTTGGTCCATCAAGAACAAAAAGCTTCGAAGGTAGTATTTATGCTTTAGTTATTGTTGATGATTTTTCTCGATATACCTGGACAATGTTTTTAGTGCAGAAAAATGATGCTTTCAAAGCATTCAAAAAGTATGCAAAACAAATTCAAAACGAGAAGTCACTCACTATAGCCTCCATAAGAAGCGACCACGGTGGAGAATTTCAAAATTAAGACTTTGAAGAATTTTGCGAAGAACATGGAATTTCTCATAATTTTTCGGCACCAAGAACTCCTCAACAAAACGGCGTCGTAGAATGAAAGAATCGTTCACTAGTTGAACTTGCTAGAACAATGCTCAGCGACACAAATCTTCCAAAATATTTTTGGGCAGAAGCAGTAAGCACAGCGTGTTTTGTAAGCAACCGCGTGAATATTCGACCGCTACTCAAAAAGACTTTGTATGAGTTGTTCAAGGGAAGGAAACCAAATATATCATTCTTCCACATATTTGGCTGCAAATGCTTCATTCTCAACAACAATAAGGACAATCTCGGTAAGTTTGATGAGAAGTCCGACGAAGGTATATTTCTTGGTTACTCTCTTTATAGTAAAGCATTTAGAATTTTTAATAAAAGGACTCTTACCATTGAAGAGTCTATTCATGTTTTGTTTGATGAGACTAACCCCTCGAAAGAGGATAATATTGTTTTGGATGATGATGATGATTTTGTAGATACTCCACAAAATGAAGAAATTGTTTCAAATGATCAAACAATATTACGAGAAGATGTTATTCAAGAAAATCAAGATCTTCCGAAAGAATGGAGAACACACAGAGATCACCCAATTGATAAAGTTATTGGTGATATTAGTCAAGGCATTGCAACTCGACTTAATTTAAAGGATGTTTGTCTCAACATGGCGTTTGTATCTCAAATTGAACCATCAAAGATCGATGAAGCTTTAGGCGACGACCAATGGATTATAGCAATGCAAGAAGAACTTAATCAATTTGAAAGAAATCAAGTTTGGACCCTTGTACCAAGACCAGATAATAAGCATATCATAGGAACCAGATGGGTGTTCAAGAACAAACTTGACGAGAATGGGATTATAGTTCGTAACAAGGCAAGATTGGTCGCACAAGGCTACAACCAGGAGGAAGGAATTGATTTTGATGAAACATTCGCTCCAGTAGCAAGGTTAGAAGCAATTAGATTACTACTTGCTTACGCTTGTTCTATGAATTTTCAGTTGTTCCAGATGGATGTCAAAAGCGCTTTCCTGAATGGGTACATTAATGAGGAAGTCTACGTCAAACAACCTCCGGGTTTTGAAGACTTCAAAAATCCCTCACATGTTTTCAAACTGAAGAAGGCTCTCTACGGTTTAAAACAAGCACCACGAGCATGGTATGATCGCCTTAGCAACTTCTTATGTGAGAAAGGATTTACAAAAGGAAAGGTTGACAAGACGCTGTTTATAAAGAAAATCAAGGGTAACACCTTGTTGGTACAAGTCTACGTCGATGACATCATATTCGGATCAACAAACAAAGAACTTTGTGAAGAATTCTCACTCATGATGCGAGAAGAATTCGAGATGTCCATGATGGGAAAGTTAAATTATTTTCTTGGACTACAAATCAAGCAAACCAAGGATGGGATCTTTCTCAACCAATCCAAGTACTGTAAGGAATTAATAAAGAAATTCGATATGGATAGTTGCAAGATGATGTCTACTCCTATGGGATCCGGAACGTATGTGGATCAAGATGAATCTGGTACTCCAATTGATATTACTAAATATCGAGGTATGATTGGTTCATTACTATATTTAACGGCAAGCCGTCCTAACATTATGTTTAGTGTTTGTTTGTGTGCGCGCTTCCAAGAAAATCCGAAGGAATCGCATCTCACTGCTGTGAAGAGAATTATCAAGTATCTCAAAGGAACGACCAACGTCGGATTATGGTATCCTAAAGGTAGTACTTGTTCTTTAGTTGGTTATTCTGACGCTGACTATGCAGGATGCAAAACTGATAGAAAAAGTACAAGTGGTACATGTCACATTCTCGGAAAGGCTCTAGTATCATGGGCCTGCAAGAAGCAAGCTTGTGTAGCATTCAGCACCGCCGAAGCAGAATACATCGCCGCAGGAAGTTGCTGTGCACAGATTTTATGGCTGAAACAACAACTTCTGGATTATGGTGTTGACCTCGTATGCATTCCTCTACGATGTGATAATACTAGTGCCATAAATATCACGAAGAATCCGGTTATGCATTCCAGAACAAAGCATATCGATATCCGGCATCACTTCCTTCGAGATCACGTATTGAACAGAGATGTTGATGTTACTTTCGTCAACACACACAACCAACTCGCCGACATCTTTACCAAGCCTTTGGTGAAAGAATCGTTCTACAAAATTCGGAGAGAACTTGGGATTCTTGATGAAGGTGACATCTGACCTTTTCTCTAATATGTGTATGCATCATTTGTGATATGTTTTCATATGTTTTCATTCTGTTTTTAAGTTTTTTTCAAAAATTTAGCGTGTTAACCGATTAACCTATATGGTTAACCGATTAACACTGTTGAATTTTCAATTCTGATTAAGTTTTTTAATGTGTTAACCGATTAACACTGTTAATTTTTCTAAAAATCAGAAACGAAAATTAATTAAGTTTTTGAAAATATTATATTTTATAAATGTGTTTTTATGTGGTCCATATTCTCTCATTTATCCAAATCCATATCCAAAATCCATATTCCCTCTTCAAACCCTAACTTCTCTCTCCCACTCTCTAAAGTTGGAAAACTTCCCACAACTTCTCAAAACCTAACTTCCTCAGAACCCACAACCTCAGTTCTCTCAAACCTTCATCCATGGCTTCAGCATCAAACCGCGGCAAGGGAAAGGTTCCAGAACATCATTCTACATCTGATGAAGATATCCCTATGGAAACAACCAAGAAGCGCAGAATGGATTTCAAAGTCCGAGTTCGTTCTATCCTCCCGGTAAACTCCTTTTCGCCATCAAGAACAAGATTCGTGTCAATTGGATTCTGACCATCATGTATCACCTTCAACAACAACTATCTCTTTCAACCCGTCTTCCCTATGCACGGCTGGTATCAAGAATTTTGGAACTGACTACTTTGGATCTTAACCGTGAACCAACCATCAAGATGAAATCAACCACCAATGAGATCAACGAGATTACAATTTTCAAGAATACTGGAATTTTTAAGGATACTGACGGTACTTACAAGTATTCAGATGAAGGAGCCAATGCTAACACGGCCTATCCCGTACCTGAAGGAGGCATTACAAACGAGTTCCTTTACCAAACTATAATGACTCAGCATAGAGAAACCTCTCGGGCCATTGCTTCTCTCCAGAACCTTGTACTTTCCTCTCACCACACCAACCCTGACAACCTTGTTGTATCTGATAAAGAAAATGAAGGACAAGAAGAAGAAGAGGAGGAGGATATGGCGGATGAGGATGCTTAGAGAATATGTTCCTGTTGTTGTTTTTATTGCTTTGCTTTCTAGTCTTAAGTTTTATGCTTCCATTTGAACTATGTTTTATTGTAACAAGTACAATTTCTATTTGCTGCATTTTATATGTACTACTGTTTATGCTTTGTGTTTACTTGGCTTTGCATGTGCTTATTACTATATATGCTGCTATCTTGTGATTTCTTTGAAAGCTCTTCCTTTTTGTTGATGTCAAAGGGGGAGAAGAGCTTGGTTCTGTTAATGTCTCTCTGTGTGCAGATTTTTTTCCTCTGTTAAGATAGGGGGAGTTGCTACACATAGGGGGAGAAACATATCAAGAACCATATCAAGAACTAAGAGATATCGCATAACATTTTTGATTGCCATCATCAAAAAGGGGGAGAACGTAGAAGCATGCTTCAGTCTCAAGTTTTGATGATGTCAACACTACTCAAGGTCATCTCTTGATTGCAAAAAGACAAGCCTTTCAAAGTTCTCAAGATCAAGTCAAGATATCTTTCAAGTCAAGCTACATATGGAACTATGATTCTTCAAGACTTGATTGCATTGCGGGTATATCAAATTCTACCCTTATAATTGATATACAAGTGTTCAAAAACATCAAGCATTTTAGCATAATACATGAGCATGTTTTTGAAACTTTAAAATTGGTATAACATTTATTTTTAAAATCATTTTTCTAAAAAATAGCAGTGTTAACCGATTAACCATATAGGTTAACCGGTTAACCATTTCAAATTTTAAATAATCTGGGCTAACGTTCCAGTGTTAACCGATTAACCATATAGGTTAACCGATTAACACTGAACGTACAGTGAAAAATGGCTTTGTTTCAAGTTCAAAAATTGTTTGAAAATTAAACCATTTCATATTTTTGAAATCTACTCAAATATACCTTTTTGAAAGGGTATTTTACTCATATAAATTCTGAGTTTTTCAATTTTGAAAAACACTCAAAAACTTCCAATCTCAAAACACTTTCTACATTCATTTTCAAATTGTCTTAGAATCAAATTCACCATTTTTTCAAAATTTATCTAAGTGTTCATATGTGCATAAATTTCATATTCATCTTTGAACACTTGTGTTGAAAATTATAAGAGTGAATTTTGATCATTTGGAGAAGATCAACTTTGATATTATTATTATTCTCAAAACAAAAATCTCTACAAGTATTTGTATTCTGACTTGTGATCCAGGATTGTTGGACACAAGGGTGAGTGTTTACAAGAGGATTGTTCTTGTACACTTGTTAGTTTTATTTTTTGATAGTAGGCCTCACCGGTTGATGGTGTGATAGGTTGTACTTTATTAAACAATAGTGAAAACTCTCTTTCATGTTGAAAGGGGAGTGGAGTACTCTCGGATTGTGAGGGGAACCACTATAAATCCTGGTGTCCATTGTTCTTTTATTTTCTTCTGCTTTCATAACCAAGAACACAAACCAGTAAAATTTCAAGAAACCATAAAAACCGGAAAAATTTCTAAAGTCCTAATTCACCCCCCCCCCCTCTTAGGCATACTCTGTACTTACACTTCGTTCAGTAAGTTTCCATTCCAAATTTCTCTCATTCTAGGTCATGAATTAGGATCATACTGGTTGCATCTGAAGCCCTACGTTGAGTAGGCTATGTTTGATTGTTTGTTGTTCATGTTTGGATGAGTTTTCAGTTATGCATCTCAAACTTCAATCGTTCGGTTCTCTCAATCCATGAGTTATATCAATGTTTGGATCTTGGATTTGGAATCTATATGAGTTCAGCTTTCTTTTGATACCAATTTTGTGAGGTTTGGTGGTGGTTGGATCACCTGAGCACCGTCCATCTCGCTGGAGAAGACGACTGGAGCTAGGGCTCCGGCGTCTGGTTATTTGACATTCAAATATGACCTGACCTTTGTTGGACCCTTTGACTACTTGCATTCTTGCATGCTTGCATTTGATTCGTTTGACCTTGCACACTTGGCGCACTGAATCCACATAGATTAAATGAAACACTGCGTTTCATTTTTTGAACTTTGGCTATTGGATTGGGCTGGTGTTTGTATGCACACTCCCCTTGTTTTGAGCCCAAACGCGTGTGAACTATTTCTCTTTGTTTCCTGATTTACTCTTGCACCCCCATTCCACTTGCATTTTATTTTTTTTTTCTGTTTTGGTTTTCAATTATTAAAAATACTTCCAAATATCAGAAAATTTCCCAAAAAATATTTTCAAACACTTTAAAGTCTTAATTAATTTTCCATAATTTTTAATTTTGATTTTATTTTATTTTGCAATTTCATTTTAATTTTGCAATTGGAAGTGTTTTTAATATTGTTTTCTTTTGATCATTCTTGTTTGATGGACCATTTGCAATCACTAATGAATAAGGTTTCCTCTCCATCTTGAGGATGGATTGAGGTACCTTTGAGGCTGATTTTGGTCAAGGTTTGACCAATTTTTGTTTGACTTTGTGTTGCTTTTGTTTGACCCTCGATAATGATTCCTCAAGGTGGAGCACCCTAGTTGACCAAATCATTTTGGCCTCTGTTTGCCAACATGTTTAGTAGCTTTGTGCATTTTGTTTAGCATTTATTGAACAATTATTCAATTTTTGATGAACCTTGCAAGTCAAGTCACCCTAGTTGAAGTTCATATAAACTAGTTGACCTAGTTCCTTTGGGAGATAACCTTGATGGATCCCATATGCATCCTATGCTTCTTGATTCACATTATTGACATGTTTAGGATGCTGGTTTTAATTTTGATAGGTCATACATTTGTGTAGTTTGTTTTGCAAGTTACATTAAAGTTAGGCATTCCACTTGTGTTTAGGTGTTGAATGTGGTTTGAACTTTGGTTCTTTCCTTTGCCCTAGCTTGCAACTTGTTTGTGCTTTGTTTCTCCTCTTGTTTGTGAGATCTCTTCTCATATTCTCACTTCTATCCCATGGGTTGTGGTACTTATTCAAAGTGATTTGGTGTGATTGATCACACTTTGAGTTTGCTTTTAATGAAAGACCACTTTGAGAACATGTTTTGTGTTTTCTCTTTGCATGATCAATTTGATGCCTTTGGTTGAGATATTTCTCATGTTGCTTGTTGCCCAAGCCTATTCTCCCATCTTCATCTTGATCATGGCTTCTTCTTTGAGCTTTGGTGTTTACCTTTTTGAGATTAGTGATTGATGCATAAATGGTTGTAGGAGTTGTAACTTCTCCCATTTCATCTCACTTTCTCTTTGACTTGTTTAAATCATTTTTTTCTTCTCTTTTGTTTGTTTTGCATCTTTTGCATCTTGCATATCATGTTTTCATTTTCTCTTGACTTGTTTAAGTCATCTTCATCTCTTTCTTTCATCTCACTTGTGATTGATTTTATCTTGTGTTTACTTGGTTTCTTTGCCATGATCCCTTAGGATTCCTAGTCCCATTTGTTTAAGGTGGGAGTTGGAGAGACATTAAGTGTTAAATCCAAGCATGATAACGTTAGGATAGTCTTTTCCCCTCTTAATCTCAATCATAGGAGCACATTTCATGATAACATTAAGGTTGATTACTTTCCCCTTAGAGTTTGTGTCTTCTCTTCTCATCTCAAAACTTCTTCAAGACATCTAATAAAAGATAATAAGTATTGTACACTAAGAGCCGTAAGTATTTGGGGAATTATGGTTGGGGGCTTCCTCTCAACTGTCTAGGGTGTTTAGCGTATGCCCTTTGGGTGATATGCGACGCATTCGCTCTCAAGTCATAGTCTTTAGTGTAACATGAGTTTCAAACTTAACTCAATTCACTTCTTCTCTTAAAAAACACAAACAAAAACATCAAACCTTTTTATCCCTCGGGATTAATTGAAATTCATTTTCAGAAAGAGTGTGTTAACTCTTGGTTCTACCGCAAACAGGTAACGCCTAAGTCTCCAATGGTCGAGTAGCAATACACCTAACTGCTAGAACGAAGGTTTAGCCCTACTCAGCTAAAACATTTGAACCAACCTATGGTCGTGTCATCCCGAACTACGTTTTCTCTGATTTCTCGTACCAGACGAGGATACGTAGGCACAAGACGGCGATGTCTTGGCGAGAAACCTTCCCCACCTTCACCCGTAGTTTTCCGAACTACTTTGACTCTGACTTTCCCATTGCACGAGGGAGTACGTAGGCATAGAGCAGCGATGCTCTATCGAGTGTCTTTTATTTTCTTTTATCCCTATGGCCAGCCTTTTAGATTAACACCCTTTTTAGATAGACAACAATTGTGGATCCCGTTGAGTACAACGGACGTGAGGGGTGCTCATACCTTCCCCTTGCGTAACCGACTCCTGAACCCAAGATTTGGTTGCGATGACCTGTCTTCTCCCTTTTCGTAGGTTTTCTCTTATCGTTTCCTTTCCCTCTTTTGGGATAAATAACAAATGGTGGCGACTCTTCTGTCCTTGTCGGACCCTCTTCGCAGCAATGCGACAAAACCCATATCGTTTCTCTCCCTCACCGTCTTACGACTTCACTTTTCCTCCCCACTTCCCTTCGGTACCTCACTTTCTCCCGGCGACACCCTATCTTCATAACCATCTCACATACCCTTCTGCAAAACTTTTTCCCCCTCTCGCTTCAACCCAACAAAAACCCATCCCAAACCCACCATTTTCGCCTTCACCAACTCCACTCCTCACACTACCAGCATTCATGTACTACTATTTTACTAACAGCCAAACAAGAAGGTTAAATAAAACGCTAAAGTGATGAGTATATAGCAACACACAAAATTCATAAAAAAGGAGAGGGGGCGCTGACGAAAAATTATACAGCATCTACCCCAAATATTCTTCATTTTTTTCTTTCACTCCACAGATTTTCAAATAAAATTCTTCTTTGAATGAAAGAAAGTCCTAGAATCGCCTAAAGTCGCCGCGCACCCCTGTTTCACCATCGCATCAGTCGAGTCACGCTTCCTTTCCACATTCCACACGAAAACTCGTCGGCCGCCTCTACAAACGCGTGCTGCTGTTGTACGATGACGAGGATGGTTGTTCCATGGTTTTTGAAAGTTGGTTCGCTCTGCAATGAAGAAAGGTCGGGGTTTGAACATCGTCGCTTCCTGCTACTGTTGTTGCGCCGACGTCAGTGATGACGACACTTCGTCGTTCTCCCAAATTTGTGTCCTTGGCTGTGATTTTCCTTTGCTTCGTTTCTTTTATTTTCTTTGATTTTTTTTCATTTAATTAAAATAAAATTGGTGTTGTTTTTTAGTGGTTGGTTTGAACGGGCCGAACGGCCCATGTGAGTATAATTATCTTGGTTTCTCAAGTTTTTGTTATTTTTTTAAAGAAAAATTTGCAATGATATTAGGCTATGAGAGTCCATTTCGTTTTTTAAATTAACACCCATGATCCGGTTTCTGCACCTCCATAATTTATTTTGTTTTTTTAATATGTTTTTTTCTATTTAGTCTTTTAGAAAGTTTTTATTTATTTTTCTATTTAGTCTTTTAGAAAGTTTTTATTTATTTTTCTATTTAGTTTTTTTAGAAAGTTTTTTAAGAAAGTTTTAATATATTTTCCTGAATTGGTTTTAGAATTCTTTTGTCTTAATTTTTTTCAGTTCACCGAAACATTCCAGATTTTCTTTTACGCCACCTTTTTCACTTTATCTTGATCTAATCTTGGATTTACTTTAGTTTCATTTTTTGGGTCGATGAAGAGACCTTCAAGTTGTAGTTTGTCAAATTATTGACGAATAGCAACAAGTCCGAGACCGACTTTCTTTTCACATTTTCATTTTCGATTTTATTCATTTTTATCGTTTTTTGGTCGATGACGAGACCCCTAAAACCATCATCGGTCAAATTATTGATAGATGGAGGTTTTCCCGAGACCACCTCTCTTTTCTCTTTCAATTTCTTCTTCTTTTCGATTTTATTTTAATTTCTTAGATCTATGAAGTCTTTTATTCGTACGCGTTGATTTATCGAAGTGGATAACCTTCTCGATTTCAAATCTACAGAAAATGACCATTTTGGTCATTTTCTGTACTTTGGGATCGTGATAGGCTACCTTTAATTAATCGACATAATGTTTGCGATTAAGATTAGATCCCACCTTTTTTGGTATGTGTGACACGATTAAATCGGAGAATAATCCTCAATATCATTTCATTATCTTGTCCATAGCACGGATATCAATTTACGCGACCTCCTATAGTTCGACTTCCATCATAAGTCGAGCTACGACGGTTTAGCGTCACATTTTGTCCCGATTCGATTCAAAACACTTAATGAACCGCGATGAGTGTTATGAGCCATAAGCGTTAGGTGTGTAGGAAATGATGAGTGGGGAGGTCTCTCTTCACTTGTCTGGAGTGTTTAGTGTATGCCCTTTGCGCGATACGTGACGCATTCGCTCCTATGTCTTAGGTTTTAGTGCAGTACGCGTCCAAACCAAGCCATTCACTTCCATTCAGGCATTCCAGGCCTAGGATCTTTTCTCTCGCCCTTGTGCAATCGAGATCTTGTTTTCCCCGTAGTAGTCGAACTACGGCCGCTCTGATTCCTCATTCCCTAATGAGGATACGTAGGCCCGAGGATTCCTATCCTTAACGAGCACACTAAAAACTAACTTCCCATTTCTCTTGCCCCCAGTGCAATCGAGACCAACCTGTTTTTTTCAAACCTTTTCATCCTTCAAGATTGTTTCAAACCTACTTTCAAAAAGAGTACATTAATTTTTCGTTCTACCGCAAACAGGCATCGTCCCTAACTGCTGGAATGGAGATTTAACGTCACTCACAAAAATACTTAACCAACCTTGTCCCGTAGTTTCCCGAACTAAGTTTGCTTTGATTTCTCATGCCAGATAAGGATACGTAGGCACAAGACGGCGATGTCTTGGCGAGCAACCTTCCCCCCATCACTCGTAGTTTTCCGAACTACGTTGACTCTGACTTTCCCATTAACGAGGGAATATGTAGGCATAGGGCAGAGATGTTCTATCGAGTCTGTTCTTTCCGCTCACCCCCATTTAGCAATAGCTTTTAGATAACTTACACCCATAGATTATACAACAAGCGCGGATCCCGTTGAGTACAATGGACGTGAGGGGTGCTCATACCTTCCCCTCGCGTAACCGACTCCTGAACCCAAGATTTGGTTATGATGACCTTGTCTTTTCCCGTTCTTTTAGGTTTTCTTCGATCGTTTCCTTTGCCTCTCTTTGGGATAAATAACGTTCGGTGGCGACTCTTCTGTTTGTGTTTGCCGGCCCTTTTTTGCAGTTGCGATACTAGTAAACCATTCAGAGTCATATTTCCTTTCTGTAGACGGGGCCATCTGTGGTGTAAACTCGTGGCGTTTGGCGAACATCTTAATAAAGTCAGAGATATTTGCCCTGAGTGTCTGCCCCTCTTCATTAGGGGTTAGCTTGACCAATCGAGGCCATTCGAATCGCCTCTCCTTTATCTCTAGGGCTTCTTCATCGACCGTCCCTTTGTTAGGAAGACTGGTCTCGAATGTGGCATTGAGCCAGCGTTGGAGCAGCCAGGAAGGCCCTGATAGCAAGAGATTTCCGTTACTTTCTTGGCTTTTCAGTCGAGCAGCACCTTCACTCAGGGATTTATACAGGCTGGCCAGTATCATTTCACTTAGGCAAATACCTCGATTCAAATGTAGTTGGTTGGCTAAAGTAAGATACTTCCTTGCCACCTGCAGAGATTTTATACAGAAAACGCAACGAGAAAGCCACGTCACACCCTTTTTTACCATAAGATCACACCTCCTTGTGTTCAATTCTTGCTTGCTTTATCTTACTTTTATATGTATGTTTACCATGACTAACCAGATCGTGCAGGTGTATTAAAATGATGATGACGCTTACGATTCAGTCCTTTCCGACATGGTCGTTGGATTCCTATTCAGGTTATGCTTATGGTGGCTTCATCGTTTAAGTAGCCAGGTAGCGAGTTCGCGGAGATCTTCATGAGATTGTATCCAATTCTAATGCCAAATACAAGGGTGATTTACATGATGAGGAGGATTAAATCGCCATCCGTTTCATTTCGATTGCAAAACAAGACATGCGTAAATAACTTGGCAGGTACAACGACGTACATTTTGTTTCCAACACAAGAGATTTTGGTTGCTTTTCTCGTTGATATGTTATGGCTAGGGGGTACCTTATTTACGGTAATTGGTAATGGAGACCATAGTCAAGTGATAAATTAAAAAGCGCTTACACACCACCAAAATAACTGGTTGTAACCCAAGGGATGTCAAATTAATCCTATTAACTCATAACATAATTTGATATTGAAGTTTATTCAAGAATGTGACATTATTACAAGGCATTGAACTGATGATGCATTGCCAAAATATTTATCCAACATTGAGACTTCGGAAATATTTTAACCGATGTCCATTACAACCTGAGCAGGAGACCATGCTTAGGAAGCCTTAGCATTTTTGAAGCTTCTCCATAGCATTGAAACTGGTGGCCTTGCTTACATCCTTTGAACAAGTGAATTAAGTTACTTCACCGATGACGAAACTCGTTACACAACTCCTTTAAGCTAATGGCGCTTGTTGGTCCGAAAGCTAGAGATATCCAAACTCAACCTCAGCACTGACCGTAAGTTAGGACCTGCCACATTAAGCATAAACAGAGTTAAATCATAGATGTGTTGCTCATCTTATTTTCAGAAACAGAATTTACAAAGGAGCATGAGGAGGAACCAAGGATGGCAAGGCTTATCTTAGATATCCAGCCACTAGAACGCTGCCTGCACCTAGTTCTGATACCGTACTTGTTGCTGCCACCAAGAACCCACCTCCAAAATGCAACCGGTAATTAGAACAGCCATTATAGAAATAGATTGAAGGTTTAGAAGTAAGAAGTAATTGAGAAGTTTCAGCCCTCAATTTAGCTCATCATTGGGCATAGGATCGAGCAGTCGGAAGAGCAACGGAAACTGTCACCGACTTCCTACTGAGCATCGAACAACTTAAGGACAAATTTATCATAGGCAACAAAGATCGTGCAGGACAACGGCAATCTTAAACTCCTGGTTCAGACAGAAGTCATCATAACCATTTTTGAACCCGTTTTCGGCAGCAGTATAAGATAAGGCAATATCTGAAGTTGACGGTTTGACGGTTTCCTGATAGAAGAAGAGAAAAGTTAACACAGTTCAAAACACAGTCTGAAGTTCATTAAAAGAGATACCAGAACAATTAATGGTAATATCCTCCAAACACAGCGGGATGAACACGAAGCACTTCACACAGGCGGTGACAGAAAATCAGCATGGATCTTCATCATTTAGTAAACCAGGATGAGAGCAGGCTTTGCTGAGAGCCAGCGAGGTCATGACTTTCCAAAGCACGCCGCCGAGGAAATCTACTAGCAGCCTTAACTTTTAAACCACCTACAATAACGAGGAACGCTCATAATGTTTCAAGCCACACTTAGCTTCATGTGAGAATCATACCTTGTGAGACATCGTCAACCGTTGTGAGAAGAACTCGGTCCAAAAGATTCTCCGGAGGAAAACCTGCAGCTCTCAGCCTTTATAACTCCCCAATTTTGTCCTTCAATAAGCCCGAAAGAGCAGGAGATACGGACAGACCAAAGAACATCATTCTGAACAAGTCCCACCATATTCACGACATCCCCCATATTACCACAGAGTACTATCCGCAGATTGGAGTTACCAGCACTGTCAAAACAACACAGACACCTTCAAAACAGGGGTAATTCGAAGAATATAAATGAGTTGCTTCGAGGATACAAACAGCTTCCAGGCTCTTCCTAATACCGCAGCTCCTTTTCCAACCTGTCAGACACAAGTACTCACTACCAATCAGGACAGGTCGCTAAAGAGATGTAGCGCAAGTTAAGAATCAGGACAATAAAGTTATATTCCGCCCTCAGTTAAGTTCGTCATTGGGCAGGAGGCTCGGGAGGCCGGAAGAGCAACAGAAACCGTCGCCAGCTCCCTATCAAGCATCGAGAAATCGAGGTTCAGACAAGCAAAGCAGCTAATCTCAAACAGCTTTCGACATAATGCAAGCAACAAGGAAAACTCAGAAAACAAAATTGAAAACAACGGCAACCGCGATTCTCAGCTCAGACAAAGAGTCGTCATCGCCAGTTCGAAGCCCTTCTCAGCAAGCACAAGATTAGAGTGGTATCTGAACTCAAATATAGTGTTCCCTGCGAAGAAGAAAACGAAGATGCGTCAATGATAATGTTACAAATTCAGCTATCACGACTTAATACGAAAAGGAGAAATTCGAAGCTTCCCAAAATTGAAGCCAATATTTCTTCGATAGAATCAGAAGGATATTAATTACCGGCTCCCAAAATCATCAATAGAATCAGACAAGGATCATCAGAATAGGAAATTTTTCAAGGCGAGTTTCAATGGAGGCCCATCAGTCTCACTTATAAAAAGGGGCGACATTCAGCAAAGAAAAAGGGAAAAGAAGGTTGTTGTTATCACAAAGAAGCAGACACATCTGGAGCTCAGACCGAAGGGGGATTCATCATCACCGTAAATCTCGAATCATCCTCAAGGTTTATCATCGCATCACCACGGCCGTCGACGAACCACCGCTGACTCATATCTGTGGGTAAAAGTTTATCCTCAAATCACCGTGCATTATTGTTTTCTGTTTGATTTATAGGTTATTGAATAAGAAGATGGAAGAATCAATCGGAAAAAAGTGGGACGATGAGGAAACTGAAGGGAGAAGGGAGAAGTCGAGCGAGAAGTGAAGAAGGAGAACCATGGTGGGTCGAAGATGGGGGGGCGATTTAGAGGCTTAGGGTTTTGTTTTATTTAATTTTGTATTGTTTTTGCTATAATAGTTGTATGTAGGTGCGCACACACACTTACCACGTACCCTCACCACTCTCACCCTTAGATCTCCAACGGATCTAATCCAGCGATCCACGCCCCGCGCGCCCATCGTCACCTATACACCCACGGCACAACCAATCAACGCCCGTTAATCTTTTTTTAAAATACCCACTAATTTTCATTTTTATCACAATAACTATTAACTCTTTTTAATTAAATTTTAAACAAATCTTTTCTAATTAGACTCTGTTATAAACTTAGTAATTCTTTTCTAAATAAATAATATATATCTATTTGTTCTTTTTTTCTTAAAATCCACTTCATACTTAAAATAACTTTTAAAATAAATAAATAACAAACAACCTTTTTTCCAATCTAAATTAACTCTTATCTTTTTATGATAATAACTAAAAATCCATTTTATCTAATAAAACCTTTTTTTTTTCTCAAAACCTATTTATTTAAAATCTTTCCCATTTAAAATTTAATTATAATCCAAAATCTTTTTTACTAAAACAAAAAACTAAACAACTCATGAGTTAATTAAAATTAATTCACTCTCTAATCATAACATTTTCTTCAAATCAACCCGAATAATTAATTCAACTTTTCCTAAAAAATATCTCACTAGAAAAATAAGTCAATTAACCTTCTCATACCACTTTTATCAAAAAAATACTAATAAAACAAATCCAACCACATTTTTAAAATCAATCCGACTAAAATTGATCAAACTCCTCATAATTAATCGTGCACGCCCGCGCTCCGCCTCTGTTCACATATTCACTTTCACACACTTGTTCATCCTAGCGCTTTCATGCGTGTGTGTTTGCAATTACTTTATCTGCCGTTTATATTTATCATCTTTTACCTTCCCGCAATTTATCTTATCGCATTGCATAAACGTCCAAAGGAAGAATCTGCGCATGACGTAAAACTTATGCATATGCATTTCATTTGCATCATTAATCCCCATTTGATCCTTGATCCCATTCAAGTTGATCGCTTAAGTTAGATCCTACCCCATAAGGAGGACCTTTGTCTTTTATCTTTACAACTTAGATAAAACCAACTCAACTTATTCAAACTTATTCAAACTATTAGAGAATAAGATGTTAGTCATCTTGACAGTCGAGATAAATCTCCTGCCCCATAATAATACAATCAATATGTAGGGACTTTTCCGTTTGAGAGTGATAGTGGCATACTCGTCGATCATAATCCGAGTTTCTAATCCCTTCTCTCAAGATGATGCAAAGACTATTTTCCTACAAGTCGTGGTGGCTAAGTCAAGTATTCTCCCTCGAGATGACAACTCGTCTTTTCTCCTAGACCCTATCAACCAACAAACCTTATCCCTTTAGGAACTTTGACCACAGTCAAAGAATTCCTCAAACCCTTTAGGGGAACTACAAATACTCTGATTCCATTCCCGTCAAGATATGTAGGCACAAGATGCGACGTCTTGGCGAGTATACTTAGAAATAAACCACTAGGTCTTTCATCCTTAAGCAAATAACCCTTAGCAATAAACAACATAAAATAAGAGGTTCTTGTAGAGTACTACAGAAACTTAGGATACTAGCACCTTCCCTAAGTTTAACCAACCCCCGAACCTAAAACTCTCTAGCTTTTGCATTTGCATTGCATTGTGGGTAATTCGACCTTTTTCCCTTACTTTGGACAAATAAAAGACCGGTTGTAATGAATTTAGATTCAAGCTAATCAATAGCTTGGTATCCAATTTTCACCGCGACAAGCCACATAGCCAGAAATGCTATATGTTCTTGATCTTCGAAAGCTTCTGTTTGTTTGTTATGATAGTGATTGATGAAGTGGGTGTATGTGTGCTTAGTGGTCAAAAACCCTATAGTGTCTTGATTATCCACTTCAGGATCATAAACCAATCCATGGGGTTTTAGCCCTGTGATAGCGGCTAGGTCAAAAAGAGTGGGTGTCATCATCCCACAAGGAAGGTGAAAGGTATAGTGGGTACTATCCTAGAAATATAAAGAAGAGGCCAGAAGAATGAGGCAGTAGGTAGGTGTCGCATCGCTGCGAAGAGGGGCTGGCAAGGATAGAAGAGTCGCCACCGTTCGTTATTTATCCCAAAAAGGGGGAAAGGAAACGATCATAGAAAACCTACGAAAAATGGAAAAGACAGGTCATCACAACCAAACCTTGGGTTCGGGAGTCGGTTACGCAAGGGGAAGGTGTGAGCACCCCTCACGTCTGTTGTACTCAACGGGATCCACGCTTGTTATCTATCTAAAAGGGTGTTAATCTATCAAAGTCTGGCTTACAGGGACAAAAGAAAAGAAAAGAGACTCGATAGAGCATCGCCACTCTATGCCTACGTACTTCTTCGTGTAATGGGAAAGTCAGAGTCAACGTAGTTCGGAAAACTACGGGTGAAGGTGGGGAAGGTTACTCGCCAAGACATCGTCGTCTTGTGCCTACGAATCCTCGTCTGGTATGAGAAATCAGAGCAAACATAGTTCGGGCTGATGCATGTTTGCGGTAGAACCAAGACTTAACACACTCTTTCTGAAAATGGTTTTCCAAACAATCCCGAAGGATAAAAAGGTTTGATATTTTGCTTTTTGTTTTTTAAGAGAAGAAGTGAATTGAGTTAAGTTTGTAACTCATGTTGCACTAAATACTATGACTTGAGAGCGAATGCTTCGCATATCGCCCAAAGGGCATACGCTAAACACTCTAGACAGATTGAGAGGAGGCCCCCCAACTATCATTCCTCAAGTACTTAAGGCTCGTAGCGTACAACATTTATTATCCTTTATTAAGTGTCTTAAGATATTATGAGATGAGAAGAGAAGACACAAACTCTAAGGGGAAACTAAACAACCCTAATGTTATCATGCAATGTGCTCTCAAAGTTGGGATTAAAAAGGGAAAAAGCTATCCTAATGTTATTATTCAAAGGATTGAACAGCTAATGTCTCTCCTACTCCCATCTTAAACAGAGGGACTAAGAATCCTAAGGGATCATGGCAAAATACCAAGTAAACACTTAGCAACTCAATCACAAATGAAAAGAAGATGAGATGAAAATGACTTAAACAAGTCAATGCAAAAAATATGCAAACATGAAATGCAAACAAAAATGCAAGAATACAACAAATACTCAACACCAAAATGAGACTCAAACACAAGAAGGATGAGATGAAATGGGAGAAGCAAGCTCCTACAACCATCAATCATCAATCATCAAAGAAGAATGGTGCCATCCCAAGATGCACACACAAAGACAAGAGGGAGGAAAAAGTGTGGGGCAGCCACCACCACAAGCACATCTCAACCATACAATTCTTCAAGATACAAGCAATGCAAATGATCAAAAAGATTGAACAAGTCCAAAAAGTGAGATGAAATGTGTTGCACCTTAAAATTTGCTCAACTTATTTCACTTGGTTTATGTCTCATAGCTTTAGCATTTGCATATTAGGTCATGTACATAATTAATTCATCTGCATAGCATAGTATGGGCAAGTCATCCAACAAGGGACCAAGTACCATTCTTATCTCTATGAGCATATCAATAGGTTCTTATTCAAATTCAATCTCAGCCAAGTCATCAGAAAGAAATTGAAATCTGAGAAGTTAGTGGACCAAGTAGTGGATCTATCTCCTATCTTGAGGGTATTTGAAGATCATCAAAGAAGTTGTGAGCTATGAATTGAGGTCATGGAGGGTATGTAGACATCATGGAAGACCTAGAGGGTCATTTTGAAAGTGAGACAAGTTATTGATGTGATTACAAGAGCTGCAGTTGAAGGCAGTCAACTAGGGTTTCATCTAGGTCAACCCTAGGTCAAATGCTTGATTGAAGGGCATCAAGGCCTGTTTGGAAGATGTGGGATACCTCATTTGATATGTGGAGATGGATGTGGTGTTGTGCCAAGGAGAAATCAAAGGAAATCAAGAAGAAGAGAGGTTTCTAAATTAGGGTTTCTGTGTAAAATCCCCTAGTTTAGGGTAAACTTCCAAGCAAGATAATTCAAAATGCAAGTCTCAAATGGATCCTTGGCCAACATGAAACTTGTAGAGGATCTCAAGACCTTTAATTTTAGTGGTGGAAGACATCAAGGAGATTTATAGAACTCAAGTTATGGTTCTTGCAAGTTACAGGTCATCTGAGGACACTGAAATTTGTCTGTGAAAGTTTCTTGACTTCCAAGCAACCTTTACCCCCCAAGTAGTTTTCAAATGGATTTCTGGCCAACATGAAAGTTGTTCCTCATGATCTTAGATTTCTATAAAGGTATGGTATGCCTTCATATGATTTGTAGAACTCTACTTATGATCTTGGCAAGCCAGGGGTATTTTGGGAAAGTGGAATTACAGGTCATTTCAAGCATATGCCCAAAACTCCTATTTCCAAATTTCAAATGAAGAAATGTTCAACATCAAACTTGCTCCAAATGACATTTTAAGTCTATAAAAGTGGGTGTGGCAAGTTGTAAATGCATGGAACTTAGACTTGCAAAGTTGACCAATTATAAAAGGAAAAAATACCTTTTTAATGACCAAAATTGTGATTTTTTTGATACAAAAGTAAAACCAAGCATATGACCAACCATTTTGAAGATAAATTGCATTTTAAGATCATTGGCAATATTAGTTTTTTGGTTTGAAGTCAAGAAATTGGAATTATCATAAGTTGCTTGTATGAAAAGATACACTTGTCAAATCAAGCTAAGACCAAGGTGCAAGGCAAGGGATGGTTTCTACATTCTCTAATTGTCATGAAAGGAGAAATTCAAGAGATTTTGAGGGGCTGTAACAAGGCAATGCAGAGTTGGTTTTTCCACTTGACCATTTTCATTTTCTCATGCAATGATATGAATAACTTCTCATGGGATTAATCTAGCTTCTTCTAGAACTTTCCATCATCATCTATATAAACCCTAGAGCTGATCCATGAAGGGGTTGCACTTCATTTTGATCCAAAACACATAGTTTCACTCCATCTTGCATTTTTGCAAATTCATTCAAAACTTCTCAATTCTTCATCATTCATTCAATTTTATGATCCAATTCAATTCAATAATCATCCCTGAGTAGATTGCAAGCAAGATTTGAAGAGGAAATTGCAAGAATCGTGCTATGCAATCTTCTTTCATCCAAGTGCAATTGAAGTTGGTTATGGTGATCCAAGTGGTTTGAGCAAGAATTGTTGCATACAGAAGAAAGATTATAGCACACTGAGTGATCTTGGAGCATTGCAAGCTGTGGATTGAAGAGGATCCTCATCTGTTTTCAACTTTTTACCAGGTTAGTTTTTCTCACATTTTGGCTCGAATTAGGTAGCATGATAGAGATTTGTTAGGTTAAACATGGTTTAGATGGTTAGATGATTGATTCTGGAGCTCTAGGCAAGGTTTCATGAAGGTTGACATGTGAGTGCGAATTCGGTTTGGACCTAGAACATAGTGATTAGGATGTGATAATCTTAGATAATTAGTTAGATTTGTTCAGTGTGGCATGAGGATTGTTTTTGTGCAAAGATTGATAAGGTTGGTGATGATTGAAATCTGAGTAAATGTTGAGTTCTTGATATTACATCTTTCGGTTTGGACGATGGAGAGAGTTTTGAGGCAAACCAACACCATGGCTGTGTTCTACGTGGAAAATAGATTGAATTTGGTTCTTGGATCGTGTCAAATGGTGGAGAGACGAGGGAGAATGAGTGGTGGAAAGTTTGATGCATGAAGCTCGTGCATCCATGGATTCAGAAACCCTAGTGTGGCCAAGGTTGAAGACGAAATCTCCACCATTGATCATGCGCTGACTTGGTTGACTGGAATTAGATCGAGCGGATGAGATTCAAAGTTGATATTTGGAGGGAGTCTGGGCGCTCAAAGCGCAGCGTTTCATTAAACGCTCTTGTGGGCTTAATGTTATGATTCTTATTCCCACCCCCCAATCCAAGGCCCAATCCATATGAACTATACTTAGCTGCTATTTGCACCGCGCCTCTATCATTTTCTTGTTATTTTTATTTAGTTTTTCTGATTTTAAGACTGGGCCCAGGCACTATGCTATGCGCACCCCCATGTTGGGCCTAGATGTGAATGCTAACTGGATTTTATTTCTTCCTGCACCCCCTCATCATTTTCATATTATAATTCACTCCAAATTTTATTTCATTTCAAAAATTCATAACAAATTGAAAAATGCATATTTTTTAATGAGACTTTTTTCCCATTTTCCATTTTTTGTCTAGAAAAATATGAAAACATAAAATTGTCATTTTATTTCATTTTCATATTTTTTGCATAGTTTTACATTTAATAGCTTTTTTTAATTCTTTTGGTTTATGCTACTATTTGTTGAATTTAGTTTAGGAGCTTCCTTTAGGATTTTCACCCCATTCTTTTTAGTATAACTAGATATGGATATTAGGTGCCCCCCTGATTTTTATACTATTTTTTAGGATTTATTTTAGGTAGTTTAGTTAGAAACTATTAGGATAGTCAATTAGGGTTATGAATATAATATAGGTATAACAAAACAAGTTTCTTTTTGGGTTTTCTTTAGGACAAATTAGAAGATGGGACTATAGGGGGTATTATGGGTAAGTGATAGATCCCTTAGAAAATGATAGAAGTTCCCCTATTCTATTATTACTATTAGTATATTTCTTATAATTGATTGATTGTGTGGTGTGCCCTCTCTAGGGTTATTTGTTTGATTGTGTGGGGTATTGGGCCTGCTTGGGGTTTGGGGTTGAGATGAAGACTTTGTTGATGAAGCCATTGAAGACCAAAGGAATGAAGACCCAGTTCAAGAGGTGATGAAGATTGCAGCCTACTTGTAGCAGATGAAGATTCTAGGAACTAGGAGCTAGGTAGAGCTCTAGAATAGCAACTTGATTCACAAACATGGAAGGGCTTGTTTGCCTCCATCCCTCTCTATGATGCAAAGTCTCTCTAGGACACTCGCCCCCTTCCTTTGGAAGGCTTGGTGACAGTGTCTAAGAGATAGAACTCTTGAGAGAAACATTCTACATGTTGTTAACAGTCTGTTTGCCACCTTTGGTGGTCAACTAACTGTTTAACATTCCAGTTCATCCTCTTAACTGTTCCTCATCTTGGAGAGTGAGACTTGAAGGAAAGCCCAGAAAGATTGAAGATAGAGACCTTGCTTGAAGGCTGTGAAGATGAAGACTGATGCTTGCTTGAAGCCTGTATATGGTTGAAGATGACTTGAAGACAAATGTTGATAAATCTTGTTGTGCAGAACTGCTGTTGGCTGTTTATTTTTGCTGTTTATAATTTTTGATGTATTGTTTGAATTTCCCTGACTGTATTGTTTGCCATTTAATCTGTTAGGTTGAAAGCGAATTTTGTTCGTTTTTGCCTGTTGTTTTCTAGGTTCGAGGTTGAGTGGGACTCCATTGCCTCGCTTGTATTGCTGCATTCATGCATTTTACTGCTTTATTGTATATATGCTATTGTTTCTGTTTCCGTTTATCCCTTAGGATCTCTGTTTCTCTCTGCGCAAGAGAGGAACATGATAGACATTAGGTCTTAACCCATGCATGATAACATTAGGTTAGTTTGATTCCCTTTTCAACCGCAGGTTAGAGTTCTGTCTCTTCTTTCTCAAAACAAACAGAAAAGCACAATAAATATTCCAAACACAATAAAAGACACTTCTTCCGTAAAAGAATGTGAACTCATCAAAACGTCATTTTTGTCCGCTTGGACTGGTAATCAGAAAAAACCCTTTTCAGAAGGAGATAAAAACCATCAAGACAGACTTGTGTCGTACGTGGCCCGAACTACGTTTGCTCTGATCTTTCATGCTGTATGAAAGTACGTAGGCATAGGATGCGATATCCTAGCGAGCAACCTTCCCCTCCTTTCCAGTAGGTAGGCGAACTACGTTGACTCTGATTTCTCGTTCCAGACGGGAATACGTAGGCATAAAGTGCGATACTTTGCCGAGTCATTTTATTTTCTTTTAACCCCAGACCTGTAGAATAGATAGAATAACAATCCGTACCAGAAAACAAGCGTGGATCCCGTCGAGTACGACGGACGTGAGGGGTGCTAATACCTTCCCCTTGCGTAACCGACTCCCGAATCCAGGATTTGGTTGCGATGACCATTCCTTTCCCGTCTTTGCGGTAGGTTTACTTCGAGCGTTTCCTTTCCCTCTGTTGGGATAAATAACGCACGGTGGCGACTCTTCTGTTCAGCCGGCGCCGATTTTCGCAGTAGCGACAGCTGGCGACTCTGCTGGGGATCCAACATCCCCTGGCTGCTAAGGACTGCGATAGTTCCTTATGCATTTGGGATCCAACATCCCTTAAGCGAGTCAATCCTAGCGCTTGTTTTCCCGTCGAGGATTTTGTATGGATTTACTTTTTCTGTATTTTACTTTCAGCATTATATTATTGTTATTATTGCTGTATTGGGGGTTGTGACGGGTGTTCTATGATTGAGAGATAAGTCGGACCTGGGCTTGAGTGCACCTAGAATTAGAGTGGAAAGTAGTGGGCACGCACGTGCTTTGCATGTCATAGTGTCCCGCGAAATCCACACTCAGACGAGGTTCTTCTGGTTGGCCTCCTGTCCTGCCCTTTGGGTGGCTCGGGTTGCTGGTTAGTTGGATTGTCGACTCTGGGAACCGATCATTTGGAAGTTGGCTAAGTGAGGCCTCTTCAGGATTTGATGATGCCACTCCTTCTGGGAATCGTATCATCAACCCTGAAAGTCTGTGACGCCAACGACCGCATAGGATGCCATACCATTGTCAGTTACTAGGACACCTACCTGTGAGAGGGTTTGGGGCTATGCAGGTGACTAGACCTCCAGATACCGGTTTGTTCCTTGATTTGAGATTCATGCTACTTATGGACAGTTATTGGGGTCTGTCAGAGACCAAGTTGGAGTGATTATTGGGTCTGAGGCTTGATTGGAGCTTATGTATAGGGTCTGTCTGAGACCATGGTTTGAAGAATATTAGAGGGTCTGTTGGAGACCTTGTTCTTGGTGTGGTTCAGGCTTCTCAGCCATGGCACTTAGTCCTTTGTTGCATTTTATTTGCATTGCATTGTTTGCATAACCATTATCCTTGCATTCCATTAACGTGTGTCTGTGCTGCAGGTGCGTTTGCATATTCCCTGATTCTAGTGTCCGGACTTCTGATTATTGATCATGGCTGGTTTGAGGATGACAGTTGCCTACAAGTTACTAATCCCTGATGTTACCCCCCTCCTGGGTTTGATTTCTCTTGCTGATGAGGATGTCCGGAGAAGCTTCAGGCAAAGTTACGGAAGGCTGTTGAGATTGGTTCGCAAGCCAACTGATGATGAACTGAATGGGCTGTATACATTGATGCAATTCTATGACCCTGCTTTGAGATGTTTCACATTTGCTGACTTTATTTTGGGGCCTACCATGGAAGAGTACGCAGAGTTTATTGAGTTGCCAGTACAGAATAAGGTTCCTTTTATTCACTTTGACGCTGAGCCCAAGCTGGAGGATTTAGCTAAGGCCTTACACATGAACGCTTCTGAGCTATTGATGACTTCTTGGCGCGGGGTTCCAGGTTTCTCCCTCCAGTTTCTGATTGGTAAGGTTCAGGAATACGCCAAGAATGGATGTTAGGTAGTCTTTAACGCTGTTTTGGCTCTATGCATCTACGGGATAGTGCTGTTTCCCAATTTCCCGAATTTTGTGGACATTGATGCATTTCATTTGTTTGCTGCTGGCAACCCTGTACCCACATTGATCGGGGATTTCTACCATTCGATGCATTACAGAAATGAGAATAGGAGAGGCAAGAACATCTCTTGTTGTGTGCCTTTGCTGTACATGTGGTTTAAGAGCCACCTCCCCCTAAAGGGACCTTTTGTAGATGGTGCAACTACAGCTGACTGGCCAGAGCGCCTAATGAGACTATCTTCTGAAGACATTGAGTGATTTGACCGAGACTTGCTGGGGTATGAGCTTATTTTCAGTTGTTCTAGGTATCCGAACGTGCCCTTGATAGGAAGGAAAGGATGCATCAATTACAATCCGTCTCTGCTTGTTCGCCAGTTTGGATACGCATTGAAGAGCCCACCTAGGGAGGAAGAAGTACAGGAATCTCTGTACTTCACCGGTGACTTGAATGGAGAGTTACTAGCTAAGCTTCAGCACGCCTGGATGCGTATCAACAGAAGAGGGAAACCACTATTGGGGAAGAATGATTGTCAGGCTTATGTACCTTACAAAGTTTGGATCCAAGAGAGAGCAAAGCAGTTGTTAATGCCGTTTCTGGCTGCACCAGTCCTTGTTCATATTCCCGTGGAGGAACCAACCACCGTTACTATGGAGGTCTACGAACAAGTTGTAAAAGAGAAGGAAGCCTTGATGAAGATCAATGAAGAGTTAGAAAAGGAACTGGCTCAGATGCGTAGTGAGAAGAATAAGGTTGTGCATTCTTTCCAACAGCAGACAGAGCTGGTAAACAGGCTAGGTGCTGAACTGACCGAAGAGAAAAAGAAGCGTGAACGTCTGGGGAAAGAATTCAGAAGCTCTCATGATATGTTGGAGTCCAAAAAGAAAGCACCCGATGCTGCCCACCGGGAAATCTCTTCTTGTAACAAGACGTGGAACGCTACGCTAACCAACAACAAAAAGAGGGAAGACAAATTGAAGCAGCAAATTTCTGAACTCGAAGAACAATTGAAGGCTAGCACTAAGAAGTATGAAGAGGAGGTGATGGCGAGATATAGTCTCCAGAATGCATTGAACAAGGCCATCGAAGGCAAGAAAGAGGCTGTGTCTCAGAAGCGGAAGCTAGAGGATCGCTTCGGAGAAGGGGCATGGGAGGAATCTGCTAGTGATTTATGACGTGTTCTCAAGCAAAGAGATCTACTCGTTGAGGGTCTGCTTGCCCAACCAAGTCATCCAGAGACTAAGAAGTTATTAGAAGAGTACCAGGCATATGGGAGCACTTGACATTTCATGTATTAATGTGTATGCTTTATTTGCATAGTGCTGACCATCACCAGGATTGTTGGTTGAGGTCATGCCCTCTTATTGTACACTCATTGATTCGGCTTCGAACTTCGTATTGCTATCACCGCACTGACACATTCGCACTAGAATCGGGGAATGATATCCCCTAATGCACAGACACATATTGCATTGCATTCGGATTCATATTGCATTACAGGTGATTATTGAACTGTATCTTATTTCCTGCACTGTACCAGGTCTTTTCAGGATTGAAAGTCAACGCCCGCACCGATACTCCACTCGCACCAACTGCAGAAGAGTTATGGATCAGATGCAGAATGAAATGCAGGACATGCGTGAGAAGCTGGCGCTATTCATGCAGACAATGGAGACCATTGTGAAAGGCCAGGAGAACTTGCAAGCTTTGGTGCAACCTTTGTTGATGAGAAATGCTGGGCACGGAAACGAAGACCATAATTCTGTGCGAGTCGACACTATTCACGGGGATGGTACTCCTACACCGGTAGCTCCACCTGTGGTAAACATACCTGCTGTCAATGTGAACAACGGCGCGGCCGCCGGGAACGGTAACGCAGGAATCGGTAACGAGACTGTCGTCAATAACGTTGGGTTCGGAGATGTCAATCTGGGTGGTGATAATATGGGAGGTAATGGCTTCGGCAACAACGGATTTGGCTTTAATGACCAGGGGTTTGATCATGCTGGGAAGTACGGCTTCAATGCTCAGGGCTTCGGACAGGACGGATTTGGTAAGACTAATCAGGGTTATGGCGGACTCGGTAATGGAAACGGTGCTAGGATAATGTCTTTTGGACCTGCTGGGGTCGCTCCGGGGTATGGTAACAGGGGGCGGGGCCCTGTAATGAATCAGACCAGATTTGGCCGTAACAACGGGTACGATGGATACGGAAATGGGAACGGTAATTGGCTAGAAGATCAGCAAGAAGACGCTTTCTCTGGTGGAGGTTTTGAAGGTCCTATGGATGACTCTCAGAGAATCAAGATGCTCGAGGAGCAGATGAAAGGGGTCGTGAATCAAAGCGCTGCTGGCTTAGATATGACCACAATGGGTCTGGTGCCTGGCCTAAGGGTACCGCTAAAATTCAAAGCTCCCACATTCGACAAATATAAGGGGGATACCTGTCCAAAGGTACATGTGCGATCATACTACAGAAACATGTCGGCGTATTCAAACGATGAGAGGATGCTGATGCATTTCTTTCAAGACAGCTTGTTTGGTCCTTCCCTTGAATGGTACATGGGGTTGGAGCCAACTCAGATAAAGACATGGAAGCAGCTGGCTGAAGCATTTGTGGCTCATTATAAGTATAACAGTGACTTGGCACCCAACCGGGTCCAATTGCAGGGGTTGTCCCAGAAGAAGGATGAGAGCTTCAAAGAATATGCGCAGAGATGGCGCGACATGGCTGCTCGAGTTCATCCTCCTTTGGATGACAAAGAAATGAATGATATGTTCATAGGAACATTTACCGGCATGTTTTATGACAAGTTGTTTCATACTTCTTTGGGCAGTTTCTCGGACTTAATCCTGATGGGGGAGAAAATTGAAAGCAATATTAAAATGGGAAGATTTCAAGCTGAGGAATCCACTTCAGCTGGCAGTAACAGAAGGGCTTTCGGTGGGCGCCGTCAAGGTGATGCAAATGCAGTGTTTAGGGGACGAGGCCGAGGCCGGGGCAGAGGGCGAAACCAGTACAATCAGCCGCAGCAGGTGGCAAGTGTCACCATTCCGTTTCAGCAACAACCAATACAACAACAGCAACAGCAGCCACAACAGGGGGTACATCCTGCCCAGCGCAGAATCCAGGGGGGTAGACCAAGGAGGGTGTTTGAAACGCCTCCTTCAACGTATGCAGAATTGCTACAGACGTTACTGGGTTTGAACTTGGTGGAAAATAGGACTATGGCGCCAGTAACAGGCACTCCTCCGTACGGCTTTGACGCGAACAAGCACTGTGAATTCCACTCTGGGGCTCCTGGCCATGATGTAGAGAGTTGCCACGCGTTCAAACATGTGGTGCAGGATCTATTGGATAGTAAGGCTATCAATTTTGGACAGGCAGGTCCGAACATAGTACAAAAGCCCATGCCCAATCACGGGGCAAATGCTATTTTAACTGAGGAGGGTTTGAACTTTATTATGAATGTTGATGACCTCAAGACGCCGTTGTGCGAGATAAAGAGCAGATTATTGAAATGAGGTGTGTATCCGGGCTGCGATGAGTATTGTTTAGAATGTTGGACCCGAGCTGAGGATTGTGCTGAATTGAAGAAGGGTATTCAGACCTTGATAGATGGAGGCACCTTACAATTCGACAGAACGGCAGTTGAAGAACCTGCAGAGTTATCAGCGGATGAGCAAAGTGATGTAGCTACCGTGACAATTCCCTGAAAAACAATAACTATAACAGCGCCAGCCAGGCGACCGCCGATCACTATCACCAAGGCAGGACCAATCCCTTATGAGAGCACTAAGGCAGTACCCTGGACCTATGGGTTGGAAGCATACTGTGATGGGGTGAAAATTGATATTGGTAAACAGCCGGTTGAAGTTGTAGACAACGTCTTCGGTACCGGAGGGATGACGAGAAGTGGGAGAATTTTTATATCGCCTGAGGTAGATGCCGAACGACTGGCGAAAGGAAAAGGAAAGATGAATGAAGATGTCCCTGTGCAGAGGAACAAAAAAGAAACGTCATTGAAGGATGTGGAAGAGTTTATGCGCCTTATTCGTAAGAGTGATTATAAGATTGTTGAGCACCTTCAACAGACGCCATTGAAGATATCCATACTGTCGTTGCTATTATGTTCCGAAGCTCATAGAAATGCATTGTTGAAAGTTCTGGATACGTCCTTCGTACCCCAAGATGTTTCCGTGAATCAGTTGGAGGGGGTGTTGGCGCATGTGAACGCAGGCCATAGCTTGGGATTTACAGACTTTGATTTGACCCCGAAAGGGAGAGAGCATAACATGGCGTTGCACGTCTCAGTTGAGTGTAGGGGATCAGTCATGTCTCATGTACTGGTAGATACCGGATCTTCCTTAAACGTGCTGCCAAAGAAAGCAATGATGAAATTGGACGTCAGGGGAATCATGTGTACGCCTAGTGACTTGGTGGTCAGGGCATTTGATGGTACACGAAGAACAGTCTTTGGATCCATAGTGTTACCTCTACAGGTGGGGCCGGAGGTTTTCGAAACTGAATTTTACATTATGGACATCCAGCCAGCATACAGCTGCCTTCTCGGACGACCCTGGATCCATGGTGCTGGGGCAGTCACATCTACTTTGCACCAAAAGCTGAAATACATGGTAGGGGACAGTGTGGTCACGGTCTGTGGAGAAGAAGATATATTGGTTAGCCATCTGTCATCATTCAAGTATATAGAAGTCGATGGCGAGATTCATGAAACACCCTGCCAAGCCTTCGAAGGGTTGCGCATCAAAGACAAAGTTCCAGGGCCGAGTAAAGCGTCAGAGGTGGCCATCTCGTCATACAAGGAAGCTCAGGCTCTAGTAAGGACTGGTGAGACAAAAGGCTGGGGCAAGGTGCTGGACATTCCCGTGAAGATGGACAGATTTGGGCTGGGATATCAACCGTCGTCATCAACGCCTGCTGCAGGGGCACCCCGTTTCAAAGGACCGATAACAATCACAGCTAATGGAGTGTATCACGAGGCCATCAACGTTGTTTCAGATTCTGAAGAAGGAGACAGTGACTGCGACATGGACGCCTGGATTCAGCCGAGCGTGCCAGGACAAGGATTATGCAATTGGTCTATTCAGGAGATTGTTCCTATGACTCTCAAACAGTAATACTTTGTTTTCTTAATTGTTGAACAATCTGGTGTTTTACCCGGGGCACCGTGATTTTGCTTAGGGTTGTGCTGTTATGTACATTGTGTTGTTTAATCATTAAATAAAAGGCGTTTTTCATGTACAAATATTGTGATCTCTGTTTTTCCTATTTTTGTGTTTTACAATAAAATGGCAATGTGGTTATTCGCTTTATACATATTTTGAAGCATTTAACCATTCCTTTTGCAGGATAATATTTTCAGATGACATCATTGAACCGCCTATGACTCGTTTCGACTTTGAGCACCCGGTATTTCAGGCCGAAGAAGAGATTGTTGAAGATGGCGACGTTCCCGAGGAGTTGTCTTGGTTGGTAAAGCAAGAAGAACGAGTCATTCTGCCTCATGAGGAGGTCATTGAAATTATTAACCTGGGGTCAGAAGGGGTTGAAAAGAACATCTGTATAGGAGTCGCGCTGCAGAGCGACGTCAAGCGAAGACTAGTTGAAATGCTCAGAGAGTACAGTGATGTGTTCGCTTGGTCGTATGAAGACATGCCTGGGTTGGATACGGATATGGTTGTGCACCGTCTGCCGCTAAAAGAAGAATGCCCGCCGGTTAAGCAGAAGCTTCGCAGAACTAGACCTGATATGGCAGTGAAAATTAAGGAGGAGGTTCGAAAGCAGTGGGATGCTGGTTTCCTGGCTGTTACAAAATATCCCTCATGGGTCGCTAATATTGTACCAGTGCCAAAGAAAGACGGTAAAGTGAGAATGTGCGTAGATTACCGTGATCTGAATAAAGCGAGCCCGAAAGATGATTTCCCGCTTCCTCACATCGATGTGCTGGTTGACAACACTGCTCAATTCTCCGTATTCTCCTTCATGGATGGTTTCTCGGGCTATAATCAGATTAAAATGGCGCCAGAAGACATGGAGAAGACTAATTTCATAACACCTTGGGGAACATTTTGTTACAAAGTGATGCCCTTCGGATTGAAGAATGTTGGGCCACGTATCAGCGTGCAATGACGACTCTTTTTCATGATATGATGCATAAGGAGATCGAGGTTTATGTCGATGATATGATTGCCAAATCCCAGACGGAGGAGGAACATTTGGTGAATCTGCTAAAGCTATTCAAAAGGCTTAGGAAGTTCAGGCTGAGACTGAACCCTAACAAGTGCACCTTCGGGGTGAGATCGGGTAAACTGCTGGGGTTTATCGTGAGCGAAAGAGGAATAGAGGTTGATCCTGCAAAAATAAAAGCAATACAAGAAATGCCGACGCCTAAAACAGAAAAAGAAGTACGTGGGTTTTTAGGGAGGTTGAACTACATCGCGCGGTTCATATCTCACCTAACAGCTACGTGTGAGCCGTTATTCAAGCTGTTGAAAAAAGACCAGGCTGTAACATGGAATGAAAATTGTCAAAAGGCGTTCGATAAAATAAAGAAGTATTTGCAAGAGCCTCCTATTTTGATACCCCCAGTGGCAGGGAGACCCTTGATTATGTATTTGACGGTTCTTGAGGGAAGTATGGGTTGTGTTCTCGGTCAACATGACGAGACAGGAAGAAAAGAGCATGCAATATACTACTTGAGTAAGAAGTTTACTGAATGTGAATCTCGATATTCAATGCTCGAAAAAACTTGTTGCGCGCTAGCCTGGGCCGCCAAGCGTTTGAGGCAATACATGTTGAACCATACAACCATGCTCATCTCGAAGATGGATCCTATCAAATACGTATTTGAAAAGAAGGCATTATCGGGGAGAATTGCCCGTTGGCAGATGGTTTTGACCGAATACGACATCCAGTATGTCTCACAGAAGGCTATAAAGGGGAGTGTATTATCGGAATACTTGGCAGAGCAGCCTATTGAGGACTACCAATCGATGAGGTTTTATTCTCCTGACGAGGATATCATGTACCTAAAGATGAAAGATTGTGAAGAGTCGTTGCCAGACGAAGGACCAGAATTGGGTTCCAAATGGAAGTTGATCTTTGATGGAGCTGTAAACGCCTACGGTAGCAGAATAGGGGCAATCATCACTACTCCACACGGGTCGCACATCCCGTTTACTGCTCGATTGACCTTTCCAGTTACCAATAATGAAGCCGAATACGAAGCTTGTATCATGGGGCTTGAAGAAGCCATTGATTTGCGAATCAAAAATCTGGATGTATACGGAGACTCGGCTCTGGTGGTGAATCAATAAAAGGAGAGTGGGAGACACGTCAGCCTAATTTGATACCATACATGAATTACGCGAGGAGATTGTTTCCCTTCTTTGACAAGGTTGAGTTACATCATGTGCCGCGAGCAGAGAATCAGATGGTTGACGCCCTGGCCACATTGTCTTCCATGTATAAAGTCAACTTCTGGAATGAGGCTCCCAGAATTGTTATCTCTCGGCTTGACAGACCCGCTTTCGTATTTGCCATTGATGAAGCATCTGATCATAAACCATGGTAATTTGATATCCATAATTTCCTGAAAAGCAAAGAGTATCCGGCTGGGGCGTCTAGTCATGATCAGAAGACTCTCAAGAGATTGGCGGGTAATTTCTATCTGAATTCGGACGGTGTCTTATACAGGAGAAATCACGACTTGGTGCTACTACGTTGTGTAGACGAGAAAGAGGCGAAGCTGCTCATGGAGGAAATACATGAGGGAACATTTGGTACGCATGCTGGTGGGCACGCTATGACAAGGAAGCTGTTGCGGGCAGGTTATTACTGGCTAACTATGGAAACTGCTTGTTTCAAGTTTGCGAAGAGATGTCATAAGTGCCAAATCTATGCAGATAAGATCCATGTGCCTCCGAGTCCTCTGAATGTGATGTCGTCTCCATGGCCATTCTCAATGTGGGGAATCGATATGATTGGAAAGATCGAGCCGACGGCTTTTAACGGACACCGGTTCATTTTGGTAGCAATTGATTATTTTACCAAATGGGTGGAAGCGGCATCCTATGCTAATGTGACCAAGCGGGTGGTAGCCAGGTTCATCAAGAGAGATATCATTTGCAGATATGGAATCCCCGAGCGGATAATTACCGACAACGGATCGAACTTGAATAACAAAATGATGAAGGAGCTGTGTCAGAGTTTTAAGATCGAGCATCACAACTCTTCCCCTTATCGACCCAAGATGAATGGCGTTGTTGAAGCGGCCAATAAGAATATAAAGAAGATTGTTCAGAAGATGGTGGTGACCTATAAAGACTGGCATGAGATGCTACCTTTCGCTTTGCACGGTTATCGTACGACGGTACGCACATCAACCGGGGCAACCCAGTTCTCGTTAGTATATGGAATGGAAGCAGTGTTACCACTGGAAGTTGAGATTCCTTCCCTGAGAATATTACGAGATGTCCAACTGGACGAGGCAGAATGGGTGAAAGACAGGTTGAACCAGCTGAGTTTAATGGATGAGAAGAGGCTAGCCTCTCTAGCATATGGTCGGTTGTACCAAAGCCGAATGAAGAAATCATATGATAAGAAGATACATCCTCGGAGCTTTCAGACAGGCGACCTTGTGCTAAAGAGGATTCTCCCACCACAGGCAGATCACAGGGGCAAGTGGACCCCCAACTACGAAGGGCCATACGTTGTCAGAAAAGTCTTTTCAGGAGGAGCTTTGTTGTTGTCCACCATGGACGGTGAAGACTTTACGTCACCTGTGAATTCGGACGCAGTTAAAAAATACTTTGCTTGAAAGTGACCCGCTGGACAGAAAAAAAAGAGTCCAGGCAAAAATGGGGCATCCTGGCGAACCAAAAACAGAATGAAAGGTTCGGGCAAAAGTTAGGGATAAAATTGAAAAATGTACACCCGCGAAGTTGAAAACCTACACTGGGCGGCTTCGGCAAAAAAGGGTATCCCGGTGAACTGAAAACCCGTAAAGGGCGGTTCACGCAAAAGTTAGGGATTTGAAAAGCAAATGACTGCGGTCCGAATTTGATACTGCGGTGCGCATTGGTGCGGAAGAATATACTTGAGGGGTCGATTATCAAATACAATTTCTTCGGAAGTGTGGATACCGGGAGAGCACTAGAGTCAGGCGAGTCATAGGAGGATCAGCTCATGATGTTCGTCTGCATCCCGTTGCCGACATGTGTACAAATTTGATTTGTCATTATATTTATGCTTCTTGTGCATACTTGTATATTTGTTGTGCGTAGCTTCCTCTTTTTAGGAGTTACATCCCGTGTACAAAACTCCGCCCATTTAGGGGCCCAATCAATAAAACATGTTATTCAGTATTTGATGCTGGTTCTTTACTGTTTTGCACATGACAAACGCCAAGGTTTAATAAAACAAGCAAGTGTATAACGTCGCTGGCCCTTGCCAATAATTGCTAAAACTTTGAATTGACTAATGTCACGAACACTAACCTGAATAGATTCGGTTGCATAAACTTGTCTTGTCTCGTTTGTGGTGTTGCAGGGTTCTTGACCATAGGAAGTGGGCGATCGAAAGACTGTAGTACTGACCAGAAGCTCGTAACGGAAAGACTCGATCCCCATGCAGGTCGCGCTTCTGAGATGACAATGTTCCTTACTGAAGAAGGATCAAATTCCCTAACTAGTCGTAGCTTATCCAAAGGGCCTGCTCCAGCAGGGTTGTTTACTCTCAACAGAATTGATGATTCCGAGATCAAAGGCTGTATTCAGACAGTATGGTGTCCCCCAGAAGGATCCCCCATCCCGGGCGGAGTGGTTTAGCCTCAGAAGATTAATACTTCCAACTTGTGAGCTGTACCCAGACAATCTACTCTTCCCGGTAGAGATTCCCTTCTCAGTAGGGTCATTTATTCTCCCCAGCGAAGCCAGTTGATTTTCCCCAAGAGAATCGCTTCGTCCCCCGCGGAGTTCTCTTTTCAGCAAGTGCTTTCTTTCCTCCCAGTGGAACTTAAAGGTTAAAGCTCTCCCCGACAGAGTTGATTGTGTGTCCCGACATTTATTTTGTCGGAATACCGTGTGATACCCGTTCACTCCCCAGCAGAAGTCCAATCATGATTGGCGCATTCAGTTATTCTCAGCGAAGTTGGCTTCACTCTTCCAGCATTTATTTTGCTGGAATAATTCTGTGACGCCTGGTTATCCCCAGCGGAGTTGGCATTGTCTTCAGCATTTATTTTGCTGAAGCGGTTTTCTGTATCCCAGCAGTTCGAGTCTGCATTTGCATCGGCATATAGTGTCATGTTTGCATCCGCCCAAATAAAAAACGCGTAGCATTTCCATATCGAATGGAGCATTATGCCATTGTCAAACATATGCATTTTGAAACATAAGCCAGGTTGGTTAACCTTTTGTTTTCAAGTGTTGTTTCCCTTGCAGGTGGAGGGAGCTCTTGCTCAAATTAATTACCAAACATTCAAGGTCTCGGCGTGAGACATGTTCGTTTTGTCATTATTCCCCACAGAGTTGCTTGTTTAAGTTTCTCTTACCCCTCCAGCGGAGTATTTCTTCAAGGTTGTTGTTAGGTCGTTATCAAAAGATTTCGTGAATCGATTTTTGGAAGTTGCCGCCTATGTTGAAGTAGGTGTCTGGCAGTGTGGATTCAGAAAATCCCCAGTAGAGTTCTTCTCAGATTTGCTGCCATGTCAGCACTGAAAATTGGAAGACTAGACTCATATTGTGTTACCCATGTGATTGATGGAGCTAGCTGCTGCAAAGATAGGCAGAGAAGTTGTATCAGGGTGTTTACCCGTAGCAAAGGCGGAGTTATTTTCCTGTATTCGGCAGAGTATTTCCCGTAGCAAAGGCGGAGTTATTTTCCTGTATTCGGCAGAGTATTTCCCGTAGCAAAGGCGGAGTTATTTTCCTGTATTCGGCAGAGTATTTCCCGTAGCAGAGGCGGAGTTATTTTCCTGTATTTGGCAGAGTATCTACCCGTATCAAAGGCGGAGTTATTTTCCTGTATTTTACAGAGTATCTACCCGTAGCAGAGGCGGAGTTATTTTCTTGTATTACCCGTAGCAGAGTCGGAGTTATTTTCCTGTATTTGACAGAGTATTTCCCGTAGCAGAGGCGGGGTTATTTTCCTGTATTTGGCAGAGTGTTTACCCGTAGCAAAGGCGGAGTTATTTTCCTGTATTTGGCAGAGTACGTACCCGCAGTGGTGGCGGAGTCATTTTCCCGTAATAATGACAAAATTTTCCCGCAGTGATGGCGGAGTGATTTCTCGTAGTGATGGCAGAGTGATTCTCCTGTATCAGTGGCAGGGTCATGTTTTGTTGACAAAAGTACTTCCCCTAGTGAAGTCAATAAGTTCATTCCAATATTAACAAGATAATGTTCCCCAAGCAGTTGTGCAGTTTATTTCTGCAGTTGGCAAATTTCCGGGTTCTTAGTATTCAACCGTCTCGTACCTCGAATGTTTGAAGGTTGTTCACTCTTCACTCAGTCGGGTCCAAGTCGTTTGAATAGGGGCAGATGTTGCACCTTAAAATTTTCTCAACTTATTTCACTTGGTTTATGTCTCATAGCTTTAGCATTTGCATATTAGGTCATGTACATAATTAATTCATCTGCATAGCATAGTATGGGCAAGTCATCCAACAAGGGACCAAGTACCATTCTTATCTCTATGAGCATATCAAGAGGTTCTTATTCAAATTCAATCTCAGCCAAGTCATCATAAAGAAATTGAAATCTGAGAAGTTAGTGAACCAAGTAGTGGATCTATCTCCTATCTTGAGGGTATTTGAAGATCATCAAAGAAGTTGTGAGCTTTGAATTGAGGTCATGGAGGGTATGTAGACATCATGGAAGACCTAGAGGGTCATTTTGAAAGTGAGACAAGTTATTGATGTGATTACAAGAGCTGCAGTTGAAGGCAGTCAACTAGGGTTTCATCTGGGTCAACCCTAGGTCAAATGCTTGATTGAAGGGCATCAAGGCCTGTTTGGAAGATGTGGGATACCTCATTTTACATGTGGAGATGAATTTGGTGTTGTGCCAAGGAGAAATCAAAGGAAATCAAGAAGAAGAGAGGTTTCTAAATTAGGGTTTCTGTGTAAAATCCCCTAGTTTAGGGTAAACTTCCAAGCAAGATAATTCAAAATGCAAGTCTCAAATGGATCCTTGGCCAACATGAAACTTGTATAGGATCTCAAGACCTTTAATTTGAGTGGTGGAAGACATCAAGGAGATTTATAGAACTCAAGTTATGGTTCTTGCAAGTTACAGGTCATCTGAGGACACTGAAATTTGTCTGTGAAAGTTACTTGACTTCCAAGCAACTTTTACCCCCCAAGTAGTTTTCAAATGGATTTATGGCCAACATGAAAGTTGTTCCTCATGATCTTAGATTTCTAGAAAGGTATGGTATGCCTTCATATTATTTCTAGAACTCTACTTATGATCTTGGCAAGCCAGGGGTATTTTGGGAAAGTGGAATTACAGGTCATTTCAAGCATATGCCCAAAACTCCTATTTCCAAATTTCAAATGAAGAAATGTTCAACATCAAACTTGCTCCAAATGTCATTTTAAGTCTAGAAAAGTGTGTGTGGCAAGTTGGAAATGCATGGAACTTAGACTTGCAAAGTTGACCAATTATAAAAGGAAAAAATACCTTTTTAATGACCAAAATTGTGATTTTTTTGATACAAAAGTAAAACCAAGCATATGACCAACCATTTTGAAGATAAATTGCATTTTAAGATCATTGGCAATATTAGTTTTTTGGTTTGAAGTCAAGAAATTGGAATTATCATAAGTTGCTTGTATGAAAAGATACACTTGCCAAATCAAGCTAAGACCAAGGTGCAAGGCAAGGGATGGTTTCTACATTCTCTAATTGTCATGAAAGGAGAAATTCAAGAGATTTTGAGGGGCTGTAACAAGGCAATGCAGAGTTGGTTTTTCCACTTGACCATTTTCATTTTCTCATGCAATGATATGAATAACTTCTCATGGGATTAATCTAGCTTCTTCTAGAACTTTCCATCATCATCTATATAAACCCTAGAGCTGATCCATGAAGGGGTTGCACTTCATTTTGATCCAAAACACATAGTTTCACTCCATCTTGCATTTTTGCAAATTCATTCAAAACTTCTCAATTCTTCATCATTCATTCAATTTTATGATCCAATTCAATTCAATAATCATCCCTGAGTAGATTGCAAGCAAGATTTGAAGAGGAAATTGCAAGAATCGTGCTATGCAATCTTCTTTCATCCAAGTGCAATTGAAGTTGGTTATGGTGATCCAAGTAGTTTGAGCAAGAATTGTTGCATACAGAAGAAAGATTATAGCACACTGAGTGATCTTGGAGCATTGCAAGCTGTGGATTGAAGAGGATCCTCATCTGTTTTCAACTTTTTACCAGGTTAGTTTTTCTCACATTTTGGCTCGAATTAGGTAGCATGATAGAGATTTGTTAGGTTAAACATGGTTTAGATGGTTAGATGATTGATTCTGGAGCTCTAGGCAAGGTTTCATGAAGGTTGACATGTGAGTGCTGTAACACCCCACTTTCCCAAATTAAATAAAATATGAATATTAAAATAATAATCAGAGTTTTCACCAAAAAGTGGGATATCACATCTCCAAATTTTATAAAAATACTTTATTCATTCTTTTCAAAATAATACAGCGGAATTTGTTTCATAAAGTAAAATACATCAAATTCATGATACGACACAGGAAAAAGAAATAAGTTCAACATAGACACAACAAAACACCCAAGTCCCGTGCTACGTATCAGAACATCCTAGACTCGACTGGCACACCACCATCCAAGCTATCTAAGTACCTGGATTATCTGTACTTCCGGAGAAGCACAGACACAACAACAGCAAAGGGGTGAGAAATCATGATCAAAATATAATGGTAATGTAATACATGTAAATAAGGCAGTAATACACACCAACACATCAACTATTCACCCCAACAACACCATATAACGAACCTACTGTTCAAATTACAATATAACATATTATAATGCAATTATGCAACACAACACCATGTATGCGGTACCGACTCATTGGTTCATTCAATCGAACCTGGATAGATCACTTACGCTCCTCCTGAGACATGATCTATCCCTCACCATTCTCCACAAAGGAGTACGGATGAATCACTTACGCTCCTCCTGAGACATGATTCATCCCACCAAAACACCATGATATGCACACACCAATGCATAACTATCATAATTAGGCACTCAAAGTGCACACGATCCTCCTGATCATATCGTCATACATCAATGCATATATGTACAGATATAACATACACCAACACCGTATAGATCAATCAGATAGTAAACAACTTCATACTATAACACCAGATATAACCACATCCCAACACTCGGGAACGCACGATCCTACTGATCACTACATATATATACAATAACTAATTGTTCACCAACAATATCAAGGAAAACGAGTACCATCACCAAGTAAACAAGTTCATACTTTATCACCAAGATATAAACACATCCCACCACTCGGGAATACACGATCCTACTGATCACTACACCATGCTCTGCATGATTCATACACCAACTAACTATCCATTTAAATAATTAGTAACGGAAATCACATACTATCACCGAGTACTCACTCTATACCACTCAATCATCTCCCCTATAATCAACAAAGTCCAAGGGCACTACACTCTTAGCGCACACAGCATAACAGCATAGAAAAACCACATTCTGCTACGCTCGCTACACCCTCGCTAGGCAAACAGAACCTACTGGACTCACTCGCTACCTCACTCGCTTGGCAAGCACCTAGCGAACGCTCGTTGCCTTCTCGCTAAGCGAAGTGCTAGCGAGTTGCCTGCGACTTCTCAAGTTCTCACAGTTCAGAATTTTCACTCTTCTCCGATTCAAGCCTATTCTATAACATCCACTTCCTATACTATCCGTATTACGACCAATGCATATTAGACTTATCAATCTTCCTATAATTCTACTCCAGATCAACATTACGGCACACTACCGGCACTTTAGAGTTACTCTGAACCTTACTCAAACCAAACCAACACCAACAGTCAATCAACAATGGTAACATCAAACATCCGTACATCATCATATACATATTATTCCAAAGTCAACACTTAAACAATCTATCGACACATCAAAAAGGTCACACAGAACTTCCCTAAAACCGTAAACCCAACCTATACGCCAAATTAACCAAAAACAACAATTCACCAACAATCAACATATTTCAATCCATCAACATCAACATAACTCAACAATCAATAGCATGTCAATATAAAACTTCATCAATTTCATGTCCTTTCATTTCTGTCGAACCTTACACTTACATTAACATTTTTCTCATAAACATTGTCGAAGTGTTTTATTATTTAGTATTTTCTTTAAAGTAAAATTTAGCACATGTCCTAGGATCAATCTGATCGATCCTGTGAGTCACCAAAGTTAGATTTGGAAGATCAACGGTTGTTTTCCAATTTTCACGAGAAACAATTCTATGTAAAAAGGAAAAGAAAAGTTTTTGCAAGTGTTTGAATGGTATTAAAGTTTCCCAAGGTTACTCATTAAACATCAAGAAACTTGTATCAATGAAATATCTCAAGTTAATTGGTTTGAAATCTCATGATTGTCATGTCTTGATGCAACAACTTCTACCAGTGGCATCCTACCAAAAAATGTGAGAGTAACTATCACCAGATTGTGTTTGTTCTTTAATGTCATATGTAATAAAGTTCTTTATTTCAAAAAATTAGATCAATTAGAAGATGAACCTGCCATAATCTTGTGTTAATTGGAGATGTATTTTCCTCCATCGTTTTTTGACATTGTGGTTCGCTTACTTGTTCATCTAGTTAGAGAAACCAGAATTTGTGGCCTAGTTTATTTAAGGTGGATGTATCCAATAGTGCAATACGTGAAGATCTTTAAAGGATATACGAAGAATCATCACCGAGCGGAAGCTTCGATTGTTGAAAGGTACATCACAGAAGAAGCTATTGAATTTTGTACAATCTAATTGTCGGAAGCAGAGTCTATAGGAATTCCAAAGTCTCGTCATGTTGACACTAAAGGTAGAGGTATTCCAGGTTTAAATGTTAATTCAATGGATCGGGATGTAGTTATTCAGGCACATTTCTATATACTGAATAATCTTGAAGAAGTTCAACCTTACGTGGTTACTCACAAAAGGCTCTTGAAGAAAAAAATATCCACGAATGAGTGACAAGTTGTTATTGATCGAACATAACAAGAAATTCCTAGATTGGTTTAATAAAGGGACACCAAAAGATCATAGTGCATCCGAGATAATTAAATGGTTATCGTTCATGCCAAAATTTAATTTGATAACTTGGACTACATATCACATTGGTCATTATACCTTTTATACAAAATCAAAAGATAATCGTATTACAATGCAGGTTGAGGTCGAATCCATGTATTTCTCTAGCTCAAAAGATAAGAATCTAATATTGGCATCTAATGCGTTCTATGGTGTCACTGAGGAGATTTAGGAGATTGATTATGTTATCTTTAGAGTGCCTTTATTTAAATGCAAGTGGGTTCCCAATAGTATTAATGGTGTACAAAATGATGACTTAGGATTCACCTGGGTTGACCTTGGCAAGGCAAGTTATATGAATAAACCATTCATCATGGCTTCACAAGCAAAACAAGTTTTCTATGTGACCAACCCTTCGGACGCATCGGAGAAATGGTCAATCGTTCTCTGAGGAAAAGACATTCCTAGTAGTGATGAAAGTTTTGATATTCCTTCTACTCCTTCTTACACAATAAAAGTTCCTACCACTTATGATGAAGTTTATAAAGATGATGTGCATGATATTCGTATTGCTCATAATGAAGGCATATGGGAAAACTAACAAGTAGTTAGTATTTTATTCTTTATTCATAATTTAATTAATGTAAGTCATTATTTCTAAGTATATTTACTAACAAGTATGATTATTTGAAAATGTAGGTGTTTAAAGTCAATACATCAAGAGATAAGACACAAGGAGACAAGGCAGGCTTGTATGCAATATTTGATAATAACCAGACATATAGCCAAGCATATATAAGTTCTGACTGACCATGCTTTGATACGAGGTTGATAAACCAGAACTTCTGATACTCAAGACAAAGTCAATTCTGAAATACTTTTGCAACCATAAAAATAATTTTAATAGTATAAAATTTAGGGGGGGCTTACAAACTTCACTTTGATGTTTTTATATGATTTAACCAATTAAAAAATTTTCATCAAAATACATGGTTTTGTCATCATTAAAAATGGGGAGATTGTTAGAACAAGATTTGGTTATGCATCTGGCCTTTAGTTTTGATGATAACAATACATTATTTCTTAGAGAATAATTTTGTACCTTAATGGTTTTGTCTAGTGTGTAGATTTTGCTAACACGTTCTGGCTCTGAAGAATTTGCATCTGGCATCATCAGATTTGGCACTCAACACACTCTGCCTCTGAAGAAATACAAAGTGCGCTTCACAAAATTACGTCAAATTCTGAAATGCTCTTAGACAACGGTTTTGATGAACATTTATGCTAAAGCTTATGGATGTGACAAGACTTTGAAGACAAGGTTTTAAAGCTTCTTTCAACTACTCTCTTGATCCTTCTGAACATATTTCAACAACATTTACTTAGAAGCCTCTGAATATTAGAAGATAATATCAAAAGGTTTTACGTTAAAAAAATAGTACACAGTACAAGATCAAATATTATATCCGCTATGTTGATTTCATGGAGTAAGAACTGTACTATTGTACCATTTTGTCTCCCACCTTTGCAGACCGTTATGCAAGATGACAGTTCATTTATGAAGATGTTCATTTTACCCTCCAATGATCTTTTCATGCCTATATAAAAGAGACTCTGAAGAATGAATGAAGTTGTTATTCCCATTACACTACCCTATCTCACAACGCTTTTGCTGAACATACTATTATTGTGAATATAGATAGAAAATACACATAGATTTTTTGTTCGTTATTGTATGATATTTTCATTGTACTTAAACTTTGTGGGTTTGGGTGCTAAAAAGTTTTAATCTAGAAACCCAATTCAAACCTCAATTTCTTGTGTTTCTTGCCACCTTCAATATGTTGATGACAATAATGTAAATTTGTAGATTTTGTTTTGCCACAATGTAAATTTGTAATTCCATATAAAAAAGGAATACCAATTTTCTTATTTGTTTCTGATTCGGTATTCTATGTTAATATGGTATTCTATAACAACTTTATAGTTTCTGCATGGGTACAAAGTGATACAGGTCTGCCAGTAAAATGAGAAAAAAATTTAAATAGCAATAAAATTGATTAAGTCTCTCGTTTAAAGTCAAAAACTAATGTACAAACATAGCTTATTATCTCAGTTATTGAATAAAACCGAGAGGTATGTTGCACTTGCTAGTTAGTTTTAAAAATAAAAATATGTTGTTGCTAGGAATCGAACCATTGACCTTTTTTATTTTAACCTTGACTTTATAAAACCGAGGGATAAAGTTCTCACTTTTCATGTCACTCTTCGTTACCTCTATATTGTAACTGAGGTAAAATCCATTTCGCGCCCAACATTATATGTGTTATTTGTGAGTCTGGGTATGTTCCAGTTAGTACATGCTACATTTACTCCTTTTATATGCAAACGAAAAGTTCAACGGTTGAAATTAAATGTTAACAAAACTATTAAATAAATAAAAAAAGAAAAGAAACTTGTTCATCTTCTCCTTTGTGACATTTACAAATTTATCTCTTCTCTCCAACATTTATCTGGTCTCTTCATCTATCTCTACAATATTTTTGTTTCACCTCCTTCAAACATAATTGTATCACCGGACATCATTGTATCACTGTCGCTGAACATTATTGTTAATCACTACATGGTTGTCTCATAATAAGACCGTCGTCGTACATTCTGTTTCGCCGTCTTATAACCGAAAATAACATATCATCATTTGTTTCTCACCATCTTATAACCGAAAACCGACTAAAATTGATTCTGATTTTGCAAAACATGAAAGAATATAATGATAGTTTGAGTGATAACTGAATTAAATCGTCAGACACGACGATTGTGAGGCAGTGATTGCTGACAAATTCCAGCAGCGGTGATACGGTTATGGCTAATAGAGATGAAACGAAGTTAAGATAACTGAATTAAATTTTCAATGGCAATGACTTTATTTGTTGTAATTTCTGGTGAATTTCGGCAACTGAGTTGTAGAGAAAGCAAATTACAATGTATGAATTGCAGACAAAGTAAACATTGTTTCATAATAAAGTTGAGAAAATTTGATTAATTTCATACTTTTTATCTATTCATACACAATCGCACAAAGAGTTTATAAGTTATAACTCAATTTGAATTTGATAGGTTGAGCAGAAAAGATGGATGAGATAAAGAGAAAAGAGAAAGGAATTAGAGGAAGAAGCACAAAGAAGATGTTTTGTTTTAATTTTAATTTTTTTATTAAATAAATACTTAATTGTAATCTCAACCCTTAAATTTTTTTCCACATGTCATATATCAATTAACCTAAAAGGAGTAAATGGAGCCTCTAGTAACTGGAGCATACTCTGACTCGTTATTTGTAGTGTGCGTGTGTGTGTGTGTGTGCGCGCGCGTGCGTGCATGCTTAAACGTCTATAGTGGTCCCTTAATTCTTCAAAACGTATCATCTTAGTCCTTTTTGTCTAATTAGCGACGAATTTTGTGATTGTTTTTTGAGTTTTTATGTCGTTAATTAGGAGAAAAAGCGGAAAAGACTAAATGACACGTTTTAAAAAGTTAAGTGAGCAATATAAACCTTTGATAAGTTAAAAAAGCAAAATGAACTCAAAGGTTAACATAAGGATATATATATATATATATATATATATATATATATATATATATATATATATATATATATATATATATATATATATATATATATATATATATATATATATATATATATATATATATATATATATATATATATATATATATATATCTTAGGTTGTAGTTCTCTTAAATTTCACTTGCCTAAAACAACACACCTAGAACCCTAACAAAGTTTATCATCTCCATTAACAATGATAGTTCTAAACATATATCATCCTCAACTCATTCGCCATGATATTGTAACTCCATATTCGTATCTTCTCCAACTCATAAAAAAAGAAAGGAAAAATGAAGATGATATGTATTTAGGGCTCTTGATTGATACTTGCAACAATAAAAGATTGAAATCATTTATTTGACTTCTTCTTCACAAATATGGTATGTGAAACATCACTACTAAAGGTTTAGTATTGTTGTAGTTGAAAGCTATATGTTGTTATTAATATTGAAATATTATTTTTGTGATTCTTTGTGCACCTCTCATCTTGTTTCGTCAAACATGTAAAGAGGACATTAGAGTGAAAAAAATAAAGTTGAGTTTATTATATCTAATATCGATTATTTGTTTCATTAACCCCTCTTTGAACATATAATCTATTAAATTTATTTTAAAAATAATAATATGAAAAATTATGTATTATTTGAAAAAACATCTTACACTAATCAATATTTTTCGAACATTCTGTAACATTATTTTCAAATTATATGTTCAGTTAGGATTTTATTAAAAAATTAAATCCATAGTAGATACAATAAAATCAATTGTACATTTTTTCTCGGTTAAAAGACATTTAAAAATTCCAAAAAGTTATCACTGGAGATCAAACACATGACCATTACACCTTGTCAGTTGGTGGACTTGCAACCAAGAGGTAAAGTGGCGCATTTTTAATGACACACATTGTTACCTTGCATATGAAACCCAGGCAACACCTCATATCAAATCAAGGTTAAAGGTGTTTTTCATAGTAGTGTCTCCAAATCACCTAGTATTACTTCTATCAGTCCAAGTGATAAAAAGTAAATCTTTACAAATTCAACTAAGAAAAATGTCTATTTCACTAGGAAGAATAGAAAGAATAATTCTCCTAAAGTGATTTGTGATTATTGTGTTGAAAGAGTCAAATTAAGCCTCTATGTTATATTAGAAACGTAATAGTCCTTAATGGTCTCATGATATGGATTTTTCAAGGTCCTTGTACTAACACTCAAGGATCCAACATAAGTTAGGTATATAAATTACCTTGTTGACTCCATGCATGAATGTCGTACATCTACAAATATGATGAAGTTCATATATAGTGATTGTTCAAGACATATGAAGGGAGACACATCAATTTTTATCCACTTTATTCATAAAGAGAGCAACTACAACACTTATGAGGACGATAATCAAGGTAATATTCTAGATGAAGGTAATGTAAGAAATCCATCAACAATCATTATAAATGGTGTTTTTTTGTTAAAGGGATTAAACATAATCTCTTAAGCATTAGTCAATTATGAGACAAAGGTTATTTTATCACTGTTGATACCTTAAATTGTATAAAGCTAATAAGGAAATAATGTTTAAGATTTCTAGAATTGATAATGTTTATATGTTGAACATTGATGGTGTCTCATATAGTGGCACCAAATATTTAGTCATTCGGAGGAAAAACTCTTGATTGTGACATACACGTTTAGGTCATGTTCATTTTGATTTGATTAATAAGATATCATCCAAGAATCTAATAATTAGTCTACTTTAAAAAAATTCAAAAGAGACGATATGTGATGATTGTAAAATGAGAATGAAAACAAAAGTGTCTTCTAAACTAAAAAGTGTGTTTTAATAGCTAAACCTCTTGAGCTTCTCCATCTATATCTCTTTGGACCCTCAAGGACTAACAATCTAGGAGAAAATTACTATGACTTTCTAATAGTAGACGATTACACTGGATATAGTTGAACTCTATTCTTAGCTCATAAGGAAGAAAATTTTGAAGCTTTTGTTAGATTTTCCAAGTTTGTCCAAAACCAATTCAATTTGAAGATAAAATATTTAAGAAGTGATCATGGTAGTGAATTTATTAATCATAATTTGAAAACTTTTGCAACGAAAACGGTATAACCTACTGTTGGAAAATAAGTGTAAGTTGTGTGGAGAAACAAGTGTGAGTTCTAAGTCCCACATTGCTTAGAAAAGTGGAGGTTAAGCACTTTATAAGTAAGAGGACCCATACACCTATCATCTTAAGGTTTTGGGTGAGCATGTGGTGTCTCTCTCACTTGTTTGGGTAAGTTTTTGACCTTTAGGTGAGTGTTTCACCTAATGTGTATGCTTCCTCCAATGATGACACATTAGTGGTATAAGAGCCTGGTTCGAGTAAGGGAACGGCTCCTTGTGTCGAAAGTCTTTCTAACATTGTGGTTAGGAGGCATGTTTCGTTGAAGTGTCCAAGATGATATAAGGGTGTCTCTCAACGACAGTACAACCATGTGGATGAAAGATCTTCCGCTTGAGGGGGAGCATAGTGGATGGACTCACACTTGAGGGGGAGATTGTTGGGAAATAAGTGTGATTTGTGTGGAGAAACAAGTGTGGGATCTAAGTCTCATATTGCTTAAAAAAGTGGAGGTTAAGCACTTTATAAGTAAGAGGACCCATACACCTATCACCTTAAGGTTTTGGATGAATATGTGGTGTCTCTCTCACTTGCTTGGGTGAGTCTTTGACCTTTAGGTGAGTGTTTGACCCAATGTGTATGCTTCCCCCCATTGATAACCCATCTTCTACAACTTCTCATGTATACGCACTCCACAACAGAATGATGTTGTAGAGTGTAAAAATCGTGTTTTAGAAGAATTAGCATGAACTATAATAAATGAGATAGGTCTATGTAATTACTTTTGATTGTTGCAGTTAACACCGTATGTCACGTATTAAACAGGGTGGTCATTAGACCTATTATTGAAAAAGACTTCATATAATAAGTTACTTAAAGGTAGAAAGCTAAATATTTTTTATTTTTCGCGTTTCCGATTATAAATGCTTTATTTTGAACAATGATAAAGACAAGATATGTAAGTTTGATGCCAAAGATTAAGAAGGAATATCTCTAGGGTATTCCTCATCAACTAAAGTCTATAAGGTTTTCAATAATATATCTTCTATTGTTGAAGAGTCTATGCATGCAACTTTTGATAAAACCAAACCTTAAGAGATTGAGTGATATTTCTTCCAGTTCTTATGTTTCATGTATAATCACGAAATAATTATTCAAGAATGATGATCCAAAAATGGATCATCTTAAATGTAAAAACATTAAAGTTGTGTTAGCTCCCAAATTCGACACTGACTTGAGTTGCTAAAACACTGAGACATAATTAAAGTCTAAGTTAAATGAAGCAAAGAGGTTTTGACAGCCTCTAAGGAATTTTTCTAAAGTTGAACGGTCGAAATAACTTAGAAGAATTAAGAAACCTAAAGTTATGAGCATTTCGACCGTGTCAGAGGTCATTCGACTGAAATTCCGCAAATGGCATTGCTACGTCGTTTTTGAAATTCAAAAATTGGAGGGAGGAGTTTTGGTTCATAAGACACGTGGCGAATTCTAGAGCGGGAGGTTACATGCAAATGGCACTTGTTAGATTGAGGAGATACTAGGAAGTTATTAGCGGTCAATTATTAGCATTATAAATAGGGATTTGTTAGCCAGATTTCTGGGGTGTTTTACCATTTGTACAAAGTAACTCCAATCAAATTTACTCAAAGTACCCGAGTGTGAGAAAAGAGTATTTTTCACGGAGAATGTACGTTATGTAAAATCACCAACTTTTCAATAAAGTCTTTTACAATTTCAGCAACATTTACATTTCCTCTGTCGAACCACTTGTGTAAGTGTTACATTTTGCCTTTTACCTTTCCTGCATCTTTTACTCCAATTCCTTCTTTCCTTTAAACTTTTTACCCTTTTCGAACAGCCTTTTTTACAAGTCTTTAATAGCATTTCCTTTAAGTTTATGCACTTTAAAATATCCAGTCAAAGTCATTTTCATTACAAGCACATTTACCGATTCGTTATCACAAGTACTTTAAATTTAATTCTAAACGTAGAATACTTTAGCACATGTCCTAGGATCAATCTGATCGATCCTGTGAGTCACCAAAGTCAAATTTGGAAGATCAGCAGTTGTTTTCCGATTTTCAAGGGAAACAAATTGGCACACCCAGTGGGACGGTGCTAAATATCCCCGCGATTTAGAATCAAAGAGTTCTCATTCACAAGCTTTAATAATCTTCGTAGAAAGTAAGTTATATGTTACTAAGAAGTGGTAGAATTACCGCTGCTAACGAAGAAAGACGAACAATCCTTAGGAATATGGCGACGGAAACGAACCAGCCAAACAATCCTAACCCACAAGTCCAAGATTATGGCGAAGGAACCAGTAACCACATGGTCTCACCGCCTATACCATCGACAGGAGAGCAAGTAGCGCCTCCCGTAAGGTCAGAACAAACCGTCGCCCCAGTAGGATCTGGGACAACGATAGTTAGGCCTTACACACAACCCGTATTGGAGTATATTGGGCCACCAGTATCGAATCCCCAAACTCCAATAGCAGGACCATCATTGTCAAGACAGTTTGCCCCTCTTGGTCTTTCGCAGTTGCCAAGGAATCCCCCGTATGGGATGCCAATGACTGTAATGCAGGGGCTGCAAAATGCGCCCCCGATATTTTCTGAGCACACAATGGCGTCACCTTTACAAGGATCAGGACCTGGTTCAAATATTGGTCAAAAACCTCAGAGTTTAAGTCTAGGATACTCGACTCAAGGTCCCAATTTAACCAATACGTTTGTTGCCTGTTTGAGGCAGCAGATGGATGAGAGTAACTTACAGATGGTTCAAACCCTCTCCCAGACTATGGGCGAGATCTTTCAGCCATTAATTCGAGACACAACTCACGCTAACCAACAACTGGCGACACAGTTAATACGTTTGACTGAATTTATAGGGGTACCTCTGTTAGAAAGAAACCAAGCCCCTGTGGAGAATATTCCACAACAAATTCCAAGAGTGGCGCCAGAAGCCAATTTAGAGAACCAAGGAGGAATAGGCCCTTATGTTGTCGAAACTCCTAGAGTCCAGGTTGAGAGAAACCCAGAAATAGTTATGGTAAATCGAAACCAGGATGCAGACAATATGGTCCAGCAAGTAAGACGCAACAACCTCGCGGTCGAAAATAATTTGGCTACGATGGTAGAAAGAATCATGACTCGAAATGGCCTAAACATTGGGTTTACTAGGCCAAATTATACTTCACCAATAGTCAACTACATCCTTCAAGCGGAATTACCCCCTAGGACTAAGGTGCCTAAGTTCACTAAGTTTTCAGGGGACACAACGAAGTCCACCGTTGAACACGTAGCACGCTATATAATTGAGGCTGGGGAGATAGCCAATGACGAAAGCCTTAGGATAAAATACTTCCCAAGTTCTCTTACAAAGAACGCCTTCATGTGGTTTACCACTTTACCACCAAGTACAATATGTAACTGGACGCAGTTAGAACGACTCTTCCATGAACAGTTTTACATGGGCCAGACGAAGATTAGTTTGAAAGAATTGGCCAGTGTAAAGCGTAAGTTTTCAGAGCCAATCGAAGAATACCTCAATAGGTTTCGACTACTCGAGGCAAGGTGTTTCACACAAGTGCCTGAACATGAGTTGGTCGAAATGGCAGCAGGAGGTTTAGATTACTCTATTAGGAAGAAATTAGATACGCAGTATCTAAGAGATATGGCCCAATTGGCCGACAGAGTCCGACAGCTAGAAAGGCTGAAAGACGAAAAGTCAAGATTTAACAAAAGCAAGAAAGTAGCTTTTGTCGAACTCAACGAAAGTAGCGAAGGGGTCTACGAAGAGTCCCCCTACTTCGAGGAGAGTGAAGTCGATCTTGCTGAATTAAAACAGGGCCCTCCATATTCCTGTCGAGTACTGGGCCCTCCTCAAGGAAAGGGTTTTGTCGAATCACAAAAGAACGACAGGTTCCCTAAGAAAACTTACACCTTTGACATCACGAAATGTGATGAAATCTTCGATTTACTAGTAAAATATGGGCAGATGATAGTGTCGCCTGGTGCTAAAACACCGCCCTTAGAGCAGCGAAAAAAGAGAGGTTTTTGTAAGTACCATAATTTTTTGGGTCATAAAACATCTCAATGTTTTCTTTTCAGGGATCTCGTCTAGAATGCGATACAGGAGGGACGCTTGAAGTTTGGAGATAAGGCAAAGGGCCTGATGAAGGTGGATGCTGATCCGCTGCAATTGACTGATGCTCTTTATGCTGAACCTATGGAAGCAAACATGATATATGCTACTGAGGGCATCGAGTTTTCTGTTAATATGATGGAGGTTACTGAGGACCTCATTTCAGCACCAGTGATGGCGAAATGCGTCATGGGTTTCGGTTTGGACGATACGGAAGTCACAGTCGAGAAGAATACTGGTCGAAACGATAGCAAGTCAAGTCTAAGGGTTCAAGATCATCCAAGTTACGCCATAGTAACCAAGGAAACAGCTGACCATTTCGTCAGAATGGACCAGGCCACTGAGGGCTTGGAAAGAATGGAGCTAGGCGGGACAGTCGAAGTCAATATGGTCGACATTAACCCATCAGAGACCATGGAAGAGAAAGAATCAAAACACCATGAGTGACGTAGCAGGTTAGCATACCCAAAGACAGAAGAGTCAATCGTTGGCTTTTTACATCGATGCAAAGACAGTGGATCGAGCGTGATGCTGTGCCCCAGGTGCAGCGCCATTTTCGATAGGAAAGCAGCAGAGAAGCTAGAGGGAGAACGTCGACGTCGTCTGAACAGAGGTGGCCATGGTTTTGATCAACGAAAGAGCTACCACAAGAGGACAGAAGACCAACGCTCTGAACCTCGAATCAGGCCACCAAGTGCTAGGCCCGCCAGTTTCAAACCTGTTGTCGATTCCGCTGATGGAAAGTGGAGGAAGCCTAATGAAGAGAGGGTGCAAGGGAAGCAAAGGTGGAAGAGCTTTGAAGTGAATCGAGGATCTTCGGTCTCCTACAGCAAGGAGTATCAATCCTCAAAAACAACGCACATATCTGAAAACTATAAGGGTAAGAATCCTATGACCAGGTCTCAATGGAGGAGAGAGCAAAGAAGAAGAAAGGCTCTTAGAGAAGAGATGGGGAAAAATCAGTCGAAGAACAGTTCAACCCCCCCCCCCCCCCCCCCCGGAAAAGAAGAACAGCAGTCGAAGATAGCGGAAAAATTACCAGTTGGGCGAAGGTTGTTTTCGCCTAAACAAGACAGACTGACGGAAGGGGACGAAGACATGACAGATAACTTTGACTCCGATGATTCTTTGGACCTGGTGGTCAACATGGTGTCGGTAATGCCCCGGGAGTTCAATAGGGTGTCAGAAGTCGAAGAACCAGGCGCAAACGCTGAGTGGGAAATGGCAGCACATAAACCTGTATGCTATTACGTGATGAGCAATGGTTGTGTCGAAGAGCAAAACGCGTTTTTCGAACGACCCACTGAAGAAATGAGGACCCACCTGAAACCATTGTATATTACAGCAAAAGTGGAGAACATCCCCATCAACAAAATACTGGTGGATTGTGGCGCTACGGTAAACCTGATGCCACATTCTTTGCTGACCAAAATAGGAAAGCATGACGCTGATACAAAGCCACATAATATGGTCTTGTCGAATTATGAAGGAAAAGTAGGAACCACCAGGGGGTGATTCAGGTGGATGTGACCGTCGGAACAATTACAAGACCAACGGTATTCATGGTGGTCGAAACCACGGCCAACTACAATTTATTGCTTGGCCGAGAATGGATACATGGCATTGGAGCAGTGCCATCATCGATGCATCAAAGGATTGCCATCTGGAGGCCGGATGGCATAGTTGAAAATATTGAAGCTGATCAAGGGTACTTCAGGGTGCCAAGAAGGAAAATAGATCAGTTCTAATTCGACAAGCACTTGGCCAGCATTAGCCCTTGTGCTCCAGCGGACTTTGAGTTCGCACCAAATGACGAGGTGTACTACTCACTATACCTCCACCCTGTCGACAGATTTCGTTGGGATAGGGAAATACCTGGGGAGAGACTCCCATACCTGGGGGCAGCCCCAGTTGACCCCACGGAATGGGGCAGTGAATTTGATGACTGAAGCAACGGTGCTGCGAAGAATTTCGGCCTATGTGGATGAAACTAAATTACAAACGGCCGCAATGGCCGCCCACGACAAAATGGCTGAAGAAGCCACCAAAATACAGCGGGAGAGCCAGAGGCTCCACGCCATTTATGATGACGAACCTCTGGGGTTCGAGAGAGATCCTTTGGGGAACGACATCAAAATGCTTGCACAGGATCCATTGGAGGAAATTGATTTAGGAGAGGATCCAACCAGGAGGCCAACATACGTTAGTGCTAACCTCGACCCTCAACTGAAGATCGAAGTCATCCAGTTGCTCCGGGAGTTTAAGGATTGTTTCGCCTGAGACTATGACGAAATGCCTGGGTTGCAAAGAGATTTGGTGGAACATAAACTACCAATAAAACCGGGAAAGAAGCCCGTCAAACAGGGCCCAAGGCGTTTTGCTCCAGAGATCATGTCGAAGATCAAGGAGGAAATCGAAAGGCTCCTTCGTTGCAGATTCATCCGCACAGCGAGGTATGTCGAATGGCTGGCCAACATTGTCCCAGTCATCAAGAAGAACGGTTCCTTAAGAGTGTGCATTGATTTCAGATATTTGAATTCAGCCACTCCCAAAGATGAATATTCGATGCCAGTGGCGGAAATGTTAGTTGATTCAGCCGCTGGCCATGAATACCTCAGTATGTTGGATGGTTATTCTGGATATAACCAGATATTTATCGCGGAAGATGACGTTCCCAAAACAGCGTTTCGTTGTCCAGGGGCCTTAGGCATCTATGAATGTGTAGTAATGCCATTTGGCCTAAAGAACGCTGGGGCAACGTACCAGCGAGCAATGAATTCTATATTTCATGATTTCATCGAATCTTTTATGCAAATATACATTGACGATATTGTGGTGAAATCTGTTTCAGGAAAAAGCCATTTGGGTCATCTGCGACAATCGTTCGCCAGAATGAGGAAGTTCGGCCTCAAAATGAATCTGTTGAAGTGCGCGTTTTGTGTACAGGCGGGAGACTTCTTGGGTTTCGTTGTCCATAAGAAGGGAATCGAAATCAACCAGAATAAGACGAAGGCTATTTTAGAAACTAAAGCGCCGTCGAACAAAAAGGAGTTGCAATCGCTGCTGGGGAAAATTAACTTTCTAAGGAGGTTCATCTCTAACTTAAGCGGCAAGACGCAAGCTTTCTCACCTTTGCTTCGAATGACTAGGGACAAATTCGAGTGAGGCAAAGAGCAGCAGGAAGCCTTCGACAAAATCAAAGATTACTTGGCTCATCCCTCACTCCTTTCGCCTCCGTGTAGAAGCAGGAGCATGCGATTATACATAGCAGCGTCAGATAGAACTTTAGGGAGCATGTTGGCTAAGGAGGATGAGAATGGCGCCGAAAGGGCTATTTACTACCTTAGTAGAGTTTTAAATGACGCAGAAACTAGATATAGTGAAATCGAAAAGCTATGTCTATGTTTATATTTCTCATGTACAAAGTTAAAGCAATATATTAAACCAGTAGATGTTTGTGTTTCTTCGCACTTTAATGTTATTAAACACATGTTATCAAAACCTATTTTGCACAGTCGAATTGGAAAATGGGCACTGGCATTGACAGAATATTCTTTAACTTATAGACCGCTAAAAGCAGTCAAAGGGCAAATAGTGGCAGACTTTATCGTCGACCACTCTATAAACGAAAATGCCCTGAATATAGTTGAAGTGAAACCATGGAAATTATACTTCGATGGCTCTAGCCACAAACATGGCACGGGTATTGGTCTGATGATTATTTCGCCAGATAAAATTCCAACAAAATTCAAGTATAGAGTCGAGGGTTTGTGTTCCAACAATGAGGCTGAATATGAAGCTTTAATAGCTGGACTTGAGATTTTGTTAGAATTGGGGGCTACCCAGGTCGAAATAATGGGCGATTCGGAATTAGTGATAAAACAGTTGACAAAGGAGTACAAATGCGTTAAAGAAAATCTCATCATGTACTTCGTAGTGGCCAATAGACTACTTAAAAAATTCAAAGCATCAACTATTCGACATATACCGAGAATACATAACCGAGTGGCCAACGATCTAGCACAGATTGCCTCGGGATATAGGGTCTCGAAGGAAGACTTGCAGGAAGTAATCGAAGCTAGAGGCAAGGTAGTGTCAGTTGGGTTGAAGCCATTAGACTTAGAGGCTACAAAGTTTGGATATATGGATGAAGAGACTTTCAAAGTCTTTACCATCGGAGAATTGTTGGACAAAGACTGAAGAAAGTCTTTAGTCGGATATCTCCAGAATCCGTCAATAGCCTCGGATCGAAAGATAAAATATCGAGCGCTGAGTTATATCTTGATGGGCAATGAATTGTTCAAAAAAAACCCTGAAGGAGTTTTGCTGAAATGCCTGAGTGAATCAGAGGCATACTTGGCTTTGTCAACAGTCCACAGTGGGGCATGTGGTGCACACCAAGTTGGCCATAAAATGAAATGGTTGTTATTTCGACAAGGTTTGTACTGGCCTACAATGCTAAAAGATTGCATCGAGTTTGCCAAGGGGTGCCAGGAGTGTCAAGTTCATGCAGGCATACAACACGTCCCAGCAAGCGAATTACATTCTATAATTAAACCATGGTCGTTTAGAGGCTGGGCTTTGGATCTAATTGGAGAAATTCGACCAGCATCCTCAAAAAACCAAAAGTATATCTTGGTGGGGATAGATTACTTTACCAAATGGATCGAAGCAGTGCCTTTACCTAAAGTGGATCAGGAAGATGTGATTGAATTCATTCATAAAAATATCATCTTTAGGTTTGGATTGCCAGAGACGATAACAACGGATCAAGGGTCGATCTTCACGGGTAGAAAGATGCAGGATTTTGCCAGAGAGATGGGGTTCAAGCTCTTAACTTCGACCCCTTATTACGCACAGGCTAACGGGCAAGTCGAGGCAGCAAATAAAGTGGTCATTGACATGATAAAGAAGCAAGTAGGAACCAAGCCAAAGTGTTGGATCAGGTTCTATGGGCATGTCGAACGTCACCCAAAGAGGCAACCAACGCCACCCCATATCGTTTGACCTTTGGTCACGATGCAGTGTTGCCAGTCGAAATCCACATATAGTCGATTAGGGTTCAAAGGCAACACGAAATTCCTAGAGAAGTCTATTGGGATATGATGCTCGATGAGGTCATAGACTTAGACGAAGAAAGATTGAAAGCTCTAGAATTGCTGAGAAGGCAGAAAAAGAGAGTGGAAAAGTCATACAATAAGAAGGTTAAAGAAAAAACCTTTTTAGTTGGAGACTTAGTTTGAAGAGTCATTTTGCCTATGGATCGAAAGGCCAAGACGCTGGGTAAATGGTCCCCAAAGTGGGAGGGACCCTTCCAAGTGTCGAGGGTGTTCTTTAACGGAGCCTATGAAGTGGAAGAATTGGGCGAAGATAGGAGGATATTAAAAGTAAATGGTAAGTACTTGAAAAAGTACAGGCCTATGCTACAAGACGTTAAGATAACAACAGAATAACAGAAAGTATAAAGCAAAGCCACAAATGGTATTAATATTTGCCAAAATGGCGCGATAAGTTACAAATACAAAATGGCTTCAAAGGCCAGCAAAATATAGTCTGCTAAAATATGTTAGTAAATCAGAAAGGAAGATTGGCCTTCATTTTAAGGTAGCTCTCCTTCTGAGACTCGATACGTTGTTGGCATGAGGCTCTTTCATCAATTAATCTGGCAACTTCTTCTTCTAAGCTTCGAGCCTCTTCTGCAAAAGTGATGGCATGTTCGAGTTCAGCAGTAAGGGCCGAATCGTCTTTGGAAGACAGTTGAGAAATCTTCTTTTCTTCCTTCTTGATCTTGCCTTGAAGTTTCTTGATCTTGCGTTTCCAACAGACGATATTTTCCTTGCTGGAAGCAATCTCTAGTTGGTTTTTCTTTTTCTCTTCCTCCAGCTCTTCGATCCTTTGTTCCGATTCCGCTGCACTTGTCCAGGCAGCTGCTTCGCAACCAAATTTCATCGAAATGTCACTTTCGAGGCGGGGCAGCAACGTGAGATCTTTGCAGACTTGATCTATCAGAATTCCCACCTCTCGAATGACGTTGGCAGCTTCAGGAGATATGGAGTCTAGTTTCACCTGTTGAAGAAGCGTTTTCAAAGATAGGTGGGTGACGGAATCCATCTTTAGCAACATGAAAAGGTCTCCTTTAAAGATTTTGGCTTTGATCTTCGCCAAAATATCATCTGAAGGTTTGCTAGAGACCTGGCCCTCAGAAGTCAAAGTACTCCGAGTTTTGCTAGAAGAATTGCCTCGATTGCGCAGCAGTAGTTGGACGTATCGACGAGGATCGCTTTCTTTTAGCGCAACCATTTCTTCCTGAGAGAGGATCGATTCGCTCTGAAGAGGCACTGCATGTGGCACCTCGACGGGAGTCGCTTTGGTAGCATCAATACAAGCAGGCTCATCAGACTTTCCCTTTGTAATTATTTCCCTTTCTACAGGGGAAACTTTTGTGGGGTCTTGAGCCAAGGTAGCCTCTTCCTCCTCATCATCTGACTCACCTAGCTCAGATTGGTGCATGGCTTTTTCTTCGCATGCGTTGGCTTCGTCCGTATCAACGTCGTCAGTAGCGGGTTTTGTGTGAACGAGAGGGGAACTTGTTGTGGTGGCAGGGTTGGTGTCCTCAGGTTTGGGGTTTTCATATTCATCTGCCACGACTATCGTCTCAGGAGCTCCCTCTTCCTCATGGTCGGACCCATCCGTTTGTGATTGTTGGGTAGTAGTTTTCAGAGGCGAAGGGGCTGCATAAAATGCAGGTTTGTTAATTTCACCAAGAGAACTCACACCAGAGCCCAAATCAGATGTAGGAATATAAGTGGGTTCACCTTGGTTGTTCAATGGATAAATAGGCAAGGGAGACGACTGCATCGAAGGTTTGGAAGCCTCAGTAGTAGTCTGCAGTTGGGAAAATAAACCTCATGAGACGCGAGATGAAAGAAACAAGAGCTTGATATAGAAAGGCCAGAAATTCTTTCACAATACCTTTGCGGCTTCCTCAGCCGGACTAGAGTTATCACTCTCTATGGGAACGACAGAAGGATTTGGATCATTTGTTGTGAGAGCTTTGACAGGAGATTCAGGAGGCATGTTCTGTTTTTGTATCTTGGTGGGAGATGAAGGAGGTTTGACGCTCTCTAGCCCATGAGTTACCCTTCGTTTTCTTTTTAGGGGAACATCTTCACGAGGGGATTCATCATCGTCGGAGTCTATGATGACTTGGGCTGCAACTTTTCTTCTTTTTTGAGGAGTTGGAGGTTTGCGGCCAACCTGGGGCAATTGAAGTGATCAGCAAAATACAAAAAAGCTTCAGGTGAATAAGAGCATGTAAGAATTTACCTTTGAACTTTCGGTATTTCCTTCTGTTTTATTTGTCGGAGCGTTTCTTTTGGGAGCAACTGCAAATAAGTAAATATAGAAGACATAGGTTAGTAACGTTGAAACTTCGTGGGAGGAAGCCAAATCGAAGGGAGATGACCTTCAAGGATTTCGGTCTCGATGTGAACATCTCCGATATTGATATGAAGGTGCCCTCTAAAAGTATCGAGTGTATGTTTAGTCGGAACCACCCGTTGCGCTTTAGGCTTCGACTGCTGTCGAAGTATTTTTATACTATCCTCACAGATAAACCAGTCTGGAAATGGAGGGGCAAGAGCCACGCCAAAATCAGCGGTTGGTAATCGAGGGGTCTTTGGGAGAAAGAGTTTAAAAGCAACCTCATATCTTCTATCATAAGGGATAGATTAAGGGATTTTCAGTTTCTCTATTCGTTTAGAAAATTTTTCTTTTAAAGTGACGGCAGCCTCGCGGACGGTTCGACTAACATCATTTGGTTGATAGGCAGTTTCGAAGTACTTCTGGAAAGCTTGTATCTCTTTGATATGAGTAGACGTACCTTTCTTGACTTTTTCCTGCACATCAATAAAAGCCTAGTCAATCAAGCATGAAAAACTCGAGACATCAAGAAAGTTATTGGAGTAATGATTGGTCCACCAGTTGTAAAAGTCTGGGGTACAAAGGTGAGAGGGTTCGAAATAAATTGGAGTAAAATGGGACTTATGGGCGTAACGGGCCATTTGAGTCGAACACTCAAGTGGGTTGAAGCTGGTAGAGAGAAGAATAACATGAGACTTCTTATCATACAAGCACCTAGGCAATGATTGAATTAACCCAAATTGCCTCGACACCAAGTTGGGTTGGTAAGCGACTAATATTGCTTGTCCTCTGACAAGGTTGAGCTTATGAACTATCAAGTGTGGCGTTAAGAATATCTCCCATATCAGGTTTGATTCTGCTTCTTGTTTTTGTGAAACTGGAGGAAATGACCTGGTGAACCATTCAGGGCCATACAGCCTATGAGCAAAAGGGGTCATCCTGGGAGTGAATTCATGCCTTTTTGCAAACAAATGGATGAAGCTGGTAAGATTTGCACGAAGGCTTTGACCCTCTTCATTGGGTGTCAACTGAACCAAGCGTGGCCATTCGACCCGACGTTCAGATACCTGGGCTTCGTTGACCTCTCCTTTAAAGGGAAGGCTGTGTTCGAAGGTGGCGTTCAACCATAGTTGAAGCAACCAAAATGGCCCCGCCATTATAAGAGCGCCATGGGTTTTTGGATCCCTCAGCTTATCAGCGCCTTCTCCCAAAGCCTCATACAGGCTGGCTAGTATCATCTCACTAAGGCATATGTCCCTTTTAAGGTGTAACTGATTCGCCAGGGTCAGGTACTTCCTCGCCACCTGCAAAGACTTTGTGCAAAAAATGCAGCGAGACAACCACATAGCCAGAAAGGCTATGTGCTCCTCGTCTTCAACTACGTCGGTGTCTTTCTTATGATAATGATTTATGAAGGGTGTGTAAGTATGCTTCATGCTACCAAAACCTATGGTGTCCCGTGCATCAATTTCAGGATTGTAAGCCAATCCACATGGTCTTAATCCAACGATAGCAGCCATGTCGAAAAGTGTGGGAGTCACCATTCCACAGGGAAGATGGAAGGTATGGTGAGTACTGTCCCAGAAATACAAAGAGGAGGCCAACATTAACGGACAGTAAGGTGGCCCAACCTTCGACAGCATGATTAGGTCATAAATACCTATTTCTTTCCAATGTTGTGCCTTCGCTTTCTCTATTTTCGCCAACCAGTTAAGATAAAGTTTAGAATCTTTGAAGTATGGCGTAGCTCTAAATAGTCTTGCTCCATCATGTAAATATTTAAGGTCCACGTTGAAGAGAGAAAGGTCATCCGGGTTATCAGAAGGGATTTTGCTAGCGTCTTTTTGCCCTAAGGGTTTGGTTTTTCGATAGGAAGGGAAAAAGTCGTTCAAAGTGGAATAATCAAGGTTTGGGGGAGACAATGGGCCAGACATGGCTAAAGTTTTTCCAGCCACATCAACGGGGATGATACCTGAGATTCGTAGATGTGTCGTTTCTCTTCCGCTAATGGTTCCCTGATGAGCTGTTGGTTCTTCGTGATTTTTGGTCCGCCCAAAGTAGCGAAAGGTGGCAATGCAGAAGAAGAAGATGGTCTCCTAGTTTGAGTTTTCTTCTGTTGTTCAGCCATGATTGAAGTTTTCAGAGAGGAAGGAGATTTTTCTGGTGTTTAAAAAAGGGGTTTCTTCAGCAAAAGAGAGAAGAGCAAGCGGTGGTAAAGAGTAGGAAGTCTTATGAAAAATTTCTTTGGAGATTTTATAAGGGTTCAGAAATTTAAGAATTTTACGTGGGTGAAGTTAGTGGGCCACGTGTGTCACCTAGTGGAAGAAGTAAGGGGCGGTTGTAACCTATACCCCTAGGCGCTAAAAGGGTGATGATGTTTTCTAAATTTTTGTGAGTTCCAAGAAACCTGCCATGATGATGATGACGTCAGAAGCGTGCAAAGTGGCGCAGTTTTTAATAAACGTTTCTCTTTCTTTTGTTTTATCTTCCAAAGGATAAGAGGCAAACCAAAGGGTCTGATAGTATCGAAAAGATGGTGTCGAATGGGATACTATCAAAAAATGTCCTTTTCCTGCAATAAGGTCGAAAAGAACATTCTTTGGGGGCAATTTGTTAGCTCCCAAATTCGACACTGACTTGAGTTGCTAAAACACTGAGACATAATTAAAGTCTAAGTTAAATGAAGCAAAGAAGTTTTGACAGCCTCTAAGGAATTTTTCTAAAGTTGAACGGTCGAAATAACTTAGAAGAATTAAGAAACCTAAAGTTATGAGCATTTCGATCGTGTCAGAGGTCATTCGACCGAAATTCCGCAAATGGCATTGCTACGTCGTTTTTGAAATTCAAAAATTGAAGGGAGGAGTTTTGGTTCATAAGACACGTGGCGAATTCTAGAGCGGGAGGTTACATGCAAATGACACTTGTTAGATTGAGGAGATACTAGGAAGTTATTAGCGGTTAATTATTAGCATTATAAATAGGGATTTGTTAGCCAGATTTCTGGGGTGTTTTACCATTTGTACAAAGTAACTCCAATCAAATTTACTCAAAGTACCCGAGTGTGAGAAAAGAGTATTTTTCACGGAGAATGTACGTTATGTAAAATCACCAACTTTTCAATAAAGTCTTTTACAATTTCAGCAACATTTACATTTTCTCTGTCGAACCACTTGTGCAAGTGTTACATTTTGCCTTTTACCTTTCCTGCATCTTTTACTCCAATTCCTTCTTTCCTTTAAACTTTTTACCCTTTTCGAACAGCCTTTTTTACAAGTCTTTAATAGCATTTCCTTTAAGTTTATGCACTTTAAAATATCCAGTCAAAGTCCTTTTCATTACAATCACATTTACCGATTCGTTATCACAAGTACTTTAAATTTAATTCTAAACGTAGAATACTTTAGCACATGTCCTAGGATCAATCTGATCGATCCTGTGAGTCACCAAAGTCAAATTTAGAAGATCAGCGGTTGTTTTCCGATTTTCAAGGGAAACAAGTTGATAAAGAGAAAAGAGAACATGAGGATGACAAATAAGACACAAACAAAGCTACCTCAAGACTAAATTATTACAAAAGACCATATGATGGATTACATTCTAGAGACATCAAAAGAGGTGTAAACAGTTGGATCATGAGGAGGAGCATCAATATTGGGTCAAGAACAACACAAGTGAGAGAGAGACATCAAAAGAGGTGTAAACTGTTAGATCATGAGGAGGAGCATCAACGTGTATGTTTCCCCCTCATGATGTCCATCATGAACAAGTACTCCCAAATTAGTAATTGTTGTAATTATTCAGCTTTCTTTTCATAGATTGAACAAAAAAAATTGTGATGTTTTGACTTAAAAAGGTTGGCTCTTTGCTACGCAAGATGAGCTTAATCAATTTAAAAGAAATGACATATGTGATCTTGTTTCACATCCTCAAAACAAAACAATCATAGGCACTAGATGGATTTTCAAAACAAACTTGATGAGAATGACATAATCACAAGAAATAAAGAAAAATTTATGGAAAAAGAATACAGTCAAGCTGAAGAGATTGACTAGAGATTGACTATGGGGAGACATATGCTCATGTAGCTCATCTCGAAGAGATTCACATGATGCCTGGATTTTAGGTTGTTTCAAATTGACATTAAGTTTGTCTTCCGTATTGATTTTATAAATGAAGAAGTATATGTCTCTCAACCTTCTGATTTTGAAGATTGTGAAAATTCTGACCATATTTTTAAACTAAAAAGAAATTTCTATGGTCTCAAACAAACTCCTTAATTTTTGTATGAGCGTCCTAATGACTTCTTACTAAATAAGATTTAATCATCGTACCGTAGACATTAGTTTATTTGTAAATTGTGGAGGATTACATATTCTTTTTGTTTAGATTTATGTAGAAGATATAATTTTTTTCTACAAATGAATCGTAGTATAAAATATCATGTAGGATGAATTTGAAATGTCCCTAATTAGAGAACTTAATTGTTTACTAGACCTACAAATTAATCAAACAAATAAATACATGTTCATTAGTCAAACAAAATATTATTTAGAGTTGCTAAAAAAAATTGACATAACATATTCAAAATTCATATCTACATTAATGATTTCTAACCAAATAAGGATTGGAGATTGAGATCACCAAATATAAATTTATAATAAAACTTTTGTTTTATTTAACTGCAAACCGACATGATATTATATTTGTGTGCGCATGTGTGTAGATTTCAAACTTCCACGCGAAAATTCCACTTTAAAATCGTTAAACATATTTTAATGTATATTAATGGAACCTCAAACCATTGTCTTTGATTTTCTAAATGAAATGAATGCAGCTCAGTATGCATTTCTGTTTCTGATCTGGCGAAGTGCAAATCAAATAAGAAAAGAAGAGTAATGGTGATACTTGTCATCTATTTAAAATAAAAAACAACGTAGTGGTTCTCTTTCTACTAGATTATAATTTAAAATTTTATTACATTCCGATTAAATATGATAACACTAGTGCAATTAGTCTGATTAAGAATCCAGATTTACAGTCACTCATTCTTTACCATATCAAATGATGTATTTAAATTGTTTAACAAAATTCATCTATGTTATAAAACAAATAAATGATTTTACAACAATTGATAGAGGTACACCTATACACCTAAAGTATACACTCAGAAAATCAGACAGAGTGATCGGCATGGTTACGTGAGCATACACCACAGGGTTGGTACCCTAACCCTCAAAGTGCTTCCAGTATTTGCGGCCAACGAGCAAAACTAAACCTGGCCAGCATAATAAGACTACACATACTTTGTGAGAGTTTCATCATATGTATCCCCTCACTGATCATGTGGGGCAATCTCCTCAAAAGGTTTGAGAAAAAAGCACCGAGGCACTAATGTAAAGGCATTGCCGTATTTATAGTCAGCAAATTAATCTTAGAAAGAATAATCATCAAGAAAAAATGTATATAATATTGAGTCCAACAATGCACGTACGTTTACTAAGGGAGCATAGGCTCTTTACATCGTCATAGGGCTTCACTAAATTGTAACTTAATTGAAAAAGTCTTTTTCAATTTAGAATCTTAATTTCATTGTTGGCCACACATTCCAGAACAAATGGATTTATCAATACCATGCACAACTACAACACTTTGACAAATTCCAACAAAACGTTCCCACTTTTGTGTTAAGGACTCAGTTTCAGCATAAATGAAAGAAAAGACAAATAAAGAAACAAATGCTTATAAATTAGAAAGAAGCTAAAGTAACACCTAACACTAAATCAAGTTTATCATCGTCAAACGAAAAGGTCTAACTAATATTATGCTAGAACAAAGTCATCAGCTCCCAGACACATTATAGTATCATATGAATATGACCAATAATAATGAGAAAATAGGATTGAGTTTGAAGGTAATTGTGGATGAGGTTTAACGTCTCCATAGAGTGACTCCATGCACAGTTTGTGCGCACCAAAATACCAGGCAAGAATGATATCAGTTATTATAGGACAGAGCTCACACCATGCATATCCAGGAGTATGGAGTTTTTGCAGCAAAAAATAAATCTGAGTAATTCAGATCAATAAGATTATTGAACAATAAAGTGCATACTACTGAAACCATAGATGAATTAGACACCACACACACGCCAAGAGAATGGTTCATTAAATTTAATATATTTCATTAAGAAATATGACACATAATACACAGGAAAAAATGCACAAGAATGACCTAAGGTGGCTGGTTCGCATGAGGTATATGCATCTCAATGGCTCAACTAATCCTACTAAATCTATCTTACAACCGATCTGGTAGGTGGTACAAACATGGAACAAGTCAATATCCAACACCTTATAAAGCATCAAAATCAATCAAATAATATAACTGTTCCAGGGTAGTAGCAGCAAAAGAGTGATCTGAAGTTAATTTCAAAGTTGAGGGAAGGCAAATATCTACCACGGAATCATCATCTTAATTTTTTATACCCTACTCAATACGAGAATTCATGACCTCGAAGTGAAATATATTTCTTGGCCCAGATGGCAATGTCCTCCGCACAAACCTGGGCCTGAGGGCTTTTGAGAAGTACATCAAGTGTTGCGAATTCGTGCACTGCATCTTTATACTCAAGAACAGGTGCGTCAACATTCACCCTCCGAAGCTCCTCTGAGTAAGCAATGGCACGATCCCTCATCCAGTCATGCTCTGCCACCACTGTCAATGTCGGAGGCATCAACTTTAAAGGAGGAGACCGGCCTGAGACCAGGGGATTAGCAGCTGGATGGTCCAAACTAAATTCTTCCTCGGGTAGGAAAAGTTTCCATGCAAGCATGCACATAGCCTTGTCATAAAAGTAGGAGTTTGCCAATTTTATTTCCGAACGCGTGGGCACGCTACCAATAAAAAATGGATACATCAAAACCTGCGCTACCACCTTGACAGGGTCAAAAAGCTTGCCTCCTTCCACAGCTTTTCGAGCCACATAGTCTGCAATATTCGCACCACAGCTCACTCCAAGAAGAACACATCTGTTTCAGTATTAAAGAAATAAAAAAGGTCAATTACAACTGGAACAAAAAGGAAGCATGGCAAAGAGTAATGACAAACAATATAAAAGCATCTATGTAAAAGTGTGCTTTTGCGTCTGTGTAAAAAGTTTGATTCTGCAACTTATGATGTTACTACAGTTTTTAATTCACACAAAGAAGGGCCCTGTTGGAGGAGAGACTCTTAGGTATTCCAAGACTTAGAGAGTATCACACAAGTCCACTAAGAATGTAACATGCAACACCATATACCCAACAATGCATGTTGGAACAAAAAAATCAGTATCAAAGTTGATTTAAACAGTTATAGAATTAATAGAGTATTAACCTGCGAGAAAATAGGGAAGAATACTCTGGATAAAGAAAAGTTATAGCAGACATTTGAGGCACAGCCTACCTCCCAAATGCTCTAAGGCCCCAACTATTTCCTAAATGACAAGATGATTTCCCTGTAAACCCTTACTCTTATTTATATACACTCATTACTCACTTTTTCCCCTAACTAACCAATCCATTAACTGGCTAGCTAATCAGGGTTACTCTTATGTAAACCCGTACTCTTATTTATATACACTCATTACTCACTTTTTCCCCTAACTAACCAATCCATTAACTGGCTAGCTAATCAGGGTTACTCTTATGTAAACCCGTACTCTTATTTATATACACTCATTACTCACTTTTTCCCCTAACTAACCAATCCATTAACTGGCTAGCTAATCAGGGTTACCTATCAGTATCACAGTATGTTCTACCACATGCCCAAACAATAGTCTTAATTCACCTAATCACTTAAACAATAGCAAAATATGGACTCAAATAATATGCGGCTTATTATTTGTAAACCACAACTTCCAAGAAAAAAATCGATGCAAACTGGTTGCACACAGTAGTACTTGACAGAGAAACCAGATCAATAGTGGAAAAACAGGGTGTATTATTGCTGAAAATAAAAAAACAACTCCAGAACAATGAATATTGTGTTGTACACAGAGCTGAGCACCTATTGAGAACAATGTACTATGCCCGTAACAAACCCCGTAATAATTTTCCAAGATACTCCTTCCTTCTCTCTCCTCTGTCCCTATATAACTGTACCCCCTAAGTTGGGGAATACTCTCTCTTCACCCCGTGCCACATTATCATTTCCTTCTCTCTCTTATTTTTTCTGTAATGAATTCCTAAATTGTTGGCTTGGGTCCTAATAAAAATTATAATATTTGATCATCAACATTGTTAAATATTCCCTAACCAAACTTTGAAGTATAAATATTTGGGATGTTAAAGAAAGGCATCCTAGAAATCAGCTTAGTATAGAAGATAGTGTGGGGATAGGGTGTCAAGATACAAGGGAGAAAAGATTAAAGATGACATGATATTCTTAGCTATACCTATAAGATAAAGAAGAGCATCGAACAAAACAATTAAAAGTAAACCAGAAAACTTCAAAAATGGTTATAGAATCAACTATAGAAGAGAGAATATGTCATTATTCTTCTTTGTTGGCCCCTACTATGGGCCTACTACATGCAGTAATTTCTTAGACAGTATTGTTAAATAGCCGGTATAACAGCACTATACTTGCGTAGTGTGGCAGAATTTAGACAAACCACCATATTTAGCACAAAATGTTGTCATAGCCGCTCTAACACTATTGCATAGCGAAGTTTCAACAATCCTCTATTTTCCGCTATCCGCAATTGATAACACGCTACTTACCCCTTTGTCAATAAAATGGATAAAGTAGAATAAGGCCTTCTGGGATGCATTTAAATTACCTAACTTGATTAAAAGGGCACACTGATCAAAAAACTTATAATAGTGCCAATGGATGCCATTAAATTACAAAGGATAAAGAGTCATCATGTGGGCACAGCTAAAAAACAGCATAAGCATACTAAATAGATGGAAATAAAAATTTAAAAAAAGGGCACTTCACAGGCATAGTATGGATGACGCTTCCTTCTAGAAAAACTGAAAATTTGATACCCCGACCATAAATCAATAATGTGTAAACTATCAGACAAAAGCAAGCAAGAAAGAACTACGGATCTGCTAGTTCATTTCTTCCATCAACAAAGAGCCTATAATTTCCCTAAACAAATCAAAATCCCTTTAGTTAAAATGGAAAGAGATGCATTATCCAATATAACAATAGAAAAATCAATGCATTTTAGTTTCTTATGACAACCGAGTATCCCAACCCCCAATATGAACCAGATCTGCATGTTTGTAACAAGAAAATGCAGCGAAACTTGGTTTTAGCACAGAAAGAGTTAGATAAGACCACATGAAAATTTGTACATCAGTAGAAACAAAAATAGGTTAAATAACAAACAATTTACCCCACAAATCAGAAACTGCCGACGTATGTGGCCTATCAAATAGATAAAACAATATGCAACATTTACTCACATGATATAGGCTGTTAGTTGTTTATCAGACAGCACCTTTATTTAATCAATTCATTTCAAACAACAGAGCAATTGGATTTCAACTAAAACTAGAATCGATCATAATCATAATTAGAGTTTCATTCATCAGTATACTCCCCTACCCACCTCTTTCAGAAAAATTGGATCCCTTGACCTACCTTATTATAGTACACTCTCTAATGAATCACTACATATATCTACAAGAAAAACAATAACATAAGGCATTTCACTCACAAACAAGCATAGTATAACAAAAAGTTGTGAAATAGTGGATATAGTGGCTACTCTTCAATCTTAAATTCTAAATCTTGAAATGCTTAATGAGATAACGCAAACAAGGCAGGCTCAGGATCATGACAATTAACATAAAAGTAAAGGAATAAAACAATGAAATAGTGAAAACCTTGTTGGATCTCCATGACTAGCCAACCAAGGCTCAACCACTGAAGCACCAAAAGAATCAACAATATGTCTATGATTATCTGATTTGTTAAACTCACCACCACCGCCGCCACCATGGCTTCCTCCACCAACCCCCATAGATTTACTACACTCAGCCAAATTCGCCTGCTTCGCCAACCAATTCAACACCTTCAACCCATCCTCAAACGCGGCCGGATACCGACTCTCCGGCGCCAACCTATACCCAACAGCAATCACAATCACATCACAAAGCTTTGCGATCCGCCGACAAAACAAATCATTCGCCACGGAATCATTACTCCCACTAACCCAACCACCGCCATGAAACTGCAACATCACTGGCAACTTCCTGCGTCGATTATCCAGCGCCGGCGAGTACCCCCGGTACAATCCAGCACCAGTAACAACACCAGCGCCCATCAAATTCAAACCCTCAACACCATTACTACCTCCAAAACCATTCCCTCGGAGCTCTTCCCTGAAGGGAGGACCATAGCTACTTCGCCGAACAGATCCAGGCTCGGGATCTAGTTGTTTAGGGTTAGACTTAGGTTTGGAATGAGGCTCGGGTGGAGAAAGTGCAGATTGAGGGAGGAAGATTCGAATGGAAAGAGAAGTGAAAGGATCGATGTGAATGTCTTTGGTGGCGACGCCGTCGGTGAAAGAAGGGTTAGAGTTAGCGACGGATTCTTCGGGCCGTGAAGTGATACCGAATGAGTTAAAGTTATCGGGTTGGGCTTGAATCCGGTTTTGTAAACGGTGCTTCAAGAGGAACTTGAAGAATACGCTGTAGAGTTTTACAGCCACACTTGGCATTTCTCAGAGAAAAACAACTCCAGTTTTAAGTTTATGATTTGGATATTTGAGTAATAATAATATGGTTTTTTCTTATGAATAGAAAAACTGGGGAAACTGAAATTGAAGTTTAGAAGATTGGGAATAGGGTTTATGAAAAAGAGAAACTGGTTTGGAAGGTGGTTGAGTGAGGTGAGGGATAAGAGAAAGAAGAAAGAGATGCGTTGGTACGTGTGCGATGGCTTTGGATGATTTGCTTTAGATACAGCTTTTAGCTGCTATGCTTGTGTTTCTAGTTGGCTTTTTGGATTTTTAATTAATTCAATAATACAAACAACTTTTCTAGTGGAAAAATTATATCATTTATTTTAAATTATTTTTTATTTTATAAAATTAATATTACTGTTTTTTTTTGTCTAGAAAAGGATAACGTTATATTTTTGTGTAATTTTTTTTTATGAACATATACATATTTTTATCTAAAAAATATTTCTTTTTCTTTTTATAAAAAAAATTAAATGAGTTGAACTGCAATTCACTAACATCATATAAGGTTTTAAAGTTTAAAAAAAAAAAAACTTTCAAAAATGTTTTTATATATATATATATATATATATATATATATATATATATATATATATATATATATATTAAAGATGTCTTTAATTGAACAAATACTTCTTTATAAAATGATTCCTTTCATTCCTTCCGATTTAAATCTAACAAAGAGAAAATATTTAATTATAATATAAATTTAAAGCTAAGGCTAACGTGTGTGAGTCACATGATAAAAAAGTTCACAAATAATTTTTTTTTATGAAAAAGAATAATAGAATTATTAATTATAAAATTATATTAAATTCACAACACAACTTCTAATTTTTTTTACCCTATATTTAATAAACATTTAATGAATAATTCTTGTTCTTAATTAAATATATAAATTAAAATATAAGTTATATAAAAGAGAATTCATGCCATTTTTCGTTTATGTATTTAATTAAATAACACAAAAACACAAGGATTGTTATGTTACCTTACACTATAATTAATAGATTAAAGAATTCAAAAATAAAATTTGGTTAAAACACAAAAAATGAATCTTTTCAAAATAATAGAGGTGGATGATTATATGACTTATGAATATGTTGTTAGAAATACTTTCAATTTTTGATGTCTCTAAAATAATTTTGACAATTAGACAATGTTTCATCATTTAAAATAATTATATTTTGGCATTATTTTTATTATTATTATTATTATTATTATTATTATTATTATTATTATTATTATTATTATTATTATTATTATTATTATTATTATTATTATTATTATTATTATTATTGGAAAAAAAACAAAATAAAACATATATTAACGAATAAAACAAGTCAATCTTGGACACGATGTACCGAAAATGATAAGAAAGAATTCAAAGTTACAATCTAAAATTCAGAAGAAAAAAATCAGCAAAGAGTCGTTTACATAGTCATTGATTAGTAAGATAAAGGATTTAACCTCCATGGCTGGAAATCAGAATCGAAAGAAACATATTTTGACTTTAACCCTCAAAAAGACTGAAGTTTTACCCTTATAGATAACGCTTGCAATTATTACGCTTTATTCTGAAAAATGCACATATTTCGCTCTTTCTAGATAACTCAAATCACCGCGAACTAAATAGTATAAAAAGTCAACTGAACACTTTTTGAAAAACCACCAAGCCCATCAAACTGCAATAGATTATCCCAAACAGTTCCTTATGATGTCGTAGAGAACCCTAACCAATTAAGAATAATGAGTCACAACCTACCAAAAAATCATATGTTACAAACAAATGATCTCTATCTTCATCCACGCCATAATTTGACACACATTTGTTATCGTTCGTTGCAAGAATCTGTCTCCTATCCAGATAGTCCTTAGTCGGGCAATAATTTAGAAACAACCGTCAGGTAAAAATAGATACCTTAAGTGACACAGTCTTTAACCATAAAAATTAGGAGTTAGCCTAATTGTTGTTGACATCAACTTCAAACAAATTTTTATAAGCATTACTAACCTTGTAGCATGAAGAAGGATGTAAAATCCAAACCCAGCGATCTTCTATGTCCACCTATAAAACAACTGAGGTTAACCCATCAATACACTCCCCCGCTAACTCCTCATCATAAACAAACAACCTCATACGTCACTTACATGCCTCACCGTTCTCCCCAGATCCAACTCGTTCATTTCTATTATGGTCACCCTTTTATTCTCAGCTAAATCAAACAACCTACTAAATCTTACCTTAAAAGACGTACCATTAAGTCAAGGATCTATCCAAAATAGAATAGAAGACTCGTCTTTTATTCTTTGGTCAATGTTACCAAAGCAACCATCCTTCATCAACCAACCTGACACCCTCCCTTATTTTTTTCCAAACTCCTCTACCAAACAGAACCACCAATATCCTCAAAACATAATCGCCCCCTTTCCTCACCATACCAAGCACACAAAACCCTACACCAAAGACTTTATGTCTCATTTAAGACCCTTCAACGCCATTTATCAAATAAGGCTAAGTTAAACTCCTTCTACCTCTTAACCCTTACACCTCCATTTTCTTTTTTCAAACAAATAGTATTCCATTTAATCCATAAAAAATTTCTCACTTCCTCACTCCCTCCCCATAAAAAAAAGCATTAAAAATAGGTTCAATAGAAGAAATGATACTTTAGGGCGCCTTGAAGAAGAAAAGGAAATGGATTGTAATTGAGGATAGAGCGGAATTATAATAAGAATAAGACGGTCCTTCATAGAGAGAAATTGATTCTTCCACCCCGACAATCTTCTTTTGATATGATCAATCAGAGGATACCAAACATTAACCTTCCTAGAATATCCACAAACAGTCAGCCCCAAATACAAAAATATAGTTGATTGTGCTTACAGTTCATAACCATCGTTGCCTCATGCAATCAAGATTCTGAGACGTTGACCCCAATATTCTGATATATATTCCTTTTTCCACTACAATGTTCATCAAAACATTTAACCCTATAACTTTTATCAGAAAGAAAAAAGGGAAAAGCAGGTCACCTTGACGAATACCTATTTCCATCTTAAACTCATCAGTTGGGCTCTCATTCTTAAGTACATAAGTTGTTACCGTATTAATATACTCTAAAATTCACTTTCGCCACAGAGTCGAAAAATTCATTTAACACATAACATCATTCAAATACCGCCAATTCATTAAATCATAAGTTTTTTCAAAATCAACCTTAAATAATAATAATTTTTTTTTAAACTACGTGCATCGTCCACCATTTTATTAGCTATAAAAATATCGTTCCGATTATCTTTAACAAAAACTTACTATAACTCAAAAATATGTTTCACCTTATTTAAATATTAGTAATGATTTATTCAAATAAGAACATTGTAATATTTGTTAATACAAGGTTTGTCCTCATAAGTGTTGCACATATTATAGGAAGGAAACAATACAAATACAAGGACAGATTCTTAAAATGTGGGTGCATAAATGATCCAATCAAATGTCTTGCTCAAAAGCGGGTAGTTTATGAAAGTTGTGTTCTGATTTTGTATAATTTCTTTTCACATTCATGAGAAGGTGAATATACACACTAATACATTATTTAGTTAACAAAAAGGTCAAAAAATAGTTTTGTTTTTTAAATACACAAGTTGATAGCATCTTCATTTTTGCAAATAGATAAATATATCTTTAAACTTGTAAAATATCATTAGTCTATAAACTATTATTAATGTTGGTTCACTATAAACTAATTAGTCTATAAAATTTATGTTATTTTAAAAACAAACTTGTTAATAATCACAATTTTGAAAAGACTAATTATTGACAAATTAATCTTTAAGAGACATAAGTTTTATTGACAAATTAAAGTGATCTAATAACTTAATAGCATATCAAATATAAATTATTTAAGTCTGATAGATTTGAAGTTGCGACATTCTATTAATTTAATTTTATATAATAAAATTTTGATTGTTAAATTGAAAAAAAAAACTATAAAATATAATATTAAGTTAATATGTTACCATAAGATCTCTAATGATAAAAATTAACAAATTGACTATTTTAATTAATATTATACAATTTTAAAGATATATTTATTAATTTGAAAATATATATAAGAAAAAATATTGTTTTAGTCCTTTAAATTATTTTAAAATATTAAGTTAGTCTTTTAAATTTTTTTTGTAACGCTTTGATCCTCTATGTTAAATAATGTTTGTTTCGTTGACCTTTCTAAAAAAATTTATTATAATAAATTGCAAACTCATATACCATTTGAACTGGTTTTTCACATTGATCACGCATATGTAATTAAATTTGCGTTTGATTGTGTATTTTGGTCGGATCGAACGATTTTTCATTATGTATTTGTCCATATTTTTTTCTGATTCTTATGAACTGTAACTTGTTTAATAAATTTGATTGCATATCCGTGATCAGCGTGAAAAATCAGTTCAAATGATATATGAGTTTGTAATTTATTATAACAGAGATTTTTAAAAATATCAACGATTCAAACGTTACTTAACATAAAAGATCAAAGTGATACAAAGAAAACTTAAATAACTAATTTAATATTTTAAAATAATTTAAAGGACCTAAACAATATTTTTGTCATATATTATTTTTGACTGAATCAGTTTTTTTTTTCCATAATGCATTTATTTATTTTTTAAAATATTTTCCACTTTACATTTTTTCCCACATTGCATTTAGTTTAAGGAATTTGCATGATTTTTCACTATGAAATATGCACGTGTTCCACATCCTCTAAATTTATATTTTAGGCTTCTAAGATACTATATATAAAATTTGACTTGTCATGTAAACCAAATTGTAGAATTAGTAAATCCTTTATGAAGACCGAAGAATTTTGTTGATTTGAAAAAAATGTAGGACCAATTCAACCGTTAAGTATTTGAATTTACACTCTAAAATATGTATTAAATTGGTTGTGTTTGAAAATTGAAAGTTGAAACAAAGCCGTCAAATTACCAAACTAGTCCATCAATTTATTTTCATATTTGGGTAGACTATACAAACAAAAAGAATTGATCAAACTTAGTTTTCTAAGTTAAGGTATACCTCAATAAACAATTTCATACTCTAACTTTGTTGGATATGATGTCATGCATCTAATCAATTGATGATATCTCCTTTTTTATATATATTTAATTTACCTTTAATACCATATTAAAGAGAAACCAAATAGTACAATTGAACTTTCTTATATTTTTCATCCACACTTACTACATATCTATATTAGTAGAAAAAAAATTGACAAAGTTTTTTAATCATTGAAATTCATTTTTTAAGGATAAAAAAATAGGTATCGCAAATTCAAATTTATGTCTCACCCTTTAATATTTTTACACAACTATTAATTGAACTACTTAACGGAACATACATACATTATTTTATAAATTGAGATAGATAGTGTTTTTTTAAATAAAGATATATGGTCATTGTTGACATAATAATTTAAATCTTACTCCTTTTTTCTCTTGTTGGCCTCTTTATTGCAAATACAGAGGTTTTGTTTGATAAAATTAATTGATAGCTGATGACTGATAGTTGGTAGTTGATGGCTGACAACTTATAACTAATAAATTAGTTTGAGTGTTTGAAACTTAGTTGTTAAATTAGTTAATAGATACAAAATGACATAAAAGAATATTTTTAATTAAAAATTAGTAGTTTGTTATCTTATTGTATTATACTATTAAATTAATTTTTATTCGATAAAAATAAATATATTAATAAAAACATGCAAAACAATTTTAATATATATATATATATATATATATATATATATATATATATATATATATATATATATATATATATATATATATATATATATATATATATATCGAATATTATTCATATAAGCTATTTCTACTTCAGTACTAGGATTTTGAGTTGAACTCAACTTGTACTTATAATTAGTCAGTGTTAGAACAGACTTTGAATTTGACATACCAAACTTGTTGAGAATCTTCTTTATGTATGTCTCTTGAGATAAGAATAATCTTGATTGTTTTCTATCTCTCTGGATATCAATCCTAAGAATTCTGGAGGCAGATCCCAAATCCTTCATGTCGAACTCCTTATCAAGTTCAGACTTCACCTTCATAACATCTTCAACACTATTGCTTGCTATGAGGATGTCATTCACATAAAGCAAAAAAATAACAAGTGAATTTCTATGTCAAAATCTGAAGTAAACACAGTGGTTGAACTGCCTCATAGTGAAACCAATGTGTGCCATGAACTTATCAAATCTCTTATTCCATTGTTGAGGAGATTGTTTCAGGTCATACAAAGACCTTTCAGCTTGTACACATAATCTTCCTTTCCTTTTTCTGCATATTCTTTAGGTTGCCTCATCAGGATTGTTTCATCTAGATCGTCATACAGGAAGAATGTCTTCACATCCATCTGTTCAAGTTCTAGGTCAAACTTCGCCATCATGACCAATAACATTCTAATGGATTTATGCTTTACAACAGGTGAGAACACATCATTAAAATATGCACCTTTTTTCTGAGTGAACCCCCTAGCATCCAATCTTACCTTAAAACGCTTTGACATCACTTCTTTGATTCCTTCCTTATCCTTGAAGATCCACTTACAACTAACTAACCTGACCCCTGCAGGTTTCTCGATCAACTCCCAAGTGTTATTATCATGAAGAGATTTCATCTCATCATTCATGGCTTTCAGCCATTCAGTTTTGTCTCGACTCCTCATAACTTCCTTATAGTCTCTAGGTTTTTCATCTAGAACCTCACTTGTAGAGACTAAGGCATAAGCTGTGAGATTTGCATAATCAAGTCTCTGAGGTGGCTTGATGACTCTTCTCGACCTGTCTCTTGCCAGCATGTAGTCATATCATTTTCCTCAACTTCGACAGCAGCTTCTACTTCTTCTTCGACTTCATCTGGGTCATGTAATTCAGCATCATTATGTTCCACCTCAATAGGAATCTCTTCTTGTTCCAACTCTTCTTTAGAGATCTTCGAACTTCGACCAATGTCATCAGTTTTCTTGAAATCCATCTCAGCTTCATTAAAAACTACATCTCGACTTGTGATACACCTCTTGTGACCTAGCTCTAGGCACCACAACCTATAAGTTTTGACTCCTTTAGGGTATCCAAGGAACATACATCTCAGAGCTCTAGGTTTGACCTTGTCTTGCCTAATATGAGCATGGGCTAAATAACCAAATACTTTAAGTCTGTTGAGACTAGGTGGATGTCTCGACCAGACTTCTTCACGTGTCTTTATTCCCAAGATTGTCGAGGGACACCTATTTATCAAGTATGCCACAGTTACAACAGCTTCTGCCTAAAACACATTCTTCAATCCTGAATTTACCAACATGCACCTCACCCTTTCTAGAATGGTTTGATTAAAACTTTCAGCCAAACCATTTTGTTGGGGAGTCCCTGCAGTAGTTATATGCCTTGCAATACCACACGCAACACAATAGTTGTCGAAAGCCTAATTGCAAAATTCAATACCATTGTCTATCTTCAACCTTCTGACCTTCCTGCCAATTTGATTTTTGACCAGAGTCTCCCAACTTTTGAAATTTTCAAAATTTTCATCCTTAGTCTTCTAGATGAATACTCATAACTTTTTGGAGTAATCATCAACTATGGATAGAAAATACTTTGCACTTGAGTGTGAAGGATTTCTTGCAGGTCCCCCAAAGATCATCATGGAGCTTAAATCTTACAGATCCAATACCTGCAATTTTGTAAGCTTTATTATTTCCTAACAGCACTGATCCACCATCTTGATCACATTATTTCTCAAACACGTCTTTGTTTGGATTCATGTTCCAAGTACACCCTGAATCCACAATCCACTCCTTGCTAGATTCACTGCTTGAAACCACCAGGACATCAGATGATTCATAACCATCTTGCACAATAATTGCATTACCATTATCATTTCCATCATAATTATTCAGTCGATCAGGTCATACTTTTCTTATATGACCTTCCTTCTTACAATGTTAACACTTAATAGTATGAACATTACCACCATAAGAATTTTGTATAACTTTGCCCTTTATATTCCCAAACCTACCATCTTTCTTAAAGAATTTCCCCTTAACGGAAAAACCTTCGCCAACAGAAAATGGTTTGTGCTCCTTTCATTCGTTCAAATCCTTAGAGTACAAAGCATATTGAACATCTTCAAAGATCAATGACTCTCTTACATACAAGAGAGTTTTTTTGAAGTAAGCAAAGAGCACAACAACAGTAGTATTTGATCTCCATCATCAATCTTGACCTCGATATTTTCAAGATCAAGAATTAACTTGTTGAACATATCTAGTTACTCAGCCAAGGCTTTGTCTTTACTATATTAAAACAAGATTTGTTCATGACATATATCCTTTAGGTTTTGATGATAACAAAGTATTGAAAGAACAATGGTGTTATCTAATGTCTGTCCTAAACATGCGGGTTACAAAGTTAAAGAGAAAATATTTAGAATCTGTTAAGAGAACACATTTGAGAGAAGCTAAGTTCTTGGCTGTTGATGGTTCAGAATTGAAGGACATTCTTAAGTGAAGTATGATGATATAAGTTTGTGTAGACTCTGAAGTTGAATGTATCAGCATCAGAAGAGCAATATATCATCTCTACACTTATTGAATTTATCAGCTTCTGATGAGCATTCAAAATCATAGACTAAGTTAAGTGATTCGTATAGGATAAAGTAAGTTATAATGTCAAATCAGTTGGTCAGCTAGAGTTTTTGTTCACATGGATTAAGAAGAGTTGACATGCTTTACGAATATCCACTCTCAATGGATCTATAGTATAACCTCACAAGGAAGATGCTATGGTTAAACGAGTTACACAATAGATAAAGATCTTTTCGTATACATATCTCCAACGTCTCTTAGTACTATGGAGTAACAAAGACACTTGTACAAGTTTCTCTTCCAACAGCTATTCTTTTTATCTGATATATAAGTACCTGAAGATTTAATCTGGAATCAACAACAAGGAAATAAAGAAAAAGAGCCAAGAAGAAATGGCATTTCACGCTTCTATCAGAATAGAAGAATAACAAGATCAACAATAACAACACCATTGAGTATACAAAGTTTCTGTTATATATTGTAAACTGTACAAAGCCTTAAGATTTCTTAGACATTGAATATCTTATATATCTTAAGAGCTATGATTTTTGTTATGGTTATTACCCTATACCTCTGATTATATATCAAGTACACCTTATTATCTATTCTGCTAGACGGGTTGTTTAGTAGTTTAGAAAGAAAGTCTCTTGCTATGTGTTTGAGCATCAAAGTCTCTTGATGTGAGCTTGAGCCAAGTAAGTCTCTTGCTATGTGCTTGAACATCAAGGTCTTGATCAAACTTTTGATTAATCAAGGAAGTCTTAGACTGTAGGTCTAAGCAAGGAAGTCTTGGATCCGTGGAATCTGAGCAGGAAGTCTTGTACTTAAGGGTATGAGAAGAAGTCTTGAATTCTTGGGTTTTAAACAGGAAGTCTTAGACTGAAGGTCTGAGCAGGAAATCTTGTACTTGAGGGTATGAGCAGGAAGTCTTGAATCCGTGGGATTTGAGTAGGAAAGTCTTAGGCTGTGAGTGTGAGCAAGAAGTCTTGTACTTGCGGGTATATGCAGGAAAGTCTTAGGATCTGAGGATCTAAGTAGTAAGTCTTGATCAGGTGCTAATTGAGCTGGCAAGTCTTAGGTTGTAGGTCCGAGCAAGAAAAGTCTTATGCTTGAGGGTATAAGCAATTGCAATCATGATTTTGGAGGTGGGAAAATATACAAGAAGGGGGTTGAATTGTGTGTGGCAAAAATGCATATTTGTTTCTCGCTTCTTCCAATGTTCATAAGAGAGACATGATTCTGAATAGACGTTCAGAACCAGATTACAAATGCAGCGAAACTGAAGCCAAACACAAAGTAAATAGCACACGAACACGGTAGATTTATACTAATTCCTCTCCCAATTGAGAGTACTCCAGTCCCCTTGCTTAGCAAGATATTTTTACTATAATCAATGCTTGAGCACACTTGCTTATGTATTTAAACATAAGACTTTTTACAACACTGACTTACAGTCTGAACCAATATTGTTTAACCAGATCCTAATTAAAACATTCTTTTGCTTAGAGCTCGTGTCTAAGACTTCACCTTGCTTAGAGCTCATATATATGACTTTACCTTGCTTAGAGCTTGTTTCTAAGACTTTACCTTGCTTAGAGCTTGTGTCTAAGACTTATTTGCTTAGACCACTTGTCCAATATTTTGCCTTTGCTTAGAGCTCATGTCTAAGACTTCTTTACTCAGACCTCTTATCCAAGACTTTGTTGTTGCTTAGAGCTCATGTCCAAGACTTCTTTGCTCAGATCTCCTGCCTAAGACTTTGTGTTTTCTTACTAATACCATATTGAAAAGAAAGGGGAACAAGGTGTATCAGCTTCAGAGAGATGATTCTATCAAAGATGTTAAGTACTTAAGGATTTCCTAGATATTTAGTATTTTTAGGAAATCCTTTAATCTTATTACATTTTACAACAGTAACAGTGGGTTCTGCATATACACAAGTGATTATCACTATTCATCTTTTCCTCTTCACTCAGACAGAGGTAATGAACACCTCTATCTTTTAGTCGCTTCTTATTTCTCTCTTGTTCAAGCTTTTAGTAGAAATTCCGTCTTCTTAAACAATAGTTTTCTAGGAACTAGCAGTTGAGGGATGAATGATCAGAAGGTACTTTGATCTCTTTTTCAATACAGGAGGTGAACTCTTTAACCACTGAATCTTCAGAGAAAACCTATACCTATATACCCGTTAGGAGATATTATCGATAAAGTATGTCAACATTTCTTGAGCCTTATGATTGTAGACTGAAGCTGCAGAGCTGTTTGGACATAGTTGTACATTTTCTTTGGTACAGGTAATCATGAATTTTGTCACAGACCCTGAAAGCCTTATTAGAGGCTAATTTCAATTTTGAGAGTAGAACCAATGAGATGCTTCTTCAGATGCTGAGATAATCACCATCAGAATCTATTCTAGAAAATAGCTTGAGAATAAGTTCTTATTTTTAACAGTCGTTCCTTCTTATCAGAGTTTGAGTAAGATTCATTAGATATTATGACCTGTACACATAATGAAATATTAAATAACACCATTATTCTTTTAATATAGTTGTTATCACCAAAACCAAAGTGGAAATCATCAAGAGCAAATCTTGCTTTAACAATCTCCCCCTTTTTTTATGATGACAAACAAGAGAATTTAAAGAACAATGTTTGGGATATTTTAAACTTTCTTAGGTACCATCAGAGCACGAGATGTGTAAGCTCCCCCTGAGTTTAGTTTCTAAGAAATTTTAAAATATCTTCATTTTTCTTAACAACAGCAGGGCACGAGGTTTATAAGCTCCCCCTGAGTCTAGTAGTCCAAAGTTAAGTTCTGAGAACTTATCCTAAGTTCTACTTTTTAAGAAAACTGTAATTATAATTTTCTTATTAAAAATAAAAAACAAAATCCATTTAAAAAAACCATTTTAAATACTTCAATATTTCTCCCCCTTTTGTCACATAAAAAAGGGTAGGTACTACAAAGGCAGAGATGCAATCAGAGCTTCCAGACGGTCAAAAGTACTTGATATGGCTTAAAGCAGTCAGACCAAGTAGAAATAATTTCCAAGAGGGTTAAAGATAGTTGGTACAAAAAGGTATATGACTATTCAAAACAGACTATAAAAGTAGATCTTAAGTGTTCATCCAGTTCATCAAAAATAATTTTAAGCAAGAGTTAACTATGAAGAAAGAAACTCATAGCTACATGCCACTTAGAAACAAATAGCATGGTTATGCAGGAGAAAAGAATTTACTGAAGAAGGTTGAAACAACAAACAACAGAAGTTTGACCATAAAGGAACATTCTGCTCAACATCTTGCAAATGCAGCAAAGGAAAGTCAGAAACTGAAGAAAGAAAATTATATTCAAACCATATTGGCTACCTATAGAGATCAGATTTTTGAATCAAAGAAGCATAAGGATGCTTCTTAAGATGAGGAAGCAGATCAATACTTGGGAAAATATTCAAGTAACACAGAGAGAGAGAGAGAGAGAGAGATGACTGAAGTAATAAAGTAGGCTAGAAATAAACTAGTTTATTGTAAAATCAAGTCTCTACAAATGTAATTTATTTAATGAAAATTTTCTTTTGAATTAGTTTAAGGCTTAACTTCACCCGCAAGAGCAAATATGTAGTACTTTCAGAGTTATTAAAGAGGTAAGACAAGCATAAATAAAATAAACATAAGAGCACAATCATAGGAGTTCATAACATGATAACAGTAAAAAAAGTTCAAACAACAAGTTTTAACTAAACATAAGAACACAAAAAATATGTATGTAGTTTATAAATCCCAGGCCTAAGGTTTCTTCAATAATTTCATATAGCCTTTAGATCAGAACCGAATTCTTCTTGCTTTTCAACCAAAGATTTGAACTTAGAATCCACTAAGAGTTTATTGGCAGTTGTCTGATTTCTCATATCCTTTTGTCGTTCAATAACTGCAATGACCTTATCTTCAAGACTCTTTAGTTGCTTTTGACTTGACACATCAACTTCCTTAGAAGAGAAATCTCTAAGTTCCTTAATGATCTGATTGACAGTTCTTCTGAATATTTCCCATTTGTCATTGAATGTTATTATGTCAGTGGCTGAAAATCCTTCTTCCACAAGCGCTTTTGCTTCATCAAACAGTCCAGTCTTGAACACTTCTAACCGAGAAAGTATGTGATTAGGTAAAGGTTGATGATTGGTCATATAATGAGACGAGGTTTTCTGGTTTTCTGGAATAGATTCATCTGTGGTATCATTTTTAGGGCATAAATAGATAGAGATTTGTGTTGTTTAGATATTTGGTGGATTTGAGGTGAGGAAATGGTTTGGTCATTGTTTTCAGAGGGTTGCTCAGATAAAGCATGTACAAGAATATCATAGTGAGGGTCCTGGGCATGATGATCTGAGATGGTTTTGGTGGAACTGCTAGAAGGCGAGGCAATGTTGAGAGGTTTAGCATTCAAACCACTTCTAGTTTCATCAGGAATTGATAAAGAATGATCAATTTGAATGTAAGCATCAATATCTTGGATAGTTTGGTTGAAAGATTCATTGATTTGTTTTGGTGTTGTTTTATATAAGTTTTCAGTAGGGAGAAGTCAGTGTTTAGAGGAATAATGGACAATGTGAAGGTTTGATTGGATTCAGGGGGCGAGGGTGTATGGGGACTTTCTCAGTAAAGTGTTTAGATTGGAATCAATTTGAAGTTCAGCCTCAATACCTGATCCAGTGGCAGGTGAGACAAATTCATCTGCCGCTTTTGTGTCACTACTATAGTCATTTGGATTCTTATCCACAAGACTTCTCAAGTCTTCTTTCTTTTTAGGAGATTCCTCTACATCATCTGTTCAGAATAAACTTATTTTCTTGTTCCAGCCCTATTTTCAATATTGAGAGTCTTCTTACAGCTATTGATGAATTTTTGAGTTAACTGAATAACTTCAGGTGAGTTAACAACATATTCTAGTTTACTTCTAAGATTTTTTCTCAAAATTTCCTCATGTGATTCTTTAAACTCAGTGGCTTCCTTGATATGATTCTTTTTAATCATATATTTTGTTATACGTGTAGAATATGAATTGATGACAGTAGTGAAGAAGTTGTCAGTCTGTTCCAAGACCTGGGCCCTCTTTGCTTCCCTTTCTTTTTCTTCTAATTGACTTAAGCTGGACAATTTCCTTATCTGAGTTATAGTTTGATCTCTCTCCTCTTGTCTTGTCAACATCTTGTTGTAGATTTCCTTCTGTTTTGAGATGTTCCTCCATTTTCATAACATATCTTTCTTCCTTCTGCTACATAGCTTTATGGGCATCTCCCATTAGTTTCTTTCTTACCAGTCTTTGCACTTCCGTTTCTTCTTCCTCCTCTTCATCATCATAGGTGATTACCATTCCTTTTCTCTTTCTTCTTGAGTTATACACGTCATGTGATATATCGGGAAGCTTATTAATATGTTCTTGTGTAATGACTACTCCATATTCCTTCTTAGCTTCTTCAATAAGTATTTTGATGACTTCAAGAGAATCTTCCTTGGTTATACCATGAAAGTTATTCAGAAACTTTCTATTCTTATTTTTTCTAATTCTGATAGGATTATCAATTGTTATAATGTTCTTCTATGGTCTATCTTTCATGTGAGCTAGAACAGATGCAAGTAATACACTTCCATACACTTCACCCAGATCATGAGTGGCTCCATATTCTGTTAGCAGATTGACCAGTTTGCCTTGATAGAATAATTCAGAAAGTAACCTTGAATAAGGTACTGTTCTTTTGAGTTTCTTAAAGGTGTCTTTGATAGATTCTCACAAGTGATGAAATATGTAACCCTGAAGATTTAATCTTTGATCATTTGTAAGAAACCATAGAAATAGCTTGTGATCCCAGGAAATTTGATCAGAACTTCCTTCTTGAGGAATTAAACAGCCAATGAGAATTTTGAACAGTAGTTTATGCTCCAGATGCATGTTCTTCACTTTTCCGAAGTCGCTTTTCTTTTTGAACAAAACTTCCTTAATTTCTTTATCATATGTTCCTCCATCCTTTCTGTTATGAATCAATAGCCCTTTGTTTTCAACTCTAATTAACTTAGCAATGTGTTCTTGAGTAAGTGTAACTTCCAGACCCATTACAACAGATCTAATTTATATGCACTTGAACTCTTCTCAAACCATTTCAGTTCTGGTTTTTCCTTTCAATTTCTTGTTGTTTGCTATAACATATCTTTCTTTTGTCTGAGTAGAGAACTCATCATATACTTCGACTCTGACCCATAAATCCTTAACCAGCGAGGATAAGTAGGTACATTCAGCATTTTGAAGTAGTTCATCCAACCTTGGGACTCTGTCATACCCCAAATTTTGACCCCTTAGATCTTCATCATTATTTTAGGATCATATTCATTTGATTATCTAACCTTAACCTATTTCAAGTTGGTCTTTGTCAAGATACAGGTGAATTAAGGTTTCGTACGGTCAAGAATCGAGGTTTCAAAGGTTAATCAGTCAATGTCTTGGATTGATTTTCCATTGAAACAAGATCAAGGATACTAAGTGGGATCAAGTATGAATCCAATTTGAGGTTGTCACCCAAGTGTTGCACCCTAAAATTTGCCTAACATGTTTCTTACTTGGTTTATGTTTCATTGCATTAGCATTACATTGTCTAGCATTTGCATAGCATAGCATTATTCATTTAGCAGGGGATCAAGTGTGGTTTATATCAAGAGGAGCCTATCTAGAGGTCTTATTAATGCTTGAGAAGTCACCAAAGTCATCAGGAAGTGGGTTGTGTTCTTGAGAAGTTTGGTTGCTTGCATAGGGTTCATCTTCTAACCTGAGGACCAATTAAAGACCATCAATGGGTTGTGAAGCCTTAATCATGGAGAGGGTACGTGGATAGAGCTCATGGAGTTCCTTGAGGGTCATGAGGGAGCTCAGTCAAGTCATTATGTTAAGTGTGAAGAGCCATAGTTGAGGGTGTTGCAATTAGGGTTTTGCCTGGTCAACCTTGAGCCAACTGTGTAATTGAAGGGGATCAAAAACTATTTCTAAGTCTTTGTGATCATGGAAATTTGTGTTGAGGTACATGAAGTGATATTCCAATATCAATCCAAGAAGAATTCAAAGTCTGAGGAGTTGCTAAACTAGGGTTCTCATGGTAAAATCCCCTATTTAGTGCCTGACTTCAAGACCACTTATCTCAAGATACAAGTTTCATCTCAACGTTTGGCCAACATGGAACTTGTATATCATGTTCTTAGCTTTAATTTTAGTACTAGAAGTCCTCCATTGGATTTATAGAACTCAAGTTATGATCCAGACAAGTTACAGGTCATCAGATGAATGTGAAATTTGTCTACAAAAGTCAACCAACTTACAAGGAACTTTTGACCTAGAAGGGTGTTTCTTCTCAACTTTTGGCCAACATTAAAGTTGTAGGTCTTGATCTTATCTTTCTAAATTGTACTAGAAGTCTTTCATCTGATTTGTAGAACTCAAGTTATGAGGTTTACAAGTCATGGGTATTTTGGGAAAGTGAGATTATAGGTCATTTGGCATTATAGGTCATTTTCACTATCTTGCACACTTCAAATGAAGTTTTGTCCAACACAAAACTTGCTCAAAATGAGGTTTTTAGGTCAACCATGTATCCATGAGGCTTTGATTTGGCTTAGGGTAGGACTCAGTGTGAAGAAATTTGACAAAAGGGGAATTTAAAGGCCTTTAAGTGGAAAACTCCAAATTAATTCATATGTGTTCAAACCAATGCAAATGAGTGCTCATTTTGATCAGAAAAATCATTTGAAGCACAATGGCAATATTAAAAAATCCATTTAAGGCATAATTCATGGTGTTTTACTTTGATACTTCATGAGGAAGAAACATATTCAACCTTGGCCCTTTGATGGAATTAAGCTCTCAATTTGATCCCTACACTCTCCACAGTCCACAAGCATTACAATTGAAGCTTCTTGGAGAAGGAATTGACTCAAATTCGTGTACACCATAGTTGAAATTTTGAAGAAAAAGTGGAAATTGGATCTCACTGTTTGGGCCTCCAATGGGCCTCCAAATCATCCAAATTCACTCTATATAGGTTCAGAAAGAAGTTAGGATCAAGGTTGGTGAGCATTTGAAGCTGGAGCCAGAGATTGGAGTTGGAATTTCAAGATCAAAACTGAAAATCGTGTTTGGAGTTTGAGAGCTTTTCAGAGCAAATCAAGATTGCCAATAGCTTTATCTTTCATCAAGGAACGATTCTGCATCATCTGGAAGCTTGAATCACAGTGGAAGTGCCTCAATTCGAAGCTACAAACCAGGTATATACATTTCAAAATTGCACTGATTTTAGGTTGATTTAGTTGAAATTGAATTGAGGCTAGGCATTAGGAAGATGATCAGATGGTTTTAAGATAGAAACTTGGAAGTTTAGAGACAATTCAGGATACAACATGATTTCTGTTAGAGCTTATAACTGCCTGATTATGGAGTTTTAGCATGATTGGAATGGCTTATGATGATCTATGATGGATGAGGAGTAGATTTGTGGTTTCAATTGGAGGTTTGATGAGATTTCAGGATGTGGTGTATTTTAGGATCTCTATCGTGTTTTAAAGTTCATGAGGATTTAGGAGAAATGGATATGATATTTGGAATCAGCATGAAAAATGGAAGAGATCCATGTAAGGTTTGACTGGTTTTGATGACCTGTAACTGCTAGCTCACCAGAGAAGACGGTGGCGCAGCCACCGGACCATCGTCTGGTTCACCTAAATGTTTTCCCTCCATCTGAGTTTCAAATGGGGACGATGGTTGTGGACCATTAGATGAGTGGAAATGTTAGACTTTGTAATCAGGAACAACGCACGACATTCAATTTGAGAATTGGACTTTGACTGCAGCAAACATTGTGTTTCATTAATCTGATATGGCAAGTGATGTGGCGCGCGCATATTCCTTGGATGAGCTTACCCAGTCAATTGATCTAACGCCTCTGTTATTTTCTCAGCTTTTATTTTCTTTAATTGATTTTTGATTTTATTTTAATTGCTTTATCTTTTAAAATTCATATTAAATCCAATTTTGATCAGAAAAATATAATAAAAATACGTGCATGATCTAGATTTTATTTTTGATTTTCTGGTGCTGTTACATTTTATTTTCATGCAATTTTCAATTTAATTTTATTTTTTGCATTTTGTTTAATTCTTTAATTTTGACATATTTCTTCATTTTCTTGCTGATTTTTGTATGGCTGTTTGGTATGGAATTTGAGTGAGATTTTTGGCTGGCTGCTAGTACAGAGATGCATGATCCCTTAGGATTCATTTCATAATTTTCAGATAACTTTAGGATTGGTTTTGAATTAGTTTCCCATGACCTTCCCTTTTAGGGTTCCCCTTTGATAACTTTAAGTCTAGGAATTCTTTAGTGGCTTTAAGCATAGTTTTAGGCCCTGACCTTTTTACTATAGATACCTAATACATGTAGGTTACCTTAGAAAATTTTATAGGATTTTAGAAGATGTTTTGGTATTTTAAATAGATTTTAAACTTAGGCTAGTTTTAATATGCTTCTAACATGACTTCTCCTTTAGAATGACTTCAATGGTGGCCCATAGCATAAGATCAATTTTCCATTCCTTTTGGATAGTGCTTTAGACATATAGAGGCTTCTGTTTGCTTGATTGTGGTGTTTGGTTTTGGTGTTTAGACCTCCTTTTAGTAGCTTTCTTGTAGCATGATCAATTAGGGTTTAGGAAGAGCTTTAGTTTGATTTCTCTTTCTTCAAATAAACATGGATTGCCTTGATTGCTTTCCATTCTCATACAATGATTCAAGGTCCCTATGTGGAAGCCTCATCCCTCCTTTGGAAGGATGTGTGGCATATCACAAGAGGTAGAACCTTTGAGGATGCCTATCTCAGATGTATGGTTGAGTGCCATGATGGATTCCCTTGGTTTCCATCATGCTTCCCATCATCATGCAATCATCTTGATGTTAACTCTCTTATCTTTTGGTGGATCCTTTGGAGCTTGAAGTTGGAGCTTTCATTTCCTTCTCTTGAAGATGGCTTGGACTTGAAGTTGATTGCATACTGTTGGTTTGTTTTGCTGTTAGACTGCTTTGCTGTTTGCCTGCTGTATTTTCTGATTGTTGTGCTGTTGCTTGTGTGACTGTGTGGTGTGTTGCATTAGACTAGGCCTCATGTAGATGTTTCTAGGCCTAAGAGCATCCTAAAGGTTGATTTTCTCCCTTTGCTTGTCTGCATTAGAGGTTGAGTCTGTCTCCCTCTGCTTGACTGTTATTGATTGGCTTTGCTTGTTGGCTTAAGGTTGAGTCTGTCTCCCTTGCCTATGCTTTGTGTGTTGCCTCTGGCTTGCTTGCTCTAGAAGTTGAGTTTGGCTCCTTTTGCTTGTTTGTTGCATTGCATGCATTTTACTTACAGTTATTTCTTTTGTTGTTGCTTTCCTTTGCCATGTTCCCCTATGAACTCTGACTTCTCTTGTTCAAGAGAAGTTATGACAGACATTAGGGTTCTAACCATGCATGATAACATTAGGTAGCTCCCTCCTAACCTCAATCATAGGATCAACTGTGCATGACAACTTTAGGATTAGATTAGTTCCCCTTTAGTGCGTCTTTTCTCTTCTCATCTTCAAACAAATCAAAATATAGTTGTTGCACCCCAAAATTTGACCAACATTTTATCGCTACTGCGAAAATCGGCGTCGGCTGAACAGAAGAGTCGCCACTGTGCGTTATTTATCCCACGGGAGGGAAAGGAAACGCTCAGAGTAAACCTCGCACAACACGGGAAAAGGTATGGTCGTCGCAACCACAACCTGGATTCGGGAGTCGGTTACGCAAGGGGAAGGTGTTAGCACCCCTCACGTCCGTCGTACTCGACGGGATCCACGCTTGTTTTCGGGTATGGATTTTTATTCTATCTAAACTAAAGGTCAGGGTTAAAAAGAAGAGAAAATGACTCGGCAAAGTATCGCACTTTATGCCTACGTATTCCCGTCTGGAACGAGAAATCAGAGTCAATGTAGTTTGCCTACCTACGGGAAAGGAGGGGAAGGTTGCTCGCTAGGATATCGCATCCTATGCCTACGTACTTTCATACAGCATGAAAGATCAGAGCAAACGTAGTTCGGGCCACGTACGACACAGGCTTGTCTTGGTTGATTTTATTCTTTCTGAAAAAAGGTTTTCTTGATTAGCAGTCCTGGCGGACAAAAATGACGTCTTGATGAGTTCACATTCTTTTACGGAAGAAGTGTCTTTTATTATGTTTGAAATTTTATTGTGTTTTCCTGTTTGTTTTGAGAAAGAAGAGACAGATCTCTAACCTACGGTTGCAAAGGGAATCAAACTAACCTAATGTTATCATGCATGGGTTAAAACCTAGTGTCTATCATGCTCCTCTCTTGCACAGAGAGAAACAGAGATCCTAAGGGAATAGACGGAAACAGAAACAATAACATATATATACAGTAAAGCAGTAAAATGCATGGATGCAGCAATACAAGCGAGGCAAGGGAGTCCCACTCAACCTCGAACCTAGAAAACAACAGGCAAAAGTGAACATGATTCACTTTCAACCCAACAGGGTAAACATCAAGCAATACAGTCCAGAAAACCAATCAATACATCAAGAATGAATTACAGCAGAAAAGATAAACAGCATCAGCAGCTCTGAAACAACATCTGACTTCAAGTCATCTCCAATCAGCTACAAGCTTCAGCAAGCAGCAATCTCCATCTCCACAGCTTTCAAGCAAGGTCTTTGTCATCAATCTTTAGTCTACAATGGCTTTTCTTCAAGTCCTAACCTCCAAGCTGAGGGATCAATCACAAGAGTGAATTGGGTGTTAAGCACTTAGTTGACCACCAAGGGTGGCAAACCAACTGCTACTAACACATAAGACATTTTCTCTCAAGAGTTATATCCCTTAGACAGTAGCACCAAGCCTTCCAAAGGAAGGGGGTGAGTGTCTTAGAGAGACTCTGTATCACAGAGAGGAATGGAGGCAGTCAAAACCTTCCATGTTTGAGAATCAAGCTTTCTAATCTAGAGCTCTGCCTAGCTCCTAAACCCTAATCTCCTCAACAGCTGCTAGCAGGAACCTCCTCATCAACTCTGGAAGTTGGTCTTCAAGCTCTGGATCTCCAATGGCTTCATCATCACAAGTCTTCAGCTCCCCCAATCCCCAAGCAATCCCAGTACCCACACAAGCAAACAATAATCCCCAGAGGGCACACCACACCAATTAATCAGGTATAGACAGTAATATACTAATATCAGTAGGGGAAACCTATTATTTTCTAATGGGATCTATCCTATACCCATAATCCCTATAGTCCATACCCAAAAACAAATGAAAAATCTCCTAAAAGAATTAAACTATCTCACCTAAGTTGATTTACAACCCTAATTTGTTCATGTTATTCACACTTAAACTAATCACCTAAAATTAATTCCTAAAAATATGAACTAAAATGTATGTACAAGCTAATCTCATCTACTAACCAACCTAAAAAGAATGAGTGAAGAATATTAAAGCAACTATTAGAACAAAAATTAACAAAATCATGTATGAAATGAAACACCTAAAATAGGCATTTATTTGGAAAATATGGGGAAAATATCAAATAAAAAATAAAATGCAATTTTTATTTTCTATAATTTTCTAGACACCTTGAAGAAATTAATGCAAAAAGAATCATCAAAAAATATGAATTTTATGATTTATTATGATTTTTAAAAGAATTAATATTTTTTGAAATAAAATGAAATGAATTAAATGGAAAGGGGGTGCAGCAAGTACGAAAAACAATTGAGATAAAGGATGGGCCCAGACAGGGGGGCGCACATAGCAAGTGCGTCTGGGCCCAGTTCAACCAGAAACTATAACAAAAAAAAAAAAAAACTCTGAACGGTGCGAATAGCAATAGATTCAGTTCATTTCACAATGGGCCTGATTGGGGAGGGTGCCATTAGCAATGGAATTCAAAGCCCATTCAGAAACTTAAATGAAACGGGGCGTTTAGATGTTTGAACCTTCCCTCCGTTTTCATCTTTAAAACAAGGCCGTTGGATTAGAATTTGAGTCATGGTCCAACATGCAATTGTGTGGTCCTCCATCGTCTTCAACCTTGGACAAACCCTAGGGTTTCAGAAATCATCTCCATGCACGCACCTTCAACCATCCTGTTCTCACTCAATTCTCCATGGATGCCCTCGATCCAAAGAGCAAAGTTGCTCTAAATTTCTCCCTCTACACAACCATAACCATAACTCCTCCTAAAACTCAAGCAATAATGGAACCCGATAGGTATAACAGATAGAATCCACCATTAACACCTGATATCAACTGCTTCAATTCTCTCCAATCTTTACCCTATCATGATCTACATCTTATGCTGAGTATTCTGAACTATTGAGCCAAGATTATAAGGCCATATCCTTAATGTTCTAAGCTCTAACAGAATTAATGCACCATTGATGACCTCTATTAAACTTCTCCAAACTTTGTGAAATTCATCACCTAACCACCTAGGTCTCTAATATACTAACAATCCTATGCCATGATCACTATGCTAGCTAATTCGAAGGAAAACATACTTGGTGCAAATTCTTGAAAACAGGTGCTAAAATCCTTGGATCTGATGCTTGTGATGAGTGGAAAATGATTAAGGAACTTGATTATGAATTCTGTATGCAATGGATCTTGTGCAAACACCTTGAATCGTGTACTTGAAACCTTCTTGCAACTTGGATGATGAAGATGGCTAGCTCGATTCTTGCTCAATTCAACCAAATCTTTGATGAAATTCTGTTCTGTGAATGATCTAGATGATGATCAAGTCAAGAAATGGGGGAATTGATGGAGATTTGAGAGAGTTTGATATGCTTTTGCAAATTGGAGAAAGTGAGTGAAACTTGTGGTTTTGAGTAAATGAGATCACCAACCATGGCATGAACCTTCTCATATCAATATATAGGTGAGGTTAGAAACTCCTAGAAGCTTGGAGAAACTTCCCTTGTATGATTTCCCTTGGATTTGGTTTATGTATCTTCCATTACAAGTAACCATGAATAACTCTTAAAATTTGAACTAACCTCAAAATTCCACTTTAGCCAATGTTCTCAAAATGATCTTTCCATTCAAAATGACCTATAATTTTGCTTCATTTGGCTAAAATATGAAAAATCTCATTTTTAAGTCCATTTTTATTCATTAAATCCAACCATTTTGAAACCTTGTGCTGTGAATCTTTCCAATCTCTCATGGTCACTTTTATAGACTCAAAATGTCATTTGTAACAAGTTTTATGTTGTAAAGTTTTCCATTTGAAGCTTCCTTGTATGAGTTTTGGGCATAGGTTGAAATGACCTGTAATTCTCAAATGACCAAAATACCCTTTGCTTGCCAAGACCATAAGTAGAGTTCCACAAATCATATGAAGGCATACTATACCATTATAGAAATCTAAGACAATGAGAAACAATTCTTATGTTGACCAGAAATTCATTTGAAATCTCCTTGAGGGGTAAAAATTGCTTGGAAGTCAAGTCACTTTCACAGACAAAATTTCAGATACCTCAGATGACCTGTAACTTGCAAGGACCATAACTTGAGTTCTATAAATCTCCTTGATGTCTTCCACCACTCAAATTAAAGGACTTGAGATCATCTACAAGTTTCATGTTGGCCAAGGATCCATTTGAAGCTTGCATTTTGACTTATCTTGCTTGGAAATTTGACCTAAACTAGGGGATTTTACATAGAAACCCTAATTTAGAAACTCCTCTTCTCCTTGATTTCTCTTGATTCCTTCTTGGCATATCACCATATCCTTCTTTACATGTCAAATGATGAACCCCACATCTCTCCAATAGCCCTTAATGCCTTTCAATCAATCAATTGACCTAGAGTTGACCCAGGGTTGACCCAGATGAAACCCTAGTTGACTGTCTTCATCCACAACTCTTGTGACTACACCAATGACTTGTCTCCTTCTCCAAATGACTTTCTAAGTCTCTCATGATGCCCACATACTCTCCATGCCCAATTCACAGCCCACAACTTACTTTGTTGATCCCCAGATACACTCAGTTAGGAGATAGATGAACTGCTTGATCCATTGACTTGATAGCTTCCCAATTCTTTCTGATGACTTGAATGAGATTGAATTTGAATAATAACCTCTTGATAGGCCTCTATAGATGAGAATAATGATTGGTCCCCTGTTGGCTGACTTGCTATGCTTATGCTATGCAGATGAGTAACCTATGTACATGACTCTATATGCAAATGCTAATGATATTGAAACATAAACCAAGTGAATAAGGTTGGGCAAATTTTAGGGTGCAACATCTGCCCCTATTCAAGCGACTTGGACCCGATTGGGTGAAGAGCCCGGAGCCTTCAGACATTCGTGGTACGAGACGGTTGAATACTAAGAACCCAAAAAATTTGCCAACCGCAGAAATAAACTGCGCCACTGCTTGGGGAACAACATTCATCAGCTGAATCTGATTGTTACGGAAACCCACTGATCTCGTGCGACCGTGCTGGGGATTATTTGTCTGCATTTCATCAGGAATAAATCGTCCACGTTAGGAGTAAGTTCTTGTCCACGTTAGGAATAAACTTCTATCCATGTAAGGAATCAATCTTGATACGTCCGCGTAAGGACTCAATCTTTCCACGTAAGGAATCATCACCTTTCCACGTAAGGAAACCACCTCTTTTCCCCGTTAGGAATCTCATCTTTCCACGTTAGGAAACCATCTTTCTTCCACGTAAGTAAACCTGTCCACGTCAGGACTAACTTCTCCACGTAAGGAATGCAGCTCATCTTGGTCTGTCCACGTCAGGACTAACTTCTCCAAGTAAGGAAACAATCTTTCCTTCCACATAAGGAATCAACTTCTTTTCTCCATGTTAGGAATCAAACTTTTTCCACGTTAGGAATGCCTCTATCTTTCCACGCCAGGAATCAACCCTGATATGTCCGCGTAAGGACTCAATCTTTCCACATGAGGAATACTATATCAGTCTTTCTTTCCACGTTAGGAATGTCATCTTTCCACGTAAGGAATACCTCTTTTCCACATTAGGAATGCAACTTTCTTTCCACGTAAGGGATAACCGTTCCACGTTAGGAACACAATCTCTTTTCCACGTAAGGAATGCAACTTTCTTTCCATGTAAGGAATCAAATTTCTTTCGATTTGTCCACGTAAGGACTCACATGTCAACTTGCTGAAGAATTGTCCACGTCAGGACTCATGCACCTTCGACCCGCTGGGGGAATAACTTGCCCACGTCAGGACTCACCCCTTCATCTGATGGAATAATAGAACCTGTCCATGTTAGGACTTGCACGTCTTCTACTTGCTGGGGAAATACGACTGTGTCCACGTCAGGACTCATACTTTGCCAACAACACGAAGAAGGATAAATTTGTCTGCGTTAGGACTCTCGTATCTTGTCATCACAAAGAGCTACAAACTTGTCCACGTTAGGACGCACATTTCACCATCACGAATAAAGCTATCTGCTGGAAATAAATGGTCCACGTCAGGACTCCAACACGAAGAGTAATCAACCTTTTGTCCACGTCAGGACTCCACACTCAATCAATACCGAGAGCTCGACTCTGTCCACGTTAGGACTAACACACATCGTCAACTTGAGGAAATATCCACGTCAGGACCCCCACTTCTCTTAGCGTACAAAAAACCTGTCAATAAACCCATCCACGTTAGGACTCATCCTTCCATTGGTCCGCAAACTTCTTATCACTGACGTTACAGCAACTTTGAGACTGACTTTACTGGGGATATTCGGAAACCAGACTACCGGACGCCCGTTCTGATAATCGGCGGCATTCTCTGGAATTCTAGTTCATGAAACCTTTTAATGTTGACGTAACAACAACTTTGAAGGAAACAATCCGCTGGTCGGACTAGAGAAACTCCAAAAAGAAACCCTGGCAGGGAAGTAAGTAACTCTGCTTGGGGACAAAGAGAAACTTATCCTGCTGACTCTGTGGGGAGTAGTGCCAAAGCTGACGCTCCGTTGAATGTCTCCTGCCGAGACTTCGAATGCTCAATAATTCATTTGAGCAAGGGCTCTCTCTACTTGCAAGAGAAATAATACTTGAAACGAAAGGTTAGCCATCCTGGTTTATGTTTCAAAATGCATGCGCTTGACAATGATGCACTGCTCCATTCGACATGGAGATGCTACGCTTTTATTTGGTGAACGCAAGTATGACACTATATGCCAATGCAATTGTAGACTCGAACTGTTGGGTACAGAAACTGCTTCAGCAAAATAAATGCTGAAGATAATGCCAACTCCGCTGGGGATAGCCAGATGCTATAGAATTATTCCAGCAAAATAAATGCCGGAAGAGGGAAGTCGACTCAGCTGGGAAATGGGGGAACCAAACACCTCGTTGAAGTAACACCCTGCTGGGGAATATAACTCTGCTGGGGAGATAACAGATGAGCTTGGTATGATTGGACTTCTGCTGGAGAGTGAACAGGTCTCACATGGTATTCTGACAAAATAAATGCCAATGCGCCACACCAACTCTGCCGGGGAGAGTCTCAATCTTTGAATTCCACTGGGAGGAATGAAGACACTGGTTGGAAAGAGAACTCCGCTGGGAATGGGATGATTCTCTTGAAGAAAATCAACTGACTCCGCTGGGAGAGAGTAAATGACCCTGCGGGGAAAGATGAACTTGTCTGAATACAGCTCACAGATATTAATCTGCTGAGGCTAAACCAACTCCGCTTGAGATAAGGAATCCTTCGGGGGACACCACACTTGTCTGAACACAGCCTACAATCATGGAATCGCCAACTGCTGAGGATTTGTGACTTTGCTGGAGCATGTCCTTTGGATAAGCTATGACCAGCCGGGGAATTCTATCCTTCTTCAGGAAGAACATGCATGACCTGCGTGAGGGTCGAGTCTTTCGTTATTGCAATCTTTGATCATCTTTTTCGTACGGCTATGAAACCTGCAACAACACAAACAAGACAGGACCAACCTATGCAACCAAATCGATTCAGGTTAGTGACATTATTTTCAGTTAATTCAAAGCTTTAGCAATCGTTGGCAAGGGCCAGTGATGTTATACACCTGCTAGTTTCAATAAATCTAGGCGTTTTATCATGCACGAAACAGTAAAGAACCAGCACCAAGTACTGAATAACATATTTTATTGATTGAGCCCCTGAATGGGCGGAATTTTTTGTACACGGGATGTAACTCCTGAAAAGAGGAAGCTACGCAAAGCAGATATACAAGTATGCACAAGAAGCATAAATATTTTGACAAATTAAATTTTGTACACATGTCGGCAGCGGGACGCAGACGAACACCACAAACTGATCCTCTTATGACTCATCCGACTCAAATGCTTTCCCGGTATTCACACTTCCGAAGAGGTTGTATCTGATAATCGACCCCTCAGGTATTCTCCCACATTGGTGCTCACTGCAATATCAAATTCGGACCGCAGTCATTTGCTTTTTAAATCCCTAACTTTTGCGTGAACCGCCCTTTACGGGTTTTCAGTTCACCGGGATACCCCTTTTTGCCGAAGCCGCCCAGTGTAGGTTTTCAACTTCGCGGGTGTATATTTTTTCAATTTTATCCCTAACTTTTGCCTGAACCTTTCATTCTGTTTTTGGTTCGCCAGGATGCCCCATTTTTGCCTGGACTCTCTTTTTTCTGTCCAGCGGGTCTATTTTAAGCAAAGTATTTTTTAATTGCGTCCGAATTCACAGGCGACATGAAGTCTTCACCGTCCATGGTGGACAACAATAAAGCTCCTCCTGAAAAGACTTTCCTGACAACGTATGGCCCTTCGTAGTTGGGGGTCCACTTGCCCCTGTGATCTGCTTGCGGCGGGAGAATCCTTTTCAGCACAAGGTCGCCCGTCTGAAAGCTTCGCGGATGTATCTTCTTATCATATGATTTCTTCATTCGGTTCTGGTACAAACGATCGTATGCTAGAGAAGCTAGCCTCTTCTCATCCATCAAACTTAGTTGATTCAACCTGTCTTTCACCCATTCTGCCTCGTCTAGCTGAACGTCTCGCAATACCCTCAGAGAAGGGATCTCAACTTCCAATGGTAATACCGCTTCCATTCCGTATACCAACGAGAACGGGGTTGCCCCAGTTGATGTGCGTACCGTCGTACGATAACTGTGCAAAGAAAAAGGTAGCATCTCATGCCAATCCTTATAGGTCACCACCATCTTTTGAACGATCTTCTTGATATTCTTATTGGCCGCTTCGACAGTGCCATTCATCTTGGGTCGGTATGGGGAGGAGTTGTGATGTTCGATCTTGAAATTCTGACAGAGCTCCTTCATTATTTTGTTGTTCAGGTTCGAACCGTTGTCTGTGATTATCCGCTCGGGAATCCCATATCGGCAAATGATATCTCTCTTGATGAATCTAGCCACCACTTGCTTCGTTACATTTGCGTACGACGCCGCTTCCACCCACTTGGTGAAATAATCGATTGCTACTAGGATGAACCGATGCCCGTTAGAAGCTGTCGGCTCGATCTTTCCAATCATATCGATTCCCCACATTGAGAACGGCCTTGGCGATGACATTACATTCAGAGGACTCGGAGGCACATGGATCTTATCAGCATGGATTTGGCACTTGTGGCACTTCCTTGCGAACTTGAAACAGTCAGTTTCCATAGTCAGCCAAAAATAACTTGCCCTCAGCAGCTTCCTCATCATAGCATGCCCACCAGCATGCGTACCAAAGGTACCTTCGTGTATTTCCTCCATGAGCAGCTTCGCCTCTCTTTCGTCTACACAACGCAACAACACCAAATCGTGGTTTCTTTTGTATAAGACACCGTCTGGATTCAAATAGAAATTACCCGCTAATCTCCTGAGAGTCTTCTGATCTTGACTGGAGGCCCCAGCCGGATACTCTTTATTCTTCAGGAAATTAAGGATATCAAAATACCACGGTTTGTCGTCGGATGCTGCATCAATAGCAAATACGAAAGCAGGCCTGTCAAGCCGAGAGATAATGATTCTGGGGGCCTCGTTCCAGAAGTTGACTTTGTACATGGAAGACAAAGTGGCCAGGGCGTCAGCCATTTGATTCTCTGCCCGCGGTACGTGATGCAACTCAACCTTGTCAAAGAAAGGCAGCAATCTCCTTGCATAATTCATGTAATGTATCAAGTTGGGCTGACGCGTCTCCCATTCCCCTTTTATTTGATTCACCACCAGAGCTGAGTCTCCGTATACGTCTAAATTCTTGATTCGCAAATCAATGGCTTCTTCAAGCCCCATTATACAAGCTTCGTATTCGGCCTCATTATTGGTAACGGCAAAGGTCAATCGGGCAGTAAACGGGATGTGCAACCCGTGTGGTGTAGTGATGATTGCCCCTATTCCGCTACCGTAAGCATTCACAGCTCCGTCAAATATCATCTTCCATTTGGAACCCAACTCTGGTCCTTCGTCTGGCAACGGCTCTTCACAATCTTTCATCTTTAGGTACATGATATCCTCGTCAGGAAAATCAAACCTCATCGATTGGTAATCTTCAATGGGCTGCTCTGCCAAGTACTCAGACAGTACACTCCCCTTTATAGCCTTTTGCGAGACGTATTGGATGTCATATTCAGTCAAGACCATCTGCCAACGGGCAATCCTCCCTGACAACGCCTGCTTTTCGAATACATATTTGATAGGATCCATCTTCGAGATGAGCATGGTTGTATGATTCAGCATGTATTGCCTCAAACGCTTGGCGGCCCAGGCTAGCGCGCAACAAGTTTTCTCAAGCATTGAGTATCGGGATTCACAATCTGTAAATTTCTTACTCAAGTAGTAGATCGCATGCTCTTTTCTTCCTGTCTCGTCGTGTTGACCGAGAACACAACCCATACTTCCCTCAAGAACTGTCAAATACATAATCAAGGGTCTCCCTGCCATTGGGGGTATCAAAATAGGAGGCTCCTGCAAATACTGCTTTATTTTATCGAACGCCTTTTGACAATTTTCGTTCCACGTTACAGCTTGATCTTTCTTCAACAGCTTGAATAATGGTTCACACGTGGCCGTTAGGTGAGATATGAACCGGGCGATGTAGTTCAACCTCCCTAAAAACCCGCGCACCTCTTTCTCTGTTTTAGGCGTCGGCATTTCTTGTATCGCTTTTATTTTAGCAGGATCGACCTCTATTCCTCTTTCGCTTACGATAAACCCCAGCAGTTTACCCGATCTCACCCCGAAGGTGCATTTATTAGGGTTCAGTCTCAGCCTGAACTTCCTAAGCCTTTTAAATAACTTCAGCAGATTCACCAGATGCTCCTCCTCCGTCTGGGACTTGGCAATCATATCGTCAACATAAACTTCAATCTCTTTATGCATCATATCATGGAAAAGAGTCGTCATCGCACGCTGATATGTTGCCCCAGCATTTTTCAAGCCGAATGGCATCACTTTGTAGCAAAATGTTCCCCAAGGCGTTATGAAAGTGGTCTTCTCCATATCCTCTGGCGCCATTTTAATCTGATTATAGCCTGAAAAGCCATCCATGAAGGAGAATACGGAGTATTGAGCAGTATTATCAACTAGCACGTCAATATGAGGAAGCGGAAAATCGTCTTTTGGGCTTGCTTTATTCAAATCTCTATAATCTACGCACATCCGAACCTTGCCGTCTTTCTTTGGCACTGGTACGATATTAGCAACCCATGAGGGATATTTTGTCACAGCCAGGAAACCAGCGTCCCACTGTTTTTGAACTTCCTCTTTGATCTTCACTGCCATATCTGGTCGAGTTCTGTGAAGCTTTTGCTTGACTGGCGGGCATTCTTCTTTCAGTGGCAGACGGTGCACAACCATATCTGTATCGAGCCCTGGTATATCTTCATACGACCAAGCGAATACATCACTATACTCTCGGAGCATTTCAACCAGTCTTCGCTTGATATCGCTCTGCAGTGCGGCTCCGATACGAATATTCTTCTCAACCCCTTCCGACCCCAAGTTGATAATTTCGATGACCTCGTCGTGAGGCAGAATGGCTTTTTCCTCTTGCTTCACCAACCAAGACAGTTCTTCAGGAACGTCACTATCTTCGACAGCCTCTTCTTCGGCCTGAAATACCGGATGCTCAAAGTCGGGACGAGTCATAGGTGGTTCAAGGATGTCATCTGAAAATGTTATCCTGCAAAAAGAATGGTTAAGTGCTTCAAAATGCGTATAAAGCGAATAACCACGTTGCCATTTTATTGAAAAATACAAAACAGGAAAGACAGGGATTACAGTATTTGCACATGAAAAAACGCCATTTATTTAAGGATTAACACGCAATGTTCATAACAACATAGCCCTAAGCAAATCGCGATGCCCCGGGCAAGACATCAGATTATTCAACAATTAATAAAGCAAAGCATTACTGTTTAAGAGTCACAGGAACAAGCTCCTGAATAGACCAGTTGCACAGTCCTTGTCCTGGCGTGCTTGGCTGAATCCAGGCATCCATATCATAGTCACTGTCTCCTTCGTCAGACTCCGAAGCAGCGTTGATGGTTTCATGACATACTCCACTAGCAGAGATGGTTATTGGCCCTCTGAAACGGGGTGCTCCCACAGCAGGTGTTGACGATGACGGTTGGTATCCCAGCCCGAATCGGTCCATCTTCACAGGAATATCCAGCACTTTGCCCCAACCCTTTGCTTCTCCTGCCTCCACCAGAGCTTGAGCTTCTTTATATGACGAGACGGCTATCTCCGACACTTTGCTCGGCCCGAGACCTTTGTCCTTGATACGCAACCCTTCAAATGCCTGGCAGGGTGTTTCGTGGATCTCTCCGTCGACCTCCACATATTTAAATGACGACAGATGGCTGACCAGGATGTCTTCTTCTCCGCATACGGTGACTACGCTGTCTCCGACCATATATTTCAACTTCTGATGCAGGGTAGACGTGACTGCCCCAGCCCCATGAATCCAGGGTCTTCCGAGCAGGCAGCTATATGCGGGCTGTATATCCATGATATAGAATTCCGTTGCAAACACCTCCGGCCCCACCTGTAGAGGCAATGTTATCGATCCAAAGACTGTTCTTCGCGTGCCGTCAAAGGCTCTAACTACCAAGTCACTGGGCGTGCACAGGATACCTCTGACATCCAGCTTCATCATCGCTTTCTTGGGCATCACATTCAAAGACGATCCGGTGTCGACCAATACATGCGACATTACTGACCCTCTACACTCGACAGATATGTGTAGCGCCATATTATGATCTCTCCCTTTCGGGGTCAAATCGAAGTCAGTAAAGCCTAAGCTGTGGCCTGCATTCACATGTGCCAACACTCCTTCCAGCTGATTCACGGAGACGTCTTGGGGTACGAAGGAAGTATCCAGGACTTTCAACAAAGCATTTCTGTGAGCTTCAGAACATAGTAGCAACGACAGTATAGATATCTTGGACGGCGTCTGTTGCAGATGCTCCACAATCTTATAATCACTTTTTCGAATCAAGCGCATGAACTCTTCTACCTCTTTCGATGCCGATGCTTTGTCGCTTGCTTGCGCGGGGACATTTTCAACCATCTTCCCTTTTCCTTTCGCTAGTCTTTCGGTCTCCACCTCAGGCGATATGAAGATCCTACCACTCCTTGTCATACCTCCTGAACCAACAATGTTATCGACAGTCTCAGCTGGCTGCTTATTAACATCAATTTTTATCCCGTCACAATACACCTCCAACCCATATGACCATGGGACTGCTTTTGTGTTCTCGTACGGGATCGGTCCGACCTTAGTTATGGTGATCGGTGGTCGTTGGACCGGTGCTGCAATAATGATTGTCTTTCGAGGAATCGTTACAGTAGCCACATCACTCTAATCATCTGCTACCGCCCCTGCAGGCTCTTCAGCTGCTGCTCGGTCAAACTGCAATGTACCTCCATCAATTAAAGCCTGAATGCCTTTCTTCAAATCATCACACCCCCCAGCTAGGGTCCAGCATTCTAAGCAATACTCGTCACATCCTGGATAAACACCCCCTTGCAACAATCTGCTTTTTATCTCGCTCAGCGGCGTCTTTAAATCGTCGACATTCATAATCAGATTCAACCCTTCCTCAGTCAGGATGGCGTTTGCCCCATGATTAGGCATGGGTTTCTACACTATATTCGGACCTGCCGTTCCGAAATTGATAGTCTTATTGTCCAAAAGATCCTGGACAACATGCTTAAAAGCATGGCAACCCTCTATATCGTGGCCCGGAGCCCCAGAATGAAACTCACAGTGCCTGCTTGCATCATAACCATACGGGGGAGTTCCCGTTATCGGTGCCAGAGTTCTCTTCTCTGCCAGGTTCAAACCCAACAATGTCTGCAACAAATCTGCGTACGTTGAGGGAGGCTTCTCAAACACTCTTCTTGGTTTACCACCCTGGAATCTTCGCTGAGCCTGCTGTGGCTGCTGCAGCTGTTGTTGTTGAAATGGCTGCTGCTGCTGCTGCATTGGCTGCTGCTGAAACGGTTGTTGTTGTTGAAGTGGCTGTTGCTGATATGGGATAGTAACACTCGCCACCTGCTGCGGCTGATGATATTGGTTCCGACCTCTGCCTCGGCCTCCAAACACTGCGCTTGCCTCGCCCTGACGGCGCCCACCAAAAGCCTTCCTATTACTGCCAGATGCAGTTGATTCCTCGACTTGGAACTTTCCCTGCTTAATGTTACGTTCAATCTTTTCTCCCATCAGAATCAAATCTGAGAAACTGGCCAGTGATGTATGAAACAACTTGTCATGGAACATGCCTGTGAATGTGCCGACGAACATGTCATTCATTTCTTTGTCCTCTAAAGGAGGACGGACCCTAGCAGCCATGTCGCGCCATCTTTGCGCGTACTCTTTAAAGCTCTCTTCCTTTTTCTGAGACGGCCCTGCCAATTGGACCCGGTTGGGTGCCAAGTCGCTGTTATACTTGTAGTGAGCTACAAATGCCTCTGCCAATTGCTTCCATGTCTTTATATTAGTTGGCTCCAACCCCATGTACCACTCTAAGGAAGGACCCGACAGACTATCTTGAAAGAAATGCATTAGCATTCTCTCATCAGTCGAGTATGCAGACATCTTTCTGTAATAAGCCCGTACGTGCACTTTCGGACATGTGTCCCCTTTATACTTATCAAACGTAGGAGCTTTGAATTTGATTGGCACCCTCAAGCCAGGTACCAGACCCATTGTTGCCATGTCCAAGCCCACAACACTTTGGTTCAGGACTCCCCTCATCTGCTCTTCTAGCATTCTGATCTTCTGGGAGTTATCCATCGGCCCTTCAAAGCCTCCGCCGGAGAAAGCGTCCTCCTGCTGATCTTCTTGCCACATACCATTCCCAGCTCCATACCCATCATAATCATTATTGCGGCCCGCTCTAATTTGATTCATCACCGGGCCTCGGCCTCTGTTGCCGTATCCCTGAACACCTCCAGCAGGCCCAAAAGCCATTAACCCAGCGCCGTTTCCATTTCCGAAACCTCCGTAACCCTGATTGGCCACACCATAACCATCTTGCCCAAAGCCTTGAGCATTGAAACCATATTTCCCAGCGTTATCGAATCCCTGATCGTTGAACCCGAATCCAGCATTGCCAAAGCCGTTGCCTCCCATATTATCACCCAAGTTGATATCCCCTAGCCCAACGTTATGGACAGCTGTCTCGTTCCCCACTCCGACGTTACCGTTCACAGCAGCGGTAGCGTTGTTGACATTAGCAGCAGGTGTATTGACTACAGGTGGAGCCACTGGAGTGGGAGTGCCATCTCCATGAACAGTATCGACTTGCACAGACTGATGATCCTCGTTACCGTGACCGGCGTTTCTGACCAACAGAGGCTGCACCATGGCTTGCAAATTCTCCTGACCTTTTGCAATAGCTTCCATGGTCTGCATAAAGAAAGCTAGCTTCTCGCGCACATCTTGCATCTCGTTCTGTATTTGATCCATGATTCTTCGACAGTTGGTGCGAGTGGAATAGCGGTGCGGGTGCTGATCTGCAATCCTGAAAATACCTGGTACAGAGCAGAAAATAAGATAACATCCAATGATTACCTGTAATGCAATATGAATATGAATGCAATGCAATGTGTGTCTGTGCATTAGGGAAATTCATTCCCCGATTCTAGTGTGAAGGTGCCGGTGCAGTGACAGTGCTAACAATATAAAGATCGAAGCTGAATCACAGAAAGCCTCATATATTGCAGAGAAATCAATAAGCCCGGCATACAATATCACTGAGAGTACAATAAGAAGGCATGATCTCAACCAACAATCCTGGTGATGGTCAGCGCTATGCAAATAAAGCATACAAGTTACTACATGAAATGATCAAACACTCCCATAAGTCTGGTACTCTTCTAGCAATTTCTTGGTCTCCGGATGACTTGGTCGAGCAAGCAGCCCTTCAACAAGTTGGTTTCTTTTCTTAAGAACACGTCGCACGTCTTCAGCAGTTTCTTCCCATGCCCCCTCTCCGAAGCGATCCTCTAGTTTACGCTTCTGAGACACAGCTTCATCTCTGCCTTTGATGGCCTTGTTCAGGGCGTTCTGGAGACTATACCGGGTCATCACTTCTTCTTCACACTTCTTGATGCTGGACTTCAACTGCTCTTCGAGGTCGGAAATTTGCTGCTTCAACTTATCTTCCCTCTTCTTATTGTTGGTGAGCGTGGCATTCCAGGTCTTATTGCAAGAGGAGATCTCTCGGTGAGCGATGTCAAGCGCTTTCTTCTTGGATTCAAGCATGTCATGGGAGCTTCTGAACTCTTGCCCCATACGCTCGCGCTTCTTCCTCTCCTCAGTCAACTCAGCCCCTAAGTTGTTCATTAGCTCAATCTGCTATTGGAAAGCATGCACGACCTTGTTTTTCTCACTGCGTATCTGGGCTAGCTCCTGCTCTAACCCTTCGTTGATCTTCATCAAGGCTTCTTTTTCTTTCACAACCTGCTCGTAGGCCTCCCTAGAAACAGTAGTTGGCTCTGCTACCGGAATAGGAACAAGGACTGGCGCTGCTGGAAATGGCATCCGTAACTGACTTGCTCTCTCCTGGATCCAAACTCTGTAAGGTGCATAGGCCTGACAGTCATTCTTCCCTAACAACGGCTTCCCTCTTCAGTTAATACGCGTCCAGGCATGCTGCAGCTTGGCTAGTAACTCCCCTTTCAAATCTCCGGTGAAGTACAGAGATTCCTGTACTTCTTCCTCCCTTGGCGGGTTCTTCAGCGCATATCCGAACTGACGGACCAACAATGATGGGTTGTAGTTGATACACCCTTTTCTTCCTATCAGCGGGACATTAGGGTACCCAGAACAACTGAATATAAGCTCGGATCCCAGCAGATCTCTATCAAACCATTCAACGTCTTTAGAAGTTAACCTCATCATATGCTCTGGCCAGTCGGGCGTGATTGCATTATCCACGAAAGGTCCCCTCGAGGGAAGATGGCTCTTGAACCACATATACAGCAAAGGTACGCAATAAGAGACGTTCTTGCCTCTCCTGTTTTCATTCCTGTAGTGCATCGAATGGTAAAAGTCCCCGATCAGCGTTGGTACTGGGTTACCAACAGCAAATAGATGAAATGCATCCATGTCCACGAAGTTTGGGAAGTTGGGGAACAACACTATCCCATAAATGCAGAGGGCCAAAATAGTGTTAAAGACCACCCAACACCCATTCTTGGCGTACTCTTGAGCCTTACCAACCAGAAACTGAAGAGAAAAACCCGGAACCCCTCGCCACGCAGTCATCAATAACTCAGAAGCATTCATATGCAGGGCCTTGGCTAAATCCTCCAGATTGGGCTCAGCGGCTGAGTGAATAAAAGGAACTGCATTCTGAACTGGCAGCTCAGTAAACTCTACATACTCCTCCATGGTGGGCCCCAAGATAAAGTCCGCAAACGTGAAACATCTCAAAGCCGGGTCATAGAATTGCATTAAGGTGTACAACTCATTCAATTCATCATCAGTGGACCTGCGAACTAAACTCAACAGCCGTCCGTAACTCTGCCTGAAGCTTCTACGGACATCCTCATCTGCAAGAGAAATCAGACCCAGGAGTGGAGTAATATCGGGGATAGGTAGCTTATACGCAACGGTCATTCTCAAACCAGCCATGATCAAATACTCCGAAGTCCAGACACTAGAACCGGGGGGAATGCAAATGCACCTGCAGCACAGACACACGTTAGTAGGATGCAATGATGATGAGTATGCAAGCAATGCAATGCAAGTGACATGCAACAGGGACCAAATGCCGTAGCTGAATAGCCTGAACCATATCAAGAAGTCTCAGATAGACTCTTTAGAAACCCTCAAACCCTGGTCTTAGATAGACCTACAACAAAGCTCCAACAATGGTCTCTGACAGACCCACAGCATAACTCTGGCTGGTCTCTGATAGACCTCAAATCATAACTCCAATAGGTCTCTGACAGACCTCAGAACTCCTCAACTGGTCTCTGACAGACCTCATAACACATCTCCAAATGGTCTCTGACAGACCTCATAACTCTCCATAGATACCCAGGATCTCTGATCAAGAAATAACCGGTATCTGAAGGTCTAGTTACCTGCATATCCCCAAACCCTCTCACAGGTGGATGTCCTAGTAACTGACAAAGGTATGGCATCCTATGCGGTCGTCGGCGTCACAGACTTTCAGGGTTGATGATACGATTCCCAGAAGGAGTGGCATCATCAAATCCTGAAGAGGCCTCACTTAGCCAACTTCCAAATGATCGGTCCCCAGAGTCGACAATCCAACTAACCAGCAACCCGAGCCACCCAAAGGGCAGGACAAGAGGCCAACCAGAAGAACCTCGTCTGAGTGTAGATTTCACGGGACACTAGGACATGCAAAGCACGTGCGCGCCCACTAATCTCTACTCTAAGTCTAAGGTGCACTCAAGCCCAGGTCCGGCTTCTCACTCAATATCAGAACACCCGTCACACCCCAATACAACAATAATAATCAATATATAATGCTGGAAATAAAGGTCAGAAATATAAATCCATACAAAATCCTCGACGGGAAAACAAGCGTTAGGATTGACTCTCTTAAGGGACGTTGGATCCCAAATGCATAAGAACTATCGCAGTCCTTAGCAGCCAGAGGACGTTGGATCCCCAGCAGAGTCGCCAGCTGTCGCTACTGCGAAAATCGGCGCCGGCTGAACAGAAGAGTCGCCACCGTGCGTTATTTATCCCACGGGAGGGAAAGGAAACGCTCAGAGTAAACCTCGCACAACACGGGAAAAGGTATGGTCGTTGCAACCACAACCTGGATTCGGGAGTCGGTTACGCAAGGGGAAGGTGTTAGCACCCCTCACGTCCGTCGTACTCGACGGGATCCACGCTTGTTTTTGGGTATGGATTGTTATTCTATCTAAACTAAAGGTCAGGGTTAAAAAGAAGAGAAAATGACTCGGCAAAGTATCGCACTTTATGCCTACGTATTCCCGTCTGGAACGAGAAATCAGAGTCAACGTAGTTCGCCTACCTACGGGAAAGGAGGGGAAGGTTGCTCGCTAGGATATCGCATCCTATGCCTACGTACTTCCACACAGCATGGAAGATCAGAGCAAACGTAGTTCGGGCCACGTACGACACAAGTCTGTCTTGATTGATTTCATTCCTTCTGAAAAAGGTTTTTCTAATTACTGGTCCAAGCGGACAAAAATTGACGTTTGATTGGTTCACATTCTTTTACGGAAGAAGTGTCTTTTATTATGTTAGAAATTTTATTGTGTTTTCCTGTTTGTTTTGAGAAAGAAGAGACAGATCTCTAACCTACGGTTGCGAAGGGAATCAAACTAACCTAATGTTATCATGCATGGGTTAAGACCTAGTGTCTATCATGCTCCTCTCTTGCACAGAGAGAAACAGAGATCCTAAGGGAATAGACGGAAACAGAAACAATAACATATATATACAGTAAAGCAGTAAAATGCATGGATGCAGCAATACAAGCGAGGCAAGGGAGTCCCACTCAACCTCGAACCTAGAAAACAACAGGCAAAAGTGAACATGATTCACTTTCAACCCAACAGGGTAAACATCAAGCAATACAGTCCAGAAAACCAATCAATACATCAAGAATGAATTACAGCAGAAAAGATAAACAGCATCAACAGCTCTGAAACAACATCTGACTTCAAGTCATCTCCAATCAGCTACAAGCTTCAGCAAGCAGCAATCTCCATCTCCACATCCTTCAAGCAAGGTCTTTGTCATCAATCTTTAGTCTACAATGGCTTTTCTTCAAGTCCTAACCTCCAAGCTGAGGGATCAATCACAAGAGTGAATTGGGTGTTAAGCACTTAGTTGACCACCAAGGGTGGCAAACCAACTGCTACTAACACATAAGACATTTTCTCTCAAGAGTTCTATCCCTTAGACAGTAGCACTAAGCCTTCCAAAGGAAGGGGGTGAGTGTCTTAGAGAGACTCTGTATCACAGAGAGGAATGGAGGCAGTCAAAACCTTCCATGTTTGAGAATCAAGCTTTCTAATCTAGAGCTCTGCCTAGCTCCTAAACCCTAATCTCCTCAACAGCTGCTAGCAGGAACCTCCTCATCAACTCTAGAAGTTGGTCTTCAAGCTCTGGATCTCCAATGGCTTCATCATCACAAGTCTTCAGCTCCCCCAATCCCCAAGCAATCCCAGTACCCACACAAGCAAACAATAATCCCCAGAGGGCACACCACACCAATTAATCAGGTATAGACAGTAATATACTAATATCAGTAGGGGAAACCTATTATTTTCTAAGGGGATCTATCCTATACCCATAATCCCTATAGTCCATACCCAAAAACAAATGAAAAATCTCCTAAAAGAATTAAACTATCTCACCTAAGTTGATTTACAACCCTAATTTGTTCATGTTATTCACACTTAAACTAATCACCTAAAATTAATTCCTAAAAATATGAACTAAAATGTATGTACAAGCTAATCTCATCTACTAACCAACCTAAAAAGAATGGGTGAAGAATATTAAAGCAACTATTAGAACAAAAATTAACAAAATCATGTATGAAATGAAACACCTAAAATAGGCATTTATTTGGAAAATATGGGAAAAATATCAAATAAAAAATAAAATGCAATTTTTATTTTCTATAATTTTCTAGACACCTTGAAGAAATTAATGCAAAAAGAATCATCAAAAAATATGAAGTTTATGATTTATTATGATTTTTAAAAGAATTAATATTTTTTGAAATAAAATGAAATGAATTAAATGGAAAGGGGGTGCAGCAAGTACGAAAAACAATTGAGATAAAGGATGGGCCCAGACAGGGGGGCGCGCATAGCAAGCGCGTCTGGGCCCAGTTCAACCAGAAACTATAACAAAAAAAAAAAAAAACTCTGAACGGTGCGAATAGCAATAGATTCAGTTCATTTCACAATGGGCCTGATTGGGGAGGGTGCCATTAGCAATGGAATTCAAAGCCCATTCAGAAACTTAAATGAAACGGGGCGTTTAGATGTTTGAACCTTCCCTCCGTTTTCATCTTTAAAACAAGGCCGTTGGATTAGAATTTGAGTCATGGTCCAACATGCAATCGTGTGGTCCTCCATCGTCTTCAACCTTGGACAAACCCTAGGGTTTCAGAAATCATCTCCATGCACGCACCTTCAACCATCCTGTTCTCACTCAATTCTCCATGCACGCACCTTCAACCATCCTGTTCTCACTCAATTCTCCATGGATGCCCTCGATCCAAAGAGCAAAGTTGCTCTAAATTTCTCCCTCTACACAGCCATAACCATAACTCCTCCTAAAACTCAAGCAATAATGGAACCCGATAGGTATAACAGATAGAATCCACCATTAACACCTGATATCAACTGCTTCAATTCTCTCCAATCTTTACCCTATCATGATCTACATCTTATGCTGAGTATTCTGAACTATTGAGCCAAGATTATAAGGCCATATCCTTGATGTTCTAAGCTCTAACAGAATTAATGCACCATTGATGACCTCCATTAAACTTCTCCAAACTTTGTGAAATTCATCACCTAACCACCTAGGTCTCTAATATACTAACAATCCTATGCCATGATCACTATGCTAGCTAATTCGAAGGAAAACATACCTGGTGCAAATTCTTGAAAACAGGTGCTAAAATCCTTGGATCTGATGCTTGTGATGAGTGGAAAATGATTAAGGAACTTGATTATGAATTCTGTATGCAATGGATCTTGTGCAAACACCTTGAATCGTGTACTTGAAACCTTCTTGCAACTTGGATGATGAAGATGGATAACTCGATTCTTGCTCAATTCAACCAAATCTTTGATGGAATTCTGTTCTATGAATGCTCTAGATGATGATCAAGTCAAGAAATGGGGGAATTGATGGAGATTTGAGAGAGTTTGATATGCTTTTGCAAATTGGAGAAAGTGAGTGAAACTTGTGGTTTTGAGTAAATGAGATCACCAACCATGGCATGAACCTTCTCATATCAATATATAGGTGAGGTTAGAAACTCCTAGAAGCTTGGAGAAACTTCCCTTGTATGATTTCCCTTGGATTTGGTTTATGTATCTTCCATTACAAGTAACCATGAATAACTCTTAAAATTTGAACTAACCTCAAAATTCCACTTTATCCAATGTTCTCAAAATGATCTTTCCATTCAAAATGACCTATAATTTTGCTTCATTTGGCTAAAATATGAAAAATCTCATTTTTAAGTCCATTTTTATTCATTAAATCCAACCATTTTGAAACCTTGTGCTGTGAATCTTTCCAATCTCTCATGGTCACTTTTCTAGACTCAAAATGTAATTTGGAACAAGTTTGATGTTGTAAAGTTTTCCATTTGAAGCTTCCTTGTATGAGTTTTGGGCATAGGTTGAAATGACCTGTAATTCTCAAATGACCAAAATACCCTTTGCTTGCCAAGACCATAAGTAGAGTTCCACAAATCATATGAAGGCATACTATACCATTATAGAAATCTAAGACAATGAGAAACAATTCTTATGTTGACCAGAAATTCATTTGAAATCTCCTTGAGGGGTAAAAATTGCTTGGAAGTCAAGTCACTTTCACAGACAAAATTTCAGATACCTCAGATGACCTGTAACTTGCAAGGACCATAACTTGAGTTCTATAAATCTCCTTGATGTCTTCCACCACTCAAATTAAAGGTCTTGAGATCCTCTACAAGTTTCATGTTGGCCAAGGATCCATTTGAAGCTTGCATTTTGACTTATCTTGCTTGGAAATTTGACCTAAACTAGGGGATTTTACATAGAAACCCTAATTTAGAAACTCCTCTTCTCCTTGATTTCTCTTGATTTCTTCTTGGCATATCACCATATCCTTCTTTACATGTCAAATGATGAACCCCACATCTCTCCAATAGCCCTTAATGCCTTTCAATCAATCAATTGACCTAGAGTTGACCCAGGGTTGACCCAGATGAAACCCTAGTTGACTGTCTTCATCCACAACTCTTGTGACTACACCAATGACTTGTCTCCTTCTTCAAATGACTTTCTAAGTCTCTCATGATGCCCACATACTCTCCATGCCCAATTCACAGCCCACAACTTACTTTGTTGATCCCCAGATACACTCAGTTAGGAGATAGATGAACTGCTTGATCCATTGACTTGATAGCTTCCCAATTCTTTCTGATGACTTGAATGAGATTGAATTTGAATAATAACCTCTTGATAGGCCTCTAGAGATGAGAATAATGATTGGTCCCCTGTTGGCTGACTTGCTATGCTTATGCTATGCAGATGAGTAACCTATGTACATGACTCTATATGCAAATGCTAATGATATTGAAACATAAACCAAGTGAATAAGGTTGGGAAAATTTTAGGGTGCAACACATTTATTTACCCATTAAGTGTTTGAAAGTTGATACCTTCATCAGAAAGTTCAAGAGATCCTCAGAGAAATTAGTTGAAACCAGGGTTGTGTGCTTCATAGCTTGAGAGTTGTGGATGCTCCTCAGATGATTCTGAGACTTTGAGAATGAACTTGAAGCTTTGAGAAAGTTTATGAGGTGTCTTGAAAGTCATCATGAAGCCCAGAGAGGTCATTATGCAAGGATTCAGAAGATTCAACCATGAATGGTAGAATTAGGGTTTTGACTGGGTCAATCCTAGATCAGCTGAAGATTTGGAGAAGGTTGAGACCTAATCCAAGAGCCATGAGATCATGGAATGATGTATGGAGATGTTATAAAGATGATTCCTAGACCAACTCATCATGATTGAGGAGTTTGAGAAGTTTTGAGTTAGGGTTTCCAAGGATTGTCAGTGAAAAAACCCTAATTTGATCCCTATCTTCCAGGCAGTTTTAGCTCACGATGTGATTGATATCTCATCTTCCCCACAACATGAATGTTGTAGAGCTTGTTCTTAGATTTAATTTGAGTGGTAGAAGTCCTTGATAGGAGTTGCAGAGCTCAGGTTATGGTTTTGACAAATTACAGGTCATCTGAGGTGTGTGAATCTGGGTCCTTGAAAGTCACCCAACTTGCAGACAACTTTTGCCCTAGTAGGATGATTCCTATGATTTCTTGGTCAACATGAATGTTGAAGAGCATCTTCTTAGCTTTCTAGAGAGTACTAGAAGTCCTTGATAGGATTTGTAGAACTCAACTTATGATTTGAACAAGACAGGGGTATTTTGGTCATTTGGTGATTATAGGTCATTTTAAGCAAAGGCCATATCTCCTATTTCCAAGCCTCAAATGAAAAAAACTCAAAACATCAAAGTTGTTCAAAATGGGATTTTAAGCCTAGAAAAGAGGTCATGAGTTATTGAAAAAGCTTGTAGCAAGGATTTTCATGATTGGGTAAAAATGACCTAAAAATGGCTTATAAGTTAAAAAAGTTGAAATGGAATCTTGGTTTAGGAGATGTACAAATCTAAAATGGGTCATCCAATATGTCATTTTGACTCCAAACATTATTTTAAAAACAATGGTTCAAGTAGAATTTTGATTTGAGGTCTTAAAATGGATGTTACTTTGTAAAGTTCATTCTTGAATCATAAGGCAATTTGAGAAACTTGGCATAAAGCAAAGGCAAGGCTTGTTTTCCACACATTCCTTCTCAATATCTCTTGTAAAGAGATTTTAAAGCAAAATGACAAGGCTTGGCACATGAGATATGAGATGTACAATGTATCATTTCATGAGAAATTCCATAACATTCTAGCACTTTCCATGAGTTTCTAGACTCTTCTTTTGATTGTTATAAAAAGAGTGAATCACAATGGAGAAGAGGTTGGTGAAAGTTGCTGAGTCCCTTGGAGAGAGTGAGAGAGAAAGTGCCATTTCAATATTTCTTCAAAATCAAGCAAGTTTCCATTTCTTCATCTACAAGCCTCATCCATCTCAATTCTTGCAAACAGAAAGGTGTCCACCATTAGAGGAGTATTTTGAAGCAAGTTCAAGTGCCAAATCGAGCTCTAACATCACTCACCATTGAAGCTTGACAGGTTGGTGGATCCTCCCATATCTCCCTAATTATGCATGCTTAGGTTAGATCTTTAGTATAGAATGGTTAAGCTAGATCAGAGGACCAATTCCATAGAGTTTCAGAGGATATCATGAAGATTGGTAACAGATCACGATTTTTTCAAGATTCAATAGCAAGCTGTTTAATGTGCATTAATGGATATGGTATGGCATAGTGTGGTTAGGGCAACATGTAGAACACGTTCACATCATTAGATTGAAGCTCTATCGTGATTGATCTCAGAGAATTATGGTGAAACCCTAGCTTTCGTATCCTCTGTTTGGGGTCTACAAGGAGTGTTAGCAAGAACTAAGACCAAGAATGGATTCCTTGTGATTAGTAGATCATTTTAGGGTTTTGAATTTTTCGTTTTCATCAAGTAATCATGGAGAATGATTGGGTTGAATAGTTGTGCATGGAACCTGTTGAAACTGAAAACCCTAGCTCACTTGGGGACGATGAACTCCCACCGTTGGATCGTCCCAGATATTTGACTTCTTCATCTGATCGCACGGCTCCAGTTTAATTCAGGAAACAAAGGGAATTTTGAAAGTAAAACGCAGCGTTTACTTAAGTGGTAGGTTCTGGGCTCAGCAAACCAATTCTATTCGCACCCCACCCAGGAGCCCAATCCAAAAACCAACTGAAAATGATTGCTATTCGTACCGTTTCTATTTTATTTTCTTTTGATTTTTCTTTTTATTTTCTGATGGTAATTGGGCCCAGGCGCGCCATGCTAGGCGCACCCCCCTTCCTGGGCCCATCATGGATAATAACTGAGCATGTCTACTATTACCACCCCCTCTCCATTTTATGTTAATTCTTTGATTTTAATTTCTTTTAATTTTCTTGCATATTAAAAAAATCCATATAAAATTGAAAAATGATTATTTTTTAATGCTTGTTTTTTTTCACATATTCATAATCATGTCTAGAAAAATGTAAATAAATAAAATTCCATTTTATTTTTATTTTAATATTTTTAGCATATTATTCTTGTAATTAGTCTTTTTAATTGTTTTTAGTTGATACTCAATTTTGTATAATTTCTTTTAGGACTTTCCCTTAGGATTTTTGAGCCATTCTTTTTGGAATAGTTAGGTATTGAATCATAGTTCATGTAGGATTTAATTCACAATTTGTAGATTAAAATTTGATTAGTTTGATAAGCATAGTCTTAGTGTACTCAAATTAGGGTTTTAGGTTGCATAAGTAAACTCATCAATTTTGTTTTGGGTTTTATAGGCCAAATTAGTGTATGGGGAATATATGGGTTAAGGGTAAGTATGTATAGAATCCCCTAGGATTTTGATAGAGTATTATATAGTATTTTAGTATTTTTTTAACTGATTTTTGAATGTATGGTTAGTATGTGTGTTACTTAAAGGCATAGTTTGTATTGTTTTGCTTTCTTTTCTTCTCCTTTGAGTGTGTGAGCCTTGAAGATTGAGTTGAAGACCTTGTGGATCATCATTGAAGACTTTAAAGACCTTGCAGAGGAGATTAGTTTTAGATTTTGTTTGTTCTATTTATAGGATCATAAGTACATAGGTAGAGCCTTAGATAGAATACTTCCATTCAGTAAACAAGGAGTGTCTTGTTCACCTCCTTCCTTCTCTATGACATAAAGTCCCTTAAGGGTGTTCACCTCTCTCCTTTGGAGGGATTAGTGACCTTGCCCTCTGAGGTAGAACTTTGAGAGAGCCTTCCTTTTTGATGTTAAGTCCTCAATGGCATCCTTTGGAAGTCAGTGAGCACTCTAACATCCTCACCTCATCTTGTTGACTGAATCCTGTTTGCTGGAGCATTTGAGTCATTGAAGATAGAAGCTGAAGCTTTGAAGTGGATGATTCCTTGGAGATTGTTGAAGTCTGAAGACTTTGTGAAGATCAAATTGATACCTGAATATCCCTGAAGATAGTGAAGCCTGAAGGTGAAGCTGATCAAAGAAGCTGAAGCTTAGGGGAGAAGGTGGGTTGATACTCATGTTGTAAGGTTGATACCTGGAAGGCAAGTGATCTTTGGAGTCTGAAGACTGGGTTGCTGCTGGAGGAGCTGAAGCTGTTTTCTGTTTTTCTTTTCTGTATTGTTTGTTTTGCTTGAATTGTCTGTTGCGTTTAGAATAAGTCCATCTAGAATAAGTAGAATCTAGGAGCATGATTGCATTAGAGGTTGAGTTGCTCCCTCTGCTTGTATTGTTATTGCGTGGCTTTGCTTGCGGGTATTCGGTAGAGCCCAGCTCCCTTGCCCATGTGTTTATTTTGCCTGATGGCATTTCATTTCTTTTATCTGTATGATTGCAGTTTGCTGTTTATTGCTTGATAGCATGTTGTTTATTTTTTAGTATGATTACTGTTATTTCATGACTGGCTTGAGGTTGAGATGAGCTTGTGGAGGCTGAAGCCCCACACACATTTCCTCCCTCACTTGCATTGCATGCATTTTACTGTTAAGCTGATGCTTTGTCTGTTTCGGGTGTATCATTGACATGATCCCTTAGGACTCTCATTTCCTTTGATAAGGATTTGATGATAGAATCTTAGGTTGAAACCTATGCATGACAACTTCTAGGAGTTCCCTGTTCAAACCTCAACCATAGGATGAATCCATGGCATGATAACAGTAGGACTTGATAGTCTCCCTCCTAGTTGGGCCTGTTCTCTTCTCATCTCAAAGCAGTTTAAGATACAGTAATCATGAATGATTTCTTTCGTACGTTACGAGCCTTAAGCTATCTGAGAAAGGGTTGTGGGAGAGTTTCTTTTCCACAGTCTGGATGTTTAGTATGGTACCCTTTGGGTGACATGCGATGCATTCACTCTCAGGTCATAGTCTCTAGTGCGGTTGAAATTGCAAAAACAATAAAAAACACTTCTTTCGTAATAACAGGAAATAAACCGTAGTTTCCCGAACTACGTGAGCTCTGATCTCTCATGCCTGTTGAGAGTACGTAGGCACAAGATGGTGAAGTCTTGGCGAGCTACCTTCCCCCATAACCCTTCGTAGGCCGAACTACGTTGACTCTGATTTCTCATTCTCTGATAAGAATACGTAGGCATAAAGTGCGACGCTTTGCCGAGTCATTTTTCTTTTCTTTTTCAGCCAGCCTTGATAGGTAGATAGATAAAACCAACCCGTCAGATAAACAAACAAGCGAGGATCCCGTCGAGTACGACAGACGTGAGGGGTGCTAATACCTTCCCCTTGCGTAACCGACTCCCGAACCTAGACAATGGTTGCGACGACTTTGTCTTACCCTTTTTCGTCAGGTTTTTCTGATCGTTTCCTTTCCCGCTCTGAGGGATAAATAACGAAAGGTGGCGACTCTTCTGTCATGCCGGCACCTTATTTTCGCGCAAGCGACAGCTGGCGACTCTGCTGGGGACGAGATAGCTTCCTAGGGATCCAACATCCCGAAAGCGAGTCAGTTTTGGGATCCAACGTCCCTTAAGAGAGTCAATCCTACCGCTTGTGTGTTTGCTTGTTGGGTTGCATTTATTTATCGCATCTTTACTTCTCGCACTTTATTTCCCGCATTTTATTTTCAGTATGATATGATTATTTATGCTGTTGTGGGATGGGAGTTCTGATGAGTGAGAAGCCAGACCCAGGCTTGAGTGCACCATAGACTTAGAGTGGAAATTAGTGGGCGCGTGCTTGCTTTGCAGGCACTAGTGTCTCATGAAATCCACGCTCAGACGAGGTTCATCCGGTTGGCTTCACTTTCAACCCTTTGGGTTGAGACGGTTGCTGGTTTGGTGGATTGTCGACTCTGGGGACCGATCATTTGTGATTCAGCTAAGTGAGGCCTTTTCAAGACCTGATGATGCCACTCCTTCTGGGAATCGTATCGTCAGTTTTGAAAGTCTGTGACGCTGATGAACGCATAGGATGCCGTACCTTGAGTCAGTTTAGGTCCATACCTGTGAGAGGGATTGGGTTTATTGCAGGAAACCTTAACCTTCAGACTACCTGGTTTTCTTGACAGTGAATCAGCTATGTTGGTACCAAAGTTCTCAGTTGTAGATTTGTCTGTTCTTGATAGAGCAGGGTTTGATCAGAGGATCTTATCATCAGGTGTATGTCTGTTCTTGATAGAGCAGGTTTGATCAGAGTATTGTCATCAGTGGTTTGTTTTTGATAGAGCAGATTTTGAGTGGGGTCTGAAGATCTCATCAGCAGATGTTATTTGTTCTTGATAGGGCAGATTTTGAATGGGGTCCGAAGATCTCATCAGCAGCTGTATGTTTGTTCTTGATAGGGCAGATTTTTGATTTGGGGTCTGAAGACTTCATCAGCAGATATCTCTTGATCATACACTCGGGGTCCTTATTATCAGCCATTTGTTCTCGACAGAGCAGAATTTTGATCTTGGTCCTATCAGATGGTTATTCTCAGCAGATCAGATCAGTGGTTTTACACCGGGGTTTTCTTCTCATTAGTGATTGTTGATGCAGAACCTCCACAGTAGCTATCCGGATATATTATTGCATGCCTGCATTTTGCATTAGATTGCATGTTCATTTGCATTCCATTAACGTGTGTCTGTGTTGCAGGTACAGTTTCCCCGATCCAGGATTTCCCGCCTCTTACTGTTATTATGGCCTCTCTCAGGAAGACTGTTGCGTACAAGTTCCCGACCCCTGATGTGTCGAAGCTGACTGGTTTGATAGCCCTGGCAGGTGATTCTGTGAAGGATAGGTTCAGGAAGTCTTATGGCAGGTTACTCAGTCTGGTTTGCAAACCTTCTACGTCCGAGCTGAATGGGTTACATGCTCTTCTGCAGTTCTATGACCCTCCTTTGAGGTGTTTCACTTTTCATGACTTCGTTCTCGCGCCGACGCTGGAAGAGTATGCTGATATGCTGGGTGTGCCTATCAAAAGGCAGATGCCTTTTGTCCACATGGACGCTGAGCCTGATCTGGATGGTTTAGCTTCTTCACTCCATTTGAGCGCCTCTGAGTTAGTGGTGACGATTTGGAACAAGGTTCCAGGGTTCTCCTTGTAGTTTCTGATAGCTAAGGCTCAACAGTGTGCTAAGGACAAATGTTGGGACGCATTCAATGCCATCCTTGCTTTATGCATATATGGCATTATCCTGTTCCCCAACATGCCTGATTTCGTAGATTTCGATGCATTCCACATCTTCGCCTCAGGGAATCCAGTCCCTACTCTGATCGGGGACGTATATCACTCAGTGCATTACAAGAATGAGAACCGGAGAGGGAAAAATGTCTCATGCTGCGTACCGTTGTTGTACAAATGGTTTGATAGTCATTTGCCCAAGAGGGGTTCTTCCGTCTTGTCTGCAGCCACAGCTGAGTGGCCTGAGCGTCTGATGAGTTTGTCGGCAGAAGATATTGATTGGTTCGTTGACAGAGACAGGTTAGGCACCGAGGTGATCTTCAGTTGTAGTGGGTTTCCTAATGTACCTCTGATAGGTAGGAAGGGTTGCATCAACTACAATCCGTCACTTCTAGTTCGTCAGTTCGCATATGCTTTGAGGACTCCACCGAAGGAGGAAGAGGTACAGGAATCTCTGTACCTCACGGGTACTCTAGAGGGGGATTTGTTGTCCAAGCTTCAGCATGCGTGGCACAGTATCAGCAAGAGGGGAAAGCCTTTGTTAGGAAAGAGCAACAGCCAAGCCTACCCTCCCTATTCAGCTTGGATCAGAGCCAGAGCCAACGCTATAGGGATGCCATTCCCTCATGTTAGACCAGAGAGTCCTCCACCAGTCAAAGAGCCTACCACTGTGTCCATTCATCAGTGTTGCACCCTAAAATTTGCTCAACCTTATTCATTTGATTTATGTTTCAATATCATTAGCATTTGCATATAGAGTCATGTACATAGACTAATCATCTGCATAGCATAGCATAGCAAGTCATCCAATCAGGGACCAATCACTATTCTCATCTCTAGAGGCCTATTAAGAGGTTATTATCCTAATTCAATCTCATTCAAGTCATCAGAAAAGAATTTGAAGACAGAGAGTCCAGCAGATCAAGTTTTGAGCTTATCTCCTATCTGAGGGGATCTGAGGATCAACAAGGGGGTTGTGAGCTGTGAATTGAAGGCATGGAGTGTATCTAGACATCTTGAGGGGCTTAGAAAGTCATTTGGAGAAGGATACAAGTCATTGATGTGAGCACAAGAGCTGCAGTTGAAGACAGTCAACTGGGGTTTTATCTAGGTCAACCCTAGGTCAACCCTGGGTCAATTGATTGATTTAAGGGCATTCAGGTCTATTGGAGAGATGTGGGGTTCATCATTTGACATATAGAGAAGGATATGGTGATATGCTAAGAAGAAATCAAGAGAAATCAAGGAGAAGAGGAGTTTCTAAATTAGGGTTTCTGTGTAAAATCCCCTAGTTTAGGTCAAATTTCCAAGCAAGATAAGTCAAAATGCAAGCTTCAAATGGATCCTTGGCCAACATGAAACTTGTATAGGATCTCAAGACCTTTAATTTTAGTGGTGGAAGACATCAAGGAGATCTATAGAACTCAAGTTATGGTCCTTGCAAGTTACAGGTCATCTGAGGTATCTGAAATTTTGCCTATGAAAGTGACTTGACTTCCAAGCAATTCTTACCCCTCAAGGAGATTTCAAATGAATTTCTGGTCAACATAAGAGTTGTTCCTAATTGTCTTAGCTTTCTAGAAAGGTATAGTATGCCTTCATATAATTTGGGGAACTCTACTTATGGTCTTGGCAAGCAAAGGGTATTTTGGTCATTTGTGAATTACAGGTCATTTTAACCTATACCCAAAACTCATACAAGGAGGCCTCAAATGGAAAAACTTACAACATCAAACTTGCTCCAAATGACATTTTGAGTCTATAAAAGTGACCATGAGATATTAGAAAAGTTCATAGCACAAGGTTTCAAAATTGTTGAATTTAATGAAGAAAAATGGACTTAAAAATGAGATTTTTCATATTTTGGCCAAATGAAGCAAAATTATAGGTCATTTTGAATGGAAAGATCATTTTGAAGACATTGGCTAAAGTGGAATTTTGAGCTTAGTTCATGTTTTAAGAGTTATCCATGGTTGCTTGCAATGTAAGAAACATAATCAAAATCCAAGGGAATTTGTGCAAGGGAAACTTCTCCAAGTTTCTAGGAGGTTCTAACCTCATCTATATATTCATACAAGATGGTTCATTCCATGGTTGGTGACTTCATTTGTTCAAAACCCCAAGTTTCATTCACTTTTTCCATTTTTGCAAAAGTATCTCAAACTCTCTCAATTTCTCACCAATCTTCCTCATTCTTGATCTGAGTTTCATCACCATCATCCATAGATTACAATTCTCATAATAGTTTGGCAAATTGGAGCAAGGATAGTTCTATACAAAGTTCATCATTCAAGGTTCAAGAAATTGGAATTACAAGATTCAAGGAGTTTGCACCAAAGATATTGCATACAGAATTCATCATCAAGGTTGCTGATCACTTTCCATTCATCACAAGCATCTGATTCCAAGAGTTGCACACCTGTTTTCACCAATTGCACCAGGTTTGTTTTCTGCTCGAATTGCTTAGTTTAGGTAGAATCTTAGGGATTTGGTAGTGTAGAATGGTTAAGCATAAGTAGATGATTGATTTTGGTAAGTTTGGTGGAGTTTCATGGAGGTTGAGCATGAGGTACCAAATCTGTTAGAGCTTGTAATTGCTAAGATAGGGCACGAAAATGTCATTGGATTAGCATGTTGTGATCAGTGCAAGCTGTAGATAAGTGTAGGACGCATTTTGGAGAGAGTTGGAGAGGTTTGATATCAGGTATTGATGGTGGTTTCCATCTGTTCTCCATATCGAATTGGTTGATTGGATGAGTTTCAGTGCAAACTAAGGATATAGACTTGTAGAGGGGAAGAAATAGAGGGATTTTGATCTTTACAAGTTTTGTTTTCATGGCGTGTGGAGAGAGCACGAGGAGGTGGAAAGTTATGCATGGGACTGGTTTTTTTTTCTGAAACCCTAGAAGAGGTTTGGGGACGATGATGGACGACCGTGAGATCCATAGTTTGACCTTAACTTTGAATCTAATCCAATGGTCCGTGTTTGAAGTTAGAAATGGAGGGAGCTGACTGAAACGAAACGCGGCGTTTCATTTAATTGAAATTCTGGGCCCTGGATCCAAGTTTCTATGCACACCCCCTTTTCAATAAGCCCAAACAAACACACGTGAGATTGCTGCTATTTACACCGAGTCCCTTTTTATTTTTCTGGCATTTTCCAATTTATTTCCTGAAGCGCATTGGGCCTGGTATTTTTGATGGTCACACCCCCAGTTCTCAGCCCACTTGGGATTACAACTGCAGCGAGTTACTATTCTTACCCCCTCCCTTTATTTCTTTCTATTTTCTTTTTTTTCAATTTCTTTTTATTTTCATTCATTTTTTGAAAATTCATAACAAATTAGAAATTGCATATTTTTAATTCATTCTTTTTTTGACATTTCCTTTAAAGAGTCTAAAAAATTATAAAAAATAGAAATTGCATTTTATTTTTTATTTGATATTTTTGCCATATTTTCCAAATAAATAGCATTTTAAATAGTTTCATTTCATACATGATTTTGTTAATTTTTGTTCTATTAGATGCTTTAATATTTTTTGTCCATTATTTTTAGGTTGTTTAGTTTAGACATTCAACTTGTAGATACAATTTAGTTCCCATTTTTAAGACTTAATTTTAGGTGTTTAGTTTAGGTGAGAATAACATGAACAAACTAGGGTTTTAGGTGATGACTTAGGAGAATTAATTCACTTCCCTTAGGACTTAGAGATTGAATAGGTTAGCTATGGGACTATAGGGGCTATGGGTAGTTATTAGATCCCCTTAGAAAAAGTCAGGATTCCCCTACTGCTATTAATATACTATATATCTGATTGACTGGTGTGGTGTGTCCTCTGGGGATTATTGCTTGTATGTTTGGGTATTGGGATTGTCTGGGGACTTGGGAGAGCTGAAGACTTGTGAAGATGAAGCCATTGGAGATCCAGACTGAAGTCCAACTTCCAGAGTTGATGAGAGGATTCCTGCTAGCAGCTGTTGAGGAGACTAGGGTTTAGGAGCTAGGCAGAGCTCTAGATTAGAAAGCTTGTTTCTCAAACATGGATTGCCTTGTCTGCATCCATTCTTCTCTGTGATACAGAGTCTCTCTAAGACACTCACCCCCTTCCCTTGGAAGGCTTGGTGATAGTGTCTAAGAGATAGAACTCTTGAGAGAGAATATCATATGTGTTAGAAGCAGTCTGTTCACCACCCTTGGTAGTCAACTGATTGCTTAACACCTAATTCACTCTTGTGACTGATCCCTCATCCTGGAGGTTTAAACTTGGAGAAAAGCCATTGCAGATAGAAGACTGATGATCAAAGCCCTTGCCTGAAGGTCATGAAGATGGAGATTGGTGCTTGTTGAAGCCTGTAGCTGATGGGAGATTGCTTGAAGCCAGCTGTTGATTCAGAGTTGCTGTTGATGTTTATTTTTCTGCTGTGTTTCATTTCTGATGTATTGTTTGGTTTTCCTGGCTGTATTGTTTGCTGTTTACCCTGTTGGGTTGAAAGTGAAGTCTGTTCACTTTTGCCTATTGTTTTCTAGGTTCGAGGTTGAGTGGGACTCCCTTGCCTCGCTTGTATTGTTGCATTCATGCATTTTACTGTTTTACTGTATATATCTGCTATTGTTTCTGTTTTCGCCTATCCCGTAGGATCTCTGTTTCTCTCTGTGCAAGAGAGGAGCATGATAGACACTAGGTCTTAACCCATGCATGATAACATTAGGTTAGTTTGATTCCCTTCGCAACCGTAGGTTAGAGTTCTGTCTCTTCTTTCTCAAAACAAACAGAAAACACATAAAGATTTCAAACTCAATAAAAGACACTTCTTCCGTAAAAGAAGGTGAACTCATCAAGACGTCATTTTTGTCCGCCAGGACTGCTAATCAAGAAAACCTTTTTTCAGAAAGAATAAAATCAACCAAGACAAGCCTGTGTCGTACGTGGCCCGAACTACGTTTGCTCTGATCTTTCATGCTGTATGAAAGTACGTAGGCATAGGATGCGATATCCTAGCGAGCAACCTTCCCCTCCTTTCCCGTAGGTAGGCAAACTACGTTGACTCTGATTTCTCGTTCCAGACGGGAATACGTAGGCATAAAGTGCGATACTTTGCCGAGTCATGTTATTTTCTCTTTTTAACCCCTGACCTTTAGAGTAGATAGAATAACAATCCATACCCGAAAACAAGCGTGGATCCCGTCGAGTACGACGAACGTGAGGGGTGCTAATACCTTCCCCTTGCGTAACCGACTCCCGAATCCAGGTTTTGGTTGCGACGACCATACCTTTCCCGTGTTGTGCGAGGTTTACTCTGAGCGTTTCCTTTCCCTCCCGTGGGATAAATAACGCACGGTGGCGACTCTTCTGTTCAGCCGGCGCCGATTTTTGCAGTAGCGACAGCTGGCGACTCTGCTGGGGATCCAACGTCCCCTGGCTGCTAAGGACTGCGATAGTTCTTATGCATTTGGGATCCAACGTCCCTTTGAGCGAGTCAATCCTAGCCCTTGTTTTCCCGTCGAGGATGTTGTATGGATTTATGCTTCTGACTTTTATTTTCAGCTTTATATATTGATTATTATTGCTGTATCTGGGGTGTGACGGGTGATCTGATATTGAGAGATAAGCCGGACCTGGGCTTGAGTGCACCTAGAATTAGAGTAGAAATTAGTGGGCGCCCGCTTGCTTTGCTTCCTTTGGTGTCCCATGAAATCTACACTCAGACGAGGTTCCTCTGGTTGGCCTCCTGCCCCTTCCTTTGGTTGGCGTGGGTTGCTGGTTAGTTGGATTGTCGACTCTGGGGACCGATCATTTGGAAGTTGGCTAAGTGAGGCCTCTTCAGGAATTGATGATGCCACTCCTTCTGGGAATCGTATCATCAATCCTGAAAGTCTGTGACGCCGACGATCGCATAGGATGCCGTACCTTGTGCCAGTTATAGGGCCACCCACCTGTGAGGGGATTCAGGGTTATGCAGGTAACTAGACCTTCAGACCACCGGTTTGTTTCTCGATCAGAGATCCTGAGTATTTATGGAGAATTATGAGGTCTGTCAGAGACTATTTGGAGATGAGTTCTGAGGTCTATCAGAGACCAGTTGGGGATGTGATCTGAGGTCTGCCAGAGACCATTCAGGGTATGGTTATGGGGTCTATCAGAGACCAGTATCAGAGCTTTGTTTGAGGTCTATCTGAGACCAGGGTTTGAAGACTTCTGGAGAGTCTACCTGAGACTTCTTGATATGGTTCAGGCTATTCAGCTACGACATTTGGTCCCTGTTGCATGTCACTTGCATTGCATTGTTTGCATACTCATCATCATTGCATCCTACTAACGTGTGTCTGTGCTGCAGGTGCATTTGCATTTCCCTAGTTCTAGTGCCCGGACTTCTGAGTGTTTGATCATGACTAGCTTAAGGAGGACAGTTGCTTACAAATTGCCTACTCCTGATATTGTTCCTTTACTTGGGTTGATCTCTCTTGCTGATGAGGGTGTTCGTAGGAGTTTCAGTATGAGCTATGGGAGATTATTGAGATTGGTGTGCAAACCTACAGAGGTAGAGTTAGATGGGTTGTACGCCTTGATGCAATTCTACGACCCTGCTTTGAGGTGCTTTACGTTCGCCGACTTTATTATGGGACCAACCCTGGAGGAATACGCTGAGTATGTTGAGCTGCCCGTGCAGAACCAGGTTCCATTCATCCATTCTGGCGCCAAGCCCAAGCCGGAGGACTTGGCAAAAGCTTTGCATATTGACGCTTCTGAACTATTGACTACTGTTTCCCGTGGAGTTCCAGGCTTCTCACTCCAGTTTTTGGTCGGTAAAGCCCAGGAGTACGCTAAGAGCGGGTGCTGGGTTGCCTTCAATGCTGTGTTGGCCTTGTGCATTTATGGCATAGTCTTGTTTCCCAATATACCGGATTTTGTGGACTTCGACGCCTTCTACTTGTTTGCCGCTGGTAATCCTGTACCTACCTTGCTCGGAGATCTCTACCACTCACTGCATTACAAGAATGAGAAGGGGAGAGGAAAGAATGTTCATCTTTGTGTACCCTTGCTGAATATGTGGCTTGAGAGCCACCTTCCCAAGAGAAGATCTGTTGCAGAGACTACGGTCCCAGTTGGTTGGCCAGAGCGCCTGATGAGGCTATCGTCGGAAGATATGGAGTGGTTTGATCGAGACCTGTTGGGATCTGAGCTCATCTTCAATTGTTCTGGGTACCCTAATGTTCCACTGATAGGAAGAAAAGGGTGTATCAATTACAACCCTTCTCTATTCATTCGCCAGTTCGGATATGCGCTGAAGAATCCACCTCAGGAGGAAGAAGTACAGGAATCTCTGTACTTCACAGGTGATTTGAAGGGAGAATTGCTAGCTGAGCTGCAGCATGCCTGGACACGTATTAACCGCAAAGGGAAGCCACTGTTAGGTAAGAACGATTGCCAGGCCTATGCACCTTACAGGGTTTGGATCCAGGAAAGAGCAAGTCAGTTATTAATGCCATTTCCAGCTGCACCTGTCCTTGTTCCTATTCCGGCAGAAGAGCCAACTACTGTTTCTAGGGAAGCCTACGAGCAAGTTGTGAAGGAAAAGGAAGCCTTGATGGAGATCAACGAAGGGTTAGAGCAAGAGCTAGCTCAGGTACGCAGTGAGAAAAACAAGGCCGTATATGCTTTCCAACAACAGATCGAGCTGTTAAACAGGTTAAGGGCTGAGTTGACTGAGGAAAAGAAAAAGCGCGAACGTCTGGGGCAAGAGTTCAGAAGCTCCCATGACATGCTGGAATCCAAAAAGAAGGCGCTCGACGCAGCACACCGAGAGATCTCTTCTTGCAATAAGACTTGGAATGCCACGCTCACTAACAACAAGAAGAGGGAGGATAAGTTGAAACAGCAAATCTCCGACCTCGAAGAGAAGTTGAAGTCTAGCATCAAGAAGTGTGAGGAAGAAGTGATGACCCGGTATAGTGTCCAGAATGCACTGAACAAGGCCATCAAATGCAGAGATGAAGTTGTGTCCCAAAAGCGGAAACTAGAAGATTGCTTCGGAGAAGCGACATGGGAAGAAACTGCGGGAGACGTGCGTCGTGTTCTTAAGAGAAGGAATCAGTTGGTAGAGGGACTGCTCACCCGACCAGGTCACCCAGAGACCAAGAAGTTGATAGAGGAGTACCGGGCTTTCGAGAGCATTTGATTATTCCATATATTCGCTTGTATGCTTTATTTGCATAGTGCTGACCATCACCAGGATTGTTGGATGAGGTCATGCCTTCGTGTTGTACTCAGTGATATTGTACTCTTGGCTTATTGGTTTTCTCAGCAATATATGAGGCTTTCTATGATTCAGCTCCGATATTCCTATTGTCAGCACTGTCACTGCACCGACACCTTCACACTAGAACTGGGGGAATGAACTTCCCTAATGCACAGACACATTGCATTGCATTCATATCCATATTGCATTACAGGTAATCATTGGATGGTATCTTATTTCCTGCTCTGTACCAGGTACTTTCCAGGATTGCAGATCAACACCCGCACCGCTATTCTACCCGCACCAACTGTCGAAGAATCATGGATCAAATGCAGAACGAGATGCAAGATGTGCGCGAGAAGCTCGCTCTCTTTATGCAGACCATGGAAGCTATTGCAAAAGGTCAGGAGAATTTGCAGGCCATGGTCCAGCCTCTGTTGGCCCGAAATGCTGGTCACGGTAACGAGGATCATCAGTCTGTGCGGGTCGATACCGTTCATGGAGACGACACTCCCACGCCAGTGGCTCCACCTGTAGTCAATATACCTGCTGCTAATATCAACAACGCTACCGCTGCTGTGAATGGTAACGTCGGAGTTGGGAATGAGACTGCTGTCCATAACGTTGGGCTTGGCGACGTCAACTTGGGTGATAATATGGGAGGCAACGGCTTTGTCAATGCTGGATTCGGGTTCAATGATCAGGGATTCGATAATGCTGGGAAATATGGTTTCAATGCTCAAGGCTTTGGGCAAGATGGTTATGGTGCGACCAATCAGGGTTACGGAGGTTTTGGAAATGGAAACGGCGCGGGGTTTATGGCTTTTGGGCCTGCTGGAGGTGTTCAAGGGTACGGCAACAGAGGCCGAGGTCCGGGGATGAATCAGATCAGGGCTGGACGTAATAATGGATATGATGGGTATGGAGCTGGAAATGGTATGTGGCAAGAAGATCAGCAGGAGGACGCCTTCTCCGGTGGAGGTTTCGAAGGGCCGATGGATGACTCCCAGAAGATCAGAATGCTGGAAGAGCAGATGAGGGGGGTCCTGAACCAAAGTGCTGTGGGCTTGGACATGGCAACAATGGGTCTGGTACCTGGCTTGAGGGTGCCAATTAAATTCAAAGCTCCTGCGTTTGATAAGTATAAAGGGGACATATGTCCGAAAGTGCACGTACGAGCTTATTACAGAAAGATGTCTACATACTCAACTGATGAGAGAATGCTAATGCATTTCTTTCAGGATAGTCTATCAGGCCCTTCCCTGGAATGGTATATGGGGTTGGAACCAACCAATATCAAGACATGGAAGCAATTGGCAGAGGCATTTGTAGCTCACTACAAGTATAATAGCGATTTGGCGCCCAATCGGGTCCAATTGGCAGGGCTGTCTCAGAAGAAGGGGGAGAGCTTTAAAGAGTACGCGCAAAGGTGGCGCGATATGGCTGCCAGGGTACGTCCTCCTGTAGAAGATAAGGAAATGAATGACATGTTCGTCAGCACATTCACAGGCTTGTTTCATGACATGCTGTTTCACACATCTCTGGCCAGTTTTTCAGACCTAATTCTGATGGGTGAAAAGATTGAGCGTAACATTAAGCAAGGAAAATTCCAGGTTGAGGAATCAACTGCATCTGGCAGTAATAGGAAGGCTTTTGGTGGGCGCCGTCAGGGCGAGGCAAGCGCAGTGTTTGGAGGCCGAGGCCGAGGCCGAGGCAGGGGACGAAACCAATATCAGCAGTCGCAGCAGGTGGCGAGTGTTACTATCCCGTACCAGCAACAACCACTTCAGCAACAACAACCATCTCAGCAGCAGCCAATGCAGCAGCAGCAGCCTCAGCAGGGGGCACAGCAGGCTCAGCGAAGATTCCAGGGTAGTAAACCAAGAAGAGTGTTTGAGAAGCCTCCCACGACATATGCTGATTTATTGCAGACATTGTTGGGTTTGAGCCTGGTAGAGAAGAGAACTCTGGCACCGATAACGGGAGCTCCCCCGTTTGGTTACGATGCGAGCAGGCACTGTGAGTTTCATTCTGGGGCTCCGGGTCACGATATAGAGGGTTGCCATGCTTTTAAGCATGTTGTGCAGGATCTTTTGGACAATAAGACTATCAATTTCGGAACGGCAGGTCCGAATATAGTGCAGAAACCCATGCCCAATCATGGGGCGAACGCCATTCTGACTGAGGAAGGGTTAAATCTGATTATGAATGTCGACGATTTAAAGACGCCGCTGAGCGAGATAAAGAGCCGACTGTTGCAAGGGGGTCTTTACCCGGGGTGTGACGAGTATTGCTTAGAATGTTGGACCCTAGCTGGGGGGTGTGATGAGTTGAAGAAAGGCATTCAGGCTTTAATTGATGAAGGCATATTGCAGTTTGACCGAGCAACAACTGAAGAGCCGGCAGGGGTAGTAGCAGATGATCAGAGTGATGTGGCCACTGTAACGATTCCTCGGAAGACAATCACTATTGCAGCACCAGCTCAGCGACCACCGATCACCATAACTAAGGCCGGGCCGATCCCGTACGAGAACACGAAAGCAGTCCCATGGTCATATGGGTTGGAGGTGTATTGTGACGGGATAAAGATTGATGTTAATAAGCAGCCAGCCGAGACTGTGGATAATGTTGTTGGTTCAGGAGGTATGACAAGGAGTGGTAGGATCTTTATATCACCTGAAGTCGAGGCCGAAAGATTAGCGAAAGGGAAGGGGAAGATGGTTGAAAACGTCCCTGTGCAAGCAAGTGAAAAAGAAGCGGCATCGAAAGATGTAGAAGAGTTCATGCGCTTGATTAGAAAAAGTGATTATAAGATTGTGGAGCATCTGCAGCAGACACCGTCAAAGATATCTATATTGTCATTGCTGTTGTGTTCTGAAGCCCACATAAACGCTTTGTTGAAAGTCCTGGATACTTCTTTTGTACCCCAAGACGTCTCAGTAAATCAGCTGGAAGGGGTGTTGGCACATGTGAATGCAGGCCACAGCCTGGGCTTTACTGACTTTGATTTGACCCCGAAAGGGAGAGATCATAATATGGCACTGCACGTATCTATCGAGTGTAGAGGATCAGTAATGTCGCATGTATTGGTCGACACCGGATCATCTTTGAATGTGCTTCCCAAGAAGGCGATGATGAAACTGGATGTTAGAGGAATCTTGTGCACGCCCAGCGACTTGGTAGTCAGAGCGTTTGACGGCACGCGGAGAACAGTCTTCGGATCGATAACATTGCCTCTACAGGTGGGGCCGGAGGTGTTTGCAACTGAGTTTTATATCATGGATATACAGCCTGCGTACAACTGCTTGCTTGGAAGACCTTGGATTCATGGGGCTGGGGCAGTCACATCTACCCTGCATCAGAAATTGAAATATATGGTCGGAGACAGCGTAGTCACTGTATGCGGGGAAGAAGACATACTGGTCAGCCACCTGTCATCATTTAAGTATGTGGAGGTCGACGGAGAGATTCACGAAACACCCTGCCAGGCGTTTGAAGGGTTGCGTATCAAGGACAAAGGTCCCGGGCCGAGCAAAGTGCCAGAGATAGTCGTCTCATCGTATAAAGAAGCTCAAGCTCTAGTGGAAGCAGGAGAAGCAAAGGGCTGGGGCAAAGTGCTGGACATTCTTGTGAAGATGGACCGGTTCGGGCTGGGATACCAACCGTCGTCATCAACTCCTTCTGTGGGGGCACCTCGTTTCAAAGGGCCAATAACCATCTCTGCCAGTGGAGTATGTCATGAAACCATCAACGCTGCTTCGGAATCTGACGAAGGAGACAACGACTGTGATATGGATGCCTGGATTCAGCCAAGCACGCTAGGACAAGGACTGTGCAACTGGTCTATTCAGGAGCTTGTTCCTGTGACTCTTAAACAGTAATGCTTTGCTTTATTAATTGTTGAATAATCTGATGTCTTGCCTGGGGCATCAGGATTTGCTTAGGGCTGTGTTGTTATGAACTTTGCGTGTTAATCATTAAATAAATGGCGTTTTTCATGTGCAAATACTGTAATCTCTGTCTTTCTTGTTTTATATTTTTTAATAAAATGGCAACGTGGTTATTCGCTTTATACGCATTTTGAAGCACTTAACCATTCCTTTTGCAGGATAACATTTTCAGATGACATCCTTGAACCACCTATGACTCGTCCCGACTTTGAACACCCGGTATTTCAGGCCGAAGAAGAGGTTGTCGAAGATAGCGACGTTCCTGAAGAACTGTCTTGGTTGGTGAAGCAAGAGGAAAGAGCCATTCTGCCTCACGACGAGGTCATCGAAATTATCAACTTGGGGTCGGAAGGGGTTGAGAAGAATATCCGCATCGGGGCCGCACTGCAAAGCGATATCAAGCGAAGACTGGTTGAAATGCTTCGAGAGTATAGTGATGTATTCGCTTGGTCGTATGAAGATATGCCAGGGCTCGATACAGATATGGTTGTGCACCGTCTGCCACTGAAAGAAGAATGCCCGCCGGTCAAACAAAAGCTCCGCAGAACTCGACCAGATATGGCAGTGAAGATCAAAGAGGAAGTTCAAAAACAGTGGGACGCTGGTTTCCTGGCTGTGACGAAATATCCCTCATGGGTTGCTAACATCGTACCAGTGCCAAAGAAAGATGGCAAGGTTCGGATGTGCGTGGATTATAGAGATTTGAATAAAGCAAGCCCAAAAGACAATTTTCCACTTCCTCATATTGACGTGCTAGTTGATAATACTGCTCAATACTCCGTATTCTCCTTCATGGATGGCTTTTCAGGCTATAACCAGATTAAAATGGCACCAGAGGATATGGAGCAGACCACTTTCATAACGCCTTGGGGGACATTTTGCTACAAAGTGATGCCCTTCGGCTTGAAAAATGCTGGGGCAACATATCAGCGTGCGATGACGACTCTCTTCCATGACATGATGCATAAAGAGATCGAAGTTTATGTTGACGATATGATTGCCAAATCCCAGACGGAGGAAGAGCATCTGGTGAATCTGCTAAAGTTATTTAAAAGGCTTAGGAAGTTCAGGCTGAGACTGAACCCTAACAAATGCACCTTCGGAGTGAGATCGGGTAAACTGCTGGGGTTTATCGTAAGCGAAAGAGGAATAGAGGTCGATCCTGCCAAAATAAAAGCGATTCAAGAAATGCCGACGCCTAAAACAGAGAAAGAGGTGCGCGGATTTTTAGGGAGGTTGAACTACATCGCCCGGTTCATATCTCACCTAACGGCTACGTGCGAACCATTATTCAAGCTATTGAAGAAAGATCAAGCTGTAACGTGGAACGAAAATTGTCAAAAGGCGTTCGATAAAATCAAGCAGTATTTGCAGGAGCCTCCTATCTTGATACCCCTAGTGGCGGGCAGACCCTTGATCATGTATTTGACGGTTCTTGAGGGAAGCATGGGTTGTGTTCTCGGTCAACATGACGAGACAGGGAGAAAAGAGCATGCGATCTACTACTTGAGTAAGAAATTTACAGACTGTGAATCTCGGTATTCAATGCTGGAGAAAACTTGTTGCGCGCTAGCCTGGGCCGCCAAGCGTTTGAGGCAATACATGCTGAATCATACAACCATGCTCATCTCGAAGATGGATCCTATCAAATATGTATTCGAAAAACAGGCATTGTCAGGGAGAATTGCCCGTTGGCAGATGGTCTTGACTGAATATGACATTCAATACGTCTCGCAAAAGGCTATAAAGGGGAGTGTGCTGTCTGAGTATCTGGCGGAGCAGCCTATTGAAGAGTACCAATCGATGAGGTTTGATTTTCCTGACGAGGATATCATGTACCTAAAGATGAAAGATTGTGAAGAGCCGTTGCCAGACGAAGGACCAGAGTTGGGTTCCAAATGGAAGATGATATTTGACGGAGCTGTGAATGCTTACGGTAGCGGAATAGGGGCAATCATCACTACGCCACACGGGTCGCACATCCCGTTTACTGCCCGATTGACCTTTGCCGTTACCAATAATGAAGCCGAATACGAAGCTTGTATAATGGGGCTTGAAGAAGCCATTGATTTGCGGATCAAACATCTTGACGTATACGGAGACTCAGCTCTGGTAGTGAATCAGATCAAAGGGGAATGGGAGACACGTCAGCCCAACTTGATACACTACATGAATTATGCAAGGAGATTGTTGCCTTTCTTCGACAAAGTTGAATTGCATCACGTACCGCGGGCAGAGAATCAAATGGCTGACGCCCTCGCCACTTTGTCTTCCATGTACAAAGTCAACTTCTGGAACGAGGCTCCCCGAATCATTATCTCTCGGCTTGACAGGCCAGCTTATGTATTTGCTATTGATGAAGCATCCGACGACAAACCATGGTATTTTGATATCCTTAACTTCCTGAAGAACAAAGAGTATCCAGCTGGGGCGTCCAGTCAAGATCAAAAGACTCTCAGGAGATTAGCGGGTAATTTCTATTTGAACCCGGATGGCGTCTTATACAGAAGAAACCACGATTTGGTGCTGTTGCGTTGTGTAGATGAAAGAGAGGCAAAGTTGCTCATGGAGGAAATACACGAAGGTACCTTTGGTACGCATGCGGGTGGGCATGCTATGACGAGGAAGCTGCTACGGGCAGGTTATTTTTGGCTGACTATGGAAACTGATTGTTTCAAGTTTGCGAGAAAGTGCCACAAGTGCCAGATCTATGCCGATAAGATTCATGTGCCTCCGAGTCCTCTAAATGTGATGTCATCGCCATGACCATTCTCGATGTGGGGAATCGATATGATTGGAAAGATCGAGCCTACAGCTTCTAATGGGAACCGGTTCATTCTTGTAGCAATCGATTACTTCACCAAGTGGGTAGAAGCGGCGTCTTATGCAAATGTAACGAAGCAGGTGGTGGCCAGATTCATCAAGAGAGATATCATTTGCCGATATGGAATCCCCGAACGGATAATCACTGACAATGGTTCAAACTTGAACAACAAAATGATGAAGGAGCTCTGTCAAAAGTTCAAGATCGAACATCACAACTCCTCCCCTTACCGACCCAAGATGAATGGCGCTGTTGAAGCGGCCAACAAGAATATCAAGAAAATCGTCCAGAAGATGGTGGTGACCTACAAGGATTGGCATGAGATGCTACCTTTTGCATTGCACGGTTATCGTACGACGGTACGCACATCAACCGGGGCAACCCCGTTCTCGTTAGTATACGGAATGGAAGCAGTGCTACCATTGGAAGTGGAGATCCCTTCTCTGAGGGTATTGCGAGATGTTCAGCTAGACGAGGCAGAATGGGTGAAAAACAGATTGAACCAACTGAGCTTAATGGACGAGAAGAGGCTAGCTTCTCTAGCATACGGTCGTTTGTACCAGAGCCGAATGAAGAAAGCATATGATAAGAAAATACATCCGCGAAGCTTTCAGACGGGCGACCTTGTGCTGAAAAGGATTCTCCCGCCGCAAGCAGATCACAGGGGCAAGTGGACCCCCAACTACGAAGGGCCATACGTTGTCAGGAAAGTCTTCTCTGGAGGAGCGTTGTTGCTGTCCACCATGGACGGTGAGGACTTTACGTCGCCTGTGAATTCGGACGCGGTTAAAAAATACTTTGCTTAAAATAGACCCGCTGGACAGAAAAAAAGAGAGTCCAGGCAAAAATGGGGCATCCTGGCGAACCGAAAACAAAATGAAAGGTTCGGGCAAAAGTTAGGGATAAAATTGAAAAAATGTACACCCGCGAAGTTGAAAACCTACACTGGGCGGCTTCGGCAAAAAAGGGTATCCCGGTGAACTGAAAACCCGTAAAGGGCGGTTCACGCAAAAGTTAGGGATTTAAAAAGCAAATGACTGCGGTCCGAATTTGGTACTACACTGAGCATCAGTGCGGGAGAATGCCTAAGGGATCGGTTATCTGACTCAATCGCTTCAGAAGGGTGAATACCGGGGAAGCATTAGAGTCGGACGAGTCATAGGAGGATCAGTTCGTGGTGTTCGTCTGCATCCCGTTGCTGACATGTGTACAAAATTTAGTTTGTCAATATATTTATGCTTCTTGTGCGTACTTGTATATGTGCTTTGCGTAGCTTCCTCTTTTCAGGAGTTACATCCCGTGTACAAACTCCGCCCATTCAGGGGCCCAATCAATGAAATATGTTATTCAGTACTTGATGCTGGTTCTTTACTGTTTCGTGCATGATAAAACGCCTCAGTTTATTGAAACTAGCATGTGTATAACATCACTGGCCCTTGCCAACAGTTGCTAAAGCTTTGAATTAACTGAAAATAACGTCACTAACCTGGATCGATTTGGTTGCATAGACTTGTCTTGTCTTGTTTGTGTTGTTGCAGGTTTCATAGCCGTACGAGGAAGATGATCAAGAGACGGCAGTAAGAAAAGACTCGACCCTCACGCAGGTCATGCATGTTCTTCCTGAAGAAGGATAAAATTCCCCAGCTAGTCGTAGCTTACCCAAAGGGCACTTTCCAGCAAAGTCGTTTATTCTCAGCAAAATCGGCGGTTCCAAGAGTGTAGGCTGTATCCAGACAGTGTATTTCAAGCAGAGCGGTTCGGCCGCAGAAGATTAATATTTGTGAGCTGTATTCAGACAAGTTCGCCTTTCCCCGCACGGTCATTCAATCCCCCCAGAGGAGTCGGTTGATCATCCCCGAGAGAATCATCCCATCCTCAGCGGAGTTCTCTTTATGTTTTCATTCCTCCCAGTGGAATTCGAAGATTAAGACTCTCCCCGGCAGAGTTGGTTGCGAGTTCTGACATTTATTTTGTCAGAATACCGTGTGATATCAGTTCACTCTCCAGCAGAAGTTCAATCATACCAGGCACATCCGCTACTCCCCAGTAGAGTTGTATCCCCCAGCAGGGCGTTGCTTCAACGAGACGCTCGGTTCAAGTTCCCAACTTCCCAGCTGAGTCGACTTTACTTTTCCAGCATTTATTTTGCTGGAATATTTTGTAGCACCTGGCTATCCCCAGCGGAGTTGGCATCATCTTCAGCATTTATTTTGCCAAAGCAGTTCCTGTATCCCAGCAGTTCAAGTCTGCATGCGCATCAGCATATAGGATCAGGCCTGCATTCACCAAATAAGGAAAAATTGCATAGCATTTCCATGACAGATGGAGTAGTACAATCATTATCAAACATGCGCATTTTGAAGCATAAATCAGGTGTTGTTTCTCATGCAGGCGAAAAGAGCTCGTGCTCAAGTGAATTATCAGATATTCAAGATCTCGACGTGAGATATTCAGCGGTGATGGCTTTAGGGGCGTTGTTCCCTACAGAGTTATGTAACAAAGGGCCTCCTTATGTCCCTAAGCAGAGTCATTTGTGAATTTCTCTTACTTCCCCGACAGAGTTACTATGAGGAATGTCTCCTCGACTCCCTGCAGAGTCATTTGTCATCAAAGGGTTTCAGGAATCATAATTTCAGAGGCTGCCGCCAGTTATCAGAACAGGCGTCCGGTAGTTTGGTTTCCAAATATCCCCAGTAGAGTCCGCCCCGAAGTTGCTGTCGCGTCAGTGCTAAAAAGTTTGTGGTTCGGGACCAATGGAGAAATGGGTCCTAACGTGGACAATCTATCCCTATATGGACGGGATTTCTTCGTGCTAGAGAAGTGGGTGTCCTAACGTGGACAGATTTATTTCCCCGGGTTGATGAGATGTGCTAGTCCTAACGTGGACAGATTCGGTTTCTCGGTATTGGTGGAATGTGAAGTCATGACGTTGACAAAATTGGTTACTCTTCGTGTTGGTGTCCTGACGCGGACCATTTACTTCCAGCAGATAGCTTTATTCGTGATGGTGAAATATGCGTCCTGACGTGGACAAGTCTATGGTTCTTTGTGATGACAAGATACTAGAGTCCTGGCAAATTTATTCTTCTTCGGATTGTTGACAGAGCGTGTGTCCTGACGAGAATGAGTTTTATTTCTCAGCAAGTCAGGAGATCGGAGTCCTTACGAGGACAGAGCATACCAAATTGTGTTTCCTTACGCGGAAAGGTGGAGTCCTTACGTGGACATATCAGAGTTATTCCTTACGTGGAAAGATAACATTCCTGACGTGGAAAGATTGATCCCTTACGTGGAAAGATCAGAGTCCTTACGCGGACATATCAAGATTAATTCCTGACGTGGAAAGAAAGAAGTTATTCCTTACGTGGAAAGAAAGCGTGTTCCTTACGTGGAAAAGATTGAGTCCTTACGCGGACAAATCGGAGGAAGGTTGATTCCTGACGCGGAAGAATGACGTATTCCTCACGTGGAAGAGGTTAGTCCTGACGCGGACAAATCGGAAAGAGTTGGTCTCCTTACGTGGAAAGATTTATTCCTTACGTGGAAAGATTGGGGTCCTTACGTGGACAGACTCAAGAAAAGTCGATTCCTGACGTGGAAGAATGATGCACTCCTTACGTGGAAAGTCGAATCCTAACGGGGACAGGTTCAGAAAAAGTTTGATTCCTGACGCGGAAGGATTGGAGTCCTTACGCGGACAGATTGATATAGTTCTCCCCACGTGGAAAGAAGATTGCTTCCTGACGTGGAAAGATGAAAGTTTAGTCCTGACGTGGACGGATGCAGAAGGAAGGTTTCCTCATGTGGACGGTGTTATTCCTTACATGGAAGAGTTTATTCCTAACGTGGACGATTTAGTTTGATGAAATACAGACAAATTATCCCCAGCGGAGTTGCCGAGATTTTTCTGGGTTAACAGCAGGTGGAATCCTAACGTGGACAGAGTTTAGTTGAGATTTCTTCGTATTGATGGCAGACAGAGTCCTAACATGGACAAGCAAGCAAAATTCTATCTCTGTTATGACAGAATCTTTTTCAGGACGATGAAGATAATCCCCAGCACGGTCGTTACGAGATCAGTGGGTTGCTGTAGACAGTCAGATCCAGGCAGTGGATGTCGTTCCCAAGCAGGGGTGCAGTTTATTTCTGCGGTTGGCAAATTTCCGGTTTCTTAGTATTCAACCGTCTCGTACCTCGAATGTTTGAAGGCCGTTCACTCTTCATCCAATCGGGTCCAAGTCGCTTGAATAGGGGCAGCTGTTGCACCCTAAAATTTGCTCAACCTTATTCATTTGATTTATGTTTCAATATCATTAGCATTTGCATATAGAGTCATGTACATAGACTAATCATCTGCATAGCATAGCATAGCAAGTCATCCAATCAGGGACCAATCACTATTCTCATCTCTAGAGGCCTATTAAGAGGTTATTATCCTAATTCAATCTCATTCAAGTCATCAGAAAAGAATTTGAAGACAGAGAGTCCAGCAGATCAAGTTTTGAGCTTATCTCCTATCTGAGGGGATCTGAGGATCAACAAGGGGGTTGTGAGCTGTGAATTGAAGGCATGGAGAGTATCTAGACATCTTGAGGGGCTTAGAAAGTCATTTGGAGAAGGAGACAAGTCATTGATGTGAGCACAAAAGCTGCAATTGAAGACAGTCAACTGGGGTTTCATCTGGGTCAACCCTAGGTCAACCCTGGGTCAATTGATTGATTTAAGGGCATTCAGGTCTATTGGAGAGATGTGGGGTTCATCATTTGACATATAGAGAAGGATATGGTGATATGCTAAGAATAAATCAAGAGAAATCAAGGAGAAGAGGAGTTTCTAAATTAGGGTTTCTGTGTAAAATCCCCTAGTTTAGGTCAAATTTACAAGCAAGATAAGTCAAAATGAAAGCTTCAAATGGATCCTTGGCCAACATGAAACTTGTAGAGAATCTCAATACCTTTAATTTGAGTGGTGGAAGACATCAAGGAGATCTATAGAACTCAAGTTATGGTCCTTGCAAGTTACAGGTCATCTGAGGTATCTGAAATTTTGCCTGTGAAAGTGACTTGACTTCCAAGCAATTCTTACCCCTCAAGGAGATTTCAAATGAATTTCTGGTCAACATAAGAGTTGTTCCTCATTGTCTTAGCTTTCTAGAAAGGTATAGTATGCCTTCATATAATTTGGGGAACTCTACTTACGGTCTTGGCAAGCAAAGGGTATTTTGGTCATTTGTGAATTACAGGTCATTTTAACCTATACCCAAAACTCATACAAGGAGGCCTCAAATGGAAAAACTTACAACATCAAACTTGCTCCAAATGACATTTTGAGTCTATAAAAGTGACCATGAGATATTATAAAAGTTCATAGCACAAGGTTTCAAAATTGTTGAATTTAATGAAGAAAAATGGACTTAAAAATGAGATTTTTCATATTTTGGCCAAATGAAGCAAAATTATAGGTCATTTTGAATGGAAAGATCATTTTGAAGACATTGGCTAAAGTGGAATTTTGAGATTAGTTCATGTTTTAAGAGTTATCCATGGTTGCTTGCAATGTAAGAAACATAATCAAAATCCAAGGGAATTTGTGCAAGGGAAACTTCTCCAAGTTTCTAGGAGGTTCTAACCTCATCTATATATTCATAAAAGATGGTTCATGCCATGGTTGGTGACTTCATTTGTTCAAAACCCCAAGTTTCATTCACTTTTTCCATTTTTGCAAAAGTATCTCAAACTCTCTCAATTTCTCACCAATCTTCCTCATTCTTGATCTGAGTTTCATCACCATCATCCATAGATTACAATTCTCATAATAGTTTGGCAAATTGGAGCAAGGATAGTTCTATACAAAGTTCATCATTCAAGGTTCAAGAAATTGGAATTACAAGATTCAAGGAGTTTGCACCAAAGATATTGCATACAGAATTCATCATCAAGGTTGCTGATCACTTTCCATTCATCACAAGCATCTGATTCCAAGAGTTGCACACCTGTTTTCACCAATTGCACCAGGTTTGTTTTCTGCTCGAATTGCTTAGTTTAGGTAGAATCTTAGGGATTTGGTAGTGTAGAATGGTTAAGCATAAGTAGATGATTGATTTTGGTAAGTTTGGTGGAGTTTCATGGAGGTTGAGCATGAGGTACCAAATCTGTTAGAGCTTGTAATTGCTAAGATAGGGCACGAAAATGTCATTGGATTAGCATGTTGTGATCAGTGCAAGCTGTAGATAAGTGTAGGACGCATTTTGGAGAGAGTTGGAGAGGTTTGATATCAGGTATTGATGGTGGTTTCCATCTGTTCTCCATATCGAATTGGTTGATTGGATGAGTTTCAGTGCAAACTAAGGATATAGACTTGTAGAGGGGAAGAAATAGAGGGATTTTGATCTTTACAAGTTTTGTTTTCATGGCGTGTGGAGAGAGCACGGGGAGGTGGAAAGTTATGCATGGGACTGGTTTTTTTTCTGAAACCCTAGAAGAGGTTTGGGGACGATGATGGACGACCGTGAGATCCATAGTTTGACCTTGACTTTGAATCTAATCCAATGGTCCGTGTTTGAAGTTAGAAATGGAGGGAGCTGACTGAAACGAAACGCGGCGTTTCATTTAATTGAAATTCTGGGCCCTGGATCCAAGTTTCTATGCACACCCCCTTTTCAATAAGCCCAAACAAACACACGTGAGATTGCTGCTATTTACACCGAGTCCCTTTTTATTTTTCTGGCATTTTCCAATTTATTTCCTGAAGCGCATTGGGCCTGGTATTTTTGATGGTCACACCCCCAGTTCTCAGCCCACTTGGGATTACAACTGCAGCGAGTTACTATTCTTACCCCCTCCCTTTATTTCTTTCTATTTTCTTTTTTTTCAATTTCTTTTTATTTTCATTCATTTTTTGAAAATTCATAACAAATTAGAAATTGCATATTTTTAATTCATTCTTTTTTTGACATTTCCTTTAAAGAGTCTAAAAAATTATAAAAAATAGAAATTGCATTTTATTTTTTATTTGATATTTTTGCCATATTTTCCAAATAAATAGCATTTTAAATAGTTTCATTTCATACATGATTTTGTTAATTTTTGTTCTATTAGATGCTTTAATATTTTTTGTCCATTATTTTTAGGTTGTTTAGTTTAGACATTCAACTTGTAGATACAATTTAGTTCCCATTTTTAAGACTTAATTTTAGGTGTTTAGTTTAGGTGAGAATAACATGAACAAACTAGGGTTTTAGGTGATGACTTAGGAGAATTAATTCACTTCCCTTAGGACTTAGAGATTGAATAGGTTAGCTATGGGACTATAGGGGCTATGGGTAGTTATTAGATCCCCTTAGAAAAAGTCAGGATTCCCCTACTGCTATTAATATACTATATATCTGATTGACTGGTGTGGTGTGTCCTCTGGGGATTATTGCTTGTATGTTTGGGTATTGGGATTGTCTGGGGACTTGGGAGAGCTGAAGACTTGTGAAGATGAAGCCATTGGAGATCCAGACTGAAGTCCAACTTCCAGAGTTGATGAGAGGATTCCTGCTAGCAGCTGTTGAGGAGACTAGGGTTTAGGAGCTAGGCAGAGCTCTAGATTAGAAAGCTTGTTTCTCAAACATGGATTGCCTTGTCTGCATCCATTCTTCTCTGTGATACAGAGTCTCTCTAAGACACTCACCCCCTTCCCTTGGAAGGCTTGGTGATAGTGTCTAAGAGATAGAACTCTTGAGAGAGAATATCATATGTGTTAGAAGCAGTCTGTTCACCACCCTTGGTAGTCAACTGATTGCTTAACACCTAATTCACTCTTGTGACTGATCCCTCATCCTGGAGGTTTGAACTTGGAGAAAAGCCATTGCAGATAGAAGACTGATGATCAAAGCCCTTGCCTGAAGGTCATGAAGATAGAGATTGGTGCTTGTTGAAGCCTGTAGCTGATGGGAGATTGCTTGAAGCCAGCTGTTGATTCAGAGTTGCTGTTGATGTTTATTTTTCTGCTGTATTTCATTTCTGATGTATTGTTTGGTTTTCCTGGCTGTATTGTTTGCTGTTTACCCTGTTGGGTTGAAAGTGAAGTCTGTTCACTTTTGCCTATTGTTTTCTAGGTTCGAGGTTGAGTGGGACTCCCTTGCCTCGCTTGTATTGTTGCATTCATGCATTTTACTGTTTTACTGTATATATCTGCTATTGTTTCTGTTTTCGCCTATCCCGTAGGATCTCTGTTTCTCTCTGTGCAAGAGAGGAGCATGATAGACACTAGGTCTTAACCCATGCATGATAACATTAGGTTAGTTTGATTCCCTTCGCAACCGTAGGTTAGAGTTCTGTCTCTTCTTTCTCAAAACAAACAGAAAACACATAAAGATTTCAAACTCAATAAAAGACACTTCTTCCGTAAAAGAAGGTGAACTCATCAAGACGTCATTTTTGTCCGCCGGGACTGCTAATCAAGAAAACCTTTTTTCAGAAAGAATAAAATCAACCAAGACAAGCCTGTGTCGTACGTGGCCCGAACTACGTTTGCTCTGATCTTTCATGCTGTATGAAAGTACGTAGGCATAGGATGCGATATCCTAGCGAGCAACCTTCCCCTCCTTTCCCGTAGGTAGGCGAACTACGTTGACTCTGATTTCTCGTTCCAGACGGGAATACATAGGCATAAAGTGCGATACTTTGCCGAGTCATGTTATTTTCTCTTTTTAACCCCTGACCTTTAGAGTAGATAGAATAACAATCCATACCCAAAAACAAGCGTGGATCCCGTCGAGTACGACGGACGTGAGGGGTGCTAATACCTTCCCCTTGCGTAACCGACTCCCGAATCCAGGTTTTGGTTGCGACGACCATACCTTTCCCGTGTTGTGCGAGGTTTACTCTGAGCGTTTCCTTTCCCTCCCGTGGGATAAATAACGCACGGTGGCGACTCTTCTGTTCAGCCGGCGCCGATTTTCGCAGTAGCGACAATCAGCACAACCAGGTATTAGTCGAGCGGGATGAACTGAAGCGAGCAAATGCAGAGTTAAAGAAGGAGTTAGCTCAGCTTCGAAGCGAAAGGAACGAAGCCGTGCATGCTCTCAAAAAGAAAACAGAGTCGGTGAACCAACTGGGTGCAGACTTGGCAAAGCAGATTGCTGATCGGGAACGCTTGGGTCAAGACTTCAGGGCTGCTAATGATGTACTAGCTACGAAGAAGCAGCATCTGAAGGAGGCATATCGGAGGATATCTAAGTTCGACCAGCATTAGAAGACCTCCATGGCCACCAGGAAGGAGCGAGAGGACAAGCTGATGCTGCAGATCTCTAAGCTGGAAGCCGAAGTCAAGGACAGTGAGCGGAGGTTTGATGAAGAGACCGCCCGCAGATACGCCGCCGAAAGCCGTCTCAACAAAGCTCTTGCTAACCTGAAGGAGCATAAGCTGATGTTTGAGTCTAAGAAGCGGAAACTGGAGGATTGCTTTGGCGAAGGAGCTTGGGAAAGTTCAGTTCAGGGGCTTCAGCACACCATCGTGCGGAGGGAACTACTCGTCGAGGGGTTGCTCACTTTGCCAGATCATCCAAAGACGAAGGAGTTATTAGCAGAGTATCGCGCCCGTGGCCATACTTGACTAGTTGTATTCCTGTTGTTTTGATCTTTGATGTATGCTGACCATCACCAGACTTGTTGGCTGAGGTCATGCTGTTGATTTGTTTTGTACTCGCTGATACTGTGTACTGCCTTGACAGGCCTTTCCGTATATATATGAGATTGATGTTTCCATGATTGGGCTCGAATTTCTTCTTCGTCTTATTATTATCAGCACTGGCACTAAGGCACTAGGATCGGGGGAAAACCTCCCACGCACACAGACACACGCATGCATCTGCATGAAGCATATTTGCATGGCGTACATTTTGTTACTTTTCCTAACCTTTAATGTTGACAGGTTTTTCAGGTTCACAGGTTCCGAGCTGCTTCCGGTCTTCAGGATTGATCAGAGACTCATCCACCGCCACTCAACTCGCGCTAATCAGACAAGGATCATAGACCAGGTGCAGTCAGATGTTCAAGAGCTCCGTGAACGGATGGATCGTTTTATGGAACTGATGCAGGTGGTCGCTAATGGTCAGGACCAGCTTCGTACTTTGGTTCAACCTTTGATCTCCAGGGTTGACAGCAATGGCATACTGCACGGCGGGGCCGTACCTACTCCTCCTCCAGTGGATGCTCCACAAAATGTTGTTCCTGTTGCCGGGGGCAACGGCAGTGCTAACGGCAATCTGATGACTAATCTCGGACTCAATGCGGCAGGCGTCGGCAATGGTAGTCTGGGAGCCAATGTTAACATAGGGCCGGTCAACGGCAACGCTGGTGTCGGAAATCTGTTGGTGCCTTAACCGTGGCTGGAGGACCATCAGGATGACGTATTCTCTCAGAGAGGTGTAGAAGCAGAGTTGAATGCTGAAGCTCGGTTAAGGTTCAAAGCGCTGGAAGACAAGATGAGAGACATTGAAAATCAGAATACATTGGGCGTTGATATGTCCAAGCTCGGGTTAATTGCTGATTTCAAGGTGCCTCATAAGTTCAAGGTGCCTGCCTTTGAGAAGTATAAGGGTACTACTTGCCCCCGGGTCTACCTTCGATCTTATTACAGAAAGATGTCCACCTATTCTGACGATGAGAAGTTGCTGATGCACTTCTTCCAAGATAGTCTTTCTGGTCCATCACTCGAGTGGTATATGGGCCTGGAGCCCGCTACTGTGCGCACCTGGAAAGACCTCGCTGAAGCGTTCGTCCTCCACTATCAATACAATAGCGACTTGGCCCCCAACCGAGTTCAGCTTCAGAATCTTTCACAGCGGAACAATGAAAGCTTTAAAGAGTACGCCCAGCGGTGGCGTGAATTGGCTGCTCGGGTTCAACCGCTGATGGTTGAGCGTGAGCTAGTGCAAATGTTCGTGGCTACCCTTCCTGGAATCTACTATGAAAAGCTGGTCAGTGGCATGTCTGGGACATTCTCGGCTCTCATCACTATGGGCGAGCATGTCGAGAACGGAATAAAGATCGGAAAAATTCAGGGCGAATCATCCTCAGCTGGAGGAGGTGGTAAGAAACCCTACGCTGGCAAGCGTCGAGAAGGGGATGCAAATGCCGTCACTAATGCTCGGAGAAAGGGCAAGGGCCCTCAGCAGCAGATTGCTAGCATAAATATCCCAGCTGCTCCGCAGCAGCAGCAGCCTCAGCAGCAGAATCAGCAGGGGTATAGGAAATATCAGAATCGGGCTCCCTTGGCAAATCGTCATTTTGAAGCTCCACCTATGTCGTATGCGCAGCTGCTGCAAACTTTGCTTCAGCTCCAATTAGTTCAAAAGAGGACGTTGGCTCCCTTGACAGGGGCACCATCACCGGGGTATGACGCCAATGCTACTTGTGATTTCCATACTGGGGCCCCGGGTCACACGATTGAGAACTGTAAAGCTTTTAAGCACAAGGTGCAGGACCTGGTAGACGCCAAGGTTATTAACTTTTCTGATAATGTGCCCAATGTTACCAAAAACCCTATGCCTCATCATAGGGGAGGCGGAGTGAACGCCATTATCGCAGAGGAGAGTGCAGATATGTTGACTGATGTCAAAGACTTAAAGACGCCGCTTAGTTTCGTCAAAGCTAAGTTGTTGAAGAAAGGGTTCTTTCCAGGATGCGGAGAGTTATGTATGGCTTGTGCTACACTTCCTGATGGGTGTGAGCAGCTGGTCGAAGGTATCCAAAGTCTGATGTCTGAGGGTATTTTGCAGTTCAGCCGGAGCGTTGAAAGTGCATCAGGGGAGGTCGTGCTGAAGCAGGCAGATGAAGTTGCTACCATTACCATTCCTCGTCAACCTATTACTATTTCTGCGCCCCGACCGCCTACAATTACTATCACCAGGGCCGGGCCAATCCCATTCGAAAGCACTAACGCCGTTCCATGGCATTATGGCGCCGAAGTCTATTGCAATGGTCAGAAGTTAGAGCTGGAGCCATACGAATCGACTGTGCAGAATCTTGCCGGAGTCAGTGGCATTACTCGAAGCGGTAGAGTGTTTGCGCCAGCGGAGGTTGCGGCAGAGAAGGTAGTCAGAGCCGATGCTGTGGATAAGGGTAAAGGCAGAGCCGTCGAAGAGGTCCCTTGTGGGGCAGAGAAGGATTTGCTAGTTAAAGATGCCGAAGAGTTCATGCGATTAATCAAGAAGAGCGACTACAAGATTGTAGATCATCTTCATCAGACTCCGTCAAAGATCTCTATTCTCAACTTGTTGCTGTGTTCTGAGGCGCACCGCAACGCATTGCTGAAGGTGTTGAACGCTGCCTACGTGCCGCAGGAGATATCAGTAAATCAGCTAGAGGAGGTGGTAGCCCATGTTAATGCTGGTAATGGACTGGGATTTACCGATCTAGAGCTGACTCCTAAAGGGAGAGACCACAACAGCACCTTGCACGTCTCGATAGAGTGCAGAGGCACTATTATGTCGCATGTCCTGGTGGATACGGGTTCGTCGCTTAATGTACTTCCGAAGAAGGCGTTAATGAAGTTGGACACCCGTGGATTGCTTTGCACGCCCAGTGATCTGGTGGTGAAAGCTTTCGATGGAACTAGGCGCCACGTCTTCGGAGAGCTGACCCTGCCGATTCAAGTTGGTCCGGAGACGTTTGATACGGTTTTCTATATCATGGATATCATGCCTGCCTACAGTTGCCTTTTAGGTCGGCCATGGATCCATGCTGCTGGTGCCGTGACGTCCACGCTGCATCAAAAGCTCAAGTATGCTGTCGGGGGCAGCATAGTAACCGTCTGTGGCGAGGAGGACATTATGGTGAGCCACTTGTCATCTTTTAAATATGTTGAAATGGACGGCGAAATCTATGAAACTCTCTGCCAAGCATTTGAAACCGTCAAAGTGAAAGAGGTAGCTCCTGTCGTCGTAGAGAAGCAAGAGATGAATCTCTCCTTGTTCAAAGAAGCTCGGGCTATTGTCGAAGCCGGTTCCACCCCAGGCTGGGGGCATGTTTTGGATATGCCAATCAAGCAGGATAAGTTTGGATTGGGGTATTCTCCTGAAGCTGAAGCTTCATCTTCTTCGTCTAGCAAGTCGTCTCGTGGGAAGGGGCCGATCCTATTCACCAAAGGAGGAGTGATTTTCGAAAGCATCAACGCAGCGTCTGAGGACAGCGGGGATAGCGATTGTGATCTTGACGCCTGGATTCAGCCAAGCAAGCCGGGCGAGCGCCTCAACAATTGGACCATCAAGGAGATTATTGATGGGCTAAAGACGTGTCTACTTATGCGTCTAGCGGTATCTTACTGCAAGTGCACAGCCTATCGAAGTAATATTTAAGATTATCGATCCACAGGGATTCTATGGTTACTTAGTGCTAGATGAACTTCTAGTTTAGCTAAGGCGAATGATTGTCACGATTTTTGTTGGTCTTTAAGACTGTTAAAGGCGGAATTAAGTTTAAGTTTAAATAAAGTAATATTAAGGCGGTCGGTATGTAATTATACTAACTTAGGTGGGTCAATCTAACCTAGGCTTATAAAGGTGTTCACTTAATCTATTCGGTAGAGATTACCAGTTTAAATACCCTCAACTCACACTCTCGTGGTCTTATATCAGATCTTATCCCTAAAGCCCTATGCCTGCTCTCGCTAGCCCATAAGTGTTTAGAGGTAATTTTTGGAAACTAAGTAATTCTAATTTATCTTAAAGCGCTCTCGCTGTGTTTAATTTAAATGCCTAACTTTAGCTATCTGGTTAAAATCTCACACTCTCGTGGTCTTGACCTAGCCTAATACTCCTTTCTTACTTTCGTAACGAAAAGATCTATTTCAATTAAAAAGTATCAGCCAGCATGTTAAGTGATTAATTATTTTCAGCCTATGGTTATATTTACCGGTTAAGTTTGTTATAACTACATACCGCCCTAAGGTGTTTAGCTACTCATCGATGTTGAACCAGACAGAGACAGAGAATTTAATAATAACGTACTCATGGCAGAAAAATAAATAAACATTATAATTAAATTAAATTGCAATATAATGAAAAACCTGGTTAACAAATATTCGAGCAGACTCCTTCTTCCACAGACCGGAAAGCTTGGAGTGGGCGGAAATTAAAAATAAACGAATGCTGAAGGTTTAGAAACAACTAAATGTATAACAATTTCCTGATGTTGGAAATTGTTATAGGGTTGGTTTGGATACAAATAAATAACGAAACAGAAAACTAAAAGTAATGCAGGAATGGAAATGCTGGTTCGTAAGGCAGTTTGGCAGAGCTTCCGCAGGAATTTTGAATAAAGAAGTCTGTCCCCTGTGTTCACAGAACTTGTACTATTTATAGAGTCCTTAATGGGCTGGATTTTTGGTCCTTTGTTGCATGGGCCTTGCTGAAGTTGTTGAAGGAATGCTGGAACGTGGCAACAAAATGGGAGAAGTGGTCTTCACGTAATGCCAAGAGGAGAAGCAAGAGGAGAAGTGGTCTTCACGTAATGCCTTGACGTAGTCTGAGTCAAAACCAAGTTTTATCCTTGTCACGGGCGTGACAAGGTCTTCACGTTCGTAATTTGAGGTTTTTAAGTGTCACGGTCGTGACCACTCTCTTACGGTCGGGATGGCCCAAATTGGGGTGTCACGGTCGTGACACCCTTGTAACGATCGTGGCTGCAACAAATTATGCAGTCTTTTGCAGGCTTCTTCATTTCTTCATCTCTTTATGGTTTCTTTTGTCCCTTTTGCTCTTGATTCACGATTTAGCTCCATATAATGATGTACCTGCAAAATGGTAAGAAAAACTCGAGAAATCGAGTGTTAAAATGGTGAATATGCGATAAAACGTTAATGAAATCTAGCGATATAATCGATGCGTTTTCTCGTTATCAAACTTCCCCAAACTTAAACCTTTGCTTGTCCTCAAGCAAATAGTCGGTTGAAAATCGGCGAACAAGATTTTATTCACGCATACTCATAACAAACCGTACGGGGGATCGTTTTGTCGGATAATCCGGTACTTTGACAGAACACTACCGATACACTAATGACACAAGCAACAAGCTATGTCGTCGACTTCCCGTTAAACGAAACAATCGGCAATTACATTACGATTTCACCTGGAGTTCTTCGATCTTGTTTCGCCCGGTTTCATTCCAGCGCAATCACATTAAGCCCTTTGCCTTAGCACGCACGTAGTGGAGTAGCCGGTTAGCGATTTTGATCCTTTTTTGAGCACGGGGTATGGTACACGAGTGTGGTAACCCTACATATTTTATCCGATTTGGAGGTTGTGGGGGATCGAGCCGTAGCATGCCCTACCGAGTTCAGAACCAGTACCTCTGAACCAACTCGCAACGGATTCCTTCTTATATTTCTCGTTTCTTATATGCGACCGTGTACTTTGGTGCAATTTCTTTTCATTTTGCATCGAGATATGAAGGATCATTATTGATTAGGCATCAAACGCTTATATTCATCGGCTCCCCACGTGGTTTGTGTTCAGACGGTGCTGACTGCTAGTATAAACTACTAGGGGTTACTTTTGAACTGAAACTAAAAGTGTACTCGTAATGGTAATCGGGATGGAATTGCTTAAGTAGGGAGTCAAAGATGTCAAGATTGTATTGGTCTTGTTTAATCGTTCTCGACTTCCTAATTACGATTCCGTAGGTAAATCGGGTAATGCGAATAATTAAGGATTTTTTTCTGGTATAGCTAAATAATCGGGGAAAGTTCGAAATTAAAGAAAATAGCACAAAGATTTGCTCATTTCATTAAGTTGCGAAAAGAAATACAACGGAATTGAAAGTACAACGAAATGGAAAAGTGCGGAAATGAAAGGTACCTCTCCCACACTATATCAGACATTGTCCTCAATGTTGTGATATAAATGTGGTACAGATACAGTACAACGACAAAAACGAAAAACAAACATAAACAAACTAAACTATGGCTGCTGAGGACCGCGGGCTTGGCCTCTGGTGCGGGAGCGGCGTCTGGAAGGAGTCGCTTCGGGGTCAGAGCCGGTGCCGGAGGCAGCAGTGATGCTAATGCGGAGGGCTTCTAGCTCGCTGAAAATTTCTCCAAACCTCTCGTTAGTAGCCTCCTGGTTTGCTGCAATAGTGCTGAGTAAAGCATCATACTGCGCCTTCTGCCGTCGCTCCAGTGCGGCGTTCATCTGGTTCTGCTGATGAATCGCAAGGAGGACTTCCTCAAGTGTGATTTCGGGAGCAGGGCGCTGTCGGGTAGATGTCTCTGGTATATCTTGGACAGGCTCAGCTGCATCCATAGCGTCCTGCATCTCATCCTCTGGAGGGTCTGCCTGATCATCATGAATAGGGACGTGATCGGCAGCAGCAGGTAAAACAAAGAGCCAGTTGGCTCGGTTGGATGGATCGATGCGGTCGCGGGACGGCAGAATGATATGATGGAAAATGGTGCCATTGACAACAGGGCTATATCTGCCATCCTCTCGCTGCGCAATCAGGTGAGCGGACCTGCAAAAACTCTTGGTGAGGAATTCTGCGGCGAGGTAAGGCTGATTAACGACCAAGTCACCGAGCCCCAACTGAATGGCGAGGGTGGTGACAATGCCGCCTATGAAGAACGGGGAGGAGCCTCGGTGTGCAATGGCCTGGATATGGTAAAGCATGAAAGGGGCAGCGTTGATCGGCTCGTCATTAAGAGCGCAGTGTAAGAATAGAAGCTCCTTGGAGTTGAGCTTATGGTTGCTTTCTCGGGCGAAGATGGTGTTGCATATGACACGGTGAAAATAGCAGATTGCCGGGTTGTGGATGTGCGTCGCGTTGAGGCTTTGGAAGGTGGATGCACGGGTGTTGGTTAAGTCGTGCCATAGAGTGAAAGCTTGTTCACTGAAATTATCGGGCACGCGACGGTGAGCTTCAGTTCTGTGATCGAAGCCTAACAACTCGGCTATCCTGGTTTGCGAAAGGTTGAACTCTTGGCCATGCAATCTGAATGTGGCGACACCGGTGAGCTGACTCTGAGAACCGGGAGGGGTGATGTAACTGAAGGAGCTTAAGAACTCCAGCGTCAGAAGTTCGAATGTGGGCTGAGGTTGACTGCAAAGATCCCACAGACCGACCTTTTGAAGCAGGCTTTGAACACAGGCAAGCATTCCGAGTTCCCTCAAACAGACGGTGTCGATGTAACGTGTAGGTTGCACACCGCAGTTTTGGAATCGGATAAAACGTTCTCTCTGAGTTACACCAGCATCACCTTCTCTAAAAGTGATGGAATCCATAGCATGCAAGAGGTTAGAGTGAAGAAAGAAGGGTTTTTGAGGTTTTGTGAAAAAGATGGTAGAATGAAGGAGATAGGGATTTGGGATAAATAATGGAGAGGGAGAATATGATAGGTTATGATAATTGGGGGTTAATGAGGTTTAAAATTGGTAATGGGGAGGTTACGGAGGTTATGGAGAAAATGGGTAGTTTTAGGGAAGTTATGGAGGAAGAAGAAGAAGAGACACGATGAGAAACAATTCTGTTTCTCACGATTCCTGTAATAGGGGTTGTCACGGTCGTGACAAGGGGGTGACGGTCGTGACACGCTATTTAAGCACGTCACGATCGTGAGATGGGTGTGACGACCGTGAGGGCATGCTTCGCTGAATAATTTCCAAAAAAAAAACATTTTCATAATTTAATAATAATCTATTTACTTCACTAACACTCATATTAAATAAACACCATATAGTATATAATTGCAACACAATACTATACTAATTTGCATGAGAGATTGTATATAATAAGAAATAATGCAAGCATAACAGTACATAGAATAAAAATATATAAATTTCTAAAAGTGGAGAAATTTTGGAATTAAAGGTGCATTGCATAAAGTAATTGAAAATGAAGTTACATAAACTGAAATTACGGTATGAAATTGTTGCGAAAAATAAATCTAACTAGAAACGAAAACAATGAGAAAAATAAACTAAATCACTTATAGCATTTTCAAAAGCGTTTCTTCAAGTCTTCGATGGCGGAGTTCAAGTGATAGAATTGTTCGCAGGTTATGTCCGTCAATCCTATGATGTCCAATCGCATGCTCTTAATGTCTTCTTTAAATATATTAATATCAGTTTGGTAGGCATTGAGAGTGTTCATGATGTTTTGTAAGTTGTTAGCATAATCTCCTTGATTCACTTCAGGGGTTTCATGTACTGCTCCAGTGGGGTCAATGTTATGGTAACCAGGAGGTGTCTCAGGGTCAGTTTCGACATTGGTCATTATATCATCGTTTATCCTGTAAGGCTGAGGTGTTTTAGGAGTAGGTGGATAATCAGGTGGGTTTAACTCATAAAGCCAGTTATCCTTATTGTGAACACTTACTTTAGCATGATTAGGCAATGTGAACAGGGTTACTACTTCGTTCCGAATTAGGTACTCAAAAGGTGGATGTCCTAAATTCCTTATGATATGTCTATTGAAGCAGAAATTAAGGTTCATAGGGCGGATTGTTCCTAGACGGTTGCACCTGTCCAATTGGTACCTAAGTCCTATGGCATCAGCAATCATGGTTACAAGACCTCCTACTAATATAGGTAATTCAGGTTCTTCTTGGATACGGGTGAAGGTTTGCATCATGAAAGGTACACCATTAACAGGCTGTCCAGTAGTGAAGCATGACATAATAAATATTTCATCTTTAGAAACTCCGGTAATATTTTCTTCTTTTCCAAAGAAGGTGTGGGCAAGGAATTTATGGAAGTAGCGGAGAGCAGGATTATGGATCTCATCATTATTCATGTTATTTGGTTCAGGGTGGTAGTTTCCGGTTAAAGTTCCCCAAAAGAAATCTAGCTCCATATCCATCAATTCTACCTGTGTGGTAGTAAAAGCAAATGGTCCACTAGGGAATCCTAACAAGTCAGCTAGTTCTTTATGGTTAAAGTCATATTCTATTCCAAATAGACGAAAACTAATAAATCCTTTCCTGAATCCAAAACCGCGCTCAGGTAGGTAAAGTAAGGAGCTAAGGAACTCAAGGGTGAGCTCGCGGTAAGTCGCAAACTTATGTTGGATCAATGCATTCTCCCATCCGAGTCGGTTTAACAAGTACATGACACTATCATGTATACCTAGGGTTTCCATGGTCTTATCATCCGGGTACAGGGTTAAATCCATTTGCCTCTGTGATAACTCTTCAAACTTCATTCTTTGGTTCCTACCTCTAAATTTGGTTTCCATATGGTTAATTGGTTGGTTAGCCATGGTCAGTGCAAATATGGGGGAAACAAATCAGTGGAAAAGACTTTAGAAAATCTGTAGAAAGTGATTTAAGATAAAAATAAGAAAATGAAATGCATAATGTAATGGCGATAATAGTAATGTAAAATAAAACTGACAAAACAATTAAACAAATAGTAAAAACGATAAATAACAATGTGCTAAAAGAAAAGAATAGTTTAAATAATTAAATAAGTAAATGGGTTGCCTCCCACTAAGCGCTGTTTTTATTGTCAAAAGCCTGACGTAATGCTTAGGTTTAGATTAATCAGGGGAATTAGTGGACAATTCTAAAAGCTTTAGATTATTCACATAATCTCTATTTTCAACTTTATGATAATGTTTTAGACGCTGTCTGTTTACTATGAATGGTTCACTATTCCTACCCTTAATTTCTATTGCTCCACTCGGGAATACTTTAGTTATTTCAAAGGGTCCTGACCATCTAGATTTTAATTTTCCAGGGAAAAGCCTAAGTCTTGAATTAAAGAGGAGTACAACGTCTCCCACACTAAATTCTTTCCTAGATAGGCGTTTATCATGCCATCGCTTAGTTCTTTCTTTATATATCTTAGCATTTTCATATGCATCTAACCTTAATTCTTCTAATTCGTTAATGTCTAGGATTCGCTTTTCTCCTGCAGCATTATAGTTTATATTGAGGGTTCTGATCGCCCAATAAGCTTTGTGTTCTAGTTCTACTGGGAGGTGACAAGATTTTCCATAAACTAGTTTGAAAGGTGTAGTACCTATGGGTGTCTTGTAAGCGGTCCTATAAGCCCATAGAGCTTCATTAAGTTTAGATGACCAATCTTTCCGAGATATGGCGACAGTCTTTTCTAAGATTTGTTTAATTTCTCTGTTTGAGACTTCGACTTGTCCACTTGTTTGTGGGTGATATGGCGTAGCCACACGGTGTCTTACTCCATATTTAGATAGTAACTTGTCAAAGATTTTTGAAATGAAGTGCGAGCCACCGTCACTTATGACGAGTCTAGGCACACCAAATCTGGGAAAGATTATATTTTTGAAAAGCTTTATTACTACTCGTGTATCGTTTGTAGGAGAAGCTATGGCTTCAATCCATTTCGAAACATAATCGACAGCTACGAGTATGTAATTATTACCGAAAGATGATGGGAATGGTCCCATGAAATCTATTCCCCAGACGTCGAAGATTTCTACTTCTAAAATTCCCTTTTGAGGCATCTCATCTCTTCTTGAAATATTGCCGGTGCGTTGACACCGATCGCAATTTATAACAGCGATGTGGACATCCTTCCATAGATTAGGCCAGAATAAGCCGGCTTGCAAGATTTTTGCACAAGTCTTGGAAGTGCTTGCATGTCCACCATAAGGAGATGAATGGCATTGAGCAATGACATCTTCTATTTCTTCTTCGGGAATACATCGGCAAAAAATTCCATCTGGTCCTCTTTTGAACAATAATGGTTCATCCCAATAATAATGTTTCAGATTATGAAAGAATTTCTTTTTCTGCTGATAGGTTAGATCGGATGGAAGAGCTCCTGCGGCTAGGTAGTTGACAATGTCAGCGTACCATGGCAGTCCTACAGTTTTCTGGATTGTTTCCACGGATTCTGGTTCATTTATATCTAACTGAGCTAGGTCGCTTCCTATTTGTGCTATCAGCTGTTCATACGGAAAATCATCGTTAATCGGCACTTGTTCGGGTTTAATACCTTCTATTCTAGATAAATGGTCCGCTACGACGTTCTCAGTACCTTTCTTATCTTTTATTTCTAGATCAAACTCTTGTAAGAGTAAAATCCATCTTAAGAGTCTTGGTTTAGCATCTTTCTTAGTTAACAGATATCGGATAGCAGCATGGTCTGTGTAAATGATTATTTTCGCTCCAACTAGGTAAGAACGGAATTTGTCAAGCGCAAAGACAACTGCTAACAATTCTTTTTCTGTCGTAGCGTAGTTCATCTGGGCAGAGTCTAAGGTTCTACTGGCATAGTAAATCGCATGAAGTTTCTTTTCCTTTCTCTGGCCCAGAACTGCGCCTACAGCATAGTCACTCGCATCGCACATGATTTCAAAAGGTAATCTCCAGTCAGGGGGTTGCATGATTGGTGCGGTGATGAGGGCTGTTTTTAGAGTTTCGAATGCTTTAAGACAATCTTCATTGAATATGAACTCAGCGTCTTTCATTAATAAACCAGTAAGAGGTTTAGTGATTTTCGAGAAATCTTTGATGAATCGTCGGTAAAAACCGGCGTGTCCTAAAAAGCTTCGTATTTCTCGAACGGTTTTAGGGGGTTGGAGATCTTTTATTACTTCAATCTTAGCTTTATCAACTTCAATTCCCTTGTCGGATATTACATGACCTAATACTATTCCTTCGTTGACCATAAAATGACATTTCTCCCAGTTAAGCACGAGATTTACTTTTACACATCTTTCTAACACCATTTCTAAGTTCGATAAGCATCCTTCAAAACTTTGCCCGCATACAGAGAAGTCGTCCATGAACACTTCCATGATGTTGTCTATAAAATTTGCGAAGATTGACATCATACATCTTTGAAAGGTTGCAGGAGCGTTGCATAATCCAAAGGGCATTCGCCTATAAGCGAACGTTCCATAAGGACATGTGAATGTAGTCTTCTCTTGATCATCAGGATGGATAGGGATTTGGAAAAATCCTGAGTAACCGTCAAGATAACAGAAGTAAGAATGCTTGGCTAATCGTTCTAACATTTGATCTATGAAAGGTAGTGGAAAATGATCTTTACGAGTGGCTTTGTTTAGTTTACGATAATCTATGCACACTCTATATCCCGTCACTACTCTTTGCGATATCGATTCGCCTTGAGCGTTTTTCACAACAGTGATACCTCCTTTCTTTGGCACTACATGTATTGGACTAACCCATTCACTATCAGAGATTGGATATATTATCCCGGCATCTAATAATTTCTTAACTTCTTCTTTTACTACAGTGCTAAGGGTTGGGTTAATTCTTCTTTGAGATTCTCTGGAGGTTCTGCAATCTTCTTCTAGCAGAATACGATGCATGCAAACTGAAGGACATATTCCTTTGAGATCAGATATGTTATACCCTAATGCAGTTGGATATTTCTTCAAGACATCTAAAAGTTTCTTTGTTTCTATAGTTCCTAAACTGGAATTTACTATAACTGGTCTTTTACATTCAACGTCTAAGAATTCGTACCTTAGGTTATGAGGTAAAGTTTTTAATCCTAATGTAGGTTTATCTTTACTTGGCATGGGATCCGGTGTAAGTGCTAAACTTTCGCTTAGACTATCATCCTGATACGATTTTTGCCAATTATCATCTTCGAAAATCGGAGGGATTTGAATTTTCATTATTTCAGAATAAGTGGCCTCCTTCAGTTCCATTTCTCTTACACATTCGTCAATTACGTCCATTAGATAGCAGGTATCCTCTATAGCGGGTGATTGTAAGAATTGTGTTAAAACAAACTCAACTTTTTCTTCACCTACTTCAAAGGTTAGCTTTCCTCTTTTTACGTCTATTATAGCTCCGGCGGTAGCTAAGAATGGTCTTCCTAGTATGATAGGTGTAGTGGAGTCTTCAGAGATGTCCATGATTATAAAATCAGTAGGGATGTAGAATTGTCCTATACGTACTGGGACGTTTTCTAGTATGCCTACAGGATATTTAACAGAGCGATCGGCTAGTTGAACAGACATTTTAGTTGGTCTTAGGTCTCCCATGTCTAGCCTTTTGCAAATCGTTAAGGGCATAACACTGATACTGGCTCCTAAATTGCATAGAGCTTTGTCAATGACGAATTTTCCTATTACACAGGGTATAGAGAAACTTCCTGGATCTTTTAGCTTAGGAGGCATTTTATTCTGAATCATGGCGCTACACTCGGCAGTAAGTGTAACTGTTCCGTTATCCTCTATCTTTTTCTTATTGGATAAGATTTCTTTTAAAAACTTAGCATACGAGGGTATTTGGGTAATTGCTTCTGTAAACGGAATAGTAATATTCAACTGTTTCAGAAGTTCGACAAATTTCTTAAATTGACCCGTCGTCTTGGAATTTATTAATCTTTGAGGGTACGGAATTGGTGGTTTATAGGGTGGTGGAGGCACATAAGGTTGTTCTTTCTCCACTACCTCTTGATTGTCATCTTCCTTTTCTTCTGGATCATTCACCACTTCAGTCGGTTTATCCGGTTTTTGGTACATGGCTGGATTGTCAAGTCTTGGATCGGTAGGTCCGTCAAGTTCCTTGCCACTTCTTAATATTACAGCGTTAGCATGTCCTTTCGGATTAGGTTGAGGTTGTCCAGGGAATACTCCAGCTGGTGCAGCAGTAGGTGCTTGTTGTTGAGCTACTTGTGAAATCTGAGTTTCAAGCATTTTGTTATGTGTAGCTAATGCATCTACTTTGCTCACTAATTGTTTAATCTGCTCACTAGTGTGAATGTTTTGGTTTAAGAAGTCCTTGTTTGTCTGAGATTGGTTAGCTATAAAGTTCTCCATCATCAATTCAAGGTTCGATTTTCTAGGGATATTAGGAGCAGTCTTTTGATATCCTGGTGATGTAGCTGGTGCTTGTCCTGGTGCGTAATAAGCATTGTTGTTCTTATAGGAGAGGTTCGGATGATTCCTCCAACCTGGGTTGTATGTGTTTGAGTAAGGGTTTCCTTGAGCATAATTCACTTGATCGGTGGGAGTTCCTGCCAATAGTTGACAATCAGAGACTTCGTGTCCTGGGACTCCACATAACTCACAGTTAGGTGTTACTGCAGCCACGGTGGCTGCAGGTGTTATGGCCAAGTTATCGATCTTTTGGCTTAGTTGGTCAAATTTCGCATTGACTTGGTCCATACTACTTACTTCGTACATACCTCCCTTTGTTGGTTTCTCAGTTGCGACTCTCTCGCTTCCCCAAAGGTAATGATTTTGAGCCATACTTTCGATAAGTGCATAGGCATCACGATATTCTTTGTCCATCAATGCACCACCCGCGGCAGCGTCAATTGTCATTCTTGTGTTGTACAAGAGTCCATTATAGAAGGTATGGATGACCATCCAGTCTATTAATCCATGATGTGGACAAAGTCTAAGTAGATCCTTATAGCGTTCCCAAGCTTCGAATAATGATTCACTTTCCCTTTGCTTAAATCCGTTGATCTGAGCTCTCAGCATGGCTGTCTTGCTAGGTGGAAAATACCTATTCAAGAAAACTTTCTTAAGTTCTGCCCACGTAGTTACTGAGTTCGAAGGCAGAGATTGAAGCCAAGCTCTTGCTCTGTCTCGAAGCGAAAAAGGAAATAAACGTAGTCTAATAGCTTCTTGGGTAACTCCGTTGGCTTTTACGGTATTTGCATATTGCACAAAGATCGAAAGATGAAGATTCGGATCCTCGGTAGGATTTCCGGCGAATTGATTTTGTTGCACGGCTGATATCAACGAAGGTTTTAGTTCGAAATCATTTCGGTTGATAGTCGGCGCTGCAATGCTTGAATGCGGTTCACCTTGCGAAGGATTAGCGTAATACTTGAGTGGATGAGTTTGTTCTTCAGCCATCTCTGCGTCCTCTGATTTTATGACTGGTTTAGGCGGATCTAATTGAAGATCTGGAATATTGGAATTATTTTCGAAGTCGAATATACGCCTTCTTACGTGTAAGAAGCGTTCCGATTCAGGGATTAGAGGTTGCAAGTCTTCGCTTTTAGAGCGAGTACTTGGCATACACTCAGAGATTAGATTAAATTAAATAGTTGATACCTTAGTCTAGACAATGCTACCTAAATGCACTAGTAACTAAATTAAGGAATCCCCGGCAACGGCGCCAAAAACTTGATGGGCTAAAGACGTGTCTACTTATGCGTCTAGCGGTATCTTACTGCAAGTGCACAGCCTATCGAAGTAATATTTAAGATTATCGATCCACAGAGATTCTATGGTTACTTAGTGCTAGATGAACTTCTAGTTTAGCTAAGGCGAATGATTGTCACGATTTTTGTTGGTCTTTAAGACTGTTAAAGGCGGAATTAAGTTTAAGTTTAAATAAAGTAATATTAAGGCGGTCGGTATGTAATTATACTAACTTAGGTGGGTCAATCTAACCTAGGCTTATAAAGGTGTTCACTTAATCTATTCGGTAGAGATTACCAGTTTAAATACCCTCAACTCACACTCTCGTGGTCTTATATCAGATCTTATCCCTAAAGCCCTATGCCTGCTCTCGCTAGCCCATAAGTGTTTAGAGGTAATTTTTGGAAACTAAGTAATTCTAATTTATCTTAAAGCGCTCTCGCTGTGTTTAATTTAAATGCCTAACTTTAGCTATCTGGTTAAAATCTCACACTCTCGTGGTCTTGACCTAGCATAATACTCCTTTCTTACTTTCGTAACGAAAAGATCTATTTCAATTAAAAAGTATCAGCCAGCATGTTAAGTGATTAATTATTTTCAGCCTATGGTTATATTTACCGGTTAAGTTTGTTATAACTACATACCGCCCTAAGGTGTTTAGCTACTCATCGATGTTGAACCAGACAGAGACAGAGAATTTAATAATAACGTACTCATGGCAGAAAAATAAATAAACATTATAATTAAATTAAATTGCAATATAATGAAAAACCTGGTTAACAAATATTCGAGCAGACTCCTTCTTCCACAGACCGGAAAGCTTGGAGTGGGCGGAAATTAAAAATAAACGAATGCTGAAGGTTTAGAAACAACTAAATGTATAACAATTTCCTGATGTTGGAAATTGTTATAGGGTTGGTTTGGATACAAATAAATAACGAAACAGAAAACTAAAAGTAATGCAGGAATGGAAATGCTGGTTCGTAAGGCAGTTTGGCAGAGCTTCCGCAGGAATTTTGAATAAAGAAGTCTGTCCCCTGTGTTCACAGAACTTGTACTATTTATAGAGTCCTTAATGGGCTGGATTTTTGGTCCTTTGTTGCATGGGCCTTGCTGAAGTTGTTGAAGGAATGCTGGAACGTGGCAACAAAATGGGAGAAGTGGTCTTCACGTAATGCCAAGAGGAGAAGCAAGAGGAGAAGTGGTCTTCACGTAATGCCTTGACGTAGTCTGAGTCAAAACCAAGTTTTATCCTTGTCACGGGCGTGACAAGGTCTTCACGTTCGTAATTTGAGGTTTTTAAGTGTCACGGTCGTGACCACTCTCTTATGGTCGGGATGGCCCAAATTGGGGTGTCACGGTCGTGACACCCTTGTAACGATCGTGGCTGCAACAAATTATGCAGTCTTTTGCAGGCTTCTTCATTTCTTCATCTCTTTATGGTTTCTTTTGTCCCTTTTGCTCTTGATTCACGATTTAGCTCCATATAATGATGTACCTGCAAAATGGTAAGAAAAACTCGAGAAATCGAGTGTTAAAATGGTGAATATGCGATAAAACGTTAATGAAATCTAGCGATATAATCGATGCGTTTTCTCGTTATCAATTATCCAGCTGACAAGTAAAGATTAATGATTTGCTTTTTACAATCTTTGTACAACCCTATGTCCTACCCGGGGCATAGTGGTTTTATTGTCAGGGCCTTGTTGGATTATGTACATGCATTTTGTTAATAAATAAAAGGCGTTTTCTTCGTACTCAAATATTGTGTTCTCTGTTATTCCTGTTTTATGTTCATTTTGAAAAACAGCAAAATGGCAACGAGGTTTGTGCTAACCTGCATATTCTTGCTTTAAACTTAACCCTTGTTATTGCAGGACCCACATAACAGATGACATCGACTCTGGACCCTCTACGGCTCACTACGACTTCGATTGCCCGATCTATCAAGCCGAGGATGAGATTGATGAAGACGAAGACCTTCCGGAAGAGTTGGCCCGCTTGTTGAGACAAGAGGAAAAGGTTATTCTGCCTCACGAGGAGGATATTGAGATCATAAACCTGGGTTCCGAAGAGCTCGTCAGAAATGTCAGAGTAGGGGCTGCGCTGCAGAATGATGTCAAGCATAGACTGGTCGAGATGCTTCGAGAGTATAGTGACGTCTTTGCTTGGTCATACGAAGATATGCCCGGACTTGACACAGATATCGTGGTTCATCGCTTGCCGTTGCGAGAGGATCGCCCTCCAGTCAAGAAGAAGCTTAGGAGGACGAGACCAGATATGGCTGTAAAAATCAAAGAAGAAGTCCAGAAGCAGTTGGATGCAGGATTTCTAGCCGTTACCACTTACCCTCCGTGGGTCGCCAATATAGTGCCTGTACCGAAGAAGGACGGTAAGGTACGTATGTGCATCGATTATCGGGATTTGAATAGGGCGAGCCCTAAGGATGATTTCCCGTTGCCTCATATCGATGTGTTGATCGACAACACAACCCAGTTTTCCGTGTTTTCGTTCATGGATGGCTTCTCCGGTTACAATCAGATTAAGATGGCACCGGAGGACATGGAGAAAACGATGTTTATCACCCCCTGGGGAACATTCTGCTATAAGGTAATGCCCTTCGGTCTAAAGAACGCAGAGGCCACTTACCAGCGAGCAATGGTAACTTTGTTTCATGATATGATTCATCATGAGATCGAGGTCTATGTTGATGACATGATTGCAAAGTCCCAAACGGAGGAAGAGCATCTGGTCAACTTATTGAAGCTGTTTGAGAGGCTTAGGAAGTTCAGGCTGAGGCTGAATCCTAACAAGTGCACTTTCGGAGTGCGGTCTGGAAAGTTATTGGGGTTTATCGTTAGTGAACGAGGTATTGAAGTTGATCCTGCGAAAATAAAAGCTATTCAAGAAATGCCAGCGCCGAAAACAGAAAAAGAAGTTCGTGGTTTCTTGGGCCGAATAAACTACATTGCAAGGTTTATTTCTCAACTCACGGCCACTTGTGAACCGATGTTCAAACTTTTAAAGAAAGATCAGGCGATTACTTGGAATGAGGATTGCCAGAAGGCATTTGACAAAATAAAGCAGTATCTTCAAGAACCTCCAATCTTGATACCCCCAGTGGTTGGACGACCATTAATCATGTACCTGACGGTTCTGGAGAATAGTATGGGGTGCGTTCTCGGTCAGCACGACAAGACGGGCAGAAAAGAGCATGCCATTTATTATTTGAGTAAAAAGTTCACTGAGTGTGAATCTCGATACTCGATGCTGGAGAAGACGTGTTGTGCATTAGCTTGGGCCGCCAAACGTCTACGACAGTACATGCTCAATCACACCACTATGCTAATTTCGAAGATGGATCCGATCAAGTACGTCTTCGAGAAGCAGGCTCTTTCGGGCAGGATTGCCAGATGGCAGATGGTGTTAACGGAATATGATATTCAGTACGTCTCCCAGAAGGCCATTAAGGGAAGCGTATTGTCTGATTACCTTGCCGAACAGCCAATCGAGGATTACCAGCCGATGAAGTTTGAATTCCCTGACGAGGATATTATGTTTCTCAAAGCGAAGGATTGCGATGAGCCATTGCCCGATGAGGGGCCAGATAGGAAGTCTCGGTGGAAGTTGATATTCGACGGAGCAGTTAATTCCTATGGAAGTGGTATCGAGGCTATCATCACGACTCCTCACGGATCCCACATCCCGTTTACTGCGAGACTGACGTTTCCAGTTACCAACAATGAAGCAGAGTATGAAGCATGTATTATGGGTCTAGAAGAGGCAATTGATTTGAGAATCAAGAATTTAGACGTATATGGTGACTCAGCGCTTGTAATCAATCAGATTAAAGGGGAGTGGGAGACTCGTCAATCGAATTTGGTGCCGTACATGAACTATGCCAGGAGGCTACTTCCGTTCTTTGATCGAGTGGAACTTCATCATGTACCCAGGGCTGAAAATCAGATGGCTGATGCCTTAGCCACGTTGGCTTCAATGTATAAGGTCAATTTTTGGAATGAGGCTCCAAGAATTGTGCTTTCGCGTCTCGACAGACCGGCATTTGTCTTTGCAATCGAGGATGCCAATGACGGCAAGCCATGGTTCCACGACATCCAGACCTTCCTTATGACTAAGGGGTATCCTGCGGGTGCGTCAACCCAGGATAAGAAGACTTTGAGGAGACTATCTGGAAACTTTTATCTCAATCCTGATGGAGTGCTGTATAAGAGAAACCACGATCTCGTGCTACTCAGATGTGTAGATGAGAAAGAAGCGAGTATGCTCATGGAAGAGGTCCATGAGGGCACATTTGGTACGCACGCCGGCGGGCATGCCATGACGAGAAAGATCCTGAGAGCAGGATATTACTGGCTGACTATGGAGTCGGATTGCTTCAGATTCGCGAAGAGATGTCATAAATGCCAGATTTATGCTGATAAAGTTCATGTGCCGCCGTGCCCATTGAATGTCATGTCCTCCCCTTGGCCGTTCTCCATGTGGGGCATCGACATGATAGGCAAGATCGAGCCCACTGCATCCAATGGTCATTGTTTCATTCTGGTAGCTATCGACTACTTCACCAAATGGGTGGAGGCAGCCTCGTACGCTAATGTGACCAAGCAGGTGGTAGCTAAATTCATAAAGAGGGACATCATCTGTCGCTATGGAGTTCCCGAGCGGATCATTACTGATAATGGTTCGAATTTGAATAACAAGATGATGAAGGAGCTGTACCAGAGCTTCAAGATTGAACACCACAACTCATCTCCTTACCGGCCGAAGATGAATGGCGCCGTCGAAGCCGCCAACAAGAACATTAAAAAGATTGTTCAGAAGATGGTTGTGACGTACAAAGATTGGCACGAGATGCTGCCGTTTGCCTTGCACGGTTGTCGTACGACGGTGCGTACGTCGACCGGGGCAACTCCTTTCTCCTTGGTGTACTGTATGGAAGCTGTCCTACCGTTATAAGTGGAGATTCCTTCTTTGCGAGTTTTGGTTGATGTGAAACTCGACGAGGCAGAATGGATTACGAATCGTTTGAACCAACTCAGCTTGATGGACGAGAAGAGGTTAGCATCGATTGCATTTGGTCGCCTGTACCAAAGCCGAATGAAGAAAGCTTATGATAAGAAGGTGCGTCCTAGAAGCTTTCAGACGGGTGATCTCGTCCTGAAGAAGATTCTTCCGCCACACTCCGATCACCGGGGCAAGTGGACTCCAAATTACGAAGGGCCGTATGTCGTCAGCAAGGTCTTCTCCGGAGGAGCTTTGTTGTTATCCACGATGGATGGTGAAGATTTTGCATCCCCAGTGAACGCGGACGCAGTTAAAAAATACTTTGCTTGAAAGAGACCCGCTGGACGAAAAAAAAGAGTCCAGGCAAAAAAGGGGCATCTCGGCGAACCAAAAACAGAATAAAAGGTTCGGGCAAAAATTAGGGATATATTGAAAAATGTACACCCGCGAAGTCGAAAACCTACACTGGGCGGCTTCGGCAAAAAAGGGTATCCCGGTGAACTGAAAACCCGTAAAGGGCGGTTCACGCAAAAGTTAGGGATTTGGATAAGCAAATGACTGCATTCCGCGTGTGGACTTTCATTGTTTAGTGGTTTGGAGGACCTGAGGGCCGTTAATCTGAATCAATCTCTTCCGAAGCTGAAGCGTCGGAGAAATATCGAAGTCGAGTGGGTCTTAGAGGGATCAACTCATGGTGTTCGTCTACGCCTCGTTGCCGACATTTGTATATACTGATGTATATTTATGTTTTATTTTGCGCGGCTTCCTCATTCCAGGAGCTTGCCTCTGTTGTAAAACATTTTTTGCCCATTCAGGGGTTCATCATCAATAAAATGCAGATTATTCAGCAATTCTGCTTGCCTGTTTAGCATTTATCTGTTTTGTTTGCGAATAAAAACGCCGATGTTTTTGATAAAATGCGCATACATAAACTTACGGGCCTAGGCCCATTGATTGTCGAAACAATTAATTACCTGAATGTTGTCACGAGATAATAACCTTGATAGGCCCCTTTGAGGAGGGTATCTTGTCTGTTTGTTTGTGTTGTGGCAGGTGTAGCGCCTTCCAGAAGATGTGTCGTGTGCATCCCCGAAGCAGGGCGAGTCCTCCTTCTCCAGCAGAGTTCAGTAGTCTCTCCTCCGCAGAATCTGAACGCAAGAAAGTGAGCATTGATATGTCTCCCCAGGCGGAGACGATTCTCTTCCCCAAGCAGACGCATCCTGAAGGAACGTCACCTCATCAGCTGAGTCGCGCGCCGAAGCTCGTATTCATCCCCCAGCACCGGGTCACAAGTGCAGATCTCGTAGAAATGTTCGGGTGCCGAAGCTCGTGTTTCCCCAGTAAAGTCGCCGAAGCAGGTGTCTCTCCCAGCACCGGGTCACAAGTGCAAGTCTTGTAGGAAGCTGTTCGTATGCCGAAGGATGCAGTAACTGATGGCGCCAGACTGAAGTCTCCCGCGGAATTGAAATTCCCCACCAGAGCCGTAGTCTCTCCCGAAGTCGGATGATTCCCTCTTCCCCAGTAGAGTGTTGGAACAGCCGATGTGGTATTTCCCCAGAGTCGCACTCTCTCCAGTGAAGCAGAATGATTTCTCCTTCCCCAGCCAAGTCTGCAGATATCCAAGAGAGCCGAATCCTTGGAAGTTGATCAGACCATGATCGGTTTCTTCCCCAATTGAGTGTGGAGCAGCTGAGGTTGTTTCCCCACAGAGTGGTTATCCCCAGAAAAGTAGTCATGGCGGCCACGCAGTTTATTCACGCGATTGGCATCGCCTTCCTTCAGCAGGTCCAAGTTCTCGTAGAGCTTCGTTCCCCTGCGGCAATCAACTGAAGTTGTCTCCCCTGCAGCAGTCGACCGAAAGATCACTTCCCCAGGCGGAGTCCAATTGATATTGGCATGCAGTTTTCTCCTCAGCAGGATGATTCCTTTATCTGAGTAGTCCTTTCTCCTTGACAGGAGAATTCTCCTTCGGCATTTATTTTGCTGACGGGATCGCATCATTGTGCATGGTTGCATAGCATTTAGCATAGACGCATAGCATTTCCACCGTGTGGGGCATGGAGCCGAAGCATATGCATCATAAGCATGATCTAGGTTATTATCATTCTTGTTTTACAGGTGTTCCACCAAAGGATCAGTTGCTCAGGATGATTCCTGACATTCTCCCCAACGAGGTCGCTTTCCTAAGATGATTCTTAAGACCCCGGTGTAATCCCCACAGTCGCTCGCTCAAAATGATTTTTGAGATCCCCAGCGAAATCTTCAGTTCAAGACGATTCTTGAATTCCTCAGCAGGGCCGTTTGCTTAAGATGATTCTTAAGGCCTCCGCGCAGTTTCCCGAATTGTTTGCTTAGGTTGGTTCTTGAGCTCCCCAGTAGCGCCCCCAGCAAGAGTTGCCCAGGAAGATTCTTGGAATACCCAGCAGAATGAAGTCGCCAGAAAGGTTATCAGTTCAGGATGATTCTTGAAAGTGCCCGATGGAGTTGTTTGTTCAAGATGATTCTTGAAGTCCTTAGCAGCGTGATATGTTTGCTCCAACAGGGATGTCTAATCTAAAGATTGACGTCGTAAACGCCTGAAGGCGATATCAAAACGTTCCCGTGGATTCAGATTCCCTAGTTGATGAATCAACGTTTGTCTGAAGGCAAAGTTCAAAAGTTTGTAGATACGGCTTTTGTATGCAAGGTGATCCCTGTTGGCCTGAAGACCAAGTCAGTTGTCCAGAGGTGATGATTGATTGCGATCAAGTGAATAGTTTTTCTTCTGACTGAAGTCGAAGATGTTTCTCCAGCTGAAATGGAGTTTTGCCTGAAGGCAAAGTGTTTGAATCCCCGTAGAGTCATGAATGGCTCAGGATACCACTTCTCTGACTGAAGTCACAGATTTCCCAAGCTGAAGCGAAGGTGCCTGAGGGCAAGGTTATCCCCAAGGTCATGAATGACCTAGGATTCATTTTTCGGACTGAAGGCCGAAGTATATCCCTGACTGAAGTCGCGGATACTCTACAGCAGAGGCGGAGTTGCCTGAAGGCAGGTCCATGTATCCTTGAAGGCCAAGGACCATTTTCTTCAGACTGAAGTCGAAGATACCTCCTGCAAAATTTACATCCTTGGAGGCCAAGGATGCTTATCTTCAGAAGTACTTGAAGATCTTTTCTAGCTGAAGCTGGAAGTGGACAGGGGCCAGGGTTTCATATGTCTTTGATGTTGAAGTTCTACGGTGGGCAGTGTGCAGTAGTATTCGGATGTTCGTTATGGTTCTGAGGGTGACCCCCAGATCAGAGCGTGCTTGGTTGAGTCTCTCATTCCCAGCGGAGCAGTTTTAAATACGCAAGGGTACTTTTTGTTCCATTTACCAGGGGTGAACCCCAGGTCAGATTTGTTCAGCGTTCGTTTTGGCGGCGAGGTCAGATGATGTTTGTTCGACGGCGAGGTTGAATGTTCGTTTTGACGGCGAGGTCAGATGATGTTTGTTCGACGGCGAGGTTGAATGTTCGTTTTGACGGCGAGGTCAGACTCTTTAAATCCCCAGCAGAGGTGATGTTGGTACGACGGCGATGTCGAGTGTCTCTCAGGGCAATGTTTGTTTCCGACGGCGATGTCAGATTCAGTTCTCCAGCGGCGAGGCGGGGTATTTTGATTGTCCGACGGCGATGTCAGATGGTTTAGTCTTCCAGCGGCGAGGTTGGGTGTTGTGGTTGTCCGAAGGCAATATCATAAGAAGGTAACGTGGATAACTGACGGCGATGTCAGATCAGTATTTCTCCAACTGGTTATTGAGCAGCTAGCATTGCAGTATTCGAAGAGTTGAGCAGTTGGCAAATTTTCGGGTTTACCGGTATTCAATCGTCTCGCACCTTGATTGGTTGAGAGCCGTTCGCTCCTCACCCAGTCAGGTTCAAGCCGTTTGAATAGGGGCAGCTGTTGCACCCCAAAATTTGACCAACATTTATTTACCCATTAAGTGTTTTAAAGTTGATACCTTCATCAGAAAGTTCAAGAGATCCTCAGAGAAATTAGTTGAAACCAGGGTTGTGTGCTTCATAGCTTGAGAGTTGTGGGTGCTCCTCAGATGAGTCTGAGACTTTGAGAATGAACTTGAAGCTTTGAGAAAGTTTATGAGGTGTCTTGAAAGTCATCATGAAGCCCAGAGAGGTCATTATGCAAGGATTCAGAAGATTCAACCATGAATGGTAGAATTAGGGTTTTGACTGGGTCAATCCTAGATCAGCTGAAGATTTGGAGAAGGTTGAGACCTAATCCAAGATCCATGAGATCATGGAATGATGTATGGAGATGTTATAAAGATGATTCCTAGACCAACTCATCATGATTGAGGAGTTTGAGAAGTTTTGAGTTAGGGTTTCCAAGGATTGTCAGTGAAAAAACCCTAATTTGATCCCTATCTTCCAGGCAGTTTTAGCTCACGATGTGATTGATATATCATCTTCCCCACAACATGAATGTTGTAGAGCTTGTTCTTAGCTTTAATTTGAGTGGTAGAAGTCCTTGATAGGAGTTGCAGAGCTCAGGTTATGGTTTTGACAAATTACAGGTCATCTGAGGTGTGTGAATCTGGGTCCTTGAAAGTCACCCAACTTGCAGACAACTTTTGCCCTAGTAGGATGATTCCTATGATTTCTTGGTTAACATGAATGTTGAAGAGCATCTTCTTAGCTTTCTATAGAGTACTAGAAGTCCTTGATAGGATTTGTAGAACTCAACTTATGATTTGAACAAGACAGGGGTATTTTGGTCATTTGGTGATTATAGGTCATTTTAAGCAAAGGCCATATCTCCTATTTCCAAGCCTCAAATGAAAAAAACTCAAAACATCAAAGTTGTTCAAAATGGGATTTTAAGCCTATAAAAGAGGTCATGAGTTATTGAAAAAGCTTGTAGCAAGGATTTTCATGATTGGGTAAAAATGACCTAAAAATGGCTTATAAGTTAAAAAAGTTGAAATGGAATCTTGGTTTAGGAGATGTACAAATCCAAAATGGGTCATCCAATATGTCATTTTGACTCCAAACATTATTTTAAAAACAATGGTTCAAGTAGAATTTTGATTTGAGGTCTTAAAATGGATGTTACTTTGTAAAGTTCATTCTTGAATCATAAGGCAATTTGAGAAACTTGGCATAAAGCAAAGGCAAGGCTTGTTTTCCACACATTCCTTCTCAATATCTCTTGTAAAGAGATTTTAAAGCAAAATGACAAGGCTTGGCACATGAGATATGAGATGTACAATGTATCATTTCATGAGAAATTCCATAACATTCTAGCACTTTCCATGAGTTTCTAGACTCTTCTTTTGATTGTTATAAAAAGAGTGAATCACAATGGAGAAGAGGTTGGTGAAAGTTGCTGAGTCCCTTGGAGAGAGTGAGAGAGAAAGTGCCATTTCAATATTTCTTCAAAATCAAGCAAGTTTCCATTTCTTCATCTACAAGCCTCATCCATCTCAATTCTTGCAAACAGAAAGGTGTCCACCATTAGAGGAGTATTTTGAAGCAAGTTCAAGTGCCAAATCGAGCTCTAACATCACTCACCATTGAAGCTTGACAGGTTGGTGGATCCTCCCATATCTCCCTAATTATGCATGCTTAGGTTAGATCTTTAGTATAGAATGGTTAAGCTAGATCAGAGGACCAATTCCATAGAGTTTCAGAGGATATCATGAAGATTGGTAACAGATCACGATTTTTTCAAGATTCAATAGCAAGCTGTTTAATGTGCATTAATGGATATGGTATGGCATAGTGTGGTTAGGGCAACATGTAGAACACGTTCACATCATTAGATTGAAGCTCTATCGTGATTGATCTCAGAGAATTATGGTGAAACCCTAGCTTTCGTGTCCTCTGTTTGGGGTCTACAAGGAGTGTTAGCAAGAACTAAGACCAGGAATGGATTCCTTGTGATTAGTAGATCATTTTAGGGTTTTGAATTTTTCGTTTTCATCAAGTAATCATGGAGAATGATTGGGTTGAATAGTTGTGCATGAAACCTGTTGAAACTGAAAACCCTAGCTCACTTAGGGACGATGAACTCCCACCGTTGGATCGTCCCAGATATTTGACTTCTTCATTTGATCGCACGACTCCAGTTTAATTCAGGAAACGGAGGGAATTTTGAAAGTAAAACGCAGCGTTTACTTAAGTGGTAGGTTCTGGGCTCAGCAAACCAATTCTATTCGCACCCCACCCAGGAGCCCAATCCAAAAACCAACTGAAAATGATTGCTATTCGTACCGTTTCTATTTTATTTTCTTTTGATTTTTCTTTTTATTTTCTGATGGTAATTGGGCCCAGGCGCGCCATGCTAGGCGCACCCCCCTTCCTGGGCCCATCATGGATAATAACTGAGCATGTCTACTATTACCACCCCCTCTCCATTTTATGTTAATTCTTTGATTTTAATTTCTTTTAATTTTCTTGCATATTAAAAAAATCCATATAAAATTGAAAAATGATTATTTTTTAATGCTTGTTTTTTTCACATATTCATAATCATGTCTAGAAAAATGTAAATAAATAAAATTCCATTTTATTTTTCTTTTAATATTTTTAGCATATTATTCTTGTAATTAGTCTTTTTAATTGTTTTTAGTTGATACTCAATTTTGTATAATTTCTTTTAGGACTTTCCCTTAGGATTTTTGAGCCATTCTTTTTGGCATAGTTAGGTATTGAATCATAGTTCATGTAGGATTTAATTCACAATTTGTAGATTAAAATTTGATTAGTTTGATAAGCATAGTCTTAGTGTACTCAAATTAGGGTTTTAGGTTGCATAAGTAAACTCATCAATTTTGTTTTGGGTTTTATAGGCCAAATTAGTGTATGGGGAATATATGGGTTAAGGGTAAGTATGTATAGAATCCCCTAGGATTTTGCTAGAGTATTATATAGTATTTTAGTATTTTTTTAACTGATTTTTGAATGTATGGTTAGTATGTGTGTTGCTTAAAGGCATAGTTTGTATTGTTTTGCTTTCTTTTCTTCTCCTTTGAGTGTGTGAGCCTTGAAGATTGAGTTGAAGACCTTGTGGATCATCATTGAAGACTTTAAAGACCTTGCAGAGGAGCTTAGTTTTAGATTTTTTTTGTTCTATTTATAGGATCATAAGTACATAGGTAGAGCCTTAGATAGAATACTTCCATTCAGTAAACAAGGAGTGTCTTGTTCACCTCCTTCCTTCTCTATGACATAAAGTCCCTTAAGGGTGTTCACCTCTCTCCTTTGGAGGGATTAGTGACCTTGCCCTCTGAGGTAGAACTTTGAGAGAGCCTTCCTTTTTGATGTTAAGTCCTCAATGGCATCCTTTGGAAGTCAGTGAGCACTCTAACATCCTCACCTCATCTTGTTGACTGAATCCTGTTTGCTGGAGCATTTGAGTCATTGAAGATAGAAGCTGAAGCTTTGAAGTGGATGATTCCTTGGAGATTGTTGAAGTCTGAAGACTTTGTGAAGATCAAATTGATACCTGAATATCCCTGAAGATAGTGAAGCCTGAAGGTGGAGCTGATCAAAGAAGCTGAAGCTTAGGGGAGAAGGTGGGTTGATACTCATGTTGTAAGGTTGATACCTGGAAGGCAAGTGATCTTTGGAGTCTGAAGACTGGGTTGCTGCTGGAGGAGCTGAAGCTGTCTTCTGTTTTTCTTTTCTGTATTGTTTGTTTTGCTTGAATTGTCTGTTGCATTTAGAATAAGTCCATCTAGAATAAGTAGAATCTAGGAGCATGATTGCATTAGAGGTTGAGTTGCTCCCTCTGCTTGTATTGTTATTGCGTGGCTTTGCTTGCGGGTATTCGGTAGAGCCCAACTCCCTTGCCCATGTGTTTATTTTGCCTGATGGCATTTCATTTCTTTTATCTGTATGATTGCAGTTTGCTGTTTATTGCTTGATAGCATGTTGTTTATTTTTTCAGTATGATTACTGTTATTTCATGACTGGCTTGAGGTTGAGATGAGCTTGTGGAGGCTGAAGCCCCACACACATTTCCTCCCTCACTTGCATTGCATGCATTTTACTGTTAAGCTGATGCTTTGTCTGTTTCGGGTGTATCATTGACATGATCCCTTAGGACTCTCATTTCCTTTGATAAGGATTTGATGATAGAATCTTAGGTTGAAACCTATGCATGACAACTTCTAGGAGTTCCCTGTTCAAACCTCAACCATAGGATGAATCCATGGCATGATAACAGTAAGACTTGATAGTCTCCCTCCTAGTTGGGCCTGTTCTCTTCTCATCTCAAAGCAGTTTAAGATACAGTAATCATGAATGATTTCTTTCGTACGTTACGAGCCTTAAGCTATCTGAGAAAGGGTTGTGGGAGAGTTTCTTTTCCATAGTCTGGATGTTTAGTATGGTACCCTTTGGGTGACATGCGACACATTCACTCTCAGGTCATAGTCTCTAGTGCGGTTGAAATTGCAAAAACAATAAAAAACACTTCTTTCGTAATAACAGGAAATAAACTGTAGTTTCCCGAACTACGTGAGCTCTGATCTCTCATGCCTGTTGAGAGTACGTAGGCACAAGATGGCGAAGTCTTGGCGAGCTACCTTCCCCCATAACCCTTCGTAGGCCGAACTACGTTGACTCTAATTTCTCATTCTCTGATGAGAGTACGTAGGCATAAAGTGCGACGCTTTGCCGAGTCATTTTTCTTTTCTTTTTCAGCCAGCCTTGATAGGTAGATAGATAAAACCAACCCGTCAGATAAACAAACAAGCGAGGATCCCGTCGAGTACGACGGACGTGAGGGGTGTTAATACCTTCCCCTTGCGTAACCAACTCCCGAACCTAGACAATGGTTGCGGCGACTTTGTCTTACCCTTTTTCGTCAGGTTTTTCCGATCGTTTCCTTTCCCACTCTGAGGGATAAATAACGAAAGGTGGCGACTCTTCTGTCATGCCGACACCTTATTTTCGCGCAAGCGACAATAGTAATAAAGGTTAATTGATGTCGTACGCTACGAGCCTTAAGCTACTTAAGAAAGGGTTGTTGGAGAGTTTCTTTTCAAGAACTTGGATGTTTAGTATGGTACCCTTTGGGTGACATGCGACGCATTCACTCTCAGGTCATAGTCTCTAGTGCGATATTAGTTACAAACATCCATCAAAGATACTTCTTTAAAAGACAGAAAACAAAGATCAAACATCTTTTTGCCCTCTTGGACCTTTAATCCTTGGAAACCCTTTTCATAAGGAGAGTTTTGTTAACTCCCGGTTCTACCGCAAACGATAAACGCCTAAGTCTCCATCGAGCGAGCTGCATACACCAACTGCTAGAATCGTCTGTTAACCCTACTCTGATAAAAAAGACAAACATGTGTCTCTTGTTGTCCCGAACTACGTTTGCTCTAATCTTTCACGCCGTGTGAAAGTACGTAGGCACGAGATGCGATATCTCGGCGAGCAACCTTCCCCCCGTAACCCGTAATTAGGCGAACTACGTTGACTCTAATTTCTCATTCCAGACGGGAATACGTAGGCATAGAACTGTTGTGTTCTGCCGAGTCATTTTCTTTTCTTTTCAGACCAGACTTTTAGCGTAGATAGTATAACCAACCCGTCAGATAAACACAACAAGCATGGATCCCATCGAGTACGATGGACGTGAGGGGTGCTAATACCTTCCCCTTGCGTAACCGACACCCGAACCCAGACATGGTTGTGATGACCTTGTCTTATACCTTTTCGTCAGGTTTTTTCGATTGTTTCCTTTCCCATTCTGTGGGATAAATAACGAAAGGTGGCGACTCTTCTGTTTTGCGGGCACCTTATTTTCGCAGTAGCGACTCTGCTGGGGAATCTGGTTCCCTATGTGAGTCAATCCTAGCGCTTGTGTGTTTACTTGTTGGGTTTTATTTATCGCATTTTACTTTCCGCATTTTATTTTCAGTATGATATCATTATTATGCTGTTGTGGGAAGGGGCTCTGATGAGTGAGAAGCCAGACCCAGGCTTGAGTGTATACCTAGCATTAGTTGTGGAAAGTAGTGGGCGCGTGCTTGCTTTGCAGGTACTAGTGTCTCACGAAATCCACGCTCAGACGAGATTCTCCCGGTTGACTTCTTTTCCGGCCTTTTGGGCTTGAGGGGTTATTGGTTTGGAGGATTGCCGACTCTGGGGACCGATCATTTGTGACTCAGCAGAGTGAGGCCACTTCAAGAGATGATGATGCCACACCTTCTGGGTATCGTATCATCGTTTCTTGAAAGTCTGTGATGCTGGGAAACACATAGGATGCCATACCTTGTCAGTGATTAGGTTCACACCTGTGAGCGAGGTCGGGTTATTGCAGGAAACCTTAACCTTCAGATTACCTGGTTTTCTTGACAGTGAATCAGTATTGTTGGGTTCAGAGGATTCTTATCATCAGAGATATGGTTGTTCTCGACAGTGCATAATTATTGGTCCTCTTCAGGGTTGTATTATTAGAGCCATGTTGTGATTGTGTTGAAACAGAGCCTCGGTCTCCTCAGCTGCCCAATCTTGATCCCCTGTTGCATGATTGCATTTTGCATTTTGCATACTCATTTGCATATCATTAACGTGTGTCTGTGTTGCAGGTGCATATATTACCCCCCGGTTCCGGTATTTCTGGTCTTCTGTTGTGCTAGCATGGGATCTCTGAAGAAGAATGTGGCCTACAAGCTCCCTATCCCAGATGTTGCTCTACTGTCTAGTTTGATTGCCTTGGCAGATGATACAGTGAGAGGGGAATTCAGAAAATCTTATGGGAAATTGCTCAGTCTGGTTCGTAAACCTTCGGTATATGAGTTGAATGGGTTATATGCCTTGCTACAGTTCTATGACCCTCCATTGAGATGCTTTACTTTTTTGGACTTCATTCTCGCACCTACATTAGAGGAGTATGCTGAGTTGTTGGGTGTACCTATTAAGAATCAGATGTCGTTTGTTCACATGGATGCTAAGCCTAATCTGGCTAATCTAGCTCTTGCTCTTCACCTGGATGCTTCTGAGTTGCTTCTGTCCAGTTGGAATGGGGTTCCTAGCTCTTGCCCTCTGCATATATGGCATCATTTTGTTTCCCAACATGCCTGATTTTGTAGACTTGGATGCCTTCCATATCTTTACATCGGGGAATCCAGTTCCTACCTTAATTGGAGATGTATATCATTGCGTCCATTACAAGAATGAAAATAGAAGGGGTAAGAATGTATTGTGCTGTGTGTCCTTACTCTACAAATGGTTTGATAGTCACCTGCCCAAGAAGGGTATCTTTGCTTCATCTGCAACCACAGCTGAGTGGTCTGAGCGCTTGATGGGTTTATCCGCAGAGAGTGTTGTTTGGTTTGATAGAGATATGTTGGGTACTGAAATCATATTCAGCTGCAGTGGTTTTCTGAATGTGCCTTTGATTGGAAGAAAGGGTTGCATCAATTACAACCCCTCTCTACTTGTCAGACAGTTTGCATATGCTTTGAGAAGTCCGCCAAAAGATGAAGAGGTGCAGGAATCTCTGTACCTCACAGGTCTTCTAGAGGGGGATATGTTAGCTAAGCTTCAACATGCCTGGAATGACGTCAGCAAACGAGGAAAATCATTGTTAGGTAAGAGCAATAGCCAAGCTTACGCTCCTTATGTGACCTGGATTAAGAGCAGGGCAAAGACCATATGGATGCCTTTTTCACCTGCCAAGCAAGAATGCCCTCCAGTGGTTGAAAAGCCTACTACCATGTCTATTCAGCAGTATAATAAGGTGTTAGCTGAGAAGGAAGAGCTGAAAAAGGCCAACGAAGAGTTGGAGAAAGAGCTGGCACAGCTTAGAAGCGAGAGAAACGAAGCCGTCCACTCCTTCAAGAAACAGACAAAGTTGGTGAACAGGTTAGACACGGACTTGACCAAGCAGATAGCTGATCGTGAACATTTGGGTCTGGATTTCAAATCTGTCAACGACGTGCTAGCCACCAAGAAGCAGAACCTGGATGAAGCATACTAGAGAATCTCCAAATTCAACCAGCAGTGGAATGCCATTATATCCAACAACCAAGAGAGGGAGGACAAACTGAAATAGCAGATCTCCAAATTGAAGGCTCAAGTGAAGGCCAGCGAGAAGAGGTTTGATGAGGAAACTGCTCGTAGGTATTCCACTGAAGACATGCTAAACAAGGCCATCGCTAGCCTGAAAGATCGCAAGCATATGTTCGAATCTAAGAAGCGAATGTTAGAAGACTGTTTTGGCCAAGGCGCGTGGGAAGATTCTGTTGAAGGTCTCCAGTGCACTATTATGCAGAGGGAGTTGCTTGTCGAAGGGTTACTCACTCGGCCTGATCATCCCAAGACGAAAGAGTTGCTAGAAGAGTTTTGCGCCCATTGTCGCACTTGACTATATCTTTGTAACCCTTCATATTTTTCTGATCTTTGCTGTAGGCTGACCATCACCAGGCTTGTTGGTCGAGGTCATGCTATTGATTCCTCATGTATTCAATGACATTGTATTGCTGCCTCGTTGGGCCACATATATATATATATATATATATATATATATATATATATATATATATATATATATATGAGATGTTATTCCATTGACTGGATCCGGACTTCTTGTTATCAACACTGACACTCTGGCACTAGAATCGGGGGAGAAATCTCCCTAAAGCACAGACACACGTTTGCATTTGCATAAATCATTTGCATAGCAGATACCTTGATCTGTTCTCCTAACCCTCTGTCGATGCAGGTTTCAGGATTGCCGATCAGCGAATTCATCGCTACTCTACAAGAAGTAACTGCAAGAAAGCCATGGATCAAATGCAAACTGAGATGCAGGAGATGCGCGACAGGATGACGCAGTTCATGCAAGTGATGGAAACTGTGGCCAAGGGCCAAGAGTAGCTTCAGACTCGGGTGCAGCCTCTGATTGCCCGGGTTGACAGTCATGGTGTGCTACATGGCAGAGTTGCTACTGATCCTCCTCATGGCGAGACTCTCCAAGCTGGTGATGCTGTACCGATGGTCGTCCTCAATACCACTGAGAATGGTAACAGAGCTAGGAATGGGAATGTGACTGGTAATGGCAACGAGCATGTGGAAACCAACGGAAATGTAGGAGCTGGAAATGCTGGTTTTAATGTTGGAACTGGGAATGTTGGTTTTGGTGCTGGGAACACTGGTGTAGGTATTGGTGTTGGCAATGCTGGGTTTGGTGGTGCCAATCAGGGTTATGCCAATCAGGGCTTTGGCAATGCAGATACCTATATGTATTAGGTATCTATAGTAAAAAGGTCAGGACACCGATCAAGAACTCCCTATGACTCGCTTCGAATTTGAGCACCCGATATTTCAAGTCGAAGAAGAGATTGTTGAGGACGGCGACTTACCAGAAGAGCTGACTCGACTTTTGAGACAAGAGGAGAAAATCATTCTGCCTCATCAGGAGGATATTGAGGTCGTTAATTTGGGTTCGGAAGAAGTTGTCAAGAATGTTCGGATAGGGGCTGCGCTGCAAAGTGATATCAAGCAGAGACTTGTCGAGATGCTTCAAGAGTATAGTGACATCTTTGCTTGGTCTTATGATGATATGCCTGGGTTAGACACTGATATTGTGGTCCACCTCTTGCCATTGCGTGAAGATTGTCCGTCGGTCAAGCAAAAGCTCATAAGAATGAAACCAGATATGGCCGTAAAGATTAAAGAGGAAGTGCAGAAACAGTGGGATGCTGGTTTCCTAGCTGTTACAACTTATCCCCCTTGGGTCGCCAATATAGTACCTGTACCAAAGAAGGATGGTAAGGTATGGATGTGCGTTGACTATCGGGATCTGAACAAGGTGAGCCCTAAGGATGACTTCCCGCTTCCTCATATTGACGTATTGGTCGACAATACCGCTCAATTCTCTGTGTTTTCCTTCATGGAAGGCTTTTCGGGCTATAATCAGGTTAAGATGGCGCCGAAGGATATGGAGAAAACAACTTTTATTACCCTGTGGGGAACGTTCTGCTACAAAGTGATGCCCTTTGGTTTGAAGAACGCTGGGGCAACATATCAGCGTGCTATGACAACTCTCTTTCATGACATGATGCATAAAGAGATTGAGGTCTATGTTGACGATATGATTGCCAAATCCTAGACGGAGGAAGAGCATCTGGTGAATCTTCTGAAATTGTTTGAGAGGCTTAGGAAATTGTTTAAGACGCACTAAAGGGGAACTGATCCAATCCTAAAGTTGTCATGCAAAATTGATCCTATGGTTGAGGTTAGGAGGGAACTACCTAATGTTATCATGGATGGTTAGAACCCTAATGTCTGTCATAACTACTCTTGAACAAGAGAAGTCAGAGTTCCTAGGGGAACATGGCAAAGGAAAACAAATAGCAAATGAAATAACTGTACAGAAACAACTATAAATAAAATGCATGCAATGCAACAAACAAGCAGAAGGAGCCAAGCTCAACTTCTAGAACAAGCAAGCCCAAAGGCAACACACAAAGCACAGGCAAGGGAGACAGACTCAACCTTAAGCCAACAAGCAAAGCCAAGCAATAACAGTCAAGCAGAGGGAGACATACTCAACCTCTAAATGCAGACAAGCAAAGGGAGATATTATCAACCTTTAGGATGCTCTTAAACCTATATCACTATATGAGAAACCTAGTCTAATGCAACACACAGTCAATCAGTCACACAAGCAAAGTAGAGCAGCCAGAAAGTACAACAGACAAACAGCTCAACAGCAAAGCAGATAAACAGCAAATCAACCAACAGTCTGCAAACAAACAACTTCAAGCCAAGCCACCATCTTCAAGAGAAGTCTTCATCTTCATGCTTCAACAAGCTCCAACAAAAGGGAAGAGAGTAAACATCAAGAATATTGGATTGATGATGGGAAGCAGGAAGGAAACCAAGGGAATCCCTCCTGACACTCAACCAGTCATCTGAGAAAGGCATCCTCAAAGGTTCTACCTCTTGTAAAATGCCACACATACTTCCAAAGGAAAGATGAGGCTTTCACATAGGGACCTTGAATCATAGGATGAGAATGGAAATCAATCAAAGCAATCCATGTTTATTTGAAGTAAGAGAAAACAACTAAGCTCTTCCTAAACCCTAATTGAACAAGCTTAAAGAAAGCTTCTAAAGGGAGGTCTAAACACCAAATCAAACATCACCATCAAGCAAACAGAAGCTTAGACATGTCTAGAACACCATCCAAAAAGATTAGAAAACCTATCATGCACTAAAGGCAACCATTGAAGTCAATCTAAAGCAAGTGCTATGTTGAAAGCAACTAAAACTAGCCTAAGTGTTAAATCTATGAAAAATCCTAAAACACCTTCTAAAATCCTAAGAAATTTTCTAAGGGAATATAAACATGTTAAGGACCTATGGGCAAAGGATCAGAACCTTAATCTAAAGGGAAGTCACCTAAAGAAAACTTAGATCACAAGGTACCACATAAGAACCCTAAAATGGAAAGTCTAATGATCCTATTCCAAAACAGAACCTATTTTTGTCTAAAAAATCTACATTAAATCATAGGGTATCATACATCTCTAATCTACCAGCTAGCAAACAATCAGCCCCAAACCCAATACCAATTGCAAGAACAAAAATCAGCAAAATCATGTATCAACCATACAAAATTAAAGAAATTAATAAAATGGAGAAATTCAAATTAAATTGAAAAATAAGCAAAAATCAAATGTAAAAGCACAGAAAAATCACACATAAAATGAGGATCATGGACATATTTTCCTTTTATTTTTCTAATGAATATTGGATTTAATATGAATTTAAAATGATAAAGCAATTAAAAATAAAAGAAGATGAATAAAAAAACAAATAAGAAAATAAAAATGCTGAAATAAAAGGGGAGCGTTGGATGAGGAGACTGGTCAAGCTGATCTAAGGCCCTAGTGGCGCCACCTCATTTAATGAAACGACTGTGTTTCAATTAGTCCAAGGCCAAAATCAAATTAAAACACAACCACACGATCTGCATACAAAGTCATATCTCAGGCCAGATCCAAGGGCTTAGACTTCATCTTCTTCGTTTGAAAGTCAGTTGGACGGAAAGTCTCAGGCGGTGGTTCCGACGGCTGCTCAACCTTCTTCTCCGGCGAGCTAATAATTACAGGTCATGAAAACTTCACAAATTTTACACAGTCTTACTCCAAATTCCACGTAGAACTCAAATATCATGCTCATTTCCTCTAATTCCTCATGGATTATGAAACACGAAGAAGATCTTAAAATTCAACTCATTCTGAAATCTCACCAATCCTCAAACTAAAACCATAGATCTGTTCCTCACACTTCACTAATCATCCTAAACCATCTATATCATGTGGAATCCTCAAGATCAGATCAATTCAACTTCAAACAGAAATCACATGTCAACCTATTTCGTCTCTAATCATCTAGATTTCTATCCAAAATCCATCTATGTTTCAACCTAATGCTTAACCACATACTAATCTAGGCTAGATCATGCTAGAATCAGTGCAATTTTGAAAGTTACATACCTGATTTTGAGCTTCAGATTGAGGCAGTTATGGAGTGTTTCTTGGCTTCAAATCGTGCAGAAACTTTCAATGAAGTGTGCTGAAGAAGAAGGACACCTTGAATTGCCTTGGAAACCTCTCAATCAGAATTCACGATTCTCACTTTTTGCTCTTAAACTCAAACTTCAATCTCTGCTTCCAGCACGAATCAATCACCAAAATTGTTCTGAATTCAATATAGAACTTAAATAGAAGTGTTTTATGGGCTTTTTTGATCCAATGGAGGCCCAAATCCAGAAATCTAATTTTCAATTTCCTTTGAAAAACTCAACCATGGTAAACATGAATTCTGACTCAAACCTTCTCCAAGACGTTTCCATTCAACTCCTTGTGGTATGTGGAAAGTGTCTAGAATGATTAGAGAGCTTGCATTCATCCCATGACCAAATTTGGATGTGTTGCTTACTTATGAAGTAACAAACCACAAAGCTATGAAATTGACCTCAAATGAAAATTCTAAAAATGCCAAAGTACTCAAAATGGTTTTTCTGATTAAAATGAGTACCCACTTGCCTTGTTTGAGCACAAAATGAATTAATTTGAGAATTTTCACTTAAATGCTTTTAAATTCTTCCTTTTGCAAAATTTCTCAAACCAAGTCTCACCTTAAGCCAAATCAATTCCTCATGAGGACATGGTTGACCTAAAAACATCATTTTGAGCAAGTTTCATGTTGAACAAAATTTCATTTGAAGCTTGCAAGATGGTGAAAATGACCTATAATGCCAAATGACCTATAATCTTACTTTCCTAAAATACCCCTAACTTGTAAGCCTCATAACTTGAGTTCTACAAATCAGATGGAAGACTTCTAATACAATTTGTAAAGATAAGATCAAGACCTAAAACTTTCATGTTGGCCAAAAGTTTAGGAGAAACACCCTTCTAGGTCAAAAGTTCCATGGAAGTTGGTTGACTTTCACAGACAAATTTCACATTCCTCAGATGACCTGTAACTTGTTTGGGTCATAACCTGAGTTATATAAATCCAATGGAGGACTTCTAGTACTCAAATTAAAGCTAGGAATTCAATGAATTAAAGATTCAAGTTAATCAATAGCTTGATATCACGATTCTCACCGCAACAAAAATGACGACTTCACTGGGGAATACTTAAACTTGAGGATTTAGCCTATTTTGTTTGATTGTGTGCTATATTTGTGAATATTTGCTTAACATGTATATTTGTATGTATTGGTTGATTATTGGATATTGGGACCTTTGAGTGGTGAGACGGTCCTATACCCGGACTCGAGTGCAATTATGATAGGATGGTGGTATATTCAAGAAGGCTTATAGGGAGTTGATTCCCGACCAAGCTAACTTGAGAAACCACCACTCAGCGTAGGCCCTCTTGAGAGTTTAGTATTATTGAACGAGTATTCGTGAAAACTATGCTACTTTCGACGAAGGAGCCCATGACACTGTGGACTTTTAGATTACATTCTACCCCACTTTTGCCTTACTAGGACATAATGCGATGGCTATAAGGATGTATTTCCGAAATAGTTGATGCGCGATACTACACTTGGACGAGACTCTCTTGAGAATATTATCGATTACCAAGTGATTTGGGAAGTTGATAATATTTGAAAGATGGGTTGATGACTCTGAGAACCGTTTAAAACCCTGCTCTACAGGTTTGAAAATCCATATTACACACCTTTTTGGGGATGGGTAGACCTTGGATCCACGCTCGTCCTTTAAACCTAGGCCTGTGTTTGTGTGCATATGTGTGATCTTTGCATTTACCTGTGTTTGTGCATTCTTGCATTCATGAGCATCATATCATAAAGTTTCATGGAACTCAGACTTTTTGTTTGTAAACATCAAAGTCACTATTGATGGTGAAAGAAAGAAAACTATGAAGTACACTTACAAAGGTTTTAAACTAGATTACCTAAGGAGGTTGGGCACCTTGGTGACAGATCCAGAGGGATTCCAGAGTAGGTATAGGAAGCTGTTGTTACTATTGAAGATAAAAATGGATAGTGGACTTCTTTCTACGCTTCTCCAGTTCTATGATCCACTCTACCATTGTTTCACCTTTTCCGATTATCAGCTAGTGCCCACGCTAGAAGAATACTCTCACTTGGTTGGGTTACCCATTCTTGAAGAGTCTCCTTTTCCGATCATGGAGAAGGACCCTAAGGAGCAAGATATTTCCAAAGCTACACGTTTGGGATTGGTTGATATTCAAAAGAACATGACTACAAAGGGAGGAGTCTTTGGGTTGAGTGCAGAATTTTTGGTTGAAAAAGCTCAATACTATGCAGATCATTTGAGCATGGATGCATTCGAGGCTATCCTTGCCTTGCTCATTTATGGTATCTTTATGTTCCCTAGCTTCGAGAACTTTGTAGACCTCAATGCCATTAAGATCTTCTTGAAGAAAAACCCTGTACCTACTCTGCTAGCGGATGCGTATCACTCTGTTCATCTTAGAAATTTCCACAAAGGAGGGATGATCACTTGCTGTGCTCCTTTACTATACAAGTGGTTTATTTCACACTTGCCTAAGGCTAACGTCTTTTGGGATCCGAAGAAGGGGTGGTGGTCACAGAAGATTATGGCTCTCACGCACTCTGATATTGATTGGTACAATCGAGACTATGAGGGAATAATGATCATTAACAGTTGTGGAGATTTTGGTAATGTACCTCTTCTTGGTGCTAATGGAGGAATCAGTTACATCCCGGTCCTTGCTCGTCGACAGTTGGGATATCCTTTGAAGGACAAGCCCAACAGTGTTCATGTGGAAAATATTTTCTTCAAGGAAGAGAGTAATAGTCAGGAGCAGAAAAAGAAGATTCTAAAAGCCTGAAGTCATTTGCACAAAAAGGGAAAGAAAGAACTGGGAAAACCCAATTGTGTCTCTTTGGAACCTTATCTCCAATGGGTTCGAAAGAGAGCCATCGAGTTGAAGATGCCCTATTCACGACAAGAACCCATAGCTTTAAAGGAGGAGCGCACTTTGATCTTCATGTCTGAGGAGGAAAAGCTAAGGATTGCCTTGAGCAATGCATGACAAACCGAAGACGCTTGGAAGCACAAGTATCAAGTGGTTGTTGAAGAAAATGCAGAGCTCCAGAAGCAACTAGAGTTGAAAAATGAAGAAGTACTCTCTTGTAAGAAGAGGAAGGCGCAAGAGGATTTATTTTCTTCTAGTCCACATTCGACTCCGTGGAAGTTGATTGTGGATAAGCTCATTCTTGAGAAAGCCCAGATGGAAAAGGAGATTGAGAAGCTAAACTTGAGGCTGTTAGGAGAATCTTCTAGGGATTTTTGTTAGCTTTTATTTAGCTTTCTGTTTAAGACTTTTGTAAGATGTACTAAAATTTTGTGATTCAATAAAGTTAAGTTTATGACGTTTTTATGAATCTGAGTTCCATGAAAATTTTTGCATTGTATAAGTATGTCGTCACATTTGCATTTGCATTTGCATTTTTTCAGCCTTGAGTCTCATCTTCCTCTTCCTGTCTCTAGAGGGATACCTAGCACGCATTCTGGACCAATGGAAACGATGAACAAGCTTTTGAAAGGACAAGAAGCCTTGAAGGAGGAAATCAGGATCCTCAAAGGTCAGATGAATTGGATTTTGGAGACTTTGCAGAATTTGATGAGGAATGAAGGGTATTCTCCCCCTATTGCGCCTAGAGAGGTTGTCAGTCCGTCGCTTCTGGTGACTCTTTCAGCTCAAAGACCTCCGCAGTTTCAACGGTCAGACCGTCGTCAACCAGCATTTGGGCCTGCGCCAAAACGTCATCCTTGTCAGGTGGTTACCAAAAGATCATCTCAACATTCATTGGCTGCTTCCCCTCAAGGTTCTCGAAGCCAGAACATGAATAAGAAGAATCCTGTCAAAAGGAACAAGGCATGCTACAAGTCAGTTCATGTGCCGCTAAGTAAGCTTTATCCGCTACTAATTCAGAATTTGTTGGTGACTCCGCGAGCTCTTAACCTTGTGCCAGGACCATGGCATAATGCAAACTTGGCTTTTGAGTTTCACAAAGGGGCTGAAGGACATGAACTAGACACTTGTTTGGCGTTAGGATATGTTGCGCAAGAGCTAGTCTATGACAAAAATCTGATCTTTGAAGAGGATCACCCAGAAGTTGAATGCAAGTACCATACTGGGACAATGGGGCATCTGGTGGAAGAGTGCAAAGGTTTTGGGTTGAAGGTGCAAAGCTTGTTGGAGCTGTTAAAACCTCAAGAAGGTAAACCAAGTACCAGTGTCTCAGCTCTTGAAGTAAAAGGCAAAGGACCTATGAGGCCTCTCAAGGTTCTATACCACAAGGAGCAAGTAATCAGTGATGGAGGTGTTCCCCTGTTTGGGCCTGGAAATTGAAGTTGTTAAGACAATTCTCCTAAGCTGGCTGCATTTTGATTTGTTTCAGTATTTTCAGTTGTATTTTCCTTGTTGTTTAATTTGAATTGCTTGTAAGCTGTTGTTCATTTTGAATTGGCAATATTAATGAAATGTTTGTGCATCTTTTGATTAAGTCCATTCGTTTCACTCTTTCTTTTTCCTTTCATTGTTATGAAATGACGAAAAATGCAAAAATTTCTTTTCTTTACTAAATTGTTGTTTAAAGCAAAGATTGGGGAGGATGATGAAAACTATATCCATAACTACTGTTGATATGATTTCAATTTAACTTTACCGATGATGTAAGGCATTGTTTCAATCCCTAAACACTGGAGTAATAAGGAAGATAATCCCTCGTTAACCCCCTCAAGCCTAGAAGTAGGAGTTTTCTTTCTTTACAAAAACAGAAACCTTAAATTTCAAACCTGGGGCGGGTAGTTCTCAGTTAACTTGAAGATATGTGCATACAAGACACTTTTCATATAAAAGTGATGCATTCAGGTTTTTCTTCACACACAACAAGCAAGTGTCGAAGTTCAAAGGACGATGAGGGTTTGCCATAGTCATTAAACTAGGTAGTCACCTCCTTTCTCAAAAAAAAAAGAAGAGAAGAGAAAAAAGAAAAATTGAAAAGCCCGCTAAGTCAAAACCTATGAAGGAGACTTAGGCAAAAATAGGGCATCCCGCTGATTGTATATCCAAAAGAAAACAGTTCAGGCAAAAGTAAGGGATAATAAAAAGAGGAAATCCTTAAAGCTTTCACTTTCAAAAATCCTCAAATAGCAAAGCTATAAAAAAAAACTGTAAGGGAGTCGTGACTACCCTAGGTTTGTAAGCCATCACCAACTATCATCAGTTCAATTCTTAAAAGCCTGTGAAAACCTGGATGTATGGTTTGAGTTAATTGAGCATAGGATTGGAGTTCATCATGAAGAGTGGGTGGGACCAAATAACTTTGAGCCTTTATCCTTTGTTTCATGAACCGGAACTAGACCACGTTACAACCCTTAAAAGACCTAATTGAGGTAAGGTTATTTTGAAAGCATATTACAACAAGGTTGGATAACCTGACTCTTAATGATCTTTGATGTTTGTGTGTGTTAATCACTTTATCGGCAAGATGGTTGGATCACTTTCACTTTGATCATTTGATCACTCTGCCATGTGTGTTTCATCAAAAATGTTTTCAAAAGATTGCATGAAGTTTACATTGAAAATTGCCAATTTTTAATGAACAATATAGTTTTCTAGACAATCCAATGTCAAAGGAATCCCAACAAACGTTGTTAGCTAGGGAATTTGATTTGATAAATGAAGCTCGACCTGGGGCAACTAATTTGAAGGATTGGTTAATCATTTGTCACAACGTCCAGCTAATCAAATCCGACCAAGTCGAGATTAGATTAATCTCTCAAAGACCGTTGAACTGGGGAAGTTACGTCGAGATTCGCGAGTCTCTCCAAGAGTTTGAAGATATTGAAGCATCTTGTATGTCAATTCTTCTATAAAATCCTCTTGATGATTCTTTCTTGCAGATCGTGTATTCTGGGGCAGAGAAATTGAGAGATCATTGGTTACAAGGGTCGTTACTCATTATAATGATCACTATGTAAGATAGAGTACAAAGCTACTTGGTTATTGTGGCGTCTTCTGTCTGTCCCCCAATGAGTTGTTACTTCAGTGTATATTGGCAGTTTCCCATGGATTCCTCCTCAAGCAAAGAAACCGGGCTCATGATGACAACCCGCAAGTAAAGCTTGGCATTATATCCTGAGTGGAGTACTATTTTCCCCAAAGAAGGTTGTAACCTTGAAGTGGAGCTGTGTGATTCTACATGTTCATCCCTGGTGATGGTCCATTTGGTGAAGTTGGCTGGGTATCCGTGTCGAGATGCTTGTTTCATCTCCTGTTTTGTTTCGTCTGTTTTGTCAGCATAAACATAAGCATGGCATAAAGCATATGCATAACATCTGTGCATTTTTGCTAACTCTGGTCATTACCTGTTCCTGTTTCACTTTGGTGTTTTTCACCAAGTGATTGGGTTTGTCTCTTCTCTCCAATAGAGTTGTCAGCCCTTAGGCATAAAGTGCCTGCAAATTCTAATTTCCCCATAGAGTTTGACCCTCGTGGATGATGGTTGTTTCAGTTATCTTTTCCACGCCTGGATAAGATAAATTCCCATTTGAGTTCAATCCTCAATGGTTGGAGTCTTGTTTGACCGTTTCTTTCTAACTCGTTCCTAGATTGAACTTTAATCCATGGAGTGGTTTCTAAATCTATGTTGGGCATACATTTATTGTGCACTATGTCCCCCAGGAAGAATCTTTTACAGATCCTCTTTGAAGAAAAATCTTTCTCTGGTGGTGTTGTGGTAACAATCTCTTTGGATTTTATGCTTAAATTAAATGGCATATCCTTGAGGAGTTGAGGAATTTCTTTTGGTTATTTCTCCTTATTTGAAGAAATTTGGCTTGTAAATCAATTGTACCACATCTTTTGGTGGGTCCCCAGTAAGTCCAGTGGTGACTGGCATTTCCTTTAAAGTCCAGTGGTGACTGGCAGCTTTCCTTTAAAGTCCAGTGGTGACTGGCAGCTTTCCTTTAAAGTCTAGTGGTGACTGGCAGCTTTCCTTTAAAGTCCAGTGGTAACTAGCAGCTTTCCTTTAAAGTCCAGTGGTAACTGACAGCTTTCTTTTAAAAGTCTAGTGGTAACTGGCAGCTTTCCTTTAAAGTCCAATGGTAACTGGCAGCTTTCTTTTAAAGTCCAGTGGTGATTATCAGCTTTCTTTTAAAGTCCAGTGGTGACTGACAGCTTTCCTTTAAAGTCCAATGGTGACTGACAGCTTTCTTTTAAAGTTCAGTGGTAACTGGCAGCTTTCTTTTAAAGTCCAGTGGTGACTGACAGCTTTCCTTTAAAGTCCAGTGGTGACTGACAGCTTTCTTTTAAAGTCCAGTGGTAACTGACAGCTTTCTTTTAAAGTCTAGTGGTGACTGACAGCTTTCCTTTAAAGTCCAGTGGTGACTGACAGCTTTCTTTTAAAGTCTAGTGGTAACTGGCAGCTTTCTTTTAAAGTCCAATGGTGACTGGCAGCTTTCTTTTAATGTCCAGTGGTAACTGGCATTTTCTGTTAAAGTCTAGTGATGACTGGCATTGTTTGAAAGTCCAATTGTCTTTGGCGATCTTATCCCATTTTGCTATTACTATGCAAAGTCTGTTATTTTCTTTGTTTCTTTTATGGTGTTTCTTGAAGGTCCCGTTTGAACTCTTCGTTATAGGAAACTCCTCATTTGGTTACCACCAGTAAAGTTTGCGTCTCTGATTTCTTTCGTTTCCTCGGTGGAGAATTGCCTTCTTCCCCAACGGAGTGTGTGTCTCCTTTTCCCCGATGAAGATTTGTCTTCCCCGGTGGAATTTGCGTCCCCTGTGTGAAAGATTCCCCTTGAGCAGCATCTTTAGTCAAGTTTGAACTATTTTGTTTGTTTTGCCTTGAATCTTTCTCTAGTGTGTTGGGTCCCCCATGAGTAGTTACTCGTTGCATTGTCGTTCTTTTATCTTTGCTCGTGTGTCTGCATCTGTCTTGCATTCAAGCATCATAAAACATCATCTAGATTCATGGCATATTCGCATTTGTCCTTTTGTATACCATCGAATCTAAGGGACAAAATTTTTGGTTCGCTATATTTAAATACCTTTCACTATGATTCTATGAGGATTGTCATCTCTCATTGTCATCTAGTGAAGATATTTAAATAGGGGCAACTATCATACCAAAAATTTTGACCCCTTAGATCTTCATCATCATTTTAAGATCATATTCATTTGATTATCTAACCTTAACCTGTTTCAAGTTTGTCTTTGTCAAGATACAGGTGAATTAGGGTTTCGTACGGTCAAGAATCGAGGTTTCAAAGGTTAATCAATCAATGTCTTGGATTTATTTTCCATTGAAACAAGATCAAGGATACTAAGTGGGATCAAGTATGAATCTAATTCGAGGTTGTCACCCAAGGATCAAGAACAATGCAGTCCAGGATGCCCGATTAGGGTTTTCAAGCAGGTAAAGTCTACTCAAGAAGTTTCGAGGCCTTAAAAGACCCGGAGCATCAACAGTCGACTCGGTAGTCATCGATCGATCGTTCGGTTGACCAAAAAGTCAACTCTTCACTCATAAGGAATTTGACCTCAAGATATGAATAAAAAATGTTCCTAATTACATTTTTCACCTACCCATAAAATTTCATGACCATTGGATCAAGGATTGGGGAGTAATCGCAAAAGTAGGAAATTAGGGTTTTGAAAGGGGCGAGACCATAACTCCTTAACCACACATCTAATTGAGTTGGTTCAAAGCTCATTGGAAAGCTCTTGACAAGTCCTACAAAAGTCCCAAAGTGGTCCATGATCATAAAATGCATAGATTTGGAGTTATGACCAAATTCATTACAAGAGGGAAAAGTAACTTAGAAAAATTCTAAGTTATTTCACTTTTAGGCTTGTTTTTCAGCAACTTTGAGAGGTTTTTTGGCCAAGTTCCTTTGGGAATCTGAAACTCATGAAAACATGAAAGTTGTAGAGCTACATGAGGGATTTCTAAAATGTATTAGAACTCCTCCATAACCCTTATGAGCTGAGAGTTATGAATTTAACAATATGAGGTTTTAACACTTGAGTCCCACACTTTCAATTTTTCACAAACTCATCCTTTGACCACTTGAGCTATTCTCAGCCCTTGGATCTTATTTCTATCTGATATTTAGAGGATTTAAAGAGAAGAAATGCAGAAAATAAGGAGGTTTAGCAAGTCTTGCAACTTGGAGGCAAGTGGGAGTATTTTAATCATATAATGGAAGAAAGAGAAACTTTATTGCACACTTGCAGCAAACAACCCCCTATTGTGTAGCCACTCCAATCACTATTATGTCATTCATACCACTTGAGTAATGCATCAGCTGAGCCAAATATTTGAATTTTGCAGCTGCATCAAACCCTCAAGCAAAGTTACCTTTTCAAACTCCCTCCAAAAGTGTCAAGTTACAAATTTGTCCTCACCCTTTATTTTCCTTATAAATAGAGGCTCCCTCTATGTTGCTCAACACACCAGAGCACTCTTAGAACCAAGATAAAACCACATATCTCATTCCCCTCTTGTTTTCCTCATTCTCAAATTTCCAAGTTTCATCAAAAATCTGCCTTGAGCAGTTGGCTTCCCAAATCCATTTTCACACATTCCAATCCTTCAAAAACCATCTGTACAATCCATAAATGGTGTGTGGAAGGTGTCCATACTCTTAAACCACTCAAAAAACCCATTCTCCAAAAAGTCAACTTTCAAACCAAGCAAGTTTGACCTCATACACAAAATCAAGCAAATCTCTGTCCATACCTGTTTTCATCATCCTAACACTCCATACACCTTTGATATATGATGTCTCAACTGTCCATAACATAAAACAACCTCATCCTCATTTATTTTGAGATTTGTCACAAGTTCCTTCAAGTGCAAGAAAAGTTGTTTTCATCAAGTTTTGGTTGGACAACAGTTGGAGTGTTTTCAAGGTATTCTTTATTGCAATAAGCTTGCTTGGAGGTCTACAAGAGGTTAGTGGTCATTATCCCTTCCATTTCTGTCATGAGCATGGTTGGCATGATTGGTGTTTAAATACAAAATGTAGCTTATATGTAAATCTGCCAGTTTGTGTTGAGCCAACTATTTTGAGCATGTAACTGCCTTGGATATGTGCCTTTGCCATGACATTTGTCTTGTGAATATGGAGATAGTTTCTGTCATAAGTTATTGTTGGATGTTATCATAGGTCATGTTTGTTTTACTTTGGTTTTGCTGCAAACAGCTTGGGAGGTATCATTGCAGCCTCACACAACTTTGGTCTTTGTTGATATTTTTTTATTAGGGTCCCTGTATGTTCTATTCATGTCATGTTTGAACCCTAGGAGATTTTGGTTCACAACTGTTGTGCTTAAATTTGGATTTGAGTGCTGAGCTGTTTCCATGAACACAATGTGTGCCATTATGTTTTGAACTTGACTGCCATGTTTTAATTTCTCTGTGCATCAACTATTTTGAAAGGAGGGTGTTTGTTTGTTATAGCATTGTCATGTTTGTCTTAGTTTACATTTAAGTTGTAACCTTGATTGAAACATTGAAACATTAAAATGATCCATGAACCTGTTACTTTTTGAATCATGGCATTATCCCTTGCATCACCACTGTCACTTAGGCACTAGGACAGATTTTGGTTGTAACCACCATTTTCAAAGCTTTATGAGATTTTGGCATGCTTGGAATTTTTTACTTTGGAAACCAATTGATGGTTGTTGTGTATATGAGTGCTTTTACATGTTAGAACCAATTTGTCAATTGCTAGTCCATGAACACCAAACTGTTGAACTGTCAAGAATAGACCAATTTTGTTGAACTGATGTAAATTGCTTAGATGTTTGGCTTTTGTAAATGCATTGCAAAGTGGCTTATGTGTGGATGGTGACTGTCCTAATTTTTGCTGTCAATTTTTGCTTCATGTTTCAATTCATATGCCATCACTTGTGCTAAGTTCTTGCATCTTGTTGAGATCTTTGATTTAATATGCATAAATCATTTTGTATGATAAGTACATAGGCTGCATCATGAACTGTCTTCAATTTGCCAAACAACATTTCAACCTTAATGCTTCATTCTTGCCATGTCATATACCAGATTTTACTTGAAGCTATTTTGATCAGTTCTTGCATCATGTTTTATCCTTATTTGCATGAATCACTTTGTATATGATGTTTATGGAGGCTGTATCATGAATTTCTACTCTTCTTGCCAAAAGAGCATTTTAAAGCATTCTTGTACAAACCATGACAATCCATATGTCAATTTCTGTTTGGAGTCATCACTGCATGATTTTTACATCCAAATCCCATGAACAAAGTATTTGTGATTTATGCATACCATTACATATCATTAATCTCTGCTGTCATGAGCTGTAGCTAGCATTTTGCATACCAAACATTTTTGTCCATAATTGCAACTTACATGACAATTTTGGTTTGGAACTGATTTTGATTGATCTAGGCATCTAGGATCATTGGATAACATGTTTAGGAGATGTGCACACTTTCATTTAATCATGATCCCTCTTATTTTGAGCTATGGCCATCATAATGCATTTTCAAGGCATTTTGTGCAACTTGCATGTCAATTTTTGATTAGACTTGTTTTGGTATGACTTGTGCATCAAGAATCATTGGTTCATGTATTTTGAAGTTGTGCATACCCTTACCTGTTCATATTTCTTTCTGTTTGGAGTTGTGACCTTCAATTTGCAATTTCAAGCTTCATCTTACCTCTTGCACATCATTTCCTTGTTTAAAGTTGTTTCTGTTTGGCCTTGGCATCCAGAATCATTAATTAACATATTTGAAAGTTGCTTGGACCCTTACATGAGTTTAAAGGCATTTGGTTTGATCTTTGGTTTTCAAAATGCATTTCTAAGCTTCACATGACAGCTGCTATCGTGTTTTACTTTTGATGCATCATCTTGGAAAATTGACATTTCCATTGTGATCCTTGTGAAATTTCATGTGAGATAGACCTAAACTTTGTTCAATTTGGTTGAGTATTGATTAAGTTATGGTGTTGTCGTTTTTATGTTTTTTGCTTGCTTCCCATGTTTTTTTGCCTTGCCCAGATTTCATTGGCTTTGTTAGGTATTTAAGTTTTAGGGGTGGCAAAATACACGGATGTATCGCCACCCCAGTGGTTAAACCTTCACTCTCTCATGCGCCTTGCACCTCTAGATCCTGGGTTCGATCCACAGTGGAGATCAACCCTTTTTGATTTTTCACGCTTTGCCATGTTTTCATTATGTTGTGTTTCTTTCCTATCATATAACAAATGCGCGCCTTAGCTCAGTTGGCATAATTTTGAGTTGGTACTCAAAGGGTGGTGGGTTCAACCCCCACCAGGCGCCTCCCTTTCTTTTTTATCATTAATCTCCTTGTTTTATTTTAATTGTTATTAATTTTATAAAAAATCATAACTTCTTCATTTCTTATTATTTTTGACCGGTTCTTTTTGCAACTATCTCATATTTGTATATATTTTCATGTGGTGCATTAATATTCTAGAATTGTCATTTGTGAAAACAACTTTGCATTGAAAACACTTATGTTTCTTTTAGGGTTTTTTACCCTCCGAACCATTTCAAAGCTTTTGATTCGTTCTTCTCCTGTTTGTTGTTGTGCTTCATGTGAGCTCTATGTTTGTCAAACCCTTGATGTAATTGTAATTACTTGTTGCTTGTAAGCATCATGTTCGATTCATTTGATTTCCATGTAACATCCCCATGAAGTTGACTTATTTGCATTGGTCGTTACCTTCATCTTTGTCAAGATATGCCTAAGTCTTTATCTTTCATTGAGTCTTGTAAGAACTCATCTTTGCTTGCCTATTGTCATACGCTTGCATGCTTTGGTTGTAACCATTCCTCCTATTTGACGTACTTGCTTATTGTAATATGCTTGTATGTGCTTAGTTGTAACCATGCCTCTTATATATTCATCATGTTTGTTTGATTGCTTATTGCTTTGTGGGCTTTTTTGATCCAATGGAGGCCCAAATCCAGAAATCCAATTTTCAATTTCCTTTGAAAAACTCAACCATGGTAAACACGAATTCTGACTCAAACCTTCTCCAAGACGTTTCCATTCAACTCCTTGTGGTCTGTGGAAAGTGTCTAGAATGATTAGAGAGCTTGCATTCATCCCATGACCAAATTTGGATGTGTTGCTTACTTATGAAGTAACAAACCACAAAGCTATGAAATTGACCTCAAATGAAAATTCTAAAAATTCCAAAGTACTCAAAACGGTTTTTCTGATTAAAATGAGTACCCACTTGCCTTGTTTGAGCACAAAATGAATTAATTTGAGAATTTTCACTTAAATGCTTTTAAATTATTCCTTTTGCAAAATTTCTCAAACCAAGTCTCACCTTAAGCAAAATCAATTCCTCATGAGGACATGGTTGACCTAAAAACATCATTTCGAGCAAGTTTCATGTTGAACAAAATTTCATTTGAAGCTTGCAAGATGGTGAAAATGACCTATAATGCCAAATGATCTATAATCTTACTTTCCTAAAATACCCCTAACTTGTAAACCTCATAACTTGAGTTCTACAAATCAGATGTAAGACTTATAATACAATTTGTAAAGCTAAGATCAAGACCTACAACTTTCATGTTAACCAAAAGTTTAGGAGAAACACCCTTCTAGGTCAAAAGTTCCATGGAAGTTGGTTGACTTTCACAGACAAATTTCACATTCCTCAGATGACCTGTAACTTGTCTGGGTCATAACCTGAGTTCTATAAATCCAATGGAGGACTTTTAGTACTCAAATTAAATCTAAGAATATGCTATACAAGTTTCATGTTGTCCAAAAGTGGAGATGAAACTTGCATTTTGAGATAACTAGTCTTGAAGTTAGGCACTAAATAGGGGATTTTACCCTGAGAACCCTAATTTAGCAACTCCTCACACTTTGAATTCTTCTTGGATTGATCTTGGAATATCACCTCATTTACCTCAACACAACTCTCCATGATTACAAAGACTTAGAATTGAGCTTTGATCCTCTTCAACTGTACAACTGACTTAGGGTTACTCAGATGAAAACCCTAATTGCAACACCCTCAACTGTGGCTCTTCACACTTGGCATAATGACTTGATTGAGCTCCACCATGACCCTCAAGGCACTCTATAAGCTCTATCCACACACTCTCTCCTTGATAAAGGCTTCACAACCCACTGATGATCTTCAATTGGTCCTCAGATTAGGAGATTAACCACATACAAACAACTGAACTTCTCAAGAACCCAACCCTCTTCCTGATGACTATGGTGACCTCTCAAGCTTGAATAAGACCTCTAGATAGGCTCCTCTGGATATAAACCACACTTGATCCCTTGCACAAATGAACAATGCTATGCTATGCAAATGTTAGATCAATGATAGGCTAATGCAATGAAACATAAACCAAGTAAGAAAAGGTTAGACAAATTTTGGGGTGCAACAGCTGCCCCTATTCAAGCGGCTTGAACCCGACTGGATGAAAAGCGAATGGCTTTCAGGCAATCGAGGTAAAAGACGGTTGAATACCAGAGAACCTGGAAATTTTCTAACCGAAGAAATAAACTGCACAAACTGCTTGGGGAAAAACACGTCCAGACAATTGAATCTGGTTGTCACGGCAACAACTGATCAATCATCTGATACAAAACATGATTTCAACATCAACCATCTGTGTGACGCCATAGGCATTGAATCCACATAATCTTCAAACATGCGCTACAATAAGCGGGAACTACGTAAAGTGCGTCATCCCTATACTATCCGGGATCTTCCTTTTCCACACTCTGCAGGAAAATCTGGAAACAAACTCCAAAGTATAATTATGAAGCTATTCAATGTCAATAACAACTCCAAAGTCTAATTATGAAGCTATTCAATGCTGACGAACTCCAAAGTCTAATTATGAAGCTGTTTGATGCTGACGAAACTTTCTGACAACAACTCCAAAGTCTAATTATGAAGCCGTTCAACGCTGACAATAACTTCAAAGTCTAATTATGAAGTCTGCAATGCTGACGTAACAACAATTCAAGGAAAATTCTGCTGAACTTCAAAGTCAAATTATGAAGTCTGCAATGCTGACGTAACAGCTACTCGAGGAAAATTCTGCCGAACTCTAAAGTCAAATTATGAAGTCTGCAATGCTGACGTAACAGCTACTCAAGGAAAATTCTTCCGAACTTCAAAGTCAAATTATGAAGTCTGCAATGTTGACGTGACATCTACTCGAGGAAAATTCTGCCGAACTCCAAAGTCAAATTATGAAGTCTTCTAGAACTTTTCCGGGTAATTTCTGACAACAACTTCAAAGTCTAATCATGAAGCCTTGACAACAAGTAATGACTTCAACCGTCTAATCGCTGAAATCTTTCTTTTTAAAATACTGACAACAACTTCAAAGTCTAATCATGAAGCCTTATAGCGCTGATATAACAAACTTCAAAGTCTAATTATGAAGTCGTTGTGAACTGACAACAACTTCAAGGTCTAATTATGAAGCCGTTGAATGCTGATACCAACTCCAAAGTCTAATTATGAAGCCATAACAACCATTCAAAGAAACTCTGTCAAGGAATTTCTAACAATAACAATTCAAAGAACACTCTGTCGAACTTCAAAGTCTAATTATGAAGCCCTCCAGAACTCTTCCGAAGAAATTCTGCCCACAACTTCAAAGTCTAATTATGAAACCATTTAGGACTGACAACAACTCCAAAGTCTAATTATGAAGCCATGTCATGATGGTAACAACTTCAAAGTTTAATTATGAAGCCATAACAGCAATCTGAGGAGAACTCTACTGGGGAAATTCTGACGTCAACTGCCAGACATTCACCTTGACGACGGGTAATGACTTCAGATGTCTAATTTCTGAAATCTTTCTCTTTTGGAATGCTGACGTGACAACAACCCGAGGGAAAACTCCACTGGGGAATTTTTGACAACAACTCCAAAGTCTAATTATGAAGCCGTGTAAAAAAAACTTCGCCGAGGAAGAAGAGAAACTTAACCAAGCAACTTTGATGAGGGTACACATGATAGGACGAACGTTATCATCACATATCTCATGCCAAGAATTTGAATATCCGAAAACCATCCTGAACAAGAATTCCAATTACCTGCAGGGAAAAACACCTGAAAACAAAAAGGTAACCCACCTGGCTTATGTTTCAAAATGCATATGTTTGAAAATGGCGTAATGCTCCATATAAGATGGAATGTTACGCATCTGGGGTAGATGCAAATATGATGCAGATATGATGCAAATGCAGGCTCGGGCTGCCAGAGAAAAGCTGGATACTGAACCGCTTCAGCAAAATAAATGCTGAAGACAAAGCCAACTCCGCTGGGGATAACCGAGTATCACAGAATTATTCCAGCAAAATAAACGCTGAAAAGGTGAACCGACTCCGCGGGGGAAAGAAACAATCCTGCTGGGGGATAGTTTTACGATCCAGAGTTACGAACTCTGCTGAGGATAATCAACCTATTGGAGGAAAGACCACCTGCTGGAGAAACAGAAAAAGCCATCCTGCGCGGGGATGAACTTTTCAAACCATTGACCACCTGATGATACCCTGTGAGGACTTCACTGGGGGTTACATGCACACGCGACCACTGTTGGGGATGCACATTACTCGCATACGACTCCTGTGGGGATAAAGATGCAACTTCCATCTGCTGGGGAGGAATAAAATCACATAGAGCACGCTCCTACGTTAAGGGACTCTGGCTGGGGAAACACGATCCCTTATCTGTTTGCTGCAAAAGTAACAACCCTGCAAAACACGAGCAATAACAAGATACCCTATACAAAAGAAAATATCCAGGTCAATAGTCGTGACAATCGCTCAGTCAATTCAAAGTTTTAACAATTATTGGCCGAGGCCTGCAAGTTTATGCACATGCAAGTTTATCAAAAACATCAGCGTTTTCCAGAAATAAAATAGTTAAAATAAGAAACCAACATCAAGTACTAAATAGTATGCATTTATTGATAACAAGCCTGTAAATAGGCAAAGCTTTGTACAATGGATGCAACTCCTGAAAAGAGGAAGCTACAAAAATAAATACAAATATGTACAGAGGTACAAAGAAATTTGTATACATGTCAGCAACGTGGTACAGACAAACACCATGAGTTGATCCTCCTATGACTCGCCTGACTCCGACGCTTTCCCGATACTCCGTCTTCGGAAGAGATTGACTCGGAAAATCGACCCTCAGGTACTCCCAAACCACTAAGCAATGCAGTATCAAACTCGGACCGCAGCCATTTGCTTTTTTCAATCCCTAACTTTTGCCCGAATCTCCCTTTGTGGGTTTTCAATTCACCGGGATACCCTTTTTTTGCCAAAGTCGCCTTCTCAGGTTTTCGACTTCGCGGGTGTACATTTTTTCAATTTTATCCCTAATTTTTTCCTGAACCTTTTCTTTTTTCTTTTTGGTTCGCCGGGATGCCCCATTTTTTCCTGGACTCTCTTTTTTCTGTCCAGCGGGTCTCTTTAAGCAAAGTATTTTTTAACTGCGTCCGAGTTCACATGGGATGAAAAATCCTCGCCATCCATGGTGGACAACAGTAAGGCTCCTCCTCCGAAGACCTTTCGAACTATATATGGACCTTCATAGTTGGGAGTCCATTTGCCCCTGTGATCTGATTGTGGTGGGATAATCTTCTTTAGCACAAGATCGCCCGTCTGAAAGCTTCGAGGGCGCACCTTCTTATTGTAAGCTTTCTTCATCCGGATCTGGTATAACCGACCGTATGAGATAGATGCAAGTCTCTTCTCATCCATCAAACTGAGCTGATTCAGCCTATTCCTTACCCACTCTGCCTCATCAAGTTAGACATCAAGCAAAACCCTCAAGGAAGGAATCTCAACTTCTAATGGTAGGACAACCTCCATACCATACACCAGTGAGAAAGGTGTTTCCCCGGTCGATGTGTGTACCGTCGTACGATAACCGTGCAATGCAAAGGGAAACATCTCGTGCCAGTCTTTGTATGTCACAACCATCTTCTGAACTATCTTCTTGATGTTCTTATTGGCCGCTTCGACAACGCCATTCATCTTGGGCCGATAGGGAGATGAATTATGATGCTCAATCTTGAAATTCTGGCACAATTCTTTCATCATCTTGTTATTCAAGTTCGAACCATTGTCAGTAATGATTCTTTCAGGGATGTCGTAGCGACATATGATATCCTTTTTGATAAACCGGGCTATTACTTGCTTGGTAACATTAGCGTAAGACGCTGCTTCAACCCACTTGGTGAAGTAATCAATAGCTACCAAAATGAACCGGTGTCCATTGGATGCGGTGGGCTCAATTTTCCCAATCATATCTATGCCCCACATGGAGAAAGGCCACGGGGACGCCATAACGTTCAAAGGGCTCGGCGGCACCTGAATCTTGTCTGCATAAATCTGGCATTTATGGCATTTCTTTGCAAATTTGAAACAATCTCTTTCCATTGTCAGCCAATAATAACCTGCCCGTAATAACTTTCGAGACATAGCATGTCCGCCGGCGTGCGTGCCAAAGGTACCCTCGTGGACCTCCTCCATGAGCAGATTAGCTTCTTTCTCATCAACGCAACTCAATAGCACCAAATCATGGTTTCTCCTGTACAGAACACCATCCGGATTCAAGTAGAAGTTGCCAGCCAATCTCCTAAGAGTCTTCTTATCATGGCTGGATGCCCCAGTCGGATACTCTTAGTTTTTTAGGAAATTTTGGATATCAAAATACCACGGATTGTCATCGGAAGCATCCTCAATGGCGAATATAAAGGCGGGCCTATTGTCGCTTCCGCGAAAATAAGGTGCCGGCAAAACAGAAGAGTCGCCACCTTTCGTTATTTACCCCTTAGAACGGGAAAGGAAACGATCAGAAAAACCTGACGAAAAAGGTATAAGACAAGGTCATCGCAACCGTTGTCTGGGTTCGGGAGTCGGTTACGCAAGGGGAAGGTATTAGCACCCCTCACGTCCTTCGTACTCGACGGGATCCACGCTTGTTGTGTTTACTGGACGAGTTGGTTTATCTATCTACCTATCAAGGCTGGCTTAAACCGAAAAGAAAATGACTCGGCAAAGTGCCGCGCTTTATGCCTACGTATTCTCATCAGAGAATGAGAAATCAAAGTCAACGTAGTCCGACCGACTACGGGTTACGGGGAAGGTGGCTCGCCAATACATCAGTATTGTGCCTACGTACTCTCAACAGGTATGAGAGATCAGAGCTTACGTAGTTCGGGGTACTACGGATTACGGGAATTCAGATTCATCTGTTTTATCGAGTAGGGTTAAACAGCAGTTCCAGCAGTTAGGGACAAAGCCTGTTTGCGTTGGCGCTGAAGTTTAACGACACTCTTTTCTTCAAAAAGCTTCCTTTGAATTATGGGCCCACGGGGCAAAAAGGTTTGACGTTTGTTTTCTGTCTTTTACGGAAGAAGTGTTTTTTATTGTTGTTTGCAATTTCAATTGCACTAGAGACTATGACCTGAGAGTGAATGCGTCGCATGTCACCCAAAGGGTGCCATACTAAACATCCAGACTATTGAAAAGAAACTCTCCAACAATCCTTTCTCAGATAGCTTAAGGCTCGTAACGTACGAAAGAAATCATTCATGATTACTGTATCTTAAGCTGTTTTGAGATGAGAAGAGAACGGGCTCAACTAAGGGAGACTATCAAGTCCTACTGTTGTCATGCCAAGGATTCATCCTATAGTTGAAGTTTGAAACAGGGAACTCCTAGAAGTTGTCATGCATAGGTTTCAACCTAAAGTTCTAATCATCACTTCCTTATCAAAGGAACTGAGAGTCCTAAGGGATCATGTCAATGATACTCAGAAACAGATAAAGCATCAGCTTAAACAGTAAACAGTAAACGACTGTAAAATGCATGCAATGCAAGTGAGGTAGGAAATGTGTGTGGGGCAGCAGCCTCCACAAGCTCATCTCAACCTCAAGCCAGATATGAATAACTGTAATCATACAGAAGAAATAACATGCTATCAAGCAGAATATAGAAGACTGTAATCATACAGAAGAAAATAAATTGCTATCAAGCAAAATAAACCACATGGGCAAGGGAGCTGGGCTATACCGAATACCCGCAAGCAAAGCCATACAGTAACAATACAAGCAGAGGGAGCAACTCAACCTCTAGTGCAATCATGCTCCTAGATTACAGTCAGTCTACTCATGGACTTATTCTAATGCATCAAGCAAGTCAAACAAGGCACATCGGTACAGAAAAGAAAACAGACAAGAAAGCAGATCAACCTCTCTCTCTCAATTCTAAGCTTCAGCTCTTCTAACAGCAATCCAGTATTCAGACTTCAACCATCCTTCAAGGCTATCAGTTTCACTGGCAAGTATCAACTTGCTTCTCCAGGTTTCAACCCATCAACATAAGTTTCAACTTATCTTCCTTCTCCAAGCTTCAGCTCTTCAGTCAACTCCACCCTCAGGCTTAACTCTCAACTACAAGTATCCAATTTGATTCCTTCAGGCTCTCAAAGCATCAATGTGAATATCAACTCATCCTTTATTCCTCAAGCCTCAGCTCTACACTCAATCTCAATTGAATCCTCTTCATAAGTGTCAACTTGTCTTCAAGCTTCAGCTCTCTTTGCTTCACCAGTATCAACTTGGTCTTCTTCTCCTACAAGCTTCAGCTTCTTAGGGTAGTATTCAATCACATGGAAGTGTCAACTTCATCCTTCAATCTTCTTCAAGCAAGGAACTCCTCACTCTTCATTCAATCTCCATTGGATCTTCAAGTATCAACCTGCTTTTCTTGCTCTTCAAGCTTCAGCTGAAATGGCAATGCTCAAGGAATCATCCTCTTCCACACTCTTCAGTGAAGTCCTCATCTTCAAACTCAAGCCCAACATCTTTCAAGATACTCAAACCCAGAAGACAATTGATTTAACAGGATGATGGGAAATGATAAACAACTTACTGACAACCAAAGGAAGCCTGTAAGGGTTCATCATTATGAGAGACTGGTTCCCTCAAAGTTCTACTTCCCAGATAAAGCCACTTATCCCTCAAAAGGAGGGATGTGAATATCTTGGAAGGACTTTTAGTGATTGGGAGGAATGGAAGCACAAGATGCTTTCCATGTTTGTGAAATAAATCATTCTAACTATAAGGCTCTCCCTATGTTCCCTATCTCCTAAATCTTCATCAGACACCTTCAGGCACAAGCAAATCCAAGCTCCAAGCAACTTCAAGCATCCTCACCTTGTCTTCAACTTGTCTTCAATCTCAACCAAAGGCAAACCAAGCACAAACCCTAATCTAAGGGGACTAAGGAAGTTAAACTAGTTGAATTAGTAAGTTAGGATCACCTAAAACCTAGTACTAAAGTTAGTCCTAACTAAAATACTAAAACCAATTGTAAAATCCTAAAAAAATATCTATGGGAACCTAGGTCAATCATGACTCTACCACATTAATTTCAAAGATCAAATCATCAAATTAGACCTAGAACTAAATCCTACATTACAAGGTATCAAACCTAAACCCTAAAAGGAAGCACCTAAGTATCAATCTAGAAAGCACACCTATTTTCATCACAAAAATTTGAGAAAAATACTATGGGATCATACATATCTAACCTAATCACACAAAAAATTAGGATCAAAATCATCACCACATGATCACACAAAATTCCACAAAAATATGTATCAAACATAACCATTTTAATATCAATTAAAATGTAAAATTCCCATTAAATCACAAAATACATGAAATGAAAATATTTTTTCTCTAAAAAATACTAGACTCAATCATGAGTAAAATGCAAAAAGAATGAGTTTAATTGAATTAATTTTCAATTTATTATGAATTTTTCAAGAACCATGGATAAAATGAAAAAAACAAAGAAAATCCAATTAAAATAATAACACGCGCGGTGTGGATAGCAACAAAACACAGTTCAAAATATGGGTTGGGCCATCAGGGGGTGTGGATATCACTTAATTCATTAAGCCCAAAACCAACTGCTAAACGAAACGCAACGTTTCATTTATTCTGATCCTTCACAACTTCAAATTAAAACATGGCCATTGGATCAAGCTTCTAGTCAAAGTCCAACCATCATCCAACGGTATCCTCATCATCTTCTACCTTTTCAAACCTCTGCAACTCGCGCCCAGCTCTGGCCACCGCCCGTGGTGCTTCGGTCACCATCTTCAACCCTAGTTCTCTCTAGGAGCCTCTATTGCAAATGGTCAAAACATGAAACTTGTCCCAAATCTTGTCACGAATTCAACCATACCCTTAGTTTCCTCTGAAACCTCAAGATTCACCATATCTAATTCTCAACCGAAAATGGTAATTCCCCTATTTTGTCTCTAAATCTCAAATTAACTATCTGAAATCCATCCTACACCATTCTACAATGAATCTAACACCTTAATTCACCTTAATTCTACCTAAATCATGCTAGAGGAAGAAAGTTACCAACCTGAAAATCTTGGATGAACAGATGCACTAAACCTCCAATTCAAGCTCCCCAATCTTGCAGATACGATCAATGAACCTTCTTCTTGCTTCTGTATGCAAAAGAACCGGTTGAAAGTGCTTCAATCTTGAAACCCGATGGTGAGTTGCAGGTGGAAAATTCTGAGTTCAAGAGCACCAATTAGTCACGAATCCTTCTTGATTATGATCTGGAATCACTCTTTGACATCCATGGAAGAAGTTTCAATCAAGAAAATGGATGGAAAGTGAAGAATTTGGTGAAACCGATTGCACTTTCAAGCTATGAAATTTCAATCTCAATCTATGCTCTCTCCTTCAATCATCACCAACCTCTTCAATGGATCATCTCTACTCAATATATAGATGATGTTTTGATGATCTAGAACCCTCTAGATCCTTCTAATGAGAGTTTCCACTTCTCATGTCATGAGATTTTCACTCACTTATCATGACATGCACAATTCTGTTTGCAGCTTGAAAACCATCCCAATCTCTTTCAATTTCTCCCCTAGTGACATTTTGGAAGAGTTTAGCTTGCCAAGGGCCTTGCTCATGCCTTGATTTTGAGTTTTGCAAATGTTACTTAATATGCAAGTAACCACTTTCCAAAGCAAGTCCACAAATTGAATCTCAACTCAAAAATGTGGCTAAACCAATGTTCTTAAAATGTTTTCTAGAGTTAAAATGATATATTACATGCCATGTTTTGGATGTGTAGATTGAAAATATCAATTTCCAACTTTGGTTCATTTAACTTATGCCCTTATTTTAGGTCATTTTTGCAACTTTGAGCTACAAGCCTTTCCATCATCTCATGACCTCCTTAATAGCCTTAAAACATCATTTTGAACAAGTTTTATGTTGAAGATTTTTCCATTTGAAGCTTGGAAATAGGAGTTATGGCTTTATGCTTGAAATGACCTGTAATCTCCAAATGACCAAAATGCCCTTGACTTGTCAAAGCCATAACTTGAGTTCTACAAATCCTATCAAGGACTTATAGTACTCTCTAGAAATCTAAGAAGATAAGGAAAAACATTCATGTTGACCAAAAGTTCATAGGAATCATCCTTCTTGGGAAAAAGTTTGATGCAAGTTGGGTAACTTTCAAGGCCCCAGATTCACATACCTCAGATGACCTGTAACTTGTCAAAGTCATAACTTGAGCTCTACAAATCCTATCAAAGACTTATAGTACTCAAATTAAAGCTAAGAACAATATCTACAACATTCATGTTGGGGGCAAGATGAGATGACAATCACATCTTGAGCTAAAATGCCTTGAAGATAGGGGGTCAAACTAGGGGATTTTACACTGTCAAGCCTTAGAAACCCTAGCTTGAAACTTCTCAAACTCTTCAATCATGATGCGTTAACCTTGGAATCATCCTTATAACATATCAATGCATCAATACATGATCACATGGCCTTTGAATTAGGTCTCAACCTTGCCCAAATCATCAGTTGACCTAGGGTTGACCCAGTCAAACCCTAACTGCACCACTCATGGCCGAGTCTTCTTAATCTTGCACAATGACCTGTCTAGGCTTCATGATGGATTTCAAGACATCTCATAAGCTCTCTCAAGGATTCAAGTCCATCCTCATGGTTTCAGAATCATCTGAGGTCTTCCCACAACTCTCAAGTTAGGAAGCACACCTTCTTGGTTTCAACCACTCTCTCTGAGGATTTTTTGACTTCTCTGACAAAGATATCTACCCTTGAACACTTGAATAACCTTCTTAGCTAGCTTCAAACTCTTGTATGGCTCTTGGTTGGTAATCATACCTCTTGATCTCCTGCATACATGTCAATGAAATGCAAATGATAATGCTAATGTGAATGAAATGAAACACAAGCTAGGTAAAGAGAAGTTGGTCAAATTTTGGGGTGCAACAGCTGCCCCTATTCAAACGGCTTGAACCTAACTGGGTGAGAAGCGAATGGCTCTCAACCAATCAAGGTGTGAGACGGTTGAATACCGACAAACCCGAAAATTTGCCAACTACACAGGTACACGATACTCTGATGGGAACAAATCTTCGAAAACTGAAATATTAGCTGCACGGCAACTAGCTGGGGAATGGGTCACACGGTAACTAGTGATACATGATCGATCATGCCGTCAGGCACCAAGATTCCTCGGGACTCATCAGGTCGACAATCAAGTTACTCATGCCATCGGGCATTCAAAGAAATTTTCGGGCATCAGCCGACCTTCGTCACTAAGTCGGGAATAGAATTCTCGGTCAATCATGAACCAATTGGGGATATCCAAACTTCTGCCATCAGGCACTCCGTATCAGCTGAGGGAACTGCTTCGTCAATACGGTTGGACTTCAATCATCAAGTCTTCAAGGGAAGTTTCAACTTCGCTGTTCAGAAACCTGCTGGGGATGACGCATCTCCGCTGGGGATTCTGGAGAACTATCAAGTAACTCTGCTTCAGGGCTTCAGAGATCATTCTGGGTGAATCAACTCTGCTGAGGACATCAAGAATCATCTTGGACAACTAACTCCGCGGAGACTTCAAGAATCATCCTGAATCAATAACTATGCTGGAGATTTCAGGAATCATCCTGAGCAAATGCTCTGCCGGGGACTCTAAGCATCAACTTGAGCAACTCTCTCTGGCGGCTTTCACTGGGGATTTTAAGAATCATCTTAAGCAAACGACTTCGCTGGGGAGAATTCAAGAATCATCTTGAGCAAGCGACTCTGCGGAGGAACACCTGCAAAACAAGAACGGTAACGACCTAGCTCATGTTTAGTATGCATATGCTTCGACAATGGCGCAATGTTCCACACGGTGGAAATGCTATGCGTTTATGATAAATGCTATGCAATCATGCAAAATGCTGCGATCCCGTCAGCAAAATAAATGTTGAAGGGAGAACCCCCCCTATCAAGGAGAAAGAACCACGGAGAAAAGGTCACGCCGATCTCAATCGGACTCCGCGTGGGGAAGCAAACTTCAGTTGACTGCTGCAGGGGAATAAAGCTCTACGAGAACCTGGACCTGCTGAGGAAAGCGATGTCAATCGCGGAAATAAACTGCACGCCCTTCGCGGCAAGACTTTCCGAGAGATAACGACTCCAATGGGGAAATACAGCATCAACCATTCAACATTCTACTGGGGAAAACCACTCATGGCCCGAACGACTTCCAAGGACTCGGCTCTCTTGGGGATCTGCAAACTCGGCTGGGGAAGAAGGAATCATCCTGCTTACAGGGGAGAGTATGACTCTGCGGGGAATCTCAATTCCATCGGAGACTTCAGTCTGGAACTATTAATTGTTGCACACTTCAGCGTATGACTCAGCTGGGGAGACGATATTCCTTCAGGATGTATTTGACTGGGGAGAGGATCTTCTCTGCCTGGGGAGACATATCAATGCTTAAGATCTCACGTTCAGACTCTGCGGGGAGAGGCTGCTGAACTTTGCTGGAGAAGGAGGAATCATCCTGCTTGGGGATGCGCACGGCGCACTGTCTGGTATATGCTACACCTGCAACAACACAAACAGACAGACAAGATGCCCTTCTCAGAGGGACCTATCAAGGTTATCATCTTGCGACAATGTTCAAGTAATTCATTGTTTCAACAATCAGTGGCCTAGGCCAGTAAGTTTATGTATGCGTATTTTATCAAAAACATCGGCGTTCTTTTTTGCAAACAAAACAGATAAATGCTAAACAAACAAACAGAATTGCTGAATAGTATACATTTTATTGATAACGAACCCCCGAATGGGTAAAAATGTTTTACAACAGATGCAAGCTCCTGGAATGAGGAAGCTGCGCAAATATAAACATAAATATACATCAGTATATACAAATGTCGGCAACGAGGCGTAGACGAACACCATGAGTTGATCCCTCTATGACCCACTCGACTTCGATACTTCTCCGACGCTTCAGCTTCAGAAGAGATTGATTCAGATAAACGGCCCTCAGGTCTTCCAAACCACTAAACAATGAAAGTCCACACGCGGAACGCAGTCATTTGCTTTTTCAAATCCCTAACTTTTGCCTGAATCGCCCTTCCGGGTTTTCGATTCACCGGGATACCCTTTTTTGCCAAAGTCGCCCTTCCAGGTTTTCGACTTTGCGGGTGTACATTCTTTTCTTTATATCCCTAATTTTTGCCCGAACCTTTTTCCTTTTTTATGCGCCGGGATGCCCCATTTTTGCCTGGATACTCTTTTTCTTTCCAGCGGGTCATTCTTTAAGCAAAGTATTTTTTAACTGCGTCCGCGTTCACCGGGGATGCAAAATCTTCACCATCCATCGTGGATAACAACAAAGCTCCTCCCGAGAAGACCTTGTTGACAACGTACGGACCTTCGTAATTGGGAGTCCACTTGCCCCAGTGATCGGAGTGTGGAGGAAGAATCTTCTTCAGGACGAGATCACCCGTCTGAAAGCTTCTAGGACGCACCTTCTTATCATAAGCTTTCTTCATTCGGCTTTGGTACAGACGACCATACGCAATCGATGCTAATCTCTTCTCGTCCATCAGGCTGAGTTGGTTCAGTCGGTTCTTAATCCATTCTGCCTCGTCGAGTTTCACATCAACCAAAACTCGCAAAGAAGGAATCTCCACTTCTAACGGTAAGACAGCCTCCATACCGTACACTAAGGAGAAAGGAGTTGCCCCGGTTGATGTACGTACCGTTGTACGATAACCATGCAGTGTGAATGACAACATCTCGTGCCAATCTTTATAGGTCACAACCATCTTCTGAACAATCTTCTTGATGTTCTTATTGGCCGCTTCAACGGTGCCATTCATCTTTGGCCGGTAAGGAGATGAGTTGTGGTGTTCAATCTTGAAACTCTGGCACAACTCCTTCATCATCTTGTTATTCAGGTTCGAACCATTATCAGTAATGATCCGCTCGGGAATTCCGTAACGACAAATGATATCCCTCTTTATGAATTTAGCCACCACCTGCTTGGTCACATTAGCATATGAGGTTGCCTCCACCCACTTGGTGAAGTAGTCGATAGCTACTAGAATGAAGCGATGACCGTTAGATGCAGTGGGCTCGATCTTGCCTATCATGTCGATGCCCCACATGGAGAACGGCCACGGGGAGGACATGACATTTAACGGGCACGGCGGCACATGAACTTTATCAGCATAAATCTGGCATTTATGACATCTCTTTGCGAATTTAAAGCAATCTGACTCCATCGTCAGCCAGTAATATCCTGCTTTTAGGATCTTTCTCGTCATAGCATGCCCGCCGGCGTGCGTACCAAATGTGCCTTCATGGACTTCTTCCATGAGCATGCTCGCTTCTTTCTCATCTACACATCTGAGTAGCACAAGATCGTGGTTTCTTTTATACAAAACTCCATCAGGATTGAGATAAAAATTTCCAAACAGCCTCCTCAGAGTCTTCTTATCCTGGGTTGATGCTCCCGCAGGATACTCCTTAGTCATAAGGAAGGTCTGGATGTCGTGGAACCATGGCTTGCCGTCGGCGGCTTCCTCGATCGCAGAGACGAATGCAGGTCTATCAAGACGAGAAAGGACAATTCTTGGAGCTTCATTCCAAAAATTGACTTTATACATCGAAGCCAATGTGGCTAAGGCATCAGCCATCTGGTTCTCGGCCCTAGGCACATGATGGAGTTCCACTCGATCAAAGAACGGAAGTAGCCTTCTGGCATAGTTCATGTACGGCACCAAATTCAATTGGCGAGTCTCCCACTCCCCTTTAATCTGGTTAATCACGAGCGCCGAATCACCATATACGTCTAGGTTCTTGATTCTCAAATCAATCGATTCTTCTAGACCCATGATGCATGCTTCGTACTCTGCTTCGTTATTGGTGACTGGAAACGTCAGTCTCGCAGTGAACGGGATGTGGGATCCGTGGGAAGTCGTGATGATCACCCCAATACCACTTCCATAGGAATTAACCGCCCCGTCAAATATCAATTTCCACTGGGATTTCCTATCTGGCCCCTCGTCGGGCAACGGTTCTTCGCAATCTTTCGCTTTGAGAAACATGATATCCTCATCAGGGAATTCAAATTTCATCGGCTGGTAATCCTCGATCGGCTGATCGGCCAGGTATTCAGACAATACGCTGCCCTTGATGGCCTTTTGGGAAACGTACTGAATGTCATATTCCGTCAACACCATTTGCCATCTGGCAATCCTGCCCGAAAGCGCTTGCTTCTCGAAGACGTACTTGATCGGATCCATCTTCGAAATTAGCATAGTGGTGTGGTTGAGCATGTACTGTCGTAAACGTTTGGCAGCCCAGGCTAGTGCACAACACGTCTTCTCCAGCATCGAGTAACGAGATTCACAGTCTGTGAACTTTTTACTCAAGTAGTAAATGGCATGCTCCTTTCTGCCCGTCTCGTCGTGCTGACCGAGAACACACCCCATACTATTCTCAAGAACTGTCAAGTACATGATTAGAGGTCGTCCAGCCACTAGGGGTATCAAGATCGGAGGTTCCTGCAGATACTGTTTTATCTTGTCGAATGCCTTCTGGCAATCCTCGTTCCAGATAATCGCCTGATCTTGCAATGTAGTTTATTCTGCCCAGGAAACCACAAACTTCTTTTTCTGTTTTTGGCACTGGCATTTCTTGTATTACTTTAATCTTCGCAGGATCAACCTCGATGCCTCTTTCACTCATGATAAACCCCAGTAACTTTCCGGACCGTACTCCGAAAGTACACTTGTTAGGATTCAACCTCAACCTAAACTTCCTAAGCCTCTCAAAAAGCTTCAGCAAACTGACCAGATGTCCCTCCTCCGTTTGGGACTTCGCAATCATGTCATCAACATAGACTTCAATCTCATGATGAATCATGTCATGAAACAAAGTTACCATTGCTCGTTGGTAAGTGGCCCCTGCGTTCTTCAGACCGAAAGGCATTACCTCGTAGCAAAATGTTCCCCAAGGAGTGATAAACGTCGTTTTCTCCATGTCCTCCGGCGCCATCTTGATCTGATTGTAACCGAAGAAGCCATCCATGAACGAAAACACGGAGAACTGAGCTCTATTGTCGACCAACACATCGATATGAGGCAGCGGGAAATCATCTTTAGGGCTCGCCCTATTCAAATCCCGATAATCGACGCACATGCGTACCTTACCGTCCTTCTTCGGTACAGGCACTATGTTGGCGACCCACGGAGGGTAAGTAGTGACCGCTAAGAAGCCAGCATCAAGCTGTTTCTGCACTTCTTCTTTGATCTTAACGGCCATATCTGGTCGCGTCCTCCTAAGCATCTGCTTGACGGGGGGACAATCTTCTCGCAGCGGCAAGTGGTGGACCACGATGTCAGTATCAAGCCCGGGCATATCTTCGTATGACCAAGCAAATACGTCACTATACTCTCTTAGCATCTCGACGAGTCTTCGCTTGACATCACTCTGCAATGCAGCCCCTATCCTGACGTTCCTGACAAGTTCTTCAGAACCCAGATTCACAATCTCGATCTCCTCTTCATGAGGCAAAATAACTTTCTCCTCTTGTTTCAACAAGCGGGCCAACTCTTCAGGGAGGTCTTCGTCTTCATCAATCTCTTCTTCGGCTTGATAGATCGGGCAATCGAAATCGAAGTGAGCCGTAGAAGGTCCAGAGTCGATGTCATCTGTTATGTGGATCCTGCAATAACAAAGGGTTAAGCTTAAAACAACGATATGCAGGTTAGCACAAACCCCATTACCATTTTATTGTTTTTCAAAACAAATATAAAACAGGAATAACAGAGATCACAATATTTGAATACGAAGAAAAACGCCTTTTGATTTATTGATAAAATGCATGTACATAATCAAACGAGGCCCTGACAATAAAACCACTATGCCCCGGGTAGGACATAGGGTTGTACAATGATTGGAAAAAGTAAATCATTACTCTTCGCTTGTCATCTGGATGATATCCTTGACGGACCAGTTGGTGAGGCTCTCGCCTAGCTTGCTTGGCTGGATCCAAGAGTCGAGGTCACAGTCGCTATCTCCGCTGTCTTCAGACACCGCGTTGATGCTTTCAAATATCACCCCGCCACTAGTAAACTGGATCGGCCCTTTACCTCGCGACGCACTGCTAGAAGAAGAGGCTTCAGCCGCAGGAGAATATCCCAACCCAAACTTGTCTTGCTTGTTAGGTATCTCCAAAATTCGCCCCCAGCCTGGGGTAGATCCGGCCTGAACAACGGCCCGGGCTTCTTTGAATGAAGAGAGAGTCATCTCTGGCTTCTCAGTGACTACAGGAGCTACGTCCTTAACTTTAACAGCTTCGAACGCTTGGCATAGGGTTTCATGGATTTCCCCATCCATCTCAACATACTTGAAGGACGACAAATGGCTCACCATTATGTCTTCCTCGCTGCAAACGGTCACGATGCTACCTCCGACAGCATACTTGAGTTTCTGGTGCAACGTGGAGGTCACGGCTCCAGCAGCATGGATCCACGGCTGGCCCAAGAGATAGTTGTAGGCAGGCATGATGTCCATAATATAAAAGACCGCGTTGAATGTTTCTGGCCCGACTTAGATTGGCAGGGTCACCTCCCGGAAAACATGGCGTTTGGTTCCATCGAACGCTTTCACAACCAGATCACTGGGTGTGCAAATCACTCTGCGAGTATCTAACTTCATTAATGCCTTCTTCGGAAGGACATTGAGCGAAGACCCTGTGTCCACCAACACGTGAGACATAATCGTTCCCTACACTCTATCGAGATGTGCAGGGCGCTATTGTGATTCCTCCCCTTCGGCGTCAGCTCTAGGTCAGTGAACCCTAAACCATTTCCAGCATTTACGTAGGCTACGACCTCTTCTAGCTGGTTTACCGATATTTCCTACGGTACATATGCGGTGTTCAACACCTTCAGCAGCGCGTTGCGGTGTGCTTCAGAACACAACAACAAATTCAGGATGGAAATCTTTGAGGGTGTCTGAAGGAGATGATCCACAATCTTGTAGTCACTCTTTTTAATCAACCGCATAAATTCCTCGGCGTCTTTAACAAGTAAGTCTTTGTCTCCCCCCCGAGGGATCTCTTCAACGACTTTACTTTTACCTTTATCAGTTGCATTAGCTCTGTCCGCTTTGTCTGCCACGACCTCAGGTGGTGCAAACACTCTCCTGTTGTGAGTGATTCCGCTAATGCCTGCTAGGTTCTCCACAGGCGACCCGAACGGTTCTAGCTCCAACTTCTGTCCGTTGTAGTAGACTTCATCCCCATAATGCCATGGGACATCATTAGTGCTCTCGAACGGTATCGGCCCAGCTTTGGTGATGGTAATCGTGGGCGGCCTGGGTGCAGAAATAGTTATCGTCTGGCGAGGGATGGTGATGGTGGTAACCTCATCATCTTGCTTCAGCATTACCTCTCCCGATCCGCCTTCGGCCCTCCGGCTGAACTGTAAAATCCCTTCAGTCATCAGACTTTGAATTCCTTCTACCAACTGTTCACATCCATCAGGACTTGTCGCACAGCCCATACACAGCTCTCCGCATCCTAGAAAGAAACCTCTTTTCATCAGCTTAGCTTTAACGAAGCTAAGCGACGTCTTCAGATCTCTGACGTCAGTCAACAAATCCAAACTCTCGTCTTTAATAATGGCGTTTACTCCACCTCCCCTATGATTCGACATAGGATTCTTCGTGACGTTTGGCACATTATCGGAGAAGTTGATGATCTTAGCGTCCACCATGTCCTGCACCTTGTGCTTGAAGGCTTTGCAATTTTCTATTGTGTGGCCTGGTGCCCCTGAGTGAAACTCACAAGTTGCATTTACGTCATAACCTGGCGGAGGTGCCCCTGTCAAGGGAGCCAAGGTTCTCTTATGGATCAACTGTAGCTGAAGCAAAGTCTGCAATAGTTGCGCGTACGACATGGGCGGTGTCTCGAGGTGACGGCTCGACAGAGGTGCCCGATTCTGATACTTTTTGTACCCTTGTTGACTCGGTTGCTGCTACTGCTGCGGCTGTTGAACTGCCGGGATAGTTATGCTGGCCACCTGCTGGTGAGGGCCTTTACCCTTCCTTCGAGCGTTGGTCACGACGCTCGTTTCTCCTTCCCGTCTTTTGCCACTATAAGGTTTCTTTCCCCCTCCTCCAGCTGAGGATGACCCACCTTGAATTTTCCCGAGTTTGATCCCATTTTCGATGTGCTCACCTATGATAATGAGATCTGAGAAGGTTCCGGACATACCGTTAACCAATTTCTCATAATAAACCCCTGGGAGGGTGGCTACGAACATTTGCACAAGCTCACGTTCAACCATCGGCGGCTGAACCCTGGCTGCCAACTCACGCCACCGCTGGGCGTATTCCTTAAACCCTTCATTGTTCCTTTGCGACAGATTCTGCAGTTGGACTCGGTTCGGGGCCAAGTCACTGTTGTATTGGTAGTGGTGCATAAATGCTTCAGCAAGGTACTTCCACGTGCGCACGCTGGTAGGCTCCAGACTCATGTACCATTCAAGGGATGGTCCAGACAGACTGTCCTAAAAGAAGTGCATCAGCAACTTCTCATCCTCAGAATGAGCGGACATTTTCCTGTAATACAATCTCAGGTGGACGCGAGGGCAAGTGGTGCCCTTGTATTTTTCAAAGTCAGGTACCTTAAACTTGGGAGGCACCTTGAAATCGGCAATCAGTCCCAACTTGGACATATCAACACCCAGGGTGTTCTGGTTCTCGATATTTCTCATCTTATCCTCGAGTGCCTTGAACCTTATACGTGCTTCAGCAGTCAGCTCCCCTTCAGCACCTCTCTGAGAGAACACATTGTCCTGACGATCTTCTAACCACGGTTGAGGCCCAAACAGATTCCCGACACCTGCATTGCCATTGCCCAGTCCAACATTGACATTAGCTTCAAGACTCCCATTACCGACGCCCGTCGTATTACCATTGAGTCCCATGTTAGCTATCACATTGCCGTTGGCACTGCCATTCCCCCCGGTCACGGGGACGCCATTCTGAGGAGTTTCAACTGGTGGAGGAGTAGGCACGGTCCCACCATGGAGTACGCCATTGCTATCAACCCTCGAAATCAGAGGCTGGACCAAGGTTCTGAGCTGATCCTGGCCATTGGCGACCGCTTGCATGAGCTCCATGAAGCGATCCATTCTTTCGCGGAGTTCCTGAACATCAGTTTGCACTTGCTCCATGATTCTGGTTTGATTTGCTCTGGTCGGATAGCGGTGGATAGGTCTCTGATCAATCCTGGAACAACCTGAAACAACCTGAAAACACAAAAGGGTTAGGAAAAACGACAAAGTGCTCGTTATGCAAATGCTTCATGCAAATGCAAACGTGTGTCTGTGCGTTAGGGAGGTATCCCCCGATCCTAGTGCCTGAGTGCCTGTGCTGATAATAAGAAGTCTGAGTCCAGTCATGGAAATAACAATCTCATATATAAAGAAAGCCCATCAAGGCAGTATACGACATCAGTGAGTACAAGCAGAATCAATAGCATGACCTCGACCAACAAGCCTGGTGATGGTCAGCATACAACGATGATCAAACAAAAGGAATACAAATATAGTCAAGTACGGCCACGGGCGCGAAACTCTTCTAACAACCCCTTCGTTTCTGGATGATCAGGACGAGTGAGCAACCCTTCGACGAGCAGCTCCCTCTGCATAATGGTGTATTGAAGACCTTCGACCGAATCTTCCCATGCTCCTTCGCCGAAACAATCTTCTAACTTCCGCTTCTTGGCCTCAAACGTCAGTTTGCGCTCCTTCAGGTTAGAGAGAGCTCTGTTGAGCTGGCCTTCAGCGGCATATCTGCGAGCGGTTTCTTCATCAAACCTCTTCTCACTAGCCTTCACCTGGGCTTTCAGCTTGGAGATCTGTTGCATCAGCTTATCCTCCCGCTCTTTCCTGTTGGCTAGGGAGGCCTTCCAGTGCTGGTTGAACTTGGATATCCTCCGATACGCTTCATCCAAGTGTTGCTTCTTCGTGGCCAGTACATCGTTGACAGCTTTGAAGTCTCGACCCATGCGCTCACGCTCAGCTATCTGCTTAGTCAAATCTGTCCCCAGCTGGTTCACCAGCTCTGTTTGCCTCTTGAAGGAATGAACGACTTCGTTTCTCTCGCTTTGGATTTGAGCCAATTCTTTCTCCAGTTCTTCATTTGCCCTCTTCAATTCATCTCGCTCAGCTAACACTTGATCATGCTGCTGAATGGGCATGGTAGTAGGCTCTTCAATTATTGGAAGGCTTTCTGGCTTGGCAGGAAGAAACAACATCCCTATAGCATCTGCTTTGGCTCTGATCCACGTCACATACGGAGGGTAGGCTTGGCTATTGCTTCTCCCCAGCAATGGTTTTCCCTTCTTACTGATGCCATTCCAAGCGCGCTGAAGCTTGGATAACAGATCCCCCTCTAGAAGACCAGTGAGGTACAGAGATTCCTGCACCCCTTCATCCTTCGGCGGAGCTCTCAAAGCATACGCAAACTGTCGGACCAGCAAAGACGGATTATAGTTTATACAGCCCTTCCTGCCTATCAAAGGCACGTTCGGAAACCCGTTGCAGCTGAAGATAATCTCGGTACCCAACCTATCTCTGTCAAACCAGTCAATATCCTCCGCTGATAGACTCATCAAACGCTCGGACCACTCAGCAGTGGCTGCAGACGAAACAAAGGGACCCCTCTTGGGAAGATGACTATCAAGCCATTTATAAAGCAAAGGCACACAACACGAGACATTCTTGCCCCTTCTATTCTCGTTTTTGTAGTGGATGGAATAGTAGACATCTCCTATCAAGGTAGGGACTGGATTCCCTGAAGCAAAGATGCGAAACGCGTCGAAGTCTACATAGTCGGGCATATTGGGGAACAGAATGATGCCATATATGCACAGAGCGAGGATGGAGTTGAACACGACCCAACATCCGTCTTTGGCGCACTGCTGAGCTTTTCCCACTAAGAACTGCAAGGAGAAACCGGGAACCTTGTTCCAACTAGACAATACCAACTCGGAGGCATCCAGATGAAGTGAAGGAGCTAGACTAGCCAGATCAGGCTCAGCATCCATATGAATAAAAGGCATCTGCCTCTTGACAGGCACACCTAACAAATCAGCATATTCCTCCAGCATGGGTGCGAGAACAAAATCCTAGAAAGTAAAGCATCTCAACGGAGGATCGTAGAACTGCAGCAGAGCGTGCAACCCATTCAACTCGAACACAGAAGGTTTACGAACCAAACTGAGGAATTTGCCGTAAGATTTTCTGAACTCATCTCTCACAGAATCATCTACTAAAGCAATCAAACCAGTCAGCTGAACCACATCAGGGGCAGGGAGCTTGTAAGACACGGTCTTCCTCAGAGAACCCATAATAATACAATATGAGGCAAGAAATCCTGAATCGGGGGAAACGGTACCTGCAACACAGACACACGTTAGTGAAATGAAAATGACTATGCAAAGCAATGTAAAATGCAATCATGCAGCAGGAGATCAAGGCAACTGTGCTGTGGAGATTCTGCATCAACAAAACCATAATCCTGCTCTATCAAGAACAACCACTTTCTCTGATAAGAAGGAAATCCTAGTATCGGACCCCAAATCCGCTCTGTCAAGAACACACACATATAGGACCATAAGTCTGCTCTGTTAAGAACGGACATCTGATAATAAGGACCTCTGATACAGGACCATAAATCTGCTCTGTCAAGAACAAACATCTGATAATAAGGACCTCTGATACAGGACCAAAACTCTGCTCTGTCAAGAACAAACATCTGATAATAAGGACCTCTGATACAGGACCAAAACTCTGCCCTGTCAAGAACAAACATCTATCTGCTGATGAGACCCTCTGATCCCAATCATAAACCTGCTCTGTCAAGAACAAATACACATATGATGATAAGATCCTCTGATCCCAATCAAAAACCTGCTCTGTCAAGAACAAATACACATCTGATGATAAGATCCTCTGATCCCAATCAAAAACTTGCTCTGTCAAGAACAAATACACATCTGCTGATAAGATCCTCTGATCCCAATCAAAAATTTGCTCTGTCAAGAACAAATACACATTTGCTGATGAGATCCTCTGATCCCAGTCAAAAACCTGCTCTGTCAAGAACAAATACACATCTGCTGATGAGATCCTCTGATCCCAGTCAAAAACCTGCTCTGTCAAGAACAATCATATATCTGATGATGAGAACCTCCGGTACCAACAAAACTGATTCACTATCAAGAAAACCAGGTAGTCTGAAGGTCAAAGTTTCCTGCAATAAACCCAACCCTGCTCACAGGTATGGACCTAAACTGACTCAAGTTCGGCATCCTATGCGGTCATCAGCGTCACAGACATTCAAGAGGGGTGATACGATACCCAGAAGGTGTGGCATCACCAGCTCATGAAGTGGCCTCACTCGGCTGAATCACAAATGATCGGTCCCCAGAGTCGATAATCCTCCAAACCAACAACCCCCTCAACCCAAAGGGTTGAAAAAGAAGCCAACCGGGAGAACCTGGTCTGAGCATGGATTTCATGAGACACTAGTGCCTGCCAAGCAAGCACGCGCCCACTAATTTCCACAACTAATGCTATGTTCACTCAAGCCTGAGTCTGGCTTCTCACTCATCAGAATGCCCCTCCCACAACAGCACAGATAATCATATCATACTGAAAATAAAGTGCGGGAAACAAAATGCGATAAATAAACACAACCCAACAAGTAATCATACAAGCGCTAGGATTGACTCTCGCAGGGGACGTCGGATCCCCAAACTGACTCGCATTCGGGATGTTGGATCCCAGGAAACTATCAAGTCCCCAGAAGACTCGCCAGCTGTCGCTTCCGCGAAAACAAGGTGCCGGCAAAACAGAAGAGTCGCCACCTTTCGTTATTTATCCCTTAGAACGGGAAAGGAAACGATCGGAAAAACTTGACGAAAAAGGTATAAGACAAGGTCATCGCAACCGTTGTCTGGGTTCGGGAGTCAGTTACGCAAGGGGAAGGTATTAGCACCCCTCACGTCCGTCGTACTCGACGGGATCCACGCTTGTTGTGTTTACTGGACGAGTTGGTTTATCTATCTACCTATCAAGGCTGGCTTAAACCGAAAAGAAAATGACTCGGCAAAGCGTCGCGCTTTATGCCTACGTATTCTCATAAGAGAATGAGAAATCAGAGTCAACGTAGTTCGACCGACTACGGGTTACAAGGAAGGTGGCTCGCCAATACATCAGTATTATGCCTACGTACTCTCAACAGGTATGAGAGATCAGAGCTTACGTAGTTCGGGATACTACGGATTACGGGAATTCAGATTCATCTGTTTTATCGAGTAGGGTTAAACAGCAGTTCCAGCAGTTAGAGACAAAGCCTGTTTGCGTTGGCGCTGAAGTTTAACGACACTCTTTTCTTCAGAAAGCTTCCTTTGAATTATGGGCCCACGGGGCAAAAAGGTTTGACGTTTGTTTTCTGTCTTTTACGGAAGAAGTGTTTTTTATTGTTGTTTGCAATTTCAATTGCACTAGAGACTATGACCTGAGAGTGAATGCGTCGCATGTCACCCAAAGGGTGCCATATTAAACATCCAGACTATTGAAAAGAAACTCTCCAACAATCCTTTCTCAGATAGCTTAAGGCTCGTAACGTACGAAAGAAATCATTCATGATTACTGTATCTTAAGCTGTTTTGAGATGAGAAGAGAACGGGCTCAACTAAGGGAGACTATCAAGTCCTACTGTTTTCATGCCAAGGATTCATCCTATAGTTGAAGTTTGAAACAGGGAACTCCTATAAGTTGTCATGCATAGGTTTCAACCTAAAGTTCTAATCATCACTTCCTTATCAAAGGAACTGAGAGTCCTAAGGGATCATGTCAATGATACTCAGAAACAGATAAAGCATCAGCTTAAACAGTAAACAGTAAACGACTGTAAAATGCATGCAATGCAAGTGAGGGAGGAAATGTGTGTGGGGCAGCAGCCTCCACAAGCTCATCTCAACCTCAAGCCAGATATGAATAACTGTAATCATACAGAAGAAATAACATGCTATCAAGCAGAATATAGGAGACTGTAATCATACAGAAGAAAATAAAATGCTATCAAGCAAAATAAACCACATGGGCAAGGGAGCTGGGCTCTACCGAATACCCGCAAGCAAAGCCATACAGTAACAATACAAGCAGAGGGAGCAACTCAACCTCTAGTGCAATCATGCTCCTAGATTACAGTCAGTCTACTCATGGACTTATTCTAATGCATCAAGCAAGTCAAACAAGGCACATCAGCACAGAAAAGAAAACAGACAAGAAAGCAAATCAATCTCTCTCACTCAATTCTAAGCTTCAGCTCTTCTAACAGCAATCCAGTCTTCAGACTTCAACTATCCTTCAAGGCTATCAGTTTCACTGGCAAGTATCAACTTGCTTCTCCAGGTTTCAACCCATCAACATAAGTTTCAACTTATCTTCCTTCTCCAAGCTTCAGCTCTTCAGTCAACTCCACCCTCAGGCTTAACTCTCAACTACAAGTATCCAATTTTATTCCTTTAGGCTCTCAAAGCATCAATGTGAATATCAACTCATCCTTTATTCCTCAAGCCTCAGCTCTACACTCAATCTCAATTGAATCCTCTTCATAAGTGTCAACTTGTCTTCAAGCTTCAGCTCTCTTTGCTTCACCAGTATCAACTTGGTCTTCTTCTCCTACAAGTTTCAGCTTCTCAGGGTAGTATTCAATCACATGGAAGTGTCAACTTCATCCTTCAATCTTCTTCAAGCAAGGAACTCCTCACTCTTCATTCAATCTCCATTGGATCTTCAAGTATCAACCTGCTTTTCTTGCTCTTCAAGCTTCAGCTGAAATGGCAATGCTCAAGGAATCATCCTCTTCCACACTCTTCAGTGAAGTCCTCATCTTCAAACTCAAGCCCAACATCTTTCAAGATACTCAAACCCAGAAGACAATTGACTTAACAGGATGAGGGGAAATGATAAACAGCTTACTGACAACCAAAGGAAGCCTGTAAGGGTTCATCATTATGAGAGTCTGGTTCCCTCAAAGTTCTACTTCCCAGATAAAGCCACTCATCCCTCCAAAGGAGGGATGTGAATATCTTGGAAGGACTTTTAGTCATTGGGAGGAATGGAAGCACAAGATGCTTTCCATGTTTGTGAAAGAAATCATTCTAACTATAAGGCTCTCCCTATGTTCCCTATCTCCTAAATCTTCATCAGACACCTTCAGGCACAAGCAAATCCAAGCTCCAAGCAACTTCAAGCATCCTCACCTTGTCTTCAACTTGTCTTCAATCTCAACCAAAGGTAAACCAAGCACAAACCCTAATCTAAGGGGACTAAGGAAGTTAAACTAGTTGAATTAGTAAGTTAGGATCACCTAAAACCTAGTACTAAAGTTAGTCCTAACTAAAATACTAAAACCAATTGTAAAATCCTACAAAAATATATATGGTAACCTAGGTCAATCATGACTCTACCACATTAATTTCAAAGATCAAGTCATCAAATTAGACCTAGAACTAAATCCTACATTACAAGGTATCAAACCTAAACCCTAAAAGGAAGCACCTAAATATCAATCTAGAAAGCACACCTATTCTAATCACAAAAATGTGAGAAAAATACTATGGGATCATACATGTCTAACCTAATCACACACAAAAAATTAGGATCAAAATGATCACCACATGATCACACAAAATTCCACAAAAATATGTATCAAACATAACCATTTTAATATCAATTAAAATGTAAAATTCCCATTAAATCAGAAAATACATGAAATGAAAATATTTTTTCTCTAAAAAATACTAGACTCAATTATGAGTAAAATTAAAAAAGAATGGGTTTAATTGAATTAATTTTCAATTTATTATGAATTTTTCAAGAACCATGGATAAAATGAAAAAAACAAAGAAAATCCAATTAAAATAATAACACGCGCGGTGTGGATAGCAACAAAACACAGTTCAAAATATGGGTTGGGCCATCAGGGGGTGTGGATATCACTTAATTCATTAAGCCCAAAACCAACTGCTAAATGAAACGCAGCGTTTCATTTATTCTGATCCTTCACAACTTCAAATTAAAACATGGCCATTGGATCAAGCTTCTAGTCAAAGTCCAACCATCATCCAACGGTATCCTCATCATCTTCTACCTTTTCAAACCTCTGCAACTCGCGCCCAGCTCCGGCCACCGCCGGTGGTGCTCCGGTCACCATCTTCAACCCTAGTTCTCTCTAGGAGCCTCTATTGCAAATGGTCAAAACATGAAACTTGTCCTAAATCTTGTCACGAATTCAACCATACCCTTAGTTTCCTCTGAAACCTCAAGATTCACTATATCTAATTCTCAACCGAAAATGGTAATTCCCCTATTTTGTCTCTAAATCTCAAATTAACTATCTAAAATCCATCCTACACCATTCTACAATGAATCTAACACCTTAATTCACCTTAATTCTACCTAAATCATGCTAGAGGAAGAAAGTTACCAACCTGAAAATCTTGGATGAACAGATGCACTAAACCTCCAATTCAAGCTCCCCAATCTTGCAGACACGATCAATGAACCTTCTTCTTGCTTCTGTATGCAAAAGAACCGGTTGAAAGTGCTTCAATCTTGAAACCCGATAGTGAGTTGCAGGTGGAAAATTCTGAGTTCAAGAGCACCAATTAGCCACGAATACTTCTTGATTATGATCTGGAATCACTCCTTGACATCCATGGAAGAAGTTTCAATCAAGAAAATGGATCGAAAGTGAAGAATTTGGTGAAACCGATTGCACTTGCAAGCTATGAAATTTCAATCTCAATCTATGCTCTCTCCTTCAATCATCACCAACCTCTTCAATGGATCATATCTACTCAATATATAGATGATGTTTTGATGATCTAGAACGCTCTAGATCCTTCTAATGAGAGTTTCCACTTCTCATGTCATGAGATTTTCACTCACTTATCATGACATGCACAATTCTGTTTGCAGCTTGAAAACCATCCCAATCTCTTTCAATTTCTCCCCTAGTGACATTTTGGAAGAGTTTAGCTTGCCAAGGGCCTTGCTCATGCCTTGATTTTGAGTTTTGCAAATGTTACTTAATATGCAAGTAACCACTTTCCAAAGCAAGTCCACAAATTGAATCTCAAATAAAAAATGTGACTAAACCAATGTTCTTAAAATGTTTTCTAGAGTCAAAATGATATATTACATGCCATGGTTTGGATGTGTAGATTGAAAATATCAATTTCCAACTTTGGTTCATTTAACTTATGCCCTTATTTTAGGTCATTTTTGCAACTTTGAGCTACAAGACTTTCCATCATCTCATGACCTCCTTAATAGCCTTAAAACATCATTTTGAACAAGTTTGATGTTGAAGATCTTTCCATTTGAAGCTTGGAAATAGGAGTTATGGCTTTATGCTTGAAATGACTTGTAATCTCCAAATGACCAAAATGCCCTTGACTTGTCAAAGCCATAACTTGAGTTCTACAAATCCTATCAAGGACTTATAGTACTCTATAGAAATCTAAGAAGATAAGGAACAACATTCATGTTGACCAAAAGTTCATAGGAATCATCCCTCTTGGGCAAAAGTTTGATGCAAGTTGGGTAACTTTCAAGGCCCCAGATTCACATACCTCAGATGACCTGTAACTTGTCAAAGTCATAACTTGAGCTCTACAAATCCTATCAAAGACTTCTAGTACTCAAATTAAATCTAAGAACAATATCTACAACATTTATGTTGGGGGCAAGATGAGATAACAATCACATCTTGATCTAAACTGCCTTGAAGATAGGGGTCAAACTAGGGGATTTTACATTGTCAAGCCTTAGAAACCCTAGCTTGAAACTTCTCAAACTCTTCAATCATGATAATTTGACCTTGGAATAATCCTTATAACATCTCAATACATCAATCCATGATCACATGGCCTTTGAATTAGGTCTCAACCTTGCCCAAATCATCAGTTGACCTAGGGTTGACCCAGTCAAACCCTAACTGCACCACTCATGGTCGAGTCTTCTTAATCTTGCACAATGACCTGTCTAGGCTTCATGATGGCTTTAAAGACATATCATAAGCTCTCTCAAGGCTTCAAGTCCATCCTCATGGTTTCAGAATCATCTGAGGTCTTCCCACAACTCTCAAGTTAGGAAGCACACCTTCTTGGTTTCAACCACTCTCTCTGAGGATTTTTTGACTTCTCTGACAAAGATATCTACCCTTGAACACTTGAATAACCTTCTTAGCTAGCTTCAAACTCTTGTATGGATCTTGGTTGGTAATCATACCTCTTGATCTCCTGCATACATGTCAATGAAATGCAAATGATAATGCTAATGTGAATGAAATGAAACACAAGCTAGGTAAAGAGAAGTTGGTCAAATTTTGGGGTGCAACACCTATCAAGGCGAGAGATAACTATTCTGGGAGCATCATTCCAGAAATTAACTTTGTACATGGAAGACAATGTCGCAAGGGCATCAGCCATCTGATTTTCTGCCCGTGGCACATGGTGAAACTCTACTCTGTCAAAGAAGGGCAACAACCTCCTTGCATAATTCATATACGGTATCAGATTGGGATGACGAGTCTCCCATTCGCCCTTGATCTGGTTCACGACTAGCGCGGAGTCTCCCTACACATCAAGATTTTTAATCCTCAAATTGATAGCCTCCTCGAGACCCATGATACACGCCTCATATTCAACTTCATTATTGGTAACTGGAAATGTCAATCTGGCAGTGAACGGGATGTGCGTCCCATGGGGAGTCATAATGATTGCCCCAATTCCACTTCCATATGAGTTTATAACACCGTCAAAAATCAATTTCCATTGGGAACCCGGCTCAGGACCTTCACCATGCAACGACTCTTTGCAGTCTTTCATCTTTAAGTACATGATATCCTCGTCAGGAAAATCAAACTTCATTGGCTGGTAATCATCGATGGTCTGCTCAGCCAGGTACTCTGACAGTACGCTACCTTTAATAGCCTTTCGTGAGACATACTGTATATTGTACTCTGTCAGTACCATCTGCCATCGGGCAATCCTCCCTGAAAGTGCCTGCTTTTCAAAGACGTATTTGATCGGATCCATCTTCAAAATCAGCATGGTTGCATGAGTTAGCATGTATTGTCTCAGACGTTTGGCGGCCCAAGCAAGTGCATAACACGTCTTTTTTAGCATTGAGTAACGGGACTCACAATCTGTGAACTTTTTACTCAAGTAGTAGATTGCATGCTCTTTTCCTCCAGTCTCGTCATGTTGACCGAGAACACAACCCATACTGTTCTCAAGAACCGTCAAGTACATGATCAGTGGTCTCCCGGCTACTAGGGGTATCAAAATCAGAGGTTCCTGCAAGTATTCTTTTATTTTTCCAAACGCCTTCTGACAATTTTCATTCCATACAATTGCTTGATCTTTTTTCAACAGTTTAAACATCGACTCACATGTGGCAGTAAGGTGAGATATGAACCGGGCAATGTAGTTCAACCTCCCCAAAAAGCCACAAACCTCTTTCTCCGTTTTTGGCGCTGGCATTTCTTGTATCGCTTTTATTTTAGAAGGATCAACCTCAATTCCTTTTTTGCTAACAATGAACCCCAGTAGCTTACCAGATCTTACCCCGAAGGTGCACTTATTAGGATTCAGCCTCAGCCTGAATTTCCTAAGCCTCTCAAACAATTTCAGAAGATTCACCAGATGCTCCTCCTCCGTCTAGGATTTGGAAATCATATCGTCAACATAGACCTCAATCTCTTTATGCATCATGTCATGAAAGAGTGTCGTCATAACACGTTGATATGTTGCCCCAGCGTTCTTCAAACCAAAGGGCATCACTTTGTAGTAGAACGTTCCCCACGGGGTAATAAAAGTTATTTTCTCCATATCCTCCAGCGCCATCTTAATCTGATTATAGCCCGAAAAGCCGTCCATGAAGGAAAACACAGAGAATTGAGCAGTGTTGTCGACCAACACGTCAATATGAGGAAGCGGGAAGTCATCCTTAGGGCTCGCCTTGTTCAGATCCCGATAGTCAACGTACATCCGTACCTTACCATCTTTCTTTGGTACAAGTACTATATTAGCGACCCAAGGGTGGTAAGTTGTAACAGCCAGGAAACCAACGTCCCACTGTTTCTGTACTTCCTCTTTAATCTTTACGGCCATATCTGGTTTCGTTCTTCTGAGCTTTTGCTTGACCGGCGGACAGTCTTCACGCAATGGCAAGCGGTGGACCACAATATCAATATCTAACCCAGGCATATCTTAATAAGACCAAGCAAAGATGTCACTATACTCTCGAAGAATCTCGACAAGTCTCTGCTTGATATCGCTTTGCAGTGTAGCCTGTATCTGGACATTCCTGACAACTTCGCCCGAACCCAAATTAATGACCTCGATATCCTCTAGATGAGGCAGAATGATTCTCTCTTCTTGTTTCAACAGACGAGTCAACTCTTCTGGTAAGTCGTCGTCCGCAACAATTTCTTTTTCGGCTTGAAATATCGGGTGCTCAAAGTCGAAGCGAGTCATAGGGAAATCTTGATTGGTGTCATCTGAAATATGAATCCTGCAAGAGAAAGGGTTAAATGCTTCAAACGATATGCAAACGAAGCACACAACCACATTGCCATTTTATTGATAAAAATAAAAAGCTGAAAAATAGGGATCACAAAATTTGCATGAGGAAAACGCCTTTATTTGATGATTAAAACAAAACATACACATAAACAAGTAGGTGTTGCACCCTAAAATTTGACCAACCGGTTCTCCTATCTGACTCGTGGTTTAAATTCATATTCGCAAATCAGACGCATGACATTTGTGCCCAAACAGAGGATATCAGAGTTACAGCTTGGTTTTCGTCTATCAGATATGGCAGATCCAGTCCAGATCATCAGGGTTTTATTCTCGGGGAATTGTGCGCTCCTCAGTGATTTTTAGCTTGCATAGTGATTTTGGGACATTCTGATGCCCGGGGTTCTTTGTTCGATTCGATCTGGTCTCGTGCGCTCTTTTATGGTGGTCATTTGCATTTGTCTGCATTTTTAGGGTTTTAATAGCCTTTCGTGGATTTTAAATAGGCTTTATAGATTTTTCTGGAATTTAAATAGGGTTTTTGTATTTTTTTAATAGTTTAATTCTCTTTTTAGAATTTTATAGAATTTTTAAATAGATTTTTTAAGAATATAAAAGAATTTAGATAGTTTTAATTTTTTTAGGATTTAATAGGATTTTTTTTAATAGTTTTAATTCTTTTTAATAGCTTTTAATTCATTTTTAGGATTTAATAGTTTTTTTTATAGTTTTAAATAGTTTAATAGTTTTAATCTTTTTAATATAGATTTTTCTAGAATATTAAGTAAATAGTTTTAGATATAATGTTTTAGAATAATAGTATAGAATTTAATGGTCTTTTGTTATAGAAATAAATAGGTTTTTCTTTTATTCTCTTTCATAGAATTTAAATAAATAGAATAGTTTTATTAGAGATTTATTAGGGGGTTTATTAGATTTTTTAGAGTATTATTGGTTTAAATAGAGTTAATTAGATCTTTTTTAATCACTTTTTAGAGTTTAATTAGGTTAATTGAATTCGTTTAGTTAATTAGAATTAGTCATTAGCTAATTAGGTATTAATTGATTTTAATTAGATATAATTAGGTTTAATTGTTTTTTTAATTCAGTTTTTGTACAGGTTTGCCAATTATTTTCGCATGGGCCCAGGAGGCAGTTTTTGGAGGCCCAATCTGCTTTCAGTCCAGTTTTGGCAGTTTTTTGTCCAGGTTGTGACCAGAGTGTGACATTTGTCACTATAAAGGGGACCCACATTGCCACACTTCAGGAGGCCACGTCGCAACTCAGCAACCCTCACACGCTGACACCTGACCCCACCATCACTCCCTCTCTCTGCCACGCCCCAGGACACGCGTCCTGCATGCAGAAGTTCCCTCCACTACTCTGCCACCTGCCATCACCACAGATCACCGCCTGAGCCTCGCCGGAGAAGCCACCGGCCGGCATGCAAACCCCGTCCGGCCACCCTTAACACCGTCGTCCCTTGCCGGAAGCTGCAAAAAGCCCCAGAATTCCCAGAAATCGTCCGATCTTCATCTTCCCCCTCCGTCCACCTCCATCTATCCGTCGCCGGAGATCTCAACGGCGCCGGAAAACTCATCATTCGCGCCCAGATTCAACCATCAATTTCCAGATTCGTCATCCAAGCTCGCGTCAGTTTGTCTCCTTTTTTCAGAATTCGTTCATCACCTTCATGATTCGTTCTTCAAGAACCTTCATCCACATCCATGGATCTTCATGAGTCTCCAGATATAAACTCATCAACGCGTGACACTTCTCCTAAATTCTTTCCAGATTTCCCAGAGATCTTCAAGCAAGAACTTCAACAAAACTCCTCCTTCAACAAACTCAAGAACAGCGTCATCTGCTAAGAGCTTTCCCCCAGATTTTCCAGATCGTGAGAATCAAGATTCTCAGAACGTCTCCAAAATCTCCAGAACGCTCAGGAATGTCCAGGCAACTCCATCAATCCTCGTCAAATTCCAGAAGCTTCAAGAACTCACTTGCGCTCCATAACCAGGTACATGTCCTTGCTTTGGTTGGGTTTTCTTGTTGATAGCTGTGATGTTTTGATTGCGTCTTAGATTCAGATTAGGTGAGTGGATTTGAGTGGAGTAAGGGTTTCTGTTTGAGATTCGTGAAGAATTTGAGTGGTTGTTGTGGGAGGTTTTCTCAGAGAAGGGAGAGTTGAGGGAGACGAAGGAAGCGGCTAGGTTAGAGGGATGAACAGTGATCTGAGTTGGAAGGGGAATTAGGTTTTGTTGTTAGGGTTAGTTGGGTTAGGGTTAGGGTTTGGGTTTAGGCCCAAACGCGTTTGCTGAAACGCACCCCCTGGTTTACTCAGTATTCCCCCCCCTGCGAGAGAGAAGCCAGAATGAGTGTGGGCTGGGCCTTATGCCCATTACTATTCGCACCCCCCTGGTGCTGAAGCCCAATGAGAACTAACGTGAAAAACTTACTAGCTGCACCCCCCAGACGTTTTTTCTTTTTATTTGGTAGCTGATTTCTGACTCATATTGGGCTTAGGCCCTAAGTTCTTTTCGCACCCCCCACCTCTGGCCCAAATCTTGAAATAACATGAAAACATTGCTTTCAGCACCCCTCCCCTTTTCTTTTCAATTTTGTTTTAATTTCTTTTTAATATTTTCTTGCACATTATAAAATTCATAATAAAATGAAAACAATTGATTTTTTAATTCTTCTTTTTTCTACCACTTCATGAAAAGGTCTAGAAAATTAAATAAAAATAAGAATGTCATTTTATTTTTGTTACTATTTTTGGTATATTTTCCATTTAAATGCCTTTTTTAATATCTTTTAGTGCATGCATATTATTAGAAAATTCATAAAAAATAGTAGGTTTAATCAAATAATTCCGTTCTTTTTTCTGTAGACTCGTAATTCAATGTAGAATTTTATAGTACAAAACCATTAGCTTAATCATGCATTTTCAATTTAATTGCATTTTTGCATTGTCATTGATATTGAATAATTGGTTTGTGGGTATGTCTGCTTTGTTGATTTTAGTTCTTTCATCTGGTAATGAGTTTTGTTCTGATTTTTTAGTATGTTGTCGTAGAGCCATGTAGGTGTCCCATAGATTTTTGATAGATTTTTGTAGGATGTTATGATATGCTTTAGTCTGAGCTTGAGGATAGGAGAGGTCTTGATGGCTTCTAACTTTGAAGTTCAACTGTGGTTGAACTTCAGAGGTAGTTTCTTGTGGTTTGAGGACCTGTGGTTTCGTCATGAAGATGGGAGCTGGTTGAGGTCCTGTTGGAGCTTGCAAGGATGCATTGGATTGAGGCTTAGTCTAGAAGCTTGTTCCCTGTTTGTGAGGTTCGAGATCCTGAAGTTTGAAGGGAGTTTATGGTACTTTCCTGAGGAAGGCACTATGACTGACTTTCATTCTTTCTTCTCACCTCTTTCTTAAGTATCCAGTGATGTTGGAGCCAACTTGTGAGTTTAATTTCTCCTGAGGAGGAATGTAAACTGATCACAGTTGTTGAGCCACGTAGGATACGATTCCTAAGTGGAAGCCTCCTAGTACTTTCCTGAGGAAGGTCCTATGGGTCTATTCACTTAGCTCCCTTAGTTTATCTAGAATTTCGTAAGTATCCAATGATGTTGGAGCCAACTTGTGAGTTTAATTTCTCCTGAGGAGGAATGTAAACTGATCACAGTTGTTGAGCCACGTAGGATACGATTCCTAAGTGGAAGCCTCCTAGTACTTTCCTGAGGAAGGTCCTATGGGTCTGCTCACTTAGTTCCCTTAGTGCATATAGGCTTTCTTAAATATCCAGTGATGCCGGAGCCTTCATGTGAGTTTAATTTCTCCTGAGGAGGAATGTAAACTGATCACAGTTGTCGAGCCGCATAGGATATGACTCCTGAGTAGTAACCTCCTGGTACTTTCCTGAGGAAGGCACTATGAGTTTGTCTGCTTAGCTCCCTTTCTTTGGTAAGCTTGTTCTGAAGCTTGGAGATTGGGATTGATTCCTTTTGCTTAGGGTTTTGATTAGAAGTTTGCTTAGAGTTGTGCTTAAGGTGTTGTATAGAGTTTTGTTTAGAGGTAGATTAGAAGTTTGTTTGTTAGGGGCCTTGCCCAGGAGTAGTTTCTTGTTTTGTAGATAGAGGGTTGTCAGGTTAGCTAGCCTTCTCTTTGTATTGTTTGACTTGTGTGATGTTATGTTGCATTAGACTTAGGGGTTCATCTAGATAGTTCTGAGTTAGGTGCATCTTAGAAGTAGACTTTGTGTGCATGAGAAGTTGAGGTGGTCCTCCTTCTGCTTGTTTGTTATTGAGTGGCTTTGCTTGTTGGTATTTGGTAGAGCTGAGCTCCCTTACCTCTGTGGTTTGCGGCCTTTGTGCCTTGTTTGTTTAGTTGTTGCATTCATGCATATTTTCGTTATTTCTTTGCTTTGCAGTTGATTCTTGTTTGTCGTTTAGTCATGTTGCCATGATCCCTTAGGAGCTCTGACTTCTCCGCTGCGGAGTCGTTATGATAGACATTAGGATGGTCAACCAGGCGTGATAGCAGTAGGTAGATTCCCCTTTTCCAGCTATAGTTTTAGGGTGTCTTTTCCCTTTCCTTTCAGTAGGAGCTTTTGAGTAGCTTGATCCGTAGTTAGCCGAACTACAGCTGCTCTGATTCTTCGTACCAGACGAGGATATGTAGGCATGGGATGCGATATCCTAGCGAGCACACTAACAACTAACCTTTGTTCTCTCGCGGCTGTGCGATCGAGACTTTCCCGCTGACGACTGATTGTATCCCTTTTCTCTTGCCCGAGTGCATTTGAGACCAGATCGTAGTTATAGGTCCCCGAGCCTTTGAGACCAGTTTATTTTCTCACTGCTGTGTGAGAGCCCCTGTTTAGCCGTAGTTAGTCGAACTACGTTTGCTCTGATCTTCCATGCTTTGTGGAAGTACGTAGGCACAGGACGCGATGTCCTGGCGAGCAACCTTTCCCCCGTTTAGACGTAGGTAGTCGAACTACGTTGACTCTGACTTTCCCATGGCACGAGGGAATACGTAGGCCCAGAACACCGTATGTTCTGTCGAGTCCTGTCCTTTTATTTTCTTTTCGGACCGACCATTAGCGTAGATAGATAAACACACCCTTTTCCTTATAAACACCAAGCGTGGATCCCGTCGAGTACGACGGACGTGAGGGGTGCTAATACCTTCCCCTTGCGTAACCGACTCCCGAATCTAGGTTTTGGTTGCGATGACCATACCTTTTCCCGTCTTTGCGAGGTTTACTTCGAGCGTTTCCTTTCCCGCCCTGAGGGATAAATAACGCACGGTGGCGACTCTCCTGTCAAGCCGGCGCCGATTTTCGCAGTAGCGACAGCTGGCGACTCTGCTGGGGACTTATAGCATCTAGGGACTCTTCCCATCCCTTATGCTGGGACCGTTTCCCATCCCCTACGCGAGTCAATCCTAGCGCTTGGGTGTTTATTTGTTGGGTGTTGTGCATATTGTGTTTTATCTTTTCTGCACTTTTCCGTACCTTTACCTTTCTGCATTAATTTCCCAGCATTATATTATTGTGATTATTGCTGTGGGCAAGGGAGGTTATTGTGAGTGAGAAGCCGGACCTGGGCTTGAGTATGCACCTAGATATAGTTGTGGAGAGTAGTAGACGAACCTGTCTGCTGAGCAGGCACAGTTCCCTACGAAATCTACGCTCAGACGAGATTCTCGCTGAGGTGCTCCTTTCCGGTCCTGAGGATCTGAGGGGAGTCCAGACGTGAGGATTGTCGACTCTGGGGACCGATCATTTGGAAGTCAGCTAAGTGAGGCCTCTTCATGACTCGATGATGCCACTCCTTCTGGGAATCGTATCATCATTCATGAAAGTCTGTGACGCTGATGACCGCATAGGATGTCGTACCTTTGTCCGTGGATTAGGTCTATCATACCTGTGAGGGGGATTGGGTTATTGCAGGAAAACTGGCCTTCAGAAACCATGATTCAGTAGTTATCAGATGGTGTTCTTGATTCATCTCCAGGTGTGTTGTCTGGATCAGATGGGTTTCTTATCTGAGGGTGATTCTATTATCAGATGGTTTTCTCGCCAGATACAGAGGTTCAGATGGTTTTCTTACCAGGGGATTGATATTTTGAGTATCAGATGATAGTCAGTGTCATGAGGTTCTGATGACCGTGGTGGTTTTCTGTTCTTGATCACAGAGATATTCCTCTTCAGGCTACAGCATAGCCCCTGTGTTCACAGATTGCATTATTTATCATATTGCATCATTGCATTACCATTTGCATTCGACTAACGTGTGTGTATTGCAGGTGCATATTTTCCCCTTCCTGTTCTGGTATTCGTTTTCTAGCAAGACATGGAAACCCTGAAGAGAGTATTGCCCTACAAGTTTCCATCTCCGGATATCAGTCTATTGTTAGAGTTGATTGCTATTGCTAAGAAGAGGGTAATGGGTGACTTCAGAAAGAGATATGGGAGGATTCTGACCTATGTTTATCAGCCGTCGGCCTACGAGATCAGTGGCATTTATACTCTGTTACAGTTCTACGATGCGGAGCTCAGGTGTTTTGTATTTCCCGACTTTGTTTTGGCTCCTACCCTGGAGGAGTATTCTGCACTTCTGGATATACCGATCCGCGAGCAGATGCCTTTCTATCGTACGGATGCTGAGCCTAATCTGGCTGAGCTTTCTGCCATCCTGTGCTTGAGAGAGTCTGAGCTGTCCGGGAAGATGATCAGAAGAGGAGATGTATGGGGATTTCCATTGGATGTCTTGGTGGAGAAGGCTCGGGAGTATGCCCAGAAGGGTGGCTGGGCTGTTTTTGACGTCATCCTTGCTGTATGTGTTTATGGCATCGTGTTGTTCCCGAACATTCCTGATTTTGTTGACTCAGATGCCTTCTATATTTTGGCTGCGAAGAACCCAGTTCCTACTTTGCTGGGAGATATCCACCATTCAACTCACTACCAGAACGAAAAGCGGCGAGGAAGGAATGTGTCTTGCTGTGTACCTCTCCTGTGCAGGTGGTTCACCAGTCATATGCCTAAGTCAGGCCCTTTTGTCACCTCTATTGATTCTCTAGGATGGCCCGAGCGTTTGATGGGATTGACTGCTGAGAACGTGGTATGGGTTAACGAAGAGGTATTCGGAGTTGAGGTCATACTCAGGTGCGAAGGATTCCCGAATGTTCCTTTAGTAGGAAGGAAGGGGTGTGTCAACTACAATCCTTCCTTACTGATCAGGCAATTTGGGTATATACCTCAGGGAGCGCCGAAGCCCGAGGAGATACAGGAATCTCTGTATTTCACTGGGGCAATAGGGAAAGAGATGCTGACCAAGCTTGAGAAGGCATGGAAAAACTTGCACAAGAGAGGGAAGCCTTCAGGTAGCAGAGGGGATATTCGAGTTCCTGGCCCATATGCGGAATGGATTCGTGAGCGAGCTGTGAAATTCCTTATGCCTTATCCAGCGGTTCAGCCATCGCATCCTTCTCCGGTGGAGGAGCCTACCATAGTGGACATTCAGGTCTTCAAGCAGCTGATGGCGGAGAAAGAAGAGCTAGCAAAGGCTAAAGAGGCTTTAGAGCAGGAGAATGCCCAGCTTCGTCGTGAAAAGATTGAAACAGGATACGTTTCCAAGCAACAGGCTGAAACTCTGAAACATCTGAAGACTACGTTATTGGAATTGACTGAAACCAAGAAGCGTCTGGAGTTAGATGTAGACTCAGTTAGTAGTGTGTTGGCCACTAAGAAGCAAGAGCTGGAAAGGGCCTACACAAAGCTAGCCAAGTTCAGAGAGCACTGGGATCTCACTATGACCAAGCGCAAAGAGCGGGAGGAAGAGCTGAAGACACGGGTAGCTCAGTTAGAAGAACAGGTCAAAGTGAAGACTGAAGAGCTTGAAGAAGAAGCCTTCCACCGATACGAGGCCGAGCGCAAACTGACAGATGCCATGAAAAATTTGGAAGATTTTCAGCATAGAGCAGACGCCAAGAGACCCAAACCTGGGGATGGTGCTCAGAATAAGGCGTGGGAAGACTTTGTCAGAGACATCCAGGGGACGGTCAGGAAGAGGGATCAGCTAATAGAAGGTTTGATTTATCAACCGGATCACGCAGAGACGAGGAAGATGGTCGAGGACTTCCGCAACCGTACCCGTACTTGATTTTTCTCTTGTATTCTGTTGTGTTGAGATCACCACCAGGCATGTTGGCTGGGATCCTTCTTTATCATATCAGCTGTATGAAGCATAATTATGTAACCTCTTGACAAGATTGTTATTCTAATGAATATATGAGGGTTCTTCTAAATATTGTCTTTATGGTTTATCTCGTCTTGCTACCACTGACACTGGAATTGGAGGGGAAATATCTCCAATGCACACATGCACGTTAGCATTTTTGTATTTCTGTTTGCATAAATCATATTGCATAGCATTTCTCTAGCAGGCCAGAGCACTTATCCAGCCTTTGTTTTCACCAGAGGGTGATTCTCGGAGGACTGTTTGAGGCAAGAGTGGAGTGTTGAAGACGACCAAGGGGCTGAAGCAGTTTTGAGCAGAATCAAGCAGTGCAGTCAGCTACAGGTAGGTGGTAGCTATGGCTGAAGGCAATTTCCAGGCTCCTAACACCTTGGCAAGGTTTGCTACGGCGTCCAACCATCAGTATGATTCTATGGAAGACTTCCCGCAAGCGAACAACCTGACTGCAGACCAAGTTGTACATCCTACTGTCCAGAACAGAGATCGACATGAGCAGTTCGTTGCCCGAAATGAACGTTATCCTCCTGCTAACAATTAAGGTGTTGCTTTCCCTGTGACGAATTACCGGAGAGATATTCCAATGGCCGGGATGGCAGATCCAGGAGCTCTTGAAAACGATAGAAGACTCCGAGCTTTGGAAGAAGGAATAAAAGCCTTAGAAGCGAAAGATGCCGTCAACCTGGATGCTGTAGACATGTGTTTGGTTCCTGATCTGGTGTTGCCGTACAAGTTCAAAATGCCGGAATTCGAAAAGTACGCGGGAGATAGCTGTCCGAAGCTGCATTTGATGATGTTCTGTCGAAGGATGACTTCGTTTGTGCGAAATGACAAGTTGATGATCCATTGCTTTCAGTATAGCCTGACTGGGGCATCCTTGAGGTGGTATGTGCAATTAGAGAGTAATCAGATCCGATCATGGGTGGATTTAGCCAGAGCTTTCATGAAGCAGTACGATTACAACTTGGATTTGACTCCTAGTCTCGTAGATCTGCAAGAGTTATCTCAGGCGGAGAATGAATCGTTCAGAGGGTATTTGCGAAGATGGAAAGAATTGGCTGCTAGTGTTCAACCACCGCTTCCGGAAAGAGAAATGGTTGACATCTTCTTGGGTACTCTGAAAGGCCATTATTTTGACAAATTGTTCAGTTGCACAAACTTTGTGGGCCTGATGAGACTGGGAGAGCTTGTTGAGAGAGGACTCAGGAGTGGAAAGTTTCGAGATGTTCCTCACTTCCCAGTTGATAAGATTGAGTCAGTTGTCAGTTCTCAAGAAGAGTGGGAAGAAGCAGATGACGCCATCTCAGAATCTCTAGCATCTCAGGATCAGTTTTCAGACACTTCAAGTCAACGATCATCCTATCGTCGAGCGCGTCAGCACGCCCCACGAAGACCAAGGAAGCCTGAAAGGCAGTTTACTCAGCTACCGGTGTCGTACAGTCAGTTGTTGCCAGATCTGGTTAGAAGCGGATTGATAGTGCCGAAAGAGACTAAGCCGGTGATTCCACCGTATCCTCCAGGTTTCGATGCCAGCGCCCGCTGTGAGTACCATGTTAGGGCACAGGGGCATTCAACCAATGAGTGTAAGGTGCTTAGAAGTCAGGTTCAAGATCTGTTAGACTCTAGCCGGATTTGCATCACGCCTCAGGGTTTTGTTCAGATTAATGATTTTCCATCCTCCAGTTGTGTGGGTTCGTCAGTTAATGTCATGGGAGACTCCACAGGAAGTGTGTGCTCTGAAGATTGTCAATCAGAGAGTTCAGTTGAATATGGGGGAAGTTTATAGAAGTTTCTATGCCAGGGGTCGCATCTGTTTCTCTGCATAACCCGTTTAGCTTTTGTGCATTAGTATTTGCCGACCACCACCAGGATTGTTGGCTGGGGTCATTGTATTCGTACTCATTTGTGCTTACGTGCTGCTTTTGTTGGTTGTACATGTGTGGGAGATGTTCGTCTGTATGCTTATAGCTTGAGTTTCTCTTTATCTCGTTATGAATATGTGTTTGCTTGCTGCATTGCGTTATCGTTTAACAGGTACATCAGAACCGTGGTTCTTATTTCCTCATCCTTCAGTTTGGTGCAGGAATTCCTTCAGAGATATGGAATAGAATCAGATTGAATTGATTGAAGTCCGAAGCCAGCTAGGGCAGATGATGAGAGACATGCAAGAGATGCGTCTGGAGCAGAAGATTCTCAAAGAGGAGAACAGTCAGCTGAAGACCCAAGTGAGCTTGATCATGGAAGTAGTCAAGAACGTGCTTAGGAAAGAGGACGATCAGCTATTTGAAGCCGCAATGAAGAAGCTCGTGCCACCCGTGCATGTGGAACCTGAGCAGCAGCAGCAGAAGATACATTCAGCTCAACGGAGGATTCAGGAAGGGAAGCCAAAGAGAATGTTTGAGGCGCCGCCTATGACATATGCTGAGCTCTTGCAGGCTTTATTGAGGTTTAATCTGGTTAAAAAGAGAACGTTGGAACCACCCACAGGAGCGCTTCCTCATGGGTACGATGCCAGTAAGCAATGTGAGTTTCATTCTAGGGCATTCGGACACGACATCGAGGGTTGTCATGCCTTTAAGCACAATGTTCAAGACCTGGTTGACTCGCACGATGTTGAATTCACGCCGAGCGGCGTAGCTGTGCGTATTGCTCCTGTCTCAGTCGATGCTAAGATGACAGATGTTTCTAAAGCTGCAGTGGGTCAGAAGCGTATCCTGGACTCCATGGTGTCAGAATCTCCATGCCCACAACTGTTGCCTATTCCTGGGGCAGATCTGAGAAACAAAATGGCTAAGCATAAGGAGGGCGTTAATCAATACATTGAAGGTCAAGAAACCGATGTTGCATTTGACACGAAGGGTGTTCAAGAGTCAACCCGATACCAGCAGCAGCAGCCTCAGCAGCAGAATAATCAGGGGTACAAAAGATATCAGAATCGGGCTCCTCTGGCAAGCCGTCATCTTGATACTCCACCTATGCCATATGCACAGCTTCTGCAAACGTTGCTTCAGCTCCAATTGGTTCACAAGAGGACAATGGCTCCCTTAACAGGGGCACCACCACCGGGGTATGATGCCAATGCTACTTGTGAATTCCACACTGGGGCACCTGGCCATACGATTGAGAATTGTAAAGCTTTTAAGCACAAAGTGCAGGATCTACTTGATAGTGCAGCAATCAGCTTCGGGCAGGAAGGTCCCAAAATCATCTGAATGAAGGAGGAAAGGCTCTATAATTTGGTTGAGTCGTTGAAAGTAGATTAGGACAGCATCGAATTGTCTCTAATAAAGATAGCTGGTTCAGCAGCAGGACAGATGTGAAAGCCCGGTTCTCGGAAGCTAGCATATTTTCTTTGTTTTAGCTTGTCATTTCTTTACATTTGTAGTTGCTTTCCTGTTTAAATTTGTAATCTTGTTTGTAAAACTTGTTGTTTTCATTCAATTGATGATAATGAAATAAATATGCATGTTTTGATTAAATCCATTCGTGTTCACTAACTGTTTTTACAAATGTCCAACGCTTGGTTAAGAAGGATCTGGAGAGGATGACGAAAATGAACGACGTGCAACATTCCTAGTGTATGCTTTTGAAATAAAACCTGTTGATGATGTACAGGCATTGTTTCAAATCCCTAAACACCGGAGATATAAGGAAGATAATCCCTTGTCAACCCCTTTGAGCCTTGTAGTAGGAGTTTCTTTCTGCAAATGAAAAAACCTCAATTTTAACCTGGGGCAGGGTAGGTGTTAGCTAATTTGACCGAGCGTTCAAGTTGCAAAAGGAGTGCCCGTTCGAGGATAAATCACACCCATATGGGTCGTGCCTAAAAAACCACGATGGTTAAGGTTCGCCAACCCAAGAGTGAAACAGTCACATCATTCCCCAAAGAGTCAGACAACCAGTGTCACACGACTTGTTCGAAAGAAAAAAAAGAAAAAAAAAGAATCAAAAGCCCGCTAAGTCAAGAAAACTTCAAAACAAATGACTTAGGCAAAAAATGAGGGCATCCCGCTGGACTTAAAAAAATCAAAAGAAACTCAAAAGGAGTTAGTCCAGGCAAAAGTTAGGGATATGAAAAGAAAAAGAAGAAAAGGATCAAAAAGAAAAATCCTCAAAGGAAATACGAGTCGTGTGACCTCAAGTGTCAAAGACAAAAAGTGAGTGGCTGTCACTCCGAAAACTCATAGTTTCTCGAACTATCATTCCTATCAACCTCTGAGAGGTGAGCGCTAAGGTTGAATTAGCTGAACGTAGGATGGGAGAACATCAAGGAGAATGGGTGGGTTAAAATAAACTTTGAGCCTTTATCCTTTCTTTCAAAACCGTGAACCTGACCACGTTACAACCTCCAAAAGTCCTAATTGAAGCAGGTTGTTTCGAAAGCATACTCCGGTAAAGGTCGCGTCGATTCTGACTCTTAAAAGGGTTCCTCTTACCATGTTGATACTAATGTTGATAAATGTTTTGTGCATTATATGCCATGAACTGTTTTTCCTTTTCCCAGTGAACAAATTGGATGTCAAAGCTGTCATATGTGTTGCATTAATACATCTTTTATGCAGAACAACTCGTTTTACTTGCGAGTTAGCACTTGACAGCAGAAAAGTTTCCTACAGTGGAAAGGTATAGTCAGGATAGAATACAGAGCGCCCGAATGTTCCGAGAGCAGGGGCAAGCTATTATTGTGATCCCCAGTCAGGTCAGCTTTTCGAAGTCAATTATCCTGGGGCAATCAGGTTGAGATTCAGGTAAATGTGTTGTAGTCAGGGGCACTACTCTGAATCAAATAGTCAGGGGCAGGCCATCTTAAGCACGCAGAAGTTATTCGAGGAGCATTTGATGGGAAGCATCTCTCCAAAGTTCAGAACGCTGGGGCATGTTATATCAGACCATCAGGGCTCAGATTTGCAGATTTCCTTTCGAGGACTATCACCACCAGAGATCCCGCAGGCTGGGGCATATCATAAGTGAAAGGTTTGGTCTTCTCCGTATCAGCAGGGTCATTCAGAGTTACTCGAGCAGATTCAGTCAACTTTCGAAAGCGAGACGAATGCGGGAAGTCGTGTCAACTAAAAGGTTGCGTATTCAAACAGAGTGTTCTCCGGCGTCAGTTGTACCTGACCCATCACAGGTAGCCTAAAAGCATAGAGCCATGTTGGCAATCACTGTGGGGCCCATCCGTGTTGGCGCATCAGTTTCCAAATCCAGTTTTCGGCAATACGCGGGAAGACTCCGTCCATTTTCTCCAGCAAAGTCCAATTCGTCGTCGGTACAGGTGAGCTATCCCCAGAGAAGTCCAATCGTACTCGGCACATCTGCTATTCCCCAACGGAGTTATATTCCCCAGCAGGGTATTACTTCGTCGAGGTGTTCGGTTAAGTTCCTAATATCCCCAGCGGAGTGGATTTCACTCTCCCAGCATTTATTTTGCTGGGATAATCCTGTGATATCCGGTTTATCCCCAGCGGAGTTGGATTCGTCTTCAACATTTATTTTGCTGAAGTGGTTTTCTGTACCCAGCTTTCTCCGGCAGCTCGAGCCTGCATTGGCATATTGCATGCATTATCATATTTGCATCATACTTGCATGTCATTGTCAAAATGCGTAGCATTTCCATCCCAAAGGGAGCATTACGCCATAGAAAGATTAAAGCATATGCATATGCATACGAAGCATAAGTCAGGTTTTCTATCAGCTTCATATGGCGCGTGAATTACTCTGTGATTAGTTCAGGGGCATTTATCCAGCAGCAGTGTTCGGACAGTTCAGCAGATTATTTGTATCAGATCATACAACAGTTATGCTTTGATCAATCAGTCATCTGGTATTGGCAAGCTTTTCTTCCCGTCAATTCATATTGACGATGTGTTCCGCCAATAAGTGGATTTCCCCGTCTATCATTAGACGTCTTGAGTTCGAACGTGGTGTTCTTTCCGTCTATCAGTAGACGATGTGAAGTTGTGGGTGATTTTTAGTGGGGTTCAAAACAGAGTTTCTCTAGCAAGTGGCTTTTCTTTCCGTCTATCAGTAGACGATGTGAAGTTTCGGGTTATTGTTCAGCGGGTTCCTTATTGCCAGATCATACGTATGGCGAGTTTCCCCAGCGAGTCTTCTCCGGCTATCTTTGATTATTGAGGGGTTTCAAAACGATATTTCGGATAGTGATTTCCTTTCTGGTTATTGGATGAGATGACGTTTCAAGAGGGACTTTTCTGACCGTCAATCCTTATTGATGTCGAGGCTCTTCGAAGAATGTTCAGTTTTCGTGATTGTCGATCCTTATTGACGACATGGTTCTTTAAAAGGTGGTTTTCTTCCCGTCGGTCCATACTGACGATGTGGCCCCTTCAAGGATATTGATCTTCCCATCAATTCCCGTAGACAGAAGGATTCTGAAATTCGAGGGATGATGTTGAATGAAGATTATTTCTTCCCGTCTATCTTTAGACGATGTGAATAATTGATTTGTCATCAATCAGGATGTCTTTCCGTCTATCCTTAGACGATGTGAATATTGTTTTGTTTCATCAATCAGGATGATTCCGTCTACCCTTAGACGATGTGAGTATGGAGATTATTTCTTCCCGTCTATCTTTAGACGATGTGAATAATTGATTTGTCATCAATCAGGATGTCTTTCCGTCTATCCTTAGACGATGTGAATATTGTTTTGTTTCATCAATCAGGATGATGCCGTCTACCCTTAGACGATGTGAGTTTGGAGATTATGGTGTCTTTCCGTCTATCATTAGACGATGTGAGTATGGAGATTATTTCTTCCCGTCTATCTTTAGACGATGTGAATAATTGATTTGTCATCAATCAGGATGTCTTTCCGTCTATCCTTAGACGATGTGAATATTGTTTTGTTTCATCAATCAGGATGATTCCGTCTACCCTTAGACGATGTGAGTATGGAGATTATTTCTTCCCGTCTATCTTTAGACGATGTGAATAATTGATTTGTCATCAATCAGGATGTCTTTCCGTCTATCCTTAGACGATGTGAATATTGTTTTGTTTCATCAATCCGGATGATGCCGTCTACCCTTAGACGATGTGAGTTTGGAGATTATGGTGTCTTTCCGTCTATCATTAGACGATGTGAGTATGGAGATTATTTCTTCCCGTCTATCCTTAGACGATGTGAATTGATTTGTTTCATCAATCGGGATGATCCCGTCTACCCTTAGACGATGTGAGTATGGAGAATTAATGGTGTCTTTCCGTCTATCATTAGACGAGGTGAGTATTCAATCAGGGTGTCTTCCCGTCCATCGTTGGACGATGTGAGTATATTTCTCTTCCTGCCTATCAGTAGGCAATGTGAAAGGATCAGGTGTTTCGTTGCAACCCTCGGGTTTGTCATATGGGGTATCACAGGTAATTGGCGTTAAAATCAGGAGTTCTTTACCAGATGATTGATCAGTTTATTGCCGTAATGACTGGACTCGGTTTTCTGGAGTTTATTCCCCAAGCAGTTTACAGTATATGCTCGCGGTTGGCAAATTTTCGGGTTTTATTTGTATTCAACCGTCTCGTACCTCTGAATGTTTGAAGGCTGAGCGCTCTTCAAACCCTTCAGGTCCAAGTCGCTTGAATAGGGGCAGCTGTTGCACCCTAAAATTTGACCAACCGGTTCTCCTATCTGACTCGTGGTTTAAATTCATATTCGCAAATCAGACGCATGACATTTGTGCCCAAACAGAGGATATCAGAGTTACAGCTTGGTTTTCGTCTATCAGATATGACAGATCCAGTCCAGATCATCAGGGTTTTATTCTCGGGGAATTGTGCGCTCCTCAGTGATTTTTAGCTTGCATAGTGATTTTGGGACATTCTGATGCCCGGGGTTCTTTGTTCGATTCGATCTGGTCTCGTGCGCTCTTTTATGTTGGTCATTTGCATTTGTCATCATTTTTAGGGTTTTAATAGCCTTTCGTGGATTTTAAATAGGCTTTATAGATTTTTCTGGAATTTAAATAGGGTTTTTGTATTTTTTTAATAGTTTAATTCTCTTTTTAGAATTTTATAGAATTTTTAAATAGATTTTTTAAGAATATAAAAGAATTTAGATAGTTTTAATTTTTTTAGGATTTAATAGGATTTTTTTTAATAGTTTTAATTCTTTTTAATAGCTTTTAATTCATTTTTAGGATTTAATAGTTTTTTTTTATAGTTTTAAATAGTTTAATAGTTTTAATCTTTTTAATATAGATTTTTCTAGAATATTAAGTAAATAGTTTTAGATATAATGTTTTAGAATAATAGTATAGAATTTAATGGTCTTTTGTTATAGAAATAAATAGGTTTTTCTTTTATTCTCTTTCATAGAATTTAAATAAATAGAATAGTTTTATTAGAGATTTATTAGGGGGTTTATTAGATTTTTTAGAGTATTATTGGTTTAAATAGAGTTAATTAGATCTTTTTTAATCACTTTTTAGAGTTTAATTAGGTTAATTAAATTCGTTTAGTTAATTAGAATTAGTCATTAGCTAATTAGGTATTAATTGATTTTAATTAGATATAATTAGGTTTAATTGTTTTTTTAATTCAGTTTTTGTACAGGTTTGCCAATTATTTTCGCATGGGCCCAGGAGGCAGTTTTTGGAGGCCCAATCTGCTTTCAGTCCAGTTTTGGCAGTTTTTTGTCCAGGTTGTGGCCAGAGTGTGACACTTGTCACTATAAAGGGGACCCACATTTCCACACTTCAAGAGGCCACGTCGCAACTCAGCAACCCTCACACGCTGACACCTGACCCCACCATCACTCCCTCTCTCTGCCACGCCCCAGGACACGCGTCCTGCATGCAGAAGTTCCCTCCACTACTCTGCCACCTGCCATCACCATAGATCACCGCCTGAGCCTCGCCGGAGAAGCCACCGGCCGGCATGCAAACCCCGTCCGACCACCCTTAACACCGCCGTCCCTTGCCGGAAGCTGCAAAAAGCCCCAGAATTCCCAGAAATCGTCTGATCTTCATCTTCCCCCTCCGTCCACCTCCATCTATCCGTCGCCGGAAAACTCATCATTCTCGCCCAGATTCAACCATCAATTTCCAGATTCGTCATCCAAGCTCGCGTCAGTTCGTCTCCTTTTTTCAGAATTCGTTCATCACCTTCATGATTCGTTCTTCAAGAACCTTCATCCACATCCATGGATCTTCATGAGTCTCCAGATCTAAACTCATCAACGCGTGACACTTCTCCTAAATTCTTTCCAGATTTCCCAGAGATCTTCAAGCAAGAACTTCAACAAAACTCCTCCTTCAACAAACTCAAGAACAGCGTCATCTGCTAAGAGCTTTCCCCCAGATTTTCCAGATCGTGAGAATCAAGATTCTCAGAACGTCTCCAAAATCTCCAGAACGCTCAGGAACGTCCAGGCAACTCCATCAATCCTCGTCAAATTCCAGAAGCTTCAAGAACTCACTTGCGCTCCATAACCAGGTACATGTCCTTGCTTTGGTTGGGTTTTCTTGTTGATAGCTGTGATGTTTTGATTGCGTCTTAGATTCAGATTAGGTGAGTGGATTTGAGTGGAGTAAGGGTTTCTGTTTGAGATTCGTGAAGAATTTGAGTGGTTGTTGTGGGAGGTTTTCTCAGAGAAGGGAGAGTTGAGGGAGACGAAGGAAGCGGCTAGGTTAGAGGGATGAACAGTGATCTGAGTTGGAAGGGGAATTAGGTTTTGTTGTTAGGGTTAGTTGGGTTAGGGTTATGGTTTGGGTTTAGGCCCAAACGCGTTTGCTGAAACGCACCCCCTGGTTTACTCAGTATTCCCCCCCTGCGAGAGAGAAGCCAGAATGAGTGTGGGCTGGGCCTTATGCCCATTACTATTCGCACCCCCCTGGTGCTCAAGCCCAATGAGAACTAACGTGAAAAACTTACTAGCTGCACCCCCTAGACGTTTTTTCTTTTTATTTGGTAGCTGATTTCTGACTCATATTGGGCTTAGGCCCTAAGTTCTTTTCGCACCCCCCACCTCTGGCCCAAATCTTGAAATAACATGAAAACATTGCTTTCAGCACCCCTCCCCTTTTCTTTTCAATTTTGTTTTAATTTCTTTTTAATATTTTCTTGCACATTATAAAATTCATAATAAAATGAAAACAATTGATTTTTTAATTCTTCTTTTTTCTACCACTTCATGAAAAGGTCTAGAAAATTAAATAAAAATAAGAATGTCATTTTATTTTTGTTACTATTTTTGGTATATTTTCCATTTAAATGCCTTTTTTAATATCTTTTAGTGCATGCATATTATTAGAAAATTCATAAAAAATAGTAGGTTTAATCAAATAATTCCGTTCTTTTTTCTGTAGACTCGTAATTCAATGTAGAATTTTATAGTACAAAAACATTAGCTTAATCATGCATTTTCACTTTAATTGCATTTTTGCATTGTCATTGATATTGAATAATTGGTTTGTGGGTATGTCTGCTTTGTTGATTTTAGTTCTTTCATCTGGTAATGAGTTTTGTTCTGATTTTTTAGTATGTTGTCGTAGAGCCATGTAGGTGTCCCATAGATTTTTGATAGATTTTTGTAGGATGTTCTGATATGCTTTAGTCTGAGCTTGAGGATAGGAGAGGTCTTGATGGCTTCTAACTTTGAAGTTCAACTGTGGTTGAACTTCAGAGGTAGTTTCTTGTGGTTTGAGGACCTGTGGTTTCGTAATGAAGATGGGAGCTGGTTGAGGTCCTGTTGGAGCTTGCAAGGATGCATTGGATTGAGGCTTAGTCTAGAAGCTTGTTCCCTGTTTGTGAGGTTCGAGATCCTGAAGTTTGAAGGGAGTTTATGGTACTTTCCTGAGGAAGGCACTATGACTGACTTTCATTCTTTCTTCTCACCTCTTTCTTAAGTATCCAGTGATGTTGGAGCCAACTTGTGAGTTTAATTTCTCCTGAGGAGGAATGTAAACTGATCACAGTTGTTGAGCCACGTAGGATACGATTCCTAAGTGGAAGCCTTCTAGTACTTTCCTGAGGAAGGTCCTATGGGTCTATTCACTTAGCTCCCTTAGTTTATCTAGAATTTCGTAAGTATCCAATGATGTTGGAGCCAACTTGTGAGTTTAATTTCTCCTGAGGAGGAATGTAAACTGATCACAGTTGTTGAGCCACGTAGGATACGATTCCTAAGTGGAAGCCTCCTAGTACTTTCCTGAGGAAGGTCCTATGGGTCTGCTCACTTAGTTCCCTTAGTGCATATAGGCTTTCTTAAATATCCAGTGATGCCGGAGCCTTCATGTGAGTTTAATTTCTCCTGAGGAGGAATGTAAACTGATCACAGTTGTCGAGCCGCATAGGATATGACTCCTGAGTAGTAACCTCCTGGTACTTTCCTGAGGAAGGCACTATGAGTTTGTCTGCTTAGCTCCCTTTCTTTGGTAAGCTTGTTCTGAAGCTTGGAGATTGGGATTGATTCCTTTTGCTTAGGGTTTTGATTAGAAGTTTGCTTAGAGTTGTGCTTAAGGTGTTGTATAGAGTTTTGTTTAGAGGTAGATTAGAAGTTTGTTTGTTAGGGGCCTTGCCCAGGAGTAGTTTCTTGTTTTGTAGATAGAGGGTTGTCAGGTTAGCTAGCCTTCTCTTTGTATTGTTTGACTTGTGTGATGTTATGTTGCATTAGACTTAGGGGTTCATCTAGATAGTTCTGAGTTAGGTGCATCTTAGAAGTAGACTTTGTGTGCATGAGAAGTTGAGGTGGTCCTCCTTCTGCTTGTTTGTTATTGAGTGGCTTTGCTTGTTGGTATTTGGTAGAGCTGAGCTCCCTTACCTCTGTGGTTTGCGGCCTTTGTGCCTTGTTTGTTTAGTTGTTGCATTCATGCATATTTTCGTTATTTCTTTGCTTTGCAGTTGATTCTTGTTTGTCGTTTAGTCCTGTTGCCATGATCCCTTAGGAGCTCTGACTTCTCCGCTGCGGAGTCGTTATGATAGACATTAGGATGGTCAACCAGGCGTGATAGCAGTAGGTAGATTCCCCTTTTCCAGCTATAGTTTTAGGGTGTCTTTTCCCTTTCCTTTCAGTAGGAGCTTTTGAGTAGCTTGATCCGTAGTTAGCCGAACTACAGCTGCTCTGATTCTTCGTACCAGACGAGGATATGTAGGCATGGGATGCGATATCCTAGCGAGCACACTAACAACTAACCTTTGTTCTCTCGCGGCTGTGCGATCGAGACTTTCCCGCTGATGACTGATTGTATCCCTTTTCTCTTGCCCGAGTGCATTTGAGACCAGATCGTAGTTATAGGTCCCCGAGCCTTTGAGACCAGTTTATTTTCTCATTGCTGTGTGAGAGCCCCTGTTTAGCCGTAGTTAGTCGAACTACGTTTGCTCTGATCTTCCATGCTGTGTGGAAGTACGTAGGCACAGGACGCGATGTCCTGGCGAGCAACCTTTCCCCCGTTTAGACGTAGGTAGTCGAACTACGTTGACTCTGACTTTCCCATGGCACGAGGGAATACGTAGGCCCAGAACACCGTATGTTCTGTCGAGTCCTGTCCTTTTATTTTCTTTTCGGATCGACCATTAGCGTAGATAGATAAACACACCCTTTTCCTTATAAACACCAAGCGTGGATCCCGTCGAGTACGACGGACGTGAGGGGTGCTAATACCTTCCCCTTGCGTAACCGACTCCCGAATCCAGGTTTTGGTTGCGATGACCATACCTTTGCCCGTCTTTGCGAGGTTTACTTCGAGCGTTTCCTTTCCCGCCCTGAGGGATAAATAACGCACGGTGGCGACTCTCCTGTCAAGCCGGCGCCGATTTTCGCAGTAGCGATAGTAGGCCCTGAAATAAAATCACTATGCCCCGGGTAGGACATAGGATTATACAATAATCGAAAAAACAAGGCATTATTGTTTCGGCGTCACTTGAATAAAGTCCTGGATAGACCAGTTGCATAGGCTCTGTCCTGGCTCGCTGGGCTTGATCTATGAATCCATGTCGCAGTCGCTATCTCCCTCTTCATTGTCAGACACAACATTGATCTGTTCAAAACTAACTCCTCCCGGAGTAAACACAATCGGCTCCTTGAACTTTGGCTTGATCTGTGAAGAAGATGATAACGACGGGCGATACCCTAAGTCGAACTTGTCCTGCTTAACAGGAATCTCCAGAACCTGACCCCAACCCTTGGTCTCCCCGGCCTGAACTACCGCTTGGGCTTCCTTGTACGACAACATAGCCACTTTTGGCCCACTGCTTATGATAAGAGATTTGTCTCGGATCTGCACTCCTTCAAAGGCTTGGCACAATGTCTCATGGATTTCTCCATCCACTTCGACATATTTAAACGACGACAGGTGACTAACCAGGATGTCCTCCTCCCCACATATGGTGACAATGCTACCACCGACCATATACTTAAGCTTTTGGTGCAACGTAGACGTCACAGCCCCTGCAGCGTGAATCCATGGTCGTCCAAGCAAACAACTATAAGCTGGCTGTATGTCCATGATATAAAACACAGTGTCAAACACTTCTGGACTAACCTGGATTGGCAAAGTCAATTCTCCAAACATGGACCTTCTCGTCCTGTCAAATGCTCTCACTACCAAATCACTTGGCATGTAGATTATACCTCGGGTATCTAGCTTCAACAGCGCCTTCTTGGGCAAAACGTTCAAAGACGAACCAGTGTCCACAAGGACGTGAGACATAACAGTGCCCCTACACTCAACAGAAATATGCAATGCACTGTTATGGTTACGGCCCTTGGGTGTCAAATAAAAATCAGTAAAGCCAAGGCCATGCCCCGCATTCACGTGCGCAATCACTCCTTCGAGCTGATTCATGGATATCTCATGGGGCACATAGACAACGCATGAGCTTTTAGTAACGCATTCCGGTGAGCCTCGGAACAGAGTAACAATGACAAAATCGAGATCTTGGAAGGCGTCTACTGCAGATGGTCGACAATTTTATAATCGCTCTTCCGAATTAACCTCATGAATTCTTCTACGTCTTTGGTCAAAGCCTCTTTTTCCTTCTCTTGAGAAGGTCCCTCTTCATTGACTTTACCTTTCCCTTTGGCCATTCTCTCAGCTTCTACTTCTGGTGACGCAAAGATTCTGCCACTGCGGGTTATTCCCCCTGCCCCTACAAGGTTATCAACTGATACTACCGGCGGGCTTGCCAGGTTAATCTTCTCCCTATTGCAGTAAACTTCCGCCCCATAGTTCCAAGGGATGGCTTTAGTGCTTTCATACGGAATAGGTCCAGCTTTGGTTATTGTGATAGTCGGCCTCTTGGTAGGCGCCGATATCGTGACAGTCTTGAACGGGATTGTAATCGTTGCAACTTCACCCCGCTCTTCAGCTATTGCCTCAACGGGCTTTTCTTCAGCAGTACGGTCGAATTGCAGTGTACCTTCGTCAATCAAACCTTGGATACCTCTTCTCAAGTTATCACAACCCTCAGGCCAGGCCAAACAATCAACACAATCTGTATCACAACCAGGGAACACTCCCCCATTCAACAATCTGCTCTTGATAAACCCAGAGGTGTCTTCAATTCATCCACATTCATAACCAGATTCAGACTGGTATCTTCCAAAACTGCACCCACCTGTGTAGACCCGTGAACTGGCATCAGATTCTTCTCAATATTGGGTGCTTCATTGCCGAAGTTTATAGCCTTGCTATCTAACAAATCTTGCACCTTGTTCTTGAAATCATGACAATTCTCTATGTTGTGACCTGGTGCCCCGGAATGGAATTCGCAGTGCGCGTTAGCGTCATACCCGAAAGGAGGCGTGCCCTTTAACGGAGCCAACGTCCTTTTCTCTATAAGCTGCAGCTGTAACAAAGTTGGAAGAAGCTAAGCGTACGACAATGGAGGTGCATCAAATACTCTCTTCACAGCCCTATCCCGACCTTGATATCTCTGTGGAGCAGCATTCTGTCGTCCTTGTTGCTGCTGTGGCTGTTGTTGTTGCTGTTGAGGAACATGAATTGTCACACTAGCAATCTGCTGCTGACGGTATTGGTTTCGACCTCTACCTCTTCCTCGAGAGCTGTATATTGAATTAGTATCCCCCTGTCTCTTGTTCCCAAAAGCCTTTTTACCACCTCCATCTGAGGTTGACTCTCCCGCTTGGATCTTACCAATCTTAACACCATTCTCGATTCTTTCCCCCAAGAGTATCAACTCAGAAAAGTTACTCGTCGTACAATTGATAAGCCTGTCATAATACAGCCCAGAGAAAGTGCTCACAAACATATCCACCAACTCCCGCTATACCATGGGTGGGTGCACCCTGGCTGCAAGCTCACGCCACCTCTGGGCGTACTCTTTGAAACTCTCCCCGCTCTTCTGAGAAAGATTTTGGAGTTGGACCCTGTTCGGCGCAAGGTCGCTGTTATATTGGTAATGCTTGACAAAAGCTTCCGCTAATTCCTTCCAGCTACCAATTTGAGTAGGCTTTAACCTTATGTACCATTCCAATGACGGTCCCGACAAGCTGTCCTGGAAAAAATGCATCAGCATCTTTTCGTCATCAGAGTAGGCGGACATTCTCCGGTAGTAAGATCGCACGTGAACTCTCGGGCACGTATCCCCCTTATATTTGTCAAACGTGGGCGCTTTAAATTTTATTGGCACCCTCAAACCAGGAACCAATCCCATGTTAGCCACATCCAACCCCGTGGAATTCTGATTAGCAAGATTCCTCATCTGTTCTTCCAACAACCTGAACCTTCTATCACTGTCAGTGGGCATCTCAAGATCCCTGCCTGGCGGAGGGAAAGCATATTCCTGACGATCTTCTCCCCATTGAGAATCCTCATTACCATACCCAACATAAGCAGTATTAGGACCAAAACCAGCCTGATTGACCCTGGGACCGTATCCCATGTTGCCAAAACCTTGATTGCCAGCACCGGGCCCAAAACCAGCATTGTGAGCACCCATTCCAACACCATTATGGCTTGTATTACTGAAGCCTGCGTTACCGAAGTTCTGATTTCCATAACCCTGATTTCCGTAACCCTGATTGCCATAGCCTTGATTACCACCAAAACCAGCATTAACAACACCAATACCCATACCAGTATTCCTAACACCAAGACCAATATTCCCAATGCCAACATTGAACCCAGCATTTCCAGCACCAATATTACCATTGGTTTCCACATGCCCATTACCGTTACCGATCACATTTCTGTTCCCAGCTCTGTTACTATTCTCAGCCATATTGAGGACAACCACTGGTACAACATCACCAGCTTGGAGAGTCTCGCCGTGAGGAGGATCAGTAGCAATTCCGCCATGTAGCACACCCTGACTGTCAACCCTAGCGATCAGAGGCTGCACCAGAGTTTGCAGCTGCTCCTGGCCTTTGGCCACAGTCTCCATCACCTGCATGAACTGCGCCATCCTATCGTGTATCTCTTGCATCTCAATCTGCATCTGATCCATGGCTTTCTTACAGTTGCTTCTGGTAGAGTAGCGATGAATTCGCTGATCGGAAATCCTGGAACCTGCATCAACAGAGGGTTAGGAAACACGGTATGAGGTACCTGCTACGAAAATGATTTATGCAGATGCAAACGTGTGCCTGTGCGTTAGGGAGATTTTTCCCCGGTTCGAGTGCCATAGTGCAAGTGCTGATAACAAGAAGTCCAGATCTAGTCACTGAAATAACATCTCATATATAGATAAGCCCAACGGCAGTAGTACAATGTCAATGAATACATGGGGAATCAATAGCATGACCTCGACCAACAAGCCTGGTGATGGTCAGCCTACAGCAAGAATCAGAAAAATACAAAAGGTTACAAAGATAATCAAGTGCGACAGCGGGCACAAAATTCCTCTAGCAACTCTTTTGTCTTGGGGTGATCAGGTCGCGTGAGTAACCCCTTAACAAGCAACTCTCTCTGCATAATAGTGCACTGAAGACCCTCAACTTAATCTTCCCACGCTTCCTGGCCAAAGCAATCTTCTAACTTTCGCTTCTTGAACTCGAACCTCTGCTTGCGATCTTTCAGGTTAGCGATAGCTTTGTTTAGCAGGTCTTCAGTGGCATATCTGCGAGCGGTTTCCTCATCAAACATCTTCTCACTAGCCTTCACCTGAGCCTTCAGTTTGGAGATCTGTTTTTTCAGTTTATCTTCCCTCTCTTTGTTGCTGGCTAAAGTGGCATTCCACTGCTGATTAAACTTGGATATTCTCCGGTATGCTTCATCCAAGTGCTGCTTCTTGATGGCCAGTACATCGTTGACAAATTTGAAGTCCAGACCCAAACGCTCACGATCAGCTATCTGCTTAGTCAAATCCGTGCCTAATCTGTTCACCAGCTCGGTCTGCCTCTTGAAGGAGTGGACGACTTCATTTCTCTCGCTTCTAACCCGTGCCAGCTCTTGCTCCAACTTTTCATTGGCCTTTTTCAGCTCTTCTCTCTCAGCTAACACCTGATTATACTGCTGAATAGACACGGTGGTAGGATCTTCAATCGCTGGAGGGCACTCCTGCTTAGCAGGTGGAAAAGGCATCCCTATGGTCTCTGCTCTGGTCCTGATCCAAGTCACATATGGAACGTAGGCTTGGCTATTGCTTTTGCCCAACAATGATTTCCCTCGTCTACTGATATCATTCCAGGCGTGCTGAAGCTTAGATAACATATCCCCCTCTAGAAGGCCGGTGAGGTACAGAGATTCATGCACCTCTTCATCCTTTGGCGGAACTCTCAAAGCATAAGCTAACTGTCTGATAAGTAGAGATGGATTATAGTTGATACAACCCTTTCTTCCAATCAAAGGCACATTCAGAAACCCACTGCAGCTGAATATAATCTCAGTACCCAACATATCTCTATCAAACCAAACAACACTCTCTGCTGATAAACCCATCAATCGCTTAGACCACTCAACTGTGGCTGCAGATGAAGCAAAGAGGCCCTTCTTAGGCAGGTGACTATCAAACCATCCGTAGAGTAAGAGCACACAACATGATACATTCTTGCCCCTTCTATTCTCGTTCTTGTAATGGACGGAATGATACACATCGCCAATCAAGGTAGGAACTGGATTCCCTGATGCAAAGATATGAAAGGCATCCAAGTCTACAAAGTCAGGCATGTTAGGAAACAAAATGATGCCATATATGCAGAGAGCAAGAATGGCGTTGAATACGATCCAACAACCGTCTTTGGCACACTGTTGGGCTTTCCCAACTAAGAACTGCAGAGAAAATCCAGGAACCCCATACCAACTAGACAGGATCAACTCAGAGGCATCCAGATGAAGAGAAAGAGCTAGATTAGCCAGATTAGGCTTAACGTCCATATGAACAAAAGGCATCTGACTCTTAATAGGCGCACCCAATAACTCAGCATACTCCTCTAATGTAGGTGCAAGAATAAAGTCCGGGAAAGTGAAACATCTCAATGGAGGATCATAGAACTGCAGCAAGGCATATAACCCATTCAACTCATTCACAGAAGGTTTACGGACCAAACTGAGTAGCTTCCCATAAGACTTTCTGAATTCCCCTATCACAGTATCATCTGCCAAGGCAATCAAACTGGACAGTAAAGCAACATCTGGAGTAGGGAGCTTGTAGGCCACAATCTTCCTCAGAGAACCCATGATAGCACAACAGAAGGCAAGAAAATACCGGAACCGGGGGATAATGTACCTGTAACACAGACACACGTTAATGATATGCAAATGAGTATGCAAAATGCAAAATGCAAACATGCAACAGGGGATCAAGATTGTGCTGATGAGGAGACCGAGGCTCTGATCCAACACAATCACAACACTCCTCTGATAATACAACCCTGAAGAGGACCAATAAATATGCACTGTCGAGAACAACCACATCTCTGACGATAAGAACCTCTGAACCCAACAACACTGATTCACTGTCAAGAAAACCAGGTAGTCTGAAGATTAAGGTTTCCTGCAATAACCCGACCCCGCTCACAGGTATGGACCTAATCACAGACAAGGTATGGCATCCTATGTGTTTCCCAGCGTCACAGACTTTCAAGAGCAATGATATGATACCCACAAGGTGTGGCATCATCATCCCTTGAAGTGGCCTCACTCTGCTGAGTCACAAATGATCGGTCCCCAGAGTCGATAATCCTCCAAACCAATAACCCCTCAGGCCCAAAGGGCTGGAAAAGAAGTCAACCGGGAGAACCTCGTCTGAGCGTGGATTTCATGAGACACTAGTGCCTGCAAAGCAAGCACGCGCCCACTAATTTCCACAACTAATGCTAAGTAAAATCAAGCCTGGGTATGGCTTCTCACTCATCAGAGCCCCTTCCCATAACAGCATAATAATAATATACTGAAAATAAAATGCGGAAAGTAAAGCGCAATAAATAAAACCCAACAGGTAAACACACAAGCACTAGGACTGACTCGCATAGGGAACCAGAGTCCCCAACAGAGTCGTCAGCTGTCGCTACTGCGAAAAACAGGCCGGAAAAACAGAAGAGTCGCCACCTTTCGTTATTTATCCCTCAGAACGGGAAAATCGAAAAAACCTGACGCAAAGGTATAAGACAAGGTCATCACAACCATTGTCTGGATTCGGGAGTCGGTTACGCAAGGGGAAGGTATTAGCACCCCTCACGTCCATCGTACTCGATGGGATCCACGCTTGTTTTGTTTATCGGATGGGTTTGTTACATCTATCTACGCTAAAGGTATGGTCTGAAAAGAAAAGAAAATGACTCGGCAAAGCGTCGCACTTTATACCTACGTATTCCCGTCTGACACGAGAAATCAAAGTCAACGTAGTTCGCCTAACTACGAGTTAAGGTTGCTCGCCAAGATATCGCATCTTGTGCCTACGTACTTTCACACAGCGCGAAAGATCAGAGCAAACATAGTTCGGGACACGAGAGATACAGGTTTGTCTTTTTTATCCGAGTAGGGTTAACAGACGGTTCCAGCAGTTTGGTGTATGGAGCTCGCTCGATGGAGACTTAGGCGTTTACCGTTTGCGGTAGAACCGGGAGTTAACAAAACTCTCCTTCTGAAAAAGGTTTCCAAGAATTAAAGGTCCAAGAGGACAAAAAGAGTTTGATCTTTGTTTTCTGTTTTTTAGAGAAGTATCTTTTATGGATGTTTGCAACTAACATCGCACTAGAGACTATGACCTGAGAGTGAATGCGTCGCATGTCACCCAAAGGGTACCATACTAAACATCCAGACTATTGAAAATAAACTCTACAACAGTCCTTTCTCAAGTAGCTTAAGGCTCGTAGCGTACGACGTCAATTAACCTTTATTACTGTATTTTGATTTTGTTCGATGATGAGAAGAGAAAAGACGCACTAAAGGGGAACTGATCCAATCCTAAAGTTGTCATGCAAAATTGATCCTAGGGTTGAGGTTAGGAGGGAACTACCTAATGTTATCATGCATGGTTAGAACCCTAATGTCTGTCATAACTTCTCTTGAACAAGAGAAGTCAGAGTTCCTTGGGGAACATGGCAAAGGAAAACAAACAGCAAAAGAAATAACTGTACAGAAACAACTGTAAATAAAATGCATGCAATGCAACAAACAAGCAGAAGGAGCCAAGCTCAACTTCTAGAACAAGCAAGCCCAAAGGCAACACACAAAGCACATGCAAGGGAGACAGACTCAACCTTAAGCCAGCAAGCAAAGCCAAGCAATAACAGTCAAGCAGAGGGAGACAGACTCAACCTCTAAATGCAGACAAGCAAAGGGAGATATTATAAACCTTTAGGATGCTCTTAAACCTATATCACTATATGATAAACCTAGTCTAATGCAACACACAGTCAATCAGTCACACAAGCAAAGCAGAGCAGCCAGAAAGTACAGCAGACAAACAGCTCAACAGCAAAGCAGATAAACAGCAAATCAACCAACAGTCTGCAAATAAACAACTTCAAGCCAAGCCACCATCTTCAAGAGAAGTCTTCATCTTCATGATTCAACAAGCTCCAACAAAAGGGAAGAGAGTAAACATCAAGAATATTGGATTGATGATGGGAAGCAGGAAGGAAACCAAGGGAATCCCTCCTGACACTCAACCAGTCATCTGAGAAAGGCATCCTCAAAGGTTCTACCTCTTTTAAAATGCCACACATACTTCCAAAGGAAAGATGACGCTTTCACATAGGGACCTTGAATCATAGGATGAGAATGGAAAGCAATCAAAGCAATCCATGTTTATTTGAAGTAAGAGAAAACAACTAAGCTCTTCCTAAACCCTAATTGAACAAGCTTAAAGAAAGCTTCTAAAGGGAGGTCTAAACACCAAATCAAACATCACCATCAAGCAAACAGAAGCTTAGACATGTCTAGAACACCATCCAAAAAGATTAGAAAACCTATCATGCACTAAAGGCAACCATTGAAGTCAATCTAAAGCAAGTGCTATGTTGAAAGCAACTAAAACTAGCCTAAGTGTTAAATCTATGAAAAATCCTAAAACACCTTCTAAAATCCTAAGAAATTTTCTAAGGGAATCTAAACATGTTAAGGACCTATGGGCAAAGGATCAGAACCTTAATCTAAAGGGAAGTCACCTAAAGAAAACTTAGATCACAAGGTACCACATAAGAACCCTAAAATGGAAAGTCTAATGATCCTATTCCAAAACAGAACCTATTGTTGTCTAAAAAATCTACATTAAATCATAGGGGATCATACATCTCTAATCTACCAGCTAGCAAAAAATCATCCCCAAACCCAATACCAATTGCAAGAACAAAAATCATCAAAATCATGTATCAACCATACAAAATTAAAGAAATTAATAAAATGGAGAAATTCAAATTAAATTGAAAAATAAGCAAAAATCAAATGTAAAAGCACAGAAAAATCACACATAAAATGAGGATCATGGACATATTTTCCTTTTATTTTTCTAATGAATATTGGATTTAATATGAATTTAAAATTATAAAGCAATTAAAAATAAAAGAAGATGAATAAAAAAACAAATAAGAAAATAAAAATGCTGAAATAAAAGGGGAGCGTTGGATGAGGAGACTGGTCAAGCTGATCTAAGGCCCTAGTGGCGCCACCTCATTTAATGAAATGACTGCGTTTCAATTAGTCCAAGGCCAAAATCAAATTAAAACACAACCACACGATCTGCATACAAAGTCATATCTCAGGCCAGATCCAAGGGCTTAGACTTCATCTTCTTCGTTTGAAAGTCAGTTGGACGGAAAGTCTCAGGCGGTGGTTCCGACGGCTGCTCAACCTTCTTCTCCGGCGAGCTAATAATTACAGGTCATGAAAACTTCACAAATTTTACACAGTCTTACTCCAAATTCCACGTAGAACTCAAATATCATGCTCATTTCCTCTAATTCCTCATGGATTATGAAACACGAAGAAGATCTTAAAATTCAACTCATTCTGAAATCTCACCAATTCTCAAACTAAAACCATAGATCTGTTCCTCACACTTCACTGATCATCCTAAACCATCTATATCATGTGGAACCCTCAAGATCAGATCAATTCAACTTCAAACAGAAATCACATGTCAACCTATTTCGTCTCTAATCATCCAGATTTCTATCCAAAATCCATCTATGTTTCAACCTAATGCTTAACCACATACTAATCCAGGCTAGATCATGCTAGAATCAGTGCAATTTTGAAAGTTACATACCTGATTTTGAGCTTCAGATTGAGGCAGTTATGGAGTGTTTCTTGGCTTCAAATCGTGCAGAAACTTTCAATGAAGTGTGCTGAAGAAGAAGGACACCTTGAATTGCCTTGGAAACCTCTCAATCAGAATTCATGATTCTCACTTTTTGCTCTTAAACTCAAACTTCAATCTCTGCTTCCAGCACGAATCAATCACCAAAATTGTTCTGAATTCAATATAGAACTTAAATAGAAGTGTTTTATGGGCTTTTTTGATCCAATGGAGGCCCAAATCCAGAAATCTAATTTTCAATTTCCTTTGAAAAACTCAACCATGGTAAACATGAATTCTGACTCAAACCTTCTCCAAGACGTTTCCATTCAACTCCTTGTGGTATGTGGAAAGTGTCTAGAATGATTAGAGAGCTTGCATTCATCCCATGACCAAATTTGGATGTGTTGCTTACTTATGAAGTAACAAACCACAAAGCTATGAAATTGACCTCAAATGAAAATTCTAAAAATGCCAAAGTACTCAAAATGGTTTTTCTGATTAAAATGAGTACCCACTTGCCTTGTTTGAGCACAAAATGAATTAATTTGAGAATTTTCACTTAAATGCTTTTAAATTCTTCCTTTTGCAAAATTTCTCAAACCAAGTCTCACCTTAAGCCAAATCAATTCCTCATGAGGACATGGTTGACCTAAAAACATCATTTTGAGCAAGTTTCATGTTGAACAAAATTTCATTTGAAGCTTGCAAGATGGTGAAAATGACCTATAATGCCAAATGACCTATAATCTTACTTTCCTAAAATACCCCTAACTAGTAAGCCTCATAACTTGAGTTCTACAAATCAGATGGAAGACTTCTAATACAATTTGTAAAGCTAAGATCAATACCTACAACTCTCATGTTGGCCAAAAGTTTAGGAGAAACACCCTTCTAGGTCAAAAGTTCCATGGAAGTTGGTTGACTTTCACAGACAAATTTCACATTCCTCAGATGACCTGTAACTTGTTTGGGTCATAACCTGAGTTATATAAATCCAATGGAGGACTTCTAGTACTCAAATCAAAGCTAGGAATTCAATGAATTAAAGATTCAAGTTAATCAATAGCTTGATATCACGATTCTCACTGCAACAAAAATGACGACTTCACTGGGGAATACTTAAACTTGAGGGTTTAGCCTATTTTGTTTGATTGTGTGCTATATTTGTGAATATTTGCTTGACATGTATATTTGTATGTATTGGTTGATTATTGGATATTGGGACCTTTGAGTGGTGATACGGTCCTATACCCGGACTCGAGTGCAATTATGATAGGATGGTGGTATATTCAAGAAGGCTTATAGTGAGTTGATTCCCGACCAAGCTAACTTGAGAAACCACCACTCAGCGTAGGCCCTCTTGAGAGTTTAGTATTATTGAACGAGTATTCGTGAAAATTATGCTACTTTCGACGAAGGAGCCCATGACACTGTGGACTTTTAGATTACATTCTACCCCACTTTTGCCTTACTAGGACATAATGCGATGGCTATAAGGATGTATTTCCGAAATAGTTGATGCGCGATACTACACTTGGACGAGACTCTCTTGAGAATATTATCGATTACCAAGTGATTTGGGAAGTTGATAATATTCGAAAGATGGGTTGATGACTCTGAGAACCGTTTAAAACCCTGCTCTACAGGTTTGAAAATCCATATTACACACCTTTTTGGGGATGGGTAGACCTTGGATCCACGCTCGTCCTTTAAACCTAGGCTTGTGTTTGTGTGCATATGTGTGATCTTTGCATTTACATGTGTTTGTGCATTCTTGCATTCATGAGCATCATATCATAAAGTTTCATGGAACTCAGACTTTTTGTTTGTAAACATCAAAGTCACTATTGATGGTGAAAGAAAGAAAACTATGAAGTACACTTACAAAGGTTTTAAACTAGATTACCTAAGGAGGTTGGGCACCTTGGTGACAGATCCAGAGGGATTCCAGAGTAGGTATAGGAAGCTGTTGTTACTATTGAAGATAAAAATGGATAGTGGACTTCTTTCTACGCTTCTCCAGTTCTATGATCCACTCTACCATTGTTTCACCTTTTCCGATTATCAGCTAGTGCCCACGCTAGAAGAATACTCTCACTTGGTTGGGTTACCCATTCTTGAAGAGTCTCCTTTTCCGATCATGGAGAAGGACCCTAAGGAGCAAGATATTGCCAAAGCTACACGTTTGGGATTGGTTGATATTCAAAAGAACATGACTACAAAGGGAGGAGTCTTTGGGTTGAGTGCATAATTTTTGGTTGAAAAAGCTCAATACTATGCAAATCATTTGAGCATGGATGCATTCGAGGCTATCCTTGCCTTGCTCATTATGGTATCTTTATGTTCCCTAGCTTTGAGAACTTTTTAGACCTCAATGCCATTAAGATCTTCTTGAAGAAAAACCCTGTACCTACTCTGCTAGCGGATGCGTATCACTCTGTTCATCTTAGAAATTTCCACAAAGGAGGGATGATCACTTGCTGTGCTCCTTTACTATACAAGTGGTTTATTTCACACTTGCCTAAGGCTAACGTCTTTTGGGATCCGAAGAAGGGGTGGTGGTCACAGAAGATTATGGCTCTCACGCACTCTGATATTGATTGGTACAATCGAGACTATGAGGGAATAATGATCATTAACAGTTGTGGAGATTTTGGTAATGTACCTCTTCTTGGTGCTAATGGAGGAATCAGTTACATCCCGGTCCTTGCTCGTCGACAGTTGGGATATCCTTTGAAGGACAAGCCCAACAGTGTTCATGTGGAAAATATTTTCTTCAAGGAAGAGAGTAATAGTCAGGAGCAGAAAAAGAAGATTCTAAAAGCCTGAAGTCATTTGCACAAAAAGGGAAAGAAAGAACTGGGAAAACCCAATTGTGTCTCTTTGGAACCTTATCTCCAATGGGTTCGAAAGAGAGCCATCGAGTTGAAGATGCCCTATTCACGACAAGAACCTATATCTTTAAAGGAGGAGCGCACTTTGATCTTCATGTCTGAGGAGGAAAACCTAAGGATTGCCTTGAGCAATGCACGACAAACCGAAGACGCTTGGAAGCACAAGTATCAAGTGGTTGTTGAAGAAAATGCAGAGCTCCAGAAGCAACTAGAGTTGAAAAATGAAGAAGTACTCTCTTGTAAGAAGAGGAAGGCGCAAGAGGATTTATTTTCTTTTAGTCCTCATTCGACTCCGTGGAAGTTGATTGTGGATAAGCTCATTCTTGAGAAAGCCCAGATGGAAAAGGAGATTGAGAAGCTCAACTTGAGGCTGTTAGGAGAATCTTCTAGGGATTTTTGTTAGCTTTTATTTAGCTTTCTGTTTAAGACTTTTGTAAGATGTACTAAAATTTTGTGATTCAATAAAGTTAAGTTTATGACGTTTTTATGAATCTGAGTTCCATGAAACTTTTTGCATTGCATAAGTATGTCGTCACATTTGCATTTGCATTTGCATTTTTTCAGCCTTGAGTCTCATCTTCCTCTTCCTGTCTCTAGAGGGATACCTAGCACGCATTCTGGACCAATGGAAACGATGAACAAGCTTTTGAAAGGACAAGAAGCCTTGAAGGAGGAAATCAGGATCCTCAAAGGTCAGATGAATTGGATTTTGGAGACTTTGCAGAATTTGATGAGGAATGAAGGGTATTCTCCCCCTATTGCGCCTAGAGAGGTTGTCAGTCTGTCGCTTCTGGTGATCTTTCAGCTCAAAGACCTCCGCAGTTTCAACGGTCAGACCGTCGTCAACCAGCATTTGGGCCTGCGCCAAAACGTCATCCTTGTCAGGTGGTTACCAAAAGAGCATCTCAACATTCATTGGCTGCTTCCCCTTAAGGTTCTCGAAGCCAGAACATGAATAAGAAGAATCCTGTCAAAAGGAACAAGGCATGCTACAAGTCAGTTCATGTGCCGCTAAGTAAGCTTTATCCGCTACTAATTCAGAATTTGTTGGTGACTCCGCGAGCTCTTAACCTTGTGCCAGGACCATGGCATAATGCAAACTTGACTTGTGAGTTTCACAAAGGGGCTGAAGGACATGAACTAGACACTTGTTTGGCGTTAGGATATGTTGCGCAAGAGCTAGTCTATGACAAAAATCTGATCTTTGAAGAGGATCACCCAGAAGTTGAATGCAAGTACCATACTGGGACAATGGGGTATTTGGTGGAAGAGTGCAAAGGTTTTGGGTTGAAGGTGCAAAGCTTGTTGGAGCTGTTAAAACCTCAAGAAGGTAAACCAAGTACCAGTGTCTCAGCTCTTGAAGTAAAAGGCAAAGGACCTATGAGGCCTCTCAAGGTTCTATACCACAAGGAGCAAGTAATCAGTGATGGAGGTGTTCCCCTGTTTGGGCCTGGAAATTGAAGTTGTTAAGACAATTCTCCTAAGCTGGCTGCATTTTGATTTGTTTCAGTATTTTCAGTTGTATTTTCCTTGTTGTTTAATTTGAATTGCTTGTAAGTTGTTGTTCATTTTGAATTGGCAATATTAATGAAATGTTTGTGCATCTTTTGATTAAGTCCATTCGTTTCACTCTTTCTTTTTCCTTTCATTGTTATGAAATGACGAAAAATGCAAAAATTTCTTTTCTTTACTAAATTGTTGTTTAAAGCAAAGATTGGGGAGGATGATGAAAACTATATCCATAACTACTGTTGATATGATTTCAATTTAACTTTACCGATGATGTAAGGCATTGTTTCAATCCCTAAACACTGGAGTAATAAGGAAGATAATCCCTCGTTAACCCCCTCAAGCCTAGAAGTAGGAGTTTTCTTTCTTTACAAAAACAGAAACCTTAAATTTCAAACCTGGGGCGGGTAGTTCTCAGTTAACTTGAAGATATGTGCATACAAGACACTTTTCATATAAAAGTGATGCATTCAGGTTTTCCTTCACACACAACAAGCAAGTGTCGAAGTTCAAAGGACGATGATGGTTCGCCATAGTCATTAAACTAGGTAGTCACCTCCTTTCTCAAAAAAAAAAGAAGAGAAGAGAAAAAAGAAAAATTGAAAAGCCCGCTAAGTCAAAACCTATGAAGGAGACTTAGGCAAAAATAGGGCATCCCACTGATTGTATATCCAAAAGAAAACAGTTCAGGCAAAAGTAAGGGATAATAAAAAGAGGAAATCCTTAAAGCTTTCACTTTCAAAAATCCTCAAATAGCAAAGCTATAAAAAAAACTGTAAGGGAGTCGTGACTACCCTAGGTTTGTAAGCCATCACCAACTATCATCAGTTCAATTCTTAAAAGCCTGTGAAAACCTGGATGTATGGTTTGAGTTAATTGAGCATAGAATTGGAGTTCATCATGAAGAGTGGGTGGGACCAAATAACTTTGAGCCTTTATCCTTTGTTTCATGAACCGGAACCAGACCACGTTACAACCCTTAAAAGACCTAATTGAGGTAAGGTTGTTTTGAAAGCATATTACAACAAGGTTGGATAACCTGACTCTTAATGATCTTTGATGTTTGTGTGTGTTAATCACTTTATCGGCAAGATGGTTGGATCGCTTTCACTTTGATCATTTGATCACTCTGCCATGTGTGTTTCATCAAAAATGTTTTCAAAAGATTGCATGAATTTTACATTGAAAATTGCCAATTTTTAATGAACAATATTGTTTTCTAGACAATCCAATGTTAAAGGAATCCCAACAAACGTTGTTAGCTAGGGAATTTGATTTGATAAATGAAGCTCGACCTGGGGCAACTAATTTGAAGGATTGGTTAATCATTTGTCACAACGTCCAGATAATCAAATCCGACCAAGTCGAGATTAGATTAATCTCTCAAAGACCGTTGAACTGGGGAAGTTACGTAGAGATTCGTGAGTCTCTCCAAGAGTTTGAAGATATTGAAGCATCTTGTATGTCAATTCTTCTGTAAAATCCTCTTGATGATTCTTTCTTGCAGATCGTGTATTCTGGGGCAGAGAAATTGAGAGATCATTGGTTACAAGGGTCGTTACTCGTTATAATGATCACTATGCAAGATAGAGTACAAAGCTACTTGGTTATTGTGGCGTCTTCTGTCTGTCCCCCAATGAGTTGTTACTTCAGTGTATATTGGCAGTTTCCCATGGATTCCTCCTCAAGCAAAGAAACCGGGCTCATGATGACAACCCGCAAGTAAAGCTTGGCATTATATCCTGAGTGGAGTACTATTTTCCCCAAAGAAGGTTGTAACCTTGAAGTGGAGCTGTGTGATTCTACATGTTCATCCCTGGTGATGGTCCATTTGGTGAAGTTGGCTGGGTATCCGTGTCGAGATGCTTGTTTCATCTCCTGTTTTGTTTCGTCTGTTTTGTCAGCATAAACATAAGCATGGCATAAAGCATATGCATAACATCTGTGCATTTTTGCTAACTCTGGTCATTACCTGTTCCTGTTTCACTTTGGTGTTTTTCACCAAGTGATTGGGTTTGTCTCTTCTCTCCAATAGAGTTGTCAGCCCTTAGGCATAAAGTGCCCGCAAATTCTAATTTCCCCATAGAGTTTGACCCTCGTGGATGATGGTTGTTTCAGTTATCTTTTCCACGCCTGGATAAGATAAATTCCCATTTGAGTTCAATCCTCAATGGTTGGAGTCTTGTTTAACCGTTTCTTTCTAGCTCGTTCCTAGATTGAACTTTAATCCATGGAGTGGTTTCTAAATCTATGTTGGGCATACATTTATTGTGCACTATGTCCCCCAGGAAGAATCTTTTACAGATCCTCTTTGAAGAAAAATATTTCTCCGGTGGTGTTGTGGTAACGATCTCTTTGGATTTTATGCTTAAATTAAATGGCATATCCTTGAGGAGTTGAGGAATTTCTTTTGGTTATTTCTCCTTATTTGAAGAAATTTGGCTTGTAAATCAATTGTACCACATCTTTTGGTGGGTCCCCAGTAAGTCCAGTGGTGACTGGCATTTCCTTTAAAGTCCAGTGGTGACTGGCAGCTTTCCTTTAAAGTCCAGTGGTGACTAGCAGCTTTCCTTTAAAGTCCAGTGGTGACTGGCAGCTTTCCTTTAAAGTCCAGTGGTGACTGGAAGCTTTCCTTTAAAGTCCAGTGGTGACTGGCAGCTTTCCTTTAAAGTCTAGTGGTAACTAGCAGCTTTCCTTTAAAGTCCAGGGGTAACTGGCAGCTTTCTTTTAAAAGTCTAGTGGTAACTAGAAGCTTTCCTTTAAAGTCCAATGGTAACTGGCAGCTTTCTTTTAAAGTCCAGTGGTAACTGTCAGCTTTCTTTTAAAGTCCAGTGATGACTGACAGCTTTCCTTTAAAGTCCAATGGTGACTGGCAGCTTTCTTTTAAAGTTCAGTGGTAACTGGCAGCTTTCTTTTAAAGTCCAGTGGTGACTGACAACTTTCCTTTAAAGTCCAGTGGTGACTGACAGCTTTCTTTTAAAGTCCAGTGGTAACTGACAGCTTTCTTTTAAAGTCCAGTGGTGACTGGCAGCTTTCCTTTAAAGTCCAGTGGTGACTGACAGCTTTCTTTTAAAGTCCAGTGGTAACTGGCAGCTTTCTTTTAAAGTCCAATGATGACTGGAAACTTTCTTTTAAAGTCCAGTGGTAACTGGCATTTTCTGTTAAAGTCCAGTGATGACTGGAATTGTTTGAAAGTCCAATTGTCTTTGGCGATCTTATCCCATTTTGCTATTACTATGCAAAGTCTGTTATTTTCTTTGTTTCTTTTATGGTGTTTCTTGAAGATCCCGTTTGAACTCTTCGTTATAGGAAACTCCTCATTTGGTTACCACCAGTAAAGTTTGCGTCTCTGATTTCTTTCGTTTCCCCGGTGGAGAATTGCCTTCTTCCCCAACGGAGTGTGTGTCTCCTTTTCCCCGATGAAGATTTGTCTTCCCCGGTGGAATTTGCGTCCCCTGTGTGAAAGATTCCCCTTGAGCAGCATCTTTAGTCACGTTTGAACTATTTTGTTTGTTTTGCCTTGAATCTTTCTCTAGTGTGTTGGGTCCCCCATGAGTAGTTACTCGTTGCATTGTCGTTCTTTTATCTTTGCTCGTGTGTCTGCATCTGTCTTGCATTCAAGCATCATAAAACATCATCTAGATTCATGGCATATTCGCATTTGTCCTTTTGCATACCATCGAATCTAAGGGACAAAATTTTTGGTTCGCTATATTTAAATACCTTTCACTATGATTCTATGAGGATTGTCATCTCTCATTGTCATCTAGTGAAGATATTTAAATAGGGGCAACTATCATACCAAAAATTTTGACCCCTTAGATCTTCATCATCATTTTAAGATCATATTCATTTGATTATCTAACCTTAACCTGTTTCAAGTTTGTCTTTGTCAAGATACAGGTGAATTAGGGTTTCGTACGATCAAGAATCGAGGTTTCAAAAGTTAATCAGTCAATGTCTTGGATTTATTTTCCATTGAAACAAGATCAAGGATACTAAGTAGGATCAAGTATGAATCTAATTCGAGGTTGTCACCCAAGGATCAAGAACAATGCAGTTCAGGATGTCCGATTAGGGTTTTCAAGCAGGTAAAGTCTACTCAAGAAGTTTCGAGGCCTTAAAAGACCCGGAGCATCAACAGTCGACTCGGTAGTCATCGATCGATCGTTCGGTTGACCAAAAAGTCAACTCTTCACTCATAAGGAATTTGACCTCAAGATATGAATAAAAAATGTTCCTAATTACATTTTTCACCTACCCATAAAATTTCATGACCATTGGATCAAGGATTGGGGAGTAATCGCAAAAGTCGGAAATTAGGGTTTTGAAAGGGGCGAGACCATAACTCCTTAACCACACTTCTAATTGAGTTGGTTCAAAGCTCATTGGAAAGCTCTTGACAAGTCCTACAAAAGTCCCAAAGTGGTCCATGATCATAAAATGCATAGATTTGGAGTTATGACCAAATTCATTACAAGAGGGAAAAGTAACTTAGAAAAATTCTAAGTTATTTCACTTTTAGGCTTGTTTTTCAGCAACTTTGAGAGGTTTTTTGGCCAAGTTCCTTTGGGAATCTGAAACTCATGAAAACATGAAAGTTGTAGAGCTACATGAGGGATTTCTAAAATGTATTAGAACTCCTCCATAGCCCTTATGAGCTGAGAGTTATGAATTTAACAATATGAGGTTTTAACACTTGAGTCCCACACTTTCAATTTTTCACAAACTCATCCTTTGACCACTTGAGCTATTCTCAGCCCTTGGATCTTATTTCTATATGATATTTAGAGGATTTGAAGAGAAGAAATGCAGAAAATAAGGAGGTTTAGCAAGTCTTGCAACTTGGAGGCAAGTGGGAGTATTTTAATCATATAATGGAAGAAAGAGAAACTTTATTGCACACTTGCAGCAAACAACCCCCTATTGTGTAGCCACTCCAATCACTATTATGTCATTCATACCACTTGAGCAATGCATCAGCTGAGCCAAAGATTTGAATTTTGCAGCTGCATCAAACCCTCAAGCAAAGTTACCTTTTCAAACTCCCTCCAAAAGTGTCAAGTTACAAATTTGTCCTCACCCTTTATTTTCCTTATAAATAGAGGCTCCCTCTATGTTGCTCAACACACCAGAGCACTCTTAGAACCAAGATAAAACCACATATCTCATTCCCCTCTTGTTTTCCTCATTCTCAAATTTCCAAGTTTCATCAAAAATCTGCCTTGAGCAGTTGGCTTCCCAAATCCATTTTCACACATTCCAATCCTTCAAAAACCATCTGCACAATCCATAAATAGTGTGTGGAAGGTGTCCATACTCTTAAACCACTCAAAAACCCCATTCTCCAAAAAGTCAACTTTCAAACCAAGCAAGTTTGACCTCATACACAAAATCAAGCAAATCTCTGTCCATACCTGTTTTCATCATCCTAACACTCCATACACCTTTGATATATGATGTCTCAACTGTCCATAACATAAAACAACCTCATCCTCATTTATTTTGAGATTTGTCACAAGTTCCTTCAAGTGCAAGAAAAGTTGTTTTCATCAAGTTTTGGTTGGACAACAGTTGGAGTGTTTTCAAGGTATTCTTTATTGCAATAAGCTTGCTTGGAGGTCTACAAGAGGTTAGTGGTCATTATCCCTTCCATTTTTGTCATGAGCATGGTTAGCATGATTGGTGTTTAAATACAAAATGTAGCTTATATGTAAATCTGCCAGTTTGTGTTGAGCCAACTGTTTTGAGCATGTAACTGCCTTGGATATGTGCCTTTGCCATGACATTTGTCTTGTGAATATGGAGATAGTTTCTGTCATAAGTTATTGTTGGATGTTATCATAGGTCATGTTTGTTTTACTTTGGTTTTGCTGCAAACAGCTTGGGAGGTATCATTGCAGCCTCACACAACTTTGGTCTTTGTTGATATTTTTTTTATTAGGGTCCCTGTATGTTCTATTCATGTCATGTTTGAACCCTAGGAGATTTTGGTTCACAACTGTTGTGCTTAAATTTGGATTTGAGTGCTGAGCTGTTTCCATGAACACAATGTGTGCCATTCTGTTTTGAACTTGACTGCCATGTTTTAATTTCTCTGTGCATCAACTATTTTGAAAGGAGGGTGTTTGTTTGTTGTAGCATTGTCATGTTTGTCTTAGTTTGCATTTAAGTTGTAACCTTGATTGAAACATTGAAACATTAAAATGATCCATGAACCTGTTACTTTTTGAATCATGGCATTATCCCTTGCATCACCACTGTCACTTAGGCACTAGGACAGATTTTGGTTGTAACCACCATTTTCAAAGCTTTATGAGATTTTGGCATGCTTGGAATTTTTTACTTTGGAAACCAATTGATGGTTGTTGTGTATATGAGTGCTTTTACATGTTAGAACCAATTTGTCAATTGCTAGTCCATGAACACCAAACTGTTGAACTGTCAAGAATAGACCAATTTTGTTGAACTGATGTAAATTGCTTAGATGTTTGGCTTTTGTAAATGCATTGCAAAGTGGCTTATGTGTGGATGGTGACTGTCCTAATTTTTGCTGTCAATTTTTGCTTCATGTTTCAATTCATATGCCATCACTTGTGCTAAGTTCTTGCATCTTGTTGAGATCTTTGATTTAATATGCATAAATCATTTTGTATGATAAGTACATAGGCTGCATCATGAACTGTCTTCAATTTGCCAAACAACATTTCAACCTTAATGCTTCATTCTTGCCATGTCATATACCAGATTTTACTTGAAGCTATTTTGATCAGTTCTTGCATCATGTTTTATCCTTATTTGCATGAATCACTTTGTATATGATGTTTATGGAGGTTGTATCATGAATTTCTACTCTTCTTGCCAAAAGAGCATTTTAAAGCATTCTTGTACAAACCATGACAATCCATATGTCAATTTCTGTTTGGAGTCATCACTGCATGATTTTTACATCCAAATCCCATGAACAAAGTATTTGTGATTTATGCATACCATTACATATCATTAATCTCTGCTGTCATGAGCTGTAGCTAGCTTTTTGCATACCAAACATTTTTGTCCATAATTGCAACTTACATGACAATTTTGGTTTGGAACTGATTTTGATTGATCTAGGCATCTAGGATCATTGGATAACATGTTTAGGAGATGTGCACACTTTCATTTAATCATGATCCCTCTTATTTTGAGCTATGGCCATCATAATGCATTTTCAAGGCATTTTGTGCAACTTGCATGTCAATTTTTGATTAGACTTGTTTTGGTATGACTTGTGCATCAAGAATCATTGGTTCATGTATTTTGAAGTTGTGCATACCCTTACCTGTTCATATTTCTTTCTGTTTGGAGTTGTGACCTTCAATTTGCAATTTCAAGCTTCATCTTACCTCTTGCACATCATTTCCTTGTTTAAAGTTGTTTCTGTTTGGCCTTGGCATCCAGAATCATTAATTAACATATTTGAAAGTTGCTTGGACCCTTACATGAGTTTAAAGGCATTTGGTTTGATCTTTGGTTTTCAAAATGCATTTCTAAGCTTCACATGACAGCTGCTATCGTGTTTTACTTTTGATGCATCATCTTGGAAAATTGACATTTCCATTGTGATCCTTGTGAAATTTCATGTGAGATAGACCTAAACTTTGTTCAATTTGGTTGAGTATTGATTAAGTTATGGTGTTGTCGTTTTTATGTTTTTTGCTTGCTTCCCATGTTTTTTTGCCTTGCCCAGATTTCATTGGCTTTGTTAGGTATTTAAGTTTTAGGGGTGGCAAAATACACGGATGTATCGCCACCCCAGTGGTTAAACCTTCACTCTCTCATGCGTCTTGCACCTCTAGATCCTGGGTTCGATCCACAGTGGAGATCAACCCTTTTTGATTTTTCACGCTTTGCCATGTTTTCATTATGTTGTGTTTCTTTCCTATCATATAACAAATGCGCGCCTTAGCTCAGTTGGCATAATTTTGAGTTGGTACTCAAAGGGTGGTGGGTTCAACCCCCACCAGGCGCATCCCTTTCTTTTTATCATTAATCTCCTTGTTTTATTTTAATTGTTATTAATTTTATAAAAAATCACAACTTCTTCATTTCTTATTATTTTTGACCGGTTCTTTTTGCAACTATCTCGTATTTGTATATATTTTCATGTGGTGCATTAATATTATAGAATTGTCATTTGTGAAAACAACTTTGCATTGAAAACACTTATGTTTCTTTTAGGGTTTTTTACCCTCCGAACCATTTCAAAGCTTTTGATTCGTTCTTCTCCTGTTTGTTGTTGTGCTTCATGTGAGCTCTATGTTTGTCAAACCCTTGATGTAATTGTAATTACTTGTTGCTTGTAAGCATCATGTTCGATTCATTTGATTTCCATGTAATATCCCCATGAAGTTGACTTATTTGCATTGGTCGTTACCTTCATCTTTGTCAAGATATGCCTAAGTCTTTATCTTTCATTGAGTCTTGTAAGAACTCATCTTTGCTTGCCTATTGCCATACGCTTGCATGCTTTGGTTGTAACCATTCCTCCTATTTGATGTACTTGCTTATTGTAATATGCTTGTATGTGCTTAGTTGTAACCATGCCTCTTATATATTCATCATGTTTGTTTGATTGCTTATTGCTTTGTTAAGTTTAGTTTTCCCCAAGTGATGGAACTGTTTAGTTCTCATCCAAGTTTCCTCCCCTTCTATCCTGAAAGTCTCTCTATTGACCTTTGGGTCATAGACAGCTCACCACCCTCCCTCGACTTCGTTAAGTCATTCGTACACTTAGTTAAGTTAGAACCCGTCCTTTAGACTTTGCTTAAGTCTAAGAAGCCTACCCCTTGTTAGGAGTGCTCTTTCAATTAGAACTTAGGATAGAGTTTGTTAACTCTATGTAAGAATCATTGTCATGATTACTTACTTCCATTTCTTGAGTGTTCAACTTAGATCTAGAGAGTTTTCTTAAACTCTACACAAGCATTGTTATGTTTATTCCCCTTTGAACCTTGATCGTAATCAAGTGTTCTTCAAACCTAGTGAGGTGAACTACGATTGCTCTGATTCTATCCTAGTTAGGATACGCAGGCAGAAGATGTGATATCTTTGCGAGCAACTTAGTGTATATATCCTTAGGTCTTAACCTTCACCTTTTACCCGATCCTTAGTAAACATTTAGCAGACTTAGCATACAAACAAACAAAAGGTTCCTGTAGAGTACTACAGATGTTTAGGATGTGAAATACATACCCTAGGCATAACCAACCCCCGATCCCCGAATCTCTTAGCGTTGTTGTTACATCGCGCAAAAGGTTCTTTCTCTCTTTATACCTTTCCTTTGGATAAATTAAAGTCCGGTTGTAAATTCAATGAATTAAGGATTCAAGTTAATCAATAGCTTGATATCACGATTCTCACCGCAACAGGGAGATAACATCTAAGGACGATTCTTCTAAAATATAGGGAGATAAGTTTGAAGCTATCTATGAGAGGTTCTAATGTTGGTTATTTAAAATATATGCCTAGTAACTGTTATCATCTTTTGTTTTAATAAAAATTATTTATGCTCTTATGTTATTTTAACTGTTATATGTGCATGCATATCTTGTGTTGCTTAGAGAATTGTAAAATTATACTTAAAAACTAGAAACAAATAACATTCTCATTAAAATATTGGTGGTTGTTACATCTTTGTCAAGAAATTTCTAGACATTTGGGCATGTTCTAAGGTAATCTCTACGATCATCTGACATCTCTAGATTTTTTAAATGATCCTCACAATCTTCCTTTGCAAACTCAACAGCTTCATTCCTCTGGATATTTCTGCGTTTTGACCTAGAAGTTCTTCTCATTCTATGTGTCTCAATAAAGGTTGTTGTTGATGTATGTGCCTCTGAATAAATATGCTTGCTTGAAGTCTCTTCAGTTGCTACATTCTTCTTGTTTGCTTGAGTTGCTGCTCTTAGTAATGCTGCCTTTCTAAAGTCTCTCTTTGGAACCCATATTTGTTTCTTTTTATACATTTTTGTGTTCTAAAAGATTAAGTGATTTGGAAAGAAATTTGCTAAACTTTTTATAGAGTTTACTCATATGTTACCTTGAGTCCTTACTATTTCTATGTTGATTAGTCAAATCAATCATTAAACTTCTGACTCTTGGGAAGTGATGTCTAGTATCTAGCCCTAATAAAGTTTCTCTTGAACAACTATGATTGTCACTTAACAACTATTTGTTATTTTAAAAATTCAATTTCCTTTTTACTTCATTTATATAAATGTCAGAAAATCTAAAAAGGAAAAGCAAAAGAAATGTACTGCAAGTTAATAATGGTCAAAATAACTTTCATTAATCAAAAAGAGGATTACAAAAAGGATGAAGATATTAAGATTACATTAATCTTGTTCTTCTAAAGCCTTAAGACCTATGTGATTTCTCAAGTATAGTCTAGCTCATCCTTGTCCTCTGAATCTAAAATAATAATCTGAAACACCATTTTGTCTCTGGCTCTCTTCTTCTTCTTCTTCTTCTTCTTCTTCTTCATTGACATCTTCTCAGGTCTCAAAGCAGTTGTTGATGAACTTACTTCAGAAGGTTTCAATACAATTATTTAAGAACTTGCTTCAAAATCTACAGAAACATTTGGACTCTGTTGATCTTGAGTCTTCAGACTCGAGATGTCTTCTAAAATTTCTGTGAGTGTAGAGATGATGGTACTTTCAGTTGTGGATTCCATAGTATTCGTAAAGATGTTGACGGAAAAGACTTAGGCTTTGGTTACTTTTATAGTGGAGTCTGGGTAGCCCAATCGATTTAATAAAATCACTTTCTTGATCATTAGAAGTTCTACGACCAATAATGATTAAAAATGCATTGTACACACTTTTAATGCTATCTATTACTTGAATCGTTTCATTTCTTTAGGAACTGCTCCAATAATGATGATATGTTTTGCATTTATGAAATTATTTCTTTTCGTTTTTCTCTATTTTAAAATTTTATTTTAAAATTTTTGATGAGACAAAATGGGGAGAAAAATATAGAAGTATTTAATGAGAATCTGAACCCTTCAGATTTTATATGTTGTTTATTTTAAATTTCTGTTATTTTAAAATTCTGTTATTACGGTTATTTTACTCGGGAGATATATTTTAGTTTTCTTTAATATAGAAAGTATGGGGAGCTTACAAACCTCAACCTTTGAACTATTAGACTCATGGGGAGCTTAAAAGCCTCATACTCTGATGTTGTCAAGTAAATTGAAAAGACCCAACATTGTTCTTAAATACTTATGTTTGTCATCATCAAAAAGGTTGCAGTGAGAATCAAATATCAAGCTATTGAGTTAACTTCAATCACAAATCATTGAAGTTCACCACCAAGCTTTGATTTATCCAAAGGAAAGGGTAAAGATCGAAGAAAAATCTAAGTGCGCTATGTAACAACAAAGCTAAGAGAATCTAAGGTTCGGGGGTTGGTTATACCTAGGGAAGGTATTAGCATCCTAAGTATTTGTAGTACTCTACAAGAACCTCTTGTTAGTATTTGTGTTATGCTAAAGTTTGCTTACTAAAGAAAAATGCTAAGATAAAAACCTAGGGTATATACAAAGTATGCTTGCCAAGACATCGCATCTCGTACCTACTTATCATGACTAGGATAGAATTAGAGCATTCGTAGTTCACTTAACTAGGGGGAGGAACTCTTGACCTTGGTTAAGGTTCCAAGGGGGAACTAAGTGTTCATACCATGACACTTACATGGAGTGTGGCGACTCCAAACCTAAGGCTAGGATGAAAAGGAAGTAAGTTTCTGTAGCAGAACACATATATAGAGTACGGCGACTCTAATCCTAAGGCTAGGATAAAGGGTAAGGTAAACTAGTCTCAGTCGCGCGACGACGATGGATAAAGGAGTTAGTTGTTAGCTGTTAGTGCGTTAGTAAGCTTGCCAAGACATCGCGTCTTGTGCCTACGTATCCTGACTAGGCATGAGAAATCAGAGCCTTCGTAGTTCACCTAACTAGGGATGAGGAACTCTTGACCGTGGTCAAGGTTCCAAGGGCGAAGTAAGTGTTCATAACCATTACACTTGCATGGAGTGCAGCGACTCCAAACCTAAGGTTGGGTTAAAACGGGAAAAGTAAGTGTTCATAACCATGACACTCACATAGAGTACAACGAATCTAATCCTAAGGTTAGGATAAAGGGTAAGGTAAACTAGTATCGGTCGCGCGACATTCTTTTTCCTCTTTTTAAATCACAGTTTCCAATTCACCCCAAGAAACAAAATCAATCTCTGCTTTAAATTGAAATCGTGCGCATCTACAACATTGACTTGGCTTATAGCTTAGGAGGCTTCCTTTGTGCAACGAATCACATGCAGTTCTTTAACCCTATATGTCGGTGCTAACTGTTCATAATTTCAGGAAGTGGCGTTGTTTTGACAATACAACGAGATGACGTGTAAGGAGAAATAAACGACAAAGAGATGAAACAAAGATTATTCTGCAAAGATATGATGGCGGCGGCGAAAGTTGTTATGTTGAAGATGAAGGTTGAGGCTTTGTGATATGAGGGAGTTTGGTGGGTGTTTCGTGAGGAACAGAGGAAATAAAGTTAGATGAGGAAAGGGACGAAGAGAAACGGTTATGGCGTGGAAGAGGAAGATGGTTGAATGTAAGGGTGGTGATGATGGAAAATGGATGAAGAAGGGAAAATGTGTTTGGGGTTCGAGTTTTCATGGTGAGGAGGGTGTTTAGCAAATGATGAAGTGATGATATTGTGTGGTTAACGGCGAGGTGTTGAAGGGGTGATAGATTGAAGAATATAAGGTTTGTTCTTTCCTACACTCTCCGATTTCTCCCTTGCTTCTTATTTCTTTCTTTTTTTTTAACAATTCCAAAACTTATCCCCTCTTAAATCAAGTTTCCAAAACATTTTTTGTTGTTGTGTCTTTTTCACTGCCTCTCATTCTCTTTAAAATCAAACAAGTTTTTTTTATGTTCCATTTCGAATCTGTCTGTTGGTTGTTATTTCACTTTCAAGTGCAGGATCTATGTTGGTCATGGCGTGATGTTGTTGCAAGTAGTGTAGCAGAAATTTGGCAGCTTGTGAGGGTCGCAGGTTTACATTTGTATTATGTTGACTTGTGGCTGGTTTGGTGTATGATTTTGGAGCAGTGTGCTAGTGCGTATGGTCATTGTTTTATTGTGATTTTGCAACATTGGTGTAAATTGTGACAGATTTTTATTTTGGGCTTTATTGGTGCAAGGCGCATGACTTGGTCTTGGAGAGCATATTTGGCTTGTAGTGGGTTTTTGGCTTAGTGGTATCAAGTTGCAGCTTCAATGTCATGTGTTGATTTTTTTCTATTTTGCTTAAGGGAAATTATAATAATGGGATAAAAAAACAAATGGTTTAAAAAAAACAAATGGGCTTATAATATAAAAACAATGGTGTTGCACCCTAAAATTTGCTCAACCTATTCCACTTGGTTTATGTTTCAATTGCATTAGCATTTGCATATAGAGTCATGTACATAGTCTAATCATCTGCATAGCATAACATAGCAAGTCAGCCAACAGGGACCAATCATTATTCTCATCTCTATGAGCCTATCAAGAGGTTATTATTCAAATTCAATCTCATTCAAGTCATCAGAAAGAAGTTGAGGTCTAAAGAAGTCATTGGATCAAGCAGTGCATCCATCTCCTATCTGAGGGTATCTGAGGATCATCAAAGAAGATGTGAGCTGTGGATTGAGCATGGAGAGTATGTGGGAACCATGGAGGACTTAGAAAGTCATTTGGAGAAGGAGGCAAGTCATTGATGTGATCACAAGAATTGCAGTTGAAGACAGTCAACTAGGGTTTCATCTGGATCAACTCTAGGTCAACTCTAGGTCAATTGATTGATTGAAAGGCATTAAGGGCTATTGGAGAGATGTGGGATTCATCATTTGACATGTGGATAAGGATATGGTGATATTACAAGAATAAATCAAGAGAAATCAAGGAGAAGAGGAGTTTCTAAATTAGGGTTTCTGTGTAAAATCCCCTAATTTAGGTCAAATTTCCAAGCCAGATAAGTCAAAATGCAAGCTTCAAATGGATCCTTGGCCAACATTAAACTTGTAGAGGATCTCAATACCTTTAATTTGAGTGGTGGAAGGAATTAAGGAGATTTATATAACTCAAGTTATGGTCCTTGCAAGTTACAGGTCATTTGAGGTATCTGAAATTTTGTCTGTGAAAGTGACTTGACTTCCAAGCAATTTTTACCCCTCAAGGAGATTTCAAATGAATTTCTGGTCAACATAAGAGTTGTTACTCATTGTCTTATATTTCTATAATGGTATGGAATGCCTTCATATGATTTGTGGAACTCTACTTATGGTCTTGGAAAGCAAAGGGTATTTTGGTCATCTGAGAATTACAGGTCATTTCAAGCCTATGCCCAAAACTCATACAAGGAAGCTTCAAATGAAAAACTTCACAACATAAAACTTGCTCCAAATGACATTTTGAGTCTAGAAAAATGACCATGAAAGATTGGAAAGGCTCATAGCTCAAGGTTTCAAAATTGGTGAATTTAATGAATGAAAAATGACCTAAAATTGAGATTTTTCATATTTTGGCCAAATGGGATGAAATTATAGGTCATTTTGATTGGAAAAAATGTTTTAAGAACATTAGCAAAAGTGGAATTTTGAGTTTGGTTCAAGAATTGAAAGATATGCATGGTTACTTACACATGAAGTTACATAATCCAAATCCAAGGGAAAGTGTGCATGGGAAGTTTCTCCAAGGTTCTAGGAGTTTCTAATCTCATCTATATATTGAATTGAAGAGCTTCATGCCATGTTTGGTGAATCACTTTGTTCAAAACACAAGTTATACACAATTTTTCCAATTTGCAAAAGCATCTCAAACTCTCTCAAATCTCTATCAATTTCAACTTTTCTTGATTTGATCATCATCAGCATCATTCATAGGTCAGAATCCACACAAGAATTTGGTTGAATTGAAGAGGGATCATGCCATAAAAGTTCCATCATCCAAGGTGCAAGAAAGTTGGAATTGCTAGATTCAAGAGGTTAGAGTCAGAATTTTTGCATACAGAATTCAAGAGCAAGTTCACTGATCAGTTTCCCATCATTGCAAGTATTGGATCAAGAGAATTCCATAGCTGTTTTCATCATCACACCAGGTTGGTATCTTCATTCGAATTGATTGAATTAGTTAGCATGTTAGGAAATTGTAGGGTTAGAATGGTTAAGATAGGTTAGATGATGGATTTCACAAAGTTTGGGGAAGTTTCATGAAGGTTGTTAATGGTGTGTCAAAACTGTTGGAGCTTGTAACTCATAGAATATTGCATGACAATCTTGCATATATGGCTTAAAATGATCAGTGTGAAGTATAGATTAGGTTAGGGTAAGATTTGGAAAGAATTGAAGTGATTGATCTCAGGTGAACATGGTGGAACCGAGCTGTTATGCCTATCGGGTTTAGTTCTTGAGTGAGTTTTAGAGGAAGATAAGGGTATGGCTGTGTAGAGGGGAAGAAGTAGATCACTTTTGGTCTTGGAAGCGTGTGATTTCATGGAAGAACGAAGGAGAACAGAATGGTGGAAGTTTCGTTCATGGTGAAGGGATTTTCAGAAACCCTAGGGTTTCTAAGGTTGAAGACAACCCCTGGGCCACACGATCATGCTTTGAACTTTGACTTGGTTCCTCATCCAACGGCCTTGATTTAAATGAAATACGAAGGGAAACCCTGAAGCCTCAACGCACCGTTTCATTTATTTTCTCTGATGGGCTTCAAATATCCCTTGCTTTTCACACCCTCCCAATCAGGCCCAAAATGATTTTTGACTGAATATCTTGCTATATGCACCGTTGCCATCTTTTTTTTTTGTTATGTTTGCTGAGTCATTGGGCCCAAACGCGCCTGCTATGCGCGCCCCCCAGTCTGGGCCCATCCTTTATTTCAACTGATTTCAATTACTCCCTGCACCCCTTTCCATATTAATTCCATTTTATTTTCTTTCAAATTTTCATTTCTTTAAAAATTCATAAAAAATTGGAAAATGCATGATTTTAATTGGTTCTTTTTTTATGTTGTTCATAATTTTGTTAAGAAAAATATCACATAAAAAATTTGGCATTTCATTTTATTTTAATATTTTTGGCATATTTTTCTCTTAAATATGTGTAAATAATGTGTAACTTGATGCATGAAATTGTTAATTTTAGTTTGAATAGATGCTTTAATATTTTTAACCCATTCTTTTTAGGTTGATTAGTATAGAATGTTAGCTTGTATATAAAATTTAGTTCATATTTTTAGGACTTAATTTTAGGTGATTTGTTTAGGTGTGGATAACATGATCAAACTAGGGTTTAGGAGATAACATAGGAGAATTAGTTCATTTCCCTTAGGAGTTAGAGATTGAATCTTTGGGGTATGGGACTATAGGGATTATAGGTAGTTATTAGATCCCTTAGAAAATATTAGGATTCCCCTACTGCTATTAGTACTGTCTGTATTTGATTAACTGTGTGGTGTGCCCTCTCTAGGGTTATTTCATTTGTCTGTATGGGGTATTGGGTTTGCTTGGGGATTGGGAGAGATGAAGAGTTTGATGATGAAGACCATTGGAGATCCAGAGTATGAAGACCAACTTCCAGAGTTGATGGAGAGCATCCTTTGCTGGCAGCTGTTGAGGAGTATAGGACTTAGGAGTTAGGCAGAGCTCTAGAGTAGAGAATTTGATTCACAAATATGGAATGCCTTGTCTGCATCCATTCTTTCTCTATGATTCAAAGTCTCTTTCAAATATCCACCTCCTTCCTTTGGAAGGATCAGTGAATGTATTTGAAAGATAGAACTTTTGAGAGAAAATTGTCTGTATAATGTTAACAGTTAATGAGCCACCCTTGGTAGGCAGTTTACTGTTTAACATTCACTTCATCTTGTTGACTGATATTCCTCTTGGAGTTTGAGACTTGAAGAAAAGCCATTGCAGATGGAAGACTGATAATAAAAGACCTTTCTTAAAGGCTATGGAGGTGGAGATTGATGCTTGCTGAAGCTTGTAGCTGATTGATGATGACTTGAAGGCAGATGTTGATACAGAGCTGCTGTTGCTGTCTTTCTTTTTGCTGTTTATTTCCTGATGTATTAATTGGTTTTCCCTGACTGTATTGTTTGTTGTTTAACCTGTTAGGTTGAAAGTGAATTTTGTTCACTTTTGCCTATTGTTTTCTAGGTTCGAGGTTGAGTGGGACTCCCTTGCCTCGCTTGTATTGTTGCATCCATGCATTTTACTGCTTTTGTATATATCTGCTATTGTTTCTGTTGTCGTCTATTCCCTTAGGATCTCTGTTTCTCTCTGCGCAAGAGAGGAGCATGATAGACATTAGGTCTTAACCCATGCATGATAACATTAGGTTAGTTTGATTCCCTTCGCAACCATAGGTTAGAGTTCTGTCTCTTCTTTCTCAAAACAAACAGAAAAACACAATAAATATTTCAGACAAAATAAAAGACACTTCTTTCGTAAAAGAATGTGAACTCATCAAAACGTCATTTTTGTCCTCTTGGACTGTTAATCAGAAAAACCCTTTTTCAAAAGGAATAAAAACAATCAAGACAGACCTGTGTCGTACGTGGCCCGAACTACGTTTGCTCTGATCTTTCATGCTGTATGAAAGTACGTAGGCATAGGATGCGATATCCTAGCGAGCAACCTTCCCCTCCTTTCCCGTAGGTAGGCGAACTACGTTGACTCTGATTTCTCGTTTCAGACGGGAATACGTAGGCATAAAGTGCGATACTTTGCCGAGTCATTTTCTTTTCTTTTAACCCTTAACCCTTAGTTTAGATAGAATAACAATCCATACCCGAAAACAAGCGTGGATCCCGTCGAGTACGACGGACGTGAGGGGTGCTAATACCTTCCCCTTACGTAACCGACTCCCGAATCCAGGGTTTGGTTGTGACGACCATACCTTTCCCGTCTTCGCGGTAGGTTTACTCTGAGCGTTTCCTTTCCCTCCCGTGGGATAAATAACGCACGGTGACAACTCTTCTGTTCAGCCGGCGCCGATTTTCGCAGTAGCGACAGCTGGCGACTCTGCTGGGGATCCAACGTCCCCTGGCTGCTAAGGACTGCGATAGTCCTTATGCATTTGGGATCCAACGTCCCTTAAGAGAGTCAATCCTAACGCTTGTTTTCCCGTCGAGGATTTTGTATGGATTTATATTTATGACCTTTATTTTCAGCATTATATATATTGATTATTGTTGCTGTATTGGGGTGTGACGGGTGTTCTATGATTGAGAGATAAGTCGGACCTGGGCTTGAGGGAACCTAGAATTAGAGTAGAAAGTAGTGGGCGTGTGCCGACTTTGCATGCATTAGTGTCTCATGAAATCTACACTCGGACGAGGTTCTTCTGGTTGGCTTCTTTTTCTACCCTTTGGGTCGAAGGGGTTGTTGGTCAGCTGAATTGTCGACTCCGGGAACCGATCACTTGGAAGTTGGCTAAGTGAGGCCTCTTCAGGATTTGATGATGCCACTCCTTCTGGGAATCGTATCATCAACCCTGAAAGTCTGTGACGCCGACGACCGCATAGGATACCGTACCTTTGTCAGTTACTAGGACATCCATCTGTGAGAGGGTTTGGGGTTATGCAGGTAACTAGACCTTCAGACTACCGGTTTGTTTCTTGATCTGAGATCCTGGATATTTATGGAGAGTTCTGAGGTCTGTCAGAGACCAGTTGGAGAGTTCTGAGGTCTGTCAGAGACCAGTTGGAGAGTTATGAGGTCTGTCAGAGACCAGTTGGAGATATGATCTGAGGTCTGTCAGAGACCAGCCAGAGTTATGTTATGGGTCTATCAGAGACCAGTATTGGAGCTTTGTATGAGGTCTATCTGAGACCAGAGTTTGAGGAATTCTGGAGAGTCTATCTGAGACTTCTTGATATGGTTCAGGCTTCTCAGCCATGGCATTTGGTCCCTGTTGCATGTTACTTGCATTGCATTGTTTGCATACCCATTATCATTGCATCCCATTAACGTGTGTCTGTGCTGCAGGTGCATTTGCATATTCCCTGGTTCTAGTGCCCGGACTTCTGCATATTGATTATGGCTGGATTGAGGAAGACAGTTGCGTACAAGCTGCCTACACCTGACATTACTCCTTTGCTTGGTCTGATATCTCTTGCTGATGAGGAGGTTAGGAGAAGTTTCAGAATGAGTCATGGCAGATTGCTGAGATTAGTTTGCAAGCCCACTGCTGACGAGATGAATGGGCTGTACACCTTGATGCAGTTCTATGACCCCGCATTGAGATGTTTCACGTTTGCTGACTTTATTCTCGGGCCTACTATTGAAGAGTATGTGGAGTTTACTGAGCTACCGGTGCAGAACAAGGTTCCCTTTATTCACTCTGTTGCTGAGCCCAATTTGGAGGACTTAGCTAAGGCCTTGCACATGAATGCTGCTGAATTGTTAGTGACTTCTTGGCTTGGGGTTCCAGGTTTCTCTCTTGATTTTCTAGTTGGCAAAGCTCAGGAGTATGCCAAGAACGGGTGCTGGATAGTTTTTAATGCTATCTTGGCTCTATGCATTTACGGAATCGTGTTGTTTCCTAACTTACCCAACTTTGTGGACTTGGACGCTTTCCATCTATTTGCTGCTGGCAACCCGGTGCCCACTTTGATTGGAGACTTCTATCACTCGCTGCACTACAAAAATGAAAACAGAAGGGGAAAGACTGTTTACTGCTGTGCGCCGCTGTTGAACATGTGGTTCAAGAGTCATCTTCCCCTGAAGGGACCTTTTGTGGATAGTGCAACTACAGCTAGCTGGTCAGAGCGCCTGATGAGGCTATCTTCCGAAGACATTGAGTGGTTTGATCGAGACTTGCTGGGGTCTGAGCTCATCTTCAGCTGTTCTGGGTATCCTAATGTTCCGTTGATAGGAAGAAAAGGGTGTATCAATTACAACCCTTCTCTGTTCATTCGCCAGTTCAGATACGCTTTGAAGAACCCACCCGAGGAGGAAGAAGTACGGGAATCTCTGTACTTCACCGGTGATTTGAGTGGAGAGTTATTAGCCAAGCTGCAGCATGCCTGGACGCGTATTAACAGAAGAGGGAAGCCACTGTTAGGGAAGAATGATTGTCAGGCTTATGCGCCATACAGAGTTTGGATCCAAGAAAGAGCAAGACAGTTGCGGATGCCATTTCCAGATGCACCAGTCCCTGTTCCTATTCCGGTAGAAGAGCCAACTACTGTTACTAGGGAGGCCTACGAGCAAGTGGTGAAAGAAAAAGAAGCCTTGATGAAGATTAATGAAGGGTTAGAGCAAGAGCTAGCTCAGATACGCAGCGAGAAAAACAAAGCCGTACATGCTTTCCAACAGCAGATCGAGCTAGTAAACAGACTAGGGGCTGAGCTGACTGAAGAGAAGAAGAAGCGCGAACGTCTGGGTCAAGAGTTCAGAAGCTCCCATGACATGCTGGAGTCCAAAAAGAAAGCACTCGATGCCGCTCACCGAGAAATCTCTTCTTGCAACAAGACTTGGAATGCTACGCTCACCAACAATAAAAAGAGGTAAGATAAGTTGAAGCAGCAAATTTCCGACCTCGAAGAGCAGTTGAAGACTAGCATTAAGAAGTATGAAGAAGAAGTGATGACCCGGTATAGTCTCCAGAATGCATTGAACAAGGCCATCGAGGGCAGGAACGAAGCTGTGTCTCAGAAGCGGAAGCTAGAGGATCGCTTCGGAGAAGGGGCATGGGAGGAAACCGCTGGTGACATGCGACGTGTTCTCAAGAGAAGAAACCAGCTTGTCGAGGGTCTGCTCACCCGACCAAGCCATCCAGAGACCAAGAAGTTAATAGAGGAGTACCGGGCTTATGGGAGTACTTGATCATTTCATGTATTAACTTGTATGCTTTATTTGCATAGTGCTGACCATCACCAGGATTGTTGGTTGAGGTCATGCCTTCTTACTGTACTCAGTGATATTGTATTCTTGGCTTATTGGATTTCTCTGCAATATATGAGGCTTTCTATGATTCAGCTCCGATCTTCATATTGCTAGCACTGTCACTGCACTGGCACCTTCGCACTAGAATCGGGGAATGAATTTCCCTAATGCACAGACACATTGCATTGCATTCATATTCATATTGCATTACAGATAATCATTGGATGGTGGCGCTTGCGCGAAAATAAGGTGCCGGCATGACAGAAGAGTCGCCACCTTTCGTTATTTATCCCTCAGAGCGGGAAAGGAAACGATCGGAAAAAAACCTGACGAATAAAGGGAAGACAAGGTCATCGCAACCATTGTCTGGGTTCGGGAGTCGGTTACGCAAGGGGAAGGTATTAGCACCCCTCACGTCCGTCGTACTCGACGGGATCCTCGCTTGTTTGCTTACTTGGACGGGTTGGTTATAATCTATCTACCTATCAAGGCTGGCTGAAAAAAGAAAAGAAAAATGACTCGGCAAAGCATCGCGCTTTATGCCTACGTATTCCCATCAGAGAATGAGAAATCAGAGTCAACGTAGTTCGGCTAACTACGGGTTATGGGGGAAAGGTTGCTCGCTAGGACGTCGCGTCCTATGCCTACGTACTTTCATCTGGTATGAAAGATCAGAGCAAACGTAGTTCGGGAAACTACGGGTAAAAATGGCTCAACTAGGAGGGAGACTATCAAGTCCTATTGTTATCATGCCATGGATTCATCCTATGGTTGAGGTTTGAACAGGGAACTCCTAGATGTTGTCATGCATAGGTTTCAACCTAAAAGTCTATCATCAAATCCTTATCAAAGGAAATGAGAGTCCTAAGGGATCATGTCAATGATACACCGAAACAGACAAGAGCATCAGCTTTAACAGTAAAATGCATGCAATGCAAGTGAGGGAGGAAATGTGTGTGGGGCTTCAGCCTCCACAAGCTCGTCTCGACCTCAAGCCAGTCATGAAATAACAGCAATCATACTGAAAATAAACAACATGCTATCAAGCAATATACAGATAAAGGAAATGAAGTGCCATCAGGCAAACAAACACACCTGAGAAAGAATCATCTACTCTCTAATCCTAACCCTAACACAGAATCCTGATCAAATCTAAGCAAAGCCCTAAGGCAAAACCTAACCAAAAGAAATCAATCCCAGTCTTCAAGCTTCAGAACAAGCTTACCAAAGAAAGAGAGCTAAGTAAGCAGACTCATAGTGTCTTCCTCAGGAAAGCACTAGGAGGTGTATACTCAGGAGTCATACCCTATGTGGCTCAACCACTGTGATTAGTTTACATTCCTCCTCAGGAGAAATTAAACTCACAAGCAGGCTCCAACATCACTGGATACTTAGGAAATCCTATCTGAACTAGTGGAACTAAGTGAATGGACCCATAGGACCTTCCTCGGGAAAGTACTAGGAGGCTTCCACTTAGGAGTTGTATCCTATGTGGCTCAACAACTGTGATCAGTTTACATTCCTCCTCAGGAGAAATTAAACTCACAAGTTGGCTCCAACATCATTGGATACTTGAGAAATCCTAGATAAACTAATGGAACTAAGTGAATAGACCCATAGGACCTTCCTCAGGAAAGTACTAGGAGGCTTTCACTTAGGAGTTGTATCCCATGTGGCTCAACAACATGTGATCAGTTTACATTCCTCCTCAGGAGAAGTTAAACTCACAAGTTGGCTCCAACATCATTGGATACTTAAGAAAGAGGTGAGAAGAAAGAATGAAAGTCATTCATAGTGCCTTCCTCAGGAAAGTACCATGAACTTCCTTCAAACTTCAGGATCTCAAACCTCACAGACAGGGAACAAGCCAAGCTCTGGGTCTCTGAATCTTGATCTACAATCTTCACTTCATGATGCTCTCCATCAAGGTCTTCAAGGCAACACAAGCCCCTCAACAAATTCTCCAAAACAAGCCCCAGAGATGGACAGATAACCACAGCACAGACAAAAACAAAAGGGCAACTTCAGAAAATACCTAAAAATACTAAACCAAGGGGGAAAAATCTAACAATTATTCACAAGGGTCCTCAACACCTACTCATAACATCTACATAGGCCTCTACCTAAAAATCCAGACAAAACTCAATCAAAGAAAGGAATTCATCACCTAAACACAATCTAAACCCTAATCAGGATACCCTACATCTACCCTAATTAAACTAATCAAAATTTAATTCTAAAATTCTAGAAAAATCCTATGGGGAACTATGATTCATCATCTAATTGCACAAAAAAGAATGGATAAAAAACCCTAAGGGAAGGTCCTAAAACAATTCCTACAAAATCATGCACCAAGTTAAGACTATTAAAAAGCTATTTATTTGGAAAATCTATTAAAAATATTAAACCTAAAAATAAAATCTCATTTTTATTTTTATAATTTTCTACACATTTTAATCTAATCATAGAAAAAAGAAGAATTAAAAAAACATTTTTTATCATTTTTTAATGAATTAAACAAAACAGAAGAATAAAAGAAGAAAATAAAACAATTTAAATGAATTAAAGGGAAGGGGGGTTGGAATAGCACATCTCGCTAGTTAAAAGATCACATGGGCCAAAAAGGGGGGGGTGCAAATAGAAACTGAGCCCAGAATGGCTGGTTTAATGAAACGGCTGCGTTTCAATTATTTGAAATCTTCCCTCCAATTCTCAGGCTTATCCGTGGCCACACGATCATTCCCCAGTCAATCCATTGACTTCCATCTAACGGCCACGAACCCTTCTTCAACCTTGGACCAAACCCTAACCTGCAAACCCCTCACCCATGCCCGAATCTTCGAGCTCCTCTATCTCTCTCCACACGCCATGATTCCACACGACTCCAAAACAAAAAAACATCTACTACTCACGAGGAACACAGCCACACGTACACTTTTCCATAACTCGCCCTAGATTGCTCTAACAGAGGGATTAAAGATCATGGTTCAAATGAAACCAACTGAGATTAACCTTCATTAAACTTCAGTCTAATGGCTTACAGATATTCTTGATGTTATCCTGGTCATTCTAACCTAATTCGTCAACTAAAACGCCCTAACCAACTAATTCTTGAAGATTAAAGATTCATGCACCTGTCACAAACCATCATGGATCGTGCCCTAACTCAAGGGAAAGAATCCTCTACCCTAGTGAAACATTTCTATATCTATGAAACTAACTGAAACTCAATAATTTAGGAGATATAAGGTGAAGAAGAAACCTGTCAAGAGGTTATGGTGCAGTGATGTAGAGCACGATTCAAGCCCTGGAATTGCTTCTAGATGATCCTTGGATGATCACCAATCTTCTGTTTGCAATGGTTGTGAAGGAGATGGCTTGTGGTGGAAGAATTCTTGAGTTGCTTGAACTTGAAGCAAGAGCTTTAATGGCTATCTCTCTCTCTCTCTCCTCTGACTTGACTCAAGTTTCACCAACCTTTGATCACTCTCTGATGCATTCTTTATATAACAATCATTGGATGTTTCTAGATTCATCTAGAATGGTGTGGAAAGTTCTTGAAAATTCCATGACATGCCATATTGGTTATCTCATATCTCATATGTTATGCTTTGCAATTTTGTCTTAAGATATCCTTACATGAGTTATTGAGAAGGGATGAGTGAAAAACAAGTTCATTTTTTGGCTTATGTAGGGTTTTTCAACATTGCCTTCTTTTTCAAGTAATGACTTTTCAAAGCATCACCCATTTTTAGACCTCAAATGAAAATTCTAGCTAAACCAATGTTCTCAAAATGGTTTTTCCAATCAAAATGATATATTGGATGACCTATTTTGGATTTGTGGATCTCCCAAATCACTTTTCAATTTCAACTTTTCAAAGTTATATGCCATTTTTAGTTCATTTTTGACCAATCATGTAATCTCATGCTATGAGCTTTTCCAACAATTTGTGACCTTCTTTCTAGACTTAAAATCACATTTTGAGCAACTTTCATGTTTTGAGTTTTTCCATTTGAGGCTTGGAAATAGGAGTTTTAGGCATTGGCTAAAATGACCTATAACTGACAAATGACCAAAATACCCCTGTCTTGTTTAAACCATAAGTTGAGTTCCACAAATCCTATCAAGGACTTATACCACTCAAATTAAAGCTAAGAAGATTCTCTTCAACATTCATGTTGACCAAGAAATCATAGGAATCATCCTACTAGGGCAAAAGTTGTCTGCAAGTTGGGTGACTTTCAAGGACCCAGATTCACACACCTCTGCTGACCTGTAATTTGTCAAAACCATAACTTGAGCTCTGTAACTCCTATCAAGGACTTCCACCACTCAAATTAAAGCTAAGAACAAGCTCTACAACATTCATGTTGTGGGGAGGATGAGATATCAATCACATCTTGAGCTAAAACTGCCTGGAAGATAGGGATCAAATTAGGGTTTTTCCACTGACAATCCTCAGAAACCCTAACTCAAAACTTCTCAAACTCCTCAATCATGATGAGTTGGTCTAGGAATCATCTTTATAAAATCTCTATGCATCATTCCATGATCTCATGGCTCTTGGATTAGGTCTCAACCTTCTCCAAATTTTCAGTTATCCTAGGGTTGACCCAGTCAAAACCCTAATTCTACCATTCATGGTTGAATCTTCTGAATTCTTGCATGATGACCTCTATGGGCTTCATGAAGGCTATCAAGACATCTCATAGGCTTTCTCAAATCTTCAAGTTCATTCTCAAAGTCTCAGAATCATCTGAGGAGCACCCACAACTCTCAAGCTATGAAGCACACAACTCTGGTTTCAATCTACTCCTCTGGGGATCTCTTGAACTTTCTGATGAAGGTATCAACTTTCAAACACTTGATAGGTAAATAAATGTTGGTCAAATTTTGGGGTGCAACAGCTGCCCCTATTCAAACGGCTTGAACCTGACTGGGTGAGAAGCGAACGGCTCTCATCCAATCAAGGTGCGAGACGATTGAATACCGGTAAACCCGAAAATTTGCCAACTGCATGAGCGCACGGTACTCTGCGGGGAACAAATCTTCGAATACTGCAACACTAGCTGCTCAACAACTAGCTGGAGAAATATCGATCTGACATCGCCGTTAATTATCCACATTAAATTCTTCTGACATTGTCTTCAGACAACCACAACACCCAACCTCGCCGCTGGAGAACTGAATCTGACATCGCCGTCGGAAACAAACATCGCTCTGAGAGACACTCGACATCGCCGTCGTGCAAACATCATCTCTGCTGGGGATTTAAAGAGTCTGACCTTGCCGTCAAACAAATATCCAGCTTCGCCGTCGGACAAATGATGATCTTGAACAACTCTGACCTGGGGTTCACCCCTGGTGAATGGAACAAAAGGTACACTTGCGTATTTGAAACCACTCCGCTGGGAATGAGAGACTTAACCGAGCACACTCTGATCTGGGGCTCACCCTCAGAACCATAACGAATATCAGAATACTGCTGCACAACTGTCCCACCGTAGAACGTCAACATTAAAGATATATGAAACCCTGGCCCCTGGCCATTTCCAGCTTCAGCTAGAAAAGATCTTCAAGTACTTCTGAAGATAAGCATCCTTGGCCTTCAAGGATGGCAACTCTGCAGGAGGTATCTTTGACTTCAGTCTGAAGAAAATGATCCTTGGCCTTCAAGGATACATGGATCTACCTTCAGGCAACTCCTCCTCTGTTATATAGTATCCGTGACTTCAGTCAGGGATATACTTCGGCCTTCAGTCCGAAAAAATGAATCCTAGGTCATTCATGACCTTGAGGGATAACCTTGCCCTTAGGCACCTTCGCTTCAGCTTAGGAAATCTGTGACTTCAGTCAGAGAAATGGTGTCCTGAGCCATTCATGACTCTACGGGGATTCAAACACTTTGTCTTCAGGCAAAACTCCGCTTCAGCTGGAGAAACATCTTTGACTTCAGTCAGAAGAAACACTATTCACTTGATCGCAATCAATCATCTCCTCAGGACAACTGACTTGGTCTTCAGACTCACACGAATCACTCTGTTGTATCTACAACCCTGGAACCTTGTCTTTATCCACCCGTTGATTCTTCAACACGGAAATCTGGCTTCACCGGAACCTTCTGATATCGCCATCGGGCGCTTACGGAATCCATCTTCAGATTAGACATCGTTGTTGGAGCAGACATATCACGCTGCTAGGGGTTTCAAGAATCATCTTGAACAAACAACTCCGTCGGGCACCTTCAAGAATCATCCTGAACTAATAACCTTTCTGGAGACTTCATTCTGCTGGGTATTCCAGGAATCTTCCTGGGCAACTCTTGCTGGAGGTGCTATTGGGGAGCTCAAGTATCATACTAGGCGAACAACTCGGGAAGCTGCACTGAGGTCTTAAGAATCATCTTAAGCAAACGGCTCTGCTAAGGAACTTGAGAATCATCTTGAACCGAAGACTTCGCTGGGGATCTCAAAAATCATCTTGAGCGAGCGACTGCGGGGATCACACCGGGGTTTTTTAGAATCATCTAAGAAAACGACCTTGCTGGGGGAGAACATCAAGAATCGTCCTGAGCAACCGGTCTTTCGGTAGTACATCTGTACAAGAATGATAATGATCTAGATCATGCCTATGATGCGTATGCTTCTGTGCTACGCCCCATATGGGAATGATATGTATTTATGCTAAATGCCATGCAATCATGCACAATGCTATGCAATCATGCTCAATGCTATGCAATCATGCACAATGACGTGATCCTGTCAGCAAAATAAATGCCGAAAGGGGGAATTCTCCTATCAAGAAGAAGGAACCATTCAGGTAGAGGAGTCATCCTGCTGAGGAGAATGTGAACACGCCAATATCAATTAGGCTCTGTCTGGGGAATTGATCTTCCGCGTACTGCTGCAGGGGAAACAACTTCAGTTGACTGCTGCAGGGGACGAAGCTCTACGAGAACTTGGATCTGCTGATATCACTCGCGAGAATGAACTGCGCGGCCGTCTCGGCTACTCTTCTGGGGATAACAACCCTGTGGGAAAACAACCTCAGCTGCTCCACACTCCACTGGGAAAAACCAATCATGATCTGATCAACTTCCAAGGATTCGACTCTCTTGGACATCTGCAAACTCGGCTGAGGAAGGAGAAATCATTCTGCTTCGCTGGAGAGAGTGCGACTCTGGGGAAACACAACACTAGTTGCCCCACGCTCTGCTGGGGAAAATCAATCACGATCTGATCAACTTCCAAGGATTCTGCTTTTCTGCGGACTCAGCCGGGGAGAGAAATCATTCTACTTCACTGGAGAGTACGACTCTGATGGGGAATTCGATTCCACTGGGGAAGAAAGAATCATCTGACTTCGGGGAAGAGTACGACTCTGCAAGGGAATACAACATCAGCTGTTCCAACACTCTACTGGGGAAGAGGGAGTCATCCAACTTCAGGAGAGAGCCTGACTCTGGTGAGGAATCTCAATTCCACTGGAGACTTCAGTCTGGCGCCATCAGTTACTGCATACTTCGGCATACGGCTAGCTTCTTGCGAATCCTGCACTTGTGACCCGATGCTGGGGAAGACACCTGCTTCGGTGACTTTACTGGGGCAAACACGAGCTTCGGCACCCGAACACTTCTCTGAAATCTGCACTTGTGACCCGGTGCTGGGGGAGACACCATTCTTCGGTGCTTGATTCAGCTGATGAGGTGACATTCCTTCAGGATGCGTCTGCTTGGGGAAGAGAATCACCTCTGCGTGGGGAGACATGTCAATGCTCACTTATCTGATTCTGATTCCGCGGAGGAGAGACTACTGAACTCTGCTGGAGAAGGAGGACTCATCCTGCTTCGGGGATACGCACGGCACATCTTCTGGCGAGGGTTACACCTGCAACATCACAAACAAACAGACAAGATACCCTCCTCAAAGGGGTCTATCAGGGTTATTATCTCGTGACAATATTCAGTTAATCAATTGTTTCAACAATCAATGGGCTTAAGCCCGCAAGTTTATGTATGCGCATTTTATCAAAAATATCGGCGTTTTCATTCATAAACAAAACAGATAAATGCTAAACAGACAAGCAGAATTGCTGAATAATGTGCATTTTATTGATGATGAACCCCTGAACGGGCAAAAATGTTTTACAACAGAGGCAAGCTCCTGGAATGAGGAAGCCGCGCAAAAAGAAAACATAAATATACATCAGTATATACAAATGTCGGCAATCGAGGCGTAGACGAACACCATGAGTTGATCCCTCTAAGACCCACTCGACTTCGATACTTCTCCGATGCTTCAGCTTTGGAAGAGATTGATTCAGATAAACGGCCCTCAGGTCTTCCGAACCACTAAACAATGAAAGTCCATACGCGGAACGCAGTCATTTGCTTATTCAAATCCCTAACTTTTGCGTGAACCGCCCTTTCGGGTTTTCAGTTCACCGGGATACCCTTTTTTGCCGAAGCCGCCCAGTGTAGGTTTTCGACTTCGCGGGTGTACATTTTTCAATATATCCCTAACTTTTGCCCGAACCTTTTATTCTGTTTTTGGTTCGCCGGGATGCCCCTTTTTTTGCCTGGACTCTTTCTTTTTTGTCCAGCGGGTCGCTTTCAAGCAAAGTATTTTTTAACTGCGTCCGCGTTCACCGGGGATGCAAAATCTTCACCATCCATCGTGGATAACAACAAAGCTCCTCCCGAGAAGACCTTGCTGACGACATACGGCCCTTCGTAATTCGGAGTCCACTTGCCCCGGTGATCGGAGTGTGGCGGAAGAATCTTCTTCAGGACGAGATCACCCGTCTGAAAGCTTCGAGGACGCACCTTCTTATCATAAGCTTTCTTCATTCGGCTTTGGTACAGGCGACCAAATGCAATCGATGCTAACCTCTTCTCGTCCATCAGGCTGAGCTGGTTCAAACGATTCGTAATCCATTCTGCCTCATCAAGTTTCACATCAACCAAAACTCGCAAAGAGGGAATCTCCACTTCTAGCGGTAGGACAGCTTCCATACCGTACACCAAGGAGAAAGGAGTTGCCCCGGTCGACGTACGCACCGTGGTACGATAACCGTGCAAGGCAAATGGCAGCATCTCGTGCCAATCTTTATACGTCACAACCATCTTCTGAACAATCTTCTTGATGTTCTTATTGGCCGCTTCAACGGCGCCATTCATCTTCGGCCGGTAAGGAGATGAGTTGTGGTGTTCAATCTTGAAGCTCTGGCACAGCTCCTTCATCATCCTATTATTCAAATTCGAACCATTATCAGTAATGATCCGCTCGGGAATTCCATAGCGACAGATGATGTCCCTCTTTATGAACTTAGCTACCACCTGCTTGGTCACATTAGCGTACGAGGCTGCCTCCACCCACTTGGTGAAGTAGTCGATAGCTACCAGAATAAAACGATGACCATTGGATGCAGTGGGCTCGATCTTTCCTATCATGTCGATGCCCCACATGGAGAACGGCCAAGGGGAGGACATGACATTCAATGGGCACGGCGGCACATGAACCTTATCAGCATAAATCTGGCATTTGTGACATTTCTTCGCGAATCTGAAGCAATCTGACTCCATAGTCAGCCAGTAATATCCTGCTCTCAGGATCTTTCTCGTCATGGCATGCCCGCCGGCGTGCGTACCAAATGTGCCCTCATGGACTTCTTCCATGAGCATACTTGCTTCTTTCTCATCTACACATCTGAGTAGCACGAGATCATGGTTTCTCTTATACAGCACTCCATCAGGATTGAGGTAAAAGTTTCCAGATAGCCTCCTCAGAGTCTTCTTATCCTGGGTTGACGCACCCACAGGATACTCCTTAGTCATAAGGAAGGTCTGAATGTCGTGGAACCATGGCTTGCCGTCAGTGGCATCCTCGATTGCGAACACATATGCTGGTCTGTCAAGACGCGAAAGAACAATGCTTGGAGCTTCATTCCAAAGATTGACCTTATACATTGAAGCCAGGGTGGCCAAAGCATCAGCCATTTGATTTTCAGCCCGGGGTACATGATGAAGTTCTACTCGGTCAAAGAACGGAAGCAGCCTCCTGGCATAATTCATGTACGGCACCAGATTCGGTTGACGAGTTTCCCACTCCCCTTTGATCTGATTGATTACAAGCGCTGAGTCACCATATATGTCTAGATTCTTGATTCTCAAATCAATTGCCTCTTCTAGACCCATAATACATGCTTCGTACTCGGCTTCGTTGTTGGTAACTGGAAACGTCAGTCTCGCAGTAAACGGGATGTGGGATCCGTGAGGAGTCGTGATGATAGCCCCGATACCACTTCCATAGGAATTAACCGCTCCGTCGAATATCAACTTCCACTGAGACTTCCTATCCGGCCCCTCATCGGGCAATGGCTCCTCGCAATCCTTCGCCTTGAGAAACATAATGTCCTCGTCAGGGAACTCGAACTTCATCGGCTGATAGTCTTCGATTGGCTGTTCGGCAAGGTAGTCAGACAATACGCTTCCCTTGATGGCTTTCTGGGAGACGTACTGAATATCATACTCCGTTAACACCATCTGCCATCTGGCAATCCTGCCCGAAAGAGCCTGCTTCTCGAAGACGTACTTGATCGGATCCATCTTCGAAATCAGCATAGTGGTGTGGTTGAGCATATACTGTCGTAGACGTTTGGCAGCCCAAGCTAATGCACAACACGTCTTCTCCAGCATCGAGTATCGAGATTCACACTCAGTGAACTTTTTACTCAAGTAATAAATGGCATGCTCCTTTCTGCCCGTCTCGTCGTGCTGACCGAGAACACACCCCATGCTATTCTCCAGAACTGTCAAGTACATGATTAATGGCCGTCCAGCCACTGGGGGTATCAAGATTGGAGGTTCTTGAAGATACTGCTTTATCTTGTCGAATGCCTTCTGGCAATCCTCATTCCAAGTAATCGCCTGATTTTTCTTTAACAACTTGAACATCGGTTCACAAGTGGCCGTGAGCTGAGAGATAAACCTTGCAATGTAGTTTATTCGGCCCAAGAAACCACGAACTTCTTTTTCTGTTTTCGGCGCTGGCATTTCTTGGATAGCTTTTATCTTTGCAGGATCAACTTCGATACCTCGTTCACTAACGATAAACCCCAATAACTTTCCGGACCGCACCCCGAAAGTGCACTTGTTAGGATTCAGCCTCAGCCTGAACTTCCTAAGCCTTTCAAACAGCTTCAGCAAATTGACCAGATGCTCCTCCTCCGTTTGGGACTTTGCAATCATGTCATCAACATAGACCTCGATCTCATGATGAATCATATCATAAAACAAAGTTACCATTGCTCGCTGGTAAGTGGCCCCTGCGTTCTTCAGACCGAAGGGCATTACCTTGTAGCAAAACGTGCCCCAGGGGGTAATAAACGTCGTTTTCTCCATGTCCTCCGGCGCCATCTTAATCTGATTGTAACCGGAGAAGCCATCCATGAACGAAAACACGGAAAACTGGGCTGTATTGTCGACCAACACATCGATATGAGGCAACGGGAAATCATCCTTAGGGCTCGCCCTGTTCAAATCCCGATAATCGACGCACATGCGTACCTTACCGTCCTTCTTCGGTACAGGCACTATGTTGGCGACCCACGGAGGGTACGTGGTAACGGCTAGAAATCCTGCGTCCAACTGCTTCTGGACTTCTTCTTTGATTTTTACAGCCATGTCTGGTCTCGTCCTCCTGAGCTTCTGCTTGACTGGAGGGCAATCTTCTCGCAACGGCAAGCGATGAACCACGATATCTGTGTCAAGTCCGGGCATATCCTCATATGACCAAGCAAAGACGTCACTATACTCTCGAAGCATCTCGACCAGTCTATGCTTGACATCATTCTGCAGCGCCGCCCCAACTCTGACATTCCTGATAAGCTCCTCAGAACCCAGATTTATGATCTCAATATCCTCCTCGTGAGGCAGAATAACCTTCTCCTCTTGTCTCAACAAGCGGGCCAATTCTTCCGGAAGGTCTTCATCTTCATCAATCTCATCCTCGGCTTGATAGATCGGGCAATCAAAGTCGTAGTGAGCCGTAGAGGGTCCAGAGTCGATGTCATCTGTTACGTGGATCCTGCAATAACAAGGGTTAAGTTTAAAGCAAGAATATGCAGGTTAGCACGAACCTCGTTGCCATTTTGCTGTTTTTCGAAACAAACATAAAATATGAATAACAGAGAACACAACATTTGATTACGAAGAAAAACGCCTTTTTATTTATTAACAAAATGCATACACATAATCCAACAAGGCCCTGACAGTAAAACCACTATGCCCCGGGCAGGACATAGAGTTGTACAAAGATTGTAAAAAGCAAATCATTACTCTTCACTTGTCAGCTCGATAATCTCCTTGATGGTCCAGTTGTGAAGGTGCTCGCCTGGCTTGCTCGGTTGAATCCAGGCATCAAGATCACAATCACTATCCCCGCTGTCCTCCGACGTAGCGTTGATACTCTCGAAGATTACTCCCCCCTTGGTGAATAGGATCGGCCCTTTCCCACGAGACGAGCTACCAGAAGAAGATGAAGCTTCAGCTTCCGGAGAATATCCCAATCCGAACTTATCCTGTTTGAACGGTATATCCAAAACATGCCCCCAGCCTGGGGTGGAACCAGCTTCGACAACAGCCCGAGCTTCCTTAAACGAGGAGAGGTTCACCTCTTGCTTCTCTGCAACAACGGGAGCTACCTCCTTCACCCTGACGGTTTCAAAAGCTTGGCAAAGAGTCTCATGGATCTCACCATCCATTTCGACATATTTAAAGGACGACAGGTGGCTTACCATGATGTCCTCCTCTCCGCAGACTGTCACTATGCTGCCCCCAACAGCATATTTAAGCTTCTGATGCAGCGTGGACGTCACGGCACCAGCAGAATGGATCCACGGCCGACCTAAGAGGCAACTATAGGCGGGCATGATATCCATGATATAGAACACCGCATTAAACGTCTCTGGACCCACTTGAATTGGCAGGGTCAATTCTCCGAAGACGTGGCGCTTGGTTCCGTCAAAGGCCTTCACGACCAGATCACTGGGCGTGCACAGCAGTCCACGGGTATCCAACTTCATCAGTGCCTTCTTCGGAAGCACGTTTAGCGAGGAGCCCGTATCTACTAGGACATGTGACATAATCGTGCCCCTGCACTCTATCGAGACGTGCAAGGCATTGTTGTGATCTCTTCCCTTGGGAGTCAGCTCCAGATCTGTAAATCCCAGCCCATTACCAGCATTGACATGGGCTACTACTTCCTCGAGTTGATTAACTGATATCTCCTGCGGCACGTATGCAGCATTCAATACTTTCAGCAACGCGTTGCGGTGCGCTTCAGAACACAGCAACAGGTTAAGAATCGAGATCTTCGACGGAGTCTGGTGAAGATGATCTACAATCTTGTAGTCACTTTTCCGGATCAGTCGCATGAACTCTTCAGCATCTTTAACCAACAAGTCTTTCTCTGCCCCTGCAGGGACTTCCTCAACAGCTTTACCCTTACCCTTGTCCACGGCGTCAGCCCGGACTACTTTCTCTGCTGCGACCTCTGCCGGTGCGAACACTCTGTCACTCCTGGTGATACCACTGACTCCAGCGAGATTCTGCGCAGTCGATCTGGACGGCTCAAGCTCTATCTTCTGACCGTTACAATATACCTCGGCGCCATAATGCCATGGAACGGCATTGGTACTCTCGAACGGGATTGGTCCGGCCCTGGTGATGGTAATAGTAGGCGGACGAGGTGCAGAAATAGTGATAGGGTGGCGAGGAATGGTAATAGTAGCAACTTCGTCCGCCTGCTTCAGCATGACTTCCCCTGACGCATTCTCAACGCTCCGACTGAATTGCAAAATACCCTCGGTCATCAGACTCTGGATACCTTCGATCAACTGCTCACACCCATCAGGAAGTGTAGCACATGCCATACAAAACTCTCCACACCCGGGAAAGAAGCCTTTCTTTAGCAACTTAGCTTTAACGAAACTCAACGGCGTCTTCAGATCCTTGACATCAGTCAGCAGGTCTGAGTTCTCTTCAGTGATAACAGCATTTACTCCGCCTCCCCTATGATGAGGCATGGGATTCTTGGTGACGTTGGGCACGTTGTCAGAAAAGTTGATCACCTTGGCGTCGACCAAGTCCTGGACCTTGTGCTTAAAAGCTTTGCAATTATCAACCGTGTGGCCAGGTGCCCCAGAATGAAATTCACAAGTAGCATTAGCATCATACCCCGGTGGTGGTGCCCCTGTCAAGGGAGCCAACGTCCTCTTTTGCACCAATTGGAGCTGAAGCAGCGTCTGCAGAAGCTGTGCATATGACATAGGAGGAGTTTCAAACTGACGATTTGCCAGGGGACCCCGATTCTGATATCTCTTATATCCCGGATTATTCTGTTGCTGGGGCTGCTGCTGCGGCTGCGGGGGAGCAGCTGGGATGTTTATGCTAGCGATCTGAGACTGAGGGCCCTTGCCCTTTCTCCTAGCATTAGTGACAGCACTGGCATCGCCCTCTCGACGCTTGCCAGTATGGGGTTTCTTGCTAGCTCCTCCAGCTGAGGATGATTCGCCCTGAATCTTTCCGATCTTTATACCATTTTCAACATGCTCGCCCAAAGTGATGAGGGCCGAGAATGTTCCGGACATGCCACTAACCAACTTCTCATAATAGACTCCGGGAAGGGTAGCCACGAACATCTGTACCAACTCACGTTCAACCATCGGCGGTTGAACCCGAGCAGCCAATTCACGCCACCGCTGGGCGTACTCCTTGAAGCTTTCATTGCTCCGCTGCGAGAGATTCTGAAGCTGAACTCGGTTGGGAGCCAAGTCGCTATTATACTGATAGTGGAGAACAAACGCTTCAGCGAGATCTTTCCAGGTGCGCACAGCAGCGGGTTCCAAACCCATATACCATTCGAGCGATGGGCCAGAAAGACTATCCTGAAAGAAGTGCATCAACAGCTTCTCATCGTCAGAGTAAGCAGACATCTTTCTGTAATAAGATCGGAGGTAAACACGGGGACAAGTAATGCCTCTATACTTCTCAAAGATAGGCACCTTGAACTTGTGAGGTACTTTAAAATCAGCAATCAACCCGAGTTTGGACATGTCAACGCCCAATGTGTTCTGATTTTCTATATCTCTCATTTTATCTTCTAGCGCCTTGAACCTGAGTCGAGCCTCAGCAGTCAACTCAGCCTCTACACCTCTCTGAGAGAAAATGTCATCCTGATGGTCCTCCAGCCACGGTTGAGGCACCACCATATTTCCTGTACCAACATTGCCGTTGACCGGCCCCACGGTAACATTGGCTCCCAAACCACCATTGACGGCGCCCGCCGCGTTAAGTCCGAGATTAGTCATAAGATTGCCGTTAGCACTACCGTTGCCTCCGGCAGCAGGAACAACGTTCTGTGGAGTATCCCCTTGAGGAGGAGTGGGCACGGCCCCGCCATGAAGTATTCCATTACTGTCAACCCTGGAGATGAGAGGTTGAACCAAAGTACGAAGCTGATCTTGCCCATTCGCAACTACTTGCATCAACTCCATAAAACGATCCATCCTTTCACGAAGCTCCTGAACATCTGACTGTACCTGGTCCATGATTCTCGTTTGATTGGCGCGAGTTGAGTAGCGGTGGATGAATCTTTGATCAATCCTGGAGATCGAAAACAGCTCGGAACCTGAGTACCTGAAAAACCTGTCAAGATCAAAGGTTAGGAAAAGGTAACAGAATGTATGTCATGCAAGAATGCTTCATGCAGATGCATGCGTGTGTCTGTGTGCTTGAGAGATTTCCCCCCGATCCTGACACCTGCTGACAATAATAAGGAGAGGAATCTGGGCCCAATCATGGAAACAGTAACCTCACATAGCAATAGTCAGATTCGACACAACAAGGATCGAGAACTCGTACGCAACAGCCTTTCTGAGGACGGCTGCAGTAACACAATGAGAGATCTTGGATCGGGGAAACGGTACCTGTCACAGACACACGCTAATGGAATGAATGATTATGCAAGCTAATGCAAAATGCAGGCATGCAACAATATATCCAGGTGGCTGCTGTGGAGATTCGATGTCAACAGTCGCTGATGAGAAGGAAACCCCGGTGTAAAACCACTGATCTGATCTGCTGTGAATAACCATCTGGTAGGATCGAGATCAAAATTCTGCTCTGACAAGAACGAAGGCCTGATAATAAAAACCCCGGATGCAAGATCAAGGAATATCTGTTGATGAAGTCTTCGGACCCTAAATCAAAAATCTGCCCTCTCAAGAACAAATACACAGCTGCTGATGAGATCTTCAAACCCCACTCAAAATCCGCCCTATCAAGAACAAACAACAACTGCTGACGAGATCTTCAGACCTCACTCAAAAATCTGCTCCATCCAGAACAAACTTCTGATAATAATACACTGATCAAAGCCTGCTCTATCAAGAACAGACAAACACCCGATGATAAAATCCTCTGATCAAACCCTTGCTCTATCAAGAACATCTCTGCAACTGAGAACCCAACATAACTGATTTGCTGTCAAGAAAACCGAGTAGTCTGGAGGTCAAAGTTTCCTGCAATATCCCAACCCCACTCACAGGTATGATGGACCTAATCCACGGACAAAGGTACGGCATCCTATGCGGTCGTCAGCGTCACAGACTTTCATGAGTGACAATACGATTCCCAGAAGGAGTGGCATCGTCAAGTCATGAAGAGGCCTCTCTTAGCTGACTTCCAAATGATCGGTCCCCAGAGTCGACAATCCTCACGTCTGGACTCCCCTCAGATCCTCAGGACCGGAAAGGAGCACCTCTGCAAGAATCTCGTCTGAGCGCAGATTTTCGTAGGGAACTGTGCCTGCTCAGCAGACAGGTTCGTCTACTACTTCTCCGCAACTATATCTAGGTGTGTACTCAAGCCCAGGTCCGGCTTTTCACTCACAGTAACATCCCTCTCCCACAGCAGCACAAACTGGAAATAAAATGCGGGAAATAAAATGCGGGAAGTAAAGTGCGGGAAGTAAAAATGCGATAAATAAACGCAATCCAACAAGCAAACACACAAATGATAGGATTGACTCGCGTAGGGGATGGGAAACGGTCCCAGCATAAGGGATGGGAAAAGTCCCTAGATGCAAAGTCCCCAGCAGAGTCGCCAGCTGGCGCTTGCGCGAAAATAAGGTGCCGGCATGACAGAAGAGTCGCCACCTTTCGTTATTTATCCCTCAGAGCGGGAAAGGAAACGATCGGAAAAAAACCTGACGAATAAAGGGAAGACAAGGTCATCGCAACCATTGTCTGGGTTCGGGAGTCGGTTACGCAAGGGGAAGGTATTAGCACCCCTCACGTCCGTCGTACTCGACGGGATCCTCGCTTGTTTGCTTACTTGGACGGGTTGGTTATAATCTATCTACCTATCAAGGCTGGCTGAAAAAAGAAAAGAAAAATGACTCGGCAAAGCATCGCGCTTTATGCCTACGTATTCCCATCAGAGAATGAGAAATCAGAGTCAACGTAGTTCGGCTAACTACGGGTTATGGGGGAAAGGTTGCTCGCTAGGACGTCGCGTCCTATGCCTACGTACTTTCATCTGGTATGAAAGATCAGAGCAAACGTAGTTCGGGAAACTACGGGTAAAAATGGCTCAACTAGGAGGGAGACTATCAAGTCCTATTGTTATCATGCCATGGATTCATCCTATGGTTGAGGTTTGAACAGGGAACTCCTAGATGTTGTCATGCATAGGTTTCAACCTAAAAGTCTATCATCAAATCCTTATCAAAGGAAATGAGAGTCCTAAGGGATCATGTCAATGATACACCGAAACAGACAAGAGCATCAGCTTTAACAGTAAAATGCATGCAATGCAAGTGAGGGAGGAAATGTGTGTGGGGCTTCAGCCTCCACAAGCTCGTCTCGACCTCAAGCCAGTCATGAAATAACAACAATCATACTGAAAATAAACAACATGCTATCAAGCAATATACAGATAAAGGAAATGAAGTGCCATCAGGCAAACAAACACACCTGAGAAAGAATCATCTACTCTCTAATCCTAACCCTAACACAGAATCCTGATCAAATCTAAGCAAAGCCCTAAGGCAAAACCTAACCAAAAGAAATCAATCCCAGTCTTCAAGCTTCAGAACAAGCTTACCAAAGAAAGAGAGCTAAGTAAGCAGACTCATAGTGTCTTCCTCAGGAAAGCACTAGGAGGTGTATACTCAGGAGTCATACCCTATGTGGCTCAACCACTGTGATTAGTTTACATTCCTCCTCAGGAGAAATTAAACTCACAAGCAGGCTCCAACATCACTGGATACTTAGGAAATCCTATCTGAACTAGTGGAACTAAGTGAATGGACCCATAGGACCTTCCTCAGGAAAGTACTAGGAGGCTTCCACTTAGGAGTTGTATCCTATGTGGCTCAACAACTGTGATCAGTTTACATTCCTCCTCAGGAGAAATTAAACTCACAAGTTGGCTCCAACATCATTGGATACTTGAGAAATCCTAGATAAACTAATGGAACTAAGTGAATAGACCCATAGGACCTTCCTCAGGAAAGTACTAGGAGGCTTTCACTTAGGAGTTGTATCCCATGTGGCTCAACAACATGTGATCAGTTTACATTCCTCCTCAGGAGAAGTTAAACTCACAAGTTGGCTCCAACATCATTGGATACTTAAGAAAGAGGTGAGAAGAAAGAATGAAAGTCATTCATAGTGCCTTCCTCAGGAAAGTACCATGAACTTCCTTCAAACTTCAGGATCTCAAACCTCACAGACAGGGAACAAGCCAAGCTCTGGGTCTCTGAATCTTGATCTACAATCTTCACTTCATGATGCTCTCCATCAAGGTCTTCAAGGCAACACAAGCCCCTCAACAAATTCTCCAAAACAAGCCCCAGAGATGGACAGATAACCACAGCACAGACAAAAACAAAAGGGCAACTTCAGAAAATACCTAAAAATACTAAACCAAGGGGGAAAAATCTAACAATTATTCACAAGGGTCCTCAACACCTACTCATAACATCTACATAGGCCTCTACCTAAAAATCCAGACAAAACTCAATCAAAGAAAGGAATTCATCACCTAAACACAATCTAAACCCTAATCAGGATACCCTACATCTACCCTAATTAAACTAATCAAAATTTAATTCTAAAATTCTAGAAAAATCCTATGGGGAACTATGATTCATCATCTAATTGCACAAAAAAGAATGGATAAAAAACCCTAAGGGAAGGTCCTAAAACAATTCCTACAAAATCATGCACCAAGTTAAGACTATTAAAAAGCTATTTATTTGGAAAATCTATTAAAAATATTAAACCTAAAAATAAAATCTCATTTTTATTTTTATAATTTTCTACACATTTTAATCTAATCATAGAAAAAAGAAGAATTAAAAAAACATTTTTTATCATTTTTTAATGAATTAAACAAAACAGAAGAATAAAAGAAGAAAATAAAACAATTTAAATGAATTAAAGGGAAGGGGGGTTGGAATAGCACATCTCGCTAGTTAAAAGATCACATGGGCCAAAAAGGGGGGGGGGGGGTGCAAATAGAAACTGAGCCCAGAATGGCTGGTTTAATGAAACGGCTGCGTTTCAATTATTTGAAATCTTCCCTCCAATTCTCAGGCTTATCCGTGGCCACACGATCATTCCCCAGTCAATCCATTGACTTCCATCTAACGGCCACGAACCCTTCTTCAACCTTGGACCAAACCCTAACCTGCAAACCCCTCACCCATGCCCGAATCTTCGAGCTCCTCTATCTCTCTCCACACGCCATGATTCCACACGACTCCAAAACAAAAAAACATCTACTACTCACGAGGAACACAGCCACACGTACACTTTTCCATAACTCGCCCTAGATTGCTCTAACAGAGGGATTAAAGATCATGGTTCAAATGAAACCAACTGAGATTAACCTTCATTAAACTTCAGTCTAATGGCTTACAGATATTCTTGATGTTATCCTGGTCATTCTAACCTAATTCGTCAACTAAAACGCCCTAACCAACTAATTCTTGAAGATTAAAGATTCATGCACCTGTCACAAACCATCATGGATCGTGCCCTAACTCAAGGGAAAGAATCCTCTACCCTAGTGAAACATTTCTATATCTATGAAACTAACTGAAACTCAATAATTTAGGAGATATAAGGTGAAGAAGAAACCTGTCAAGAGGTTATGGTGCAGTGATGTAGAGCACGATTCAAGCCCTGGAATTGCTTCTAGATGATCCTTGGATGATCACCAATCTTCTGTTTGCAATGGTTGTGAAGGAGATGGCTTGTGGTGGAAGAATTCTTGAGTTGCTTGAACTTGAAGCAAGAGCTTTAATGGCTATCTCTCTCTCTCTCTCTCCTCTGACTTGACTCAAGTTTCACCAACCTTTGATCACTCTCTGATGCATTCTTTATATAACAATCATTGGATGTTTCTAGATTCATCTAGAATGGTGTGGAAAGTTCTTGAAAATTCCATGACATGCCATATTGGTTATCTCATATCTCATATGTTATGCTTTGCAATTTTGTCTTAAGATATCCTTACATGAGTTATTGAGAAGGGATGAGTGAAAAACAAGTTCATTTTTTGGCTTATGTAGGGTTTTTCAACATTGCCTTCTTTTTCAAGTAATGACTTTTCAAAGCATCACCCATTTTTAGACCTCAAATGAAAATTCTAGCTAAACCAATGTTCTCAAAATGGTTTTTCCAATCAAAATGATATATTGGATGACCTATTTTGGATTTGTGGATCTCCCAAATCACTTTTCAATTTCAACTTTTCAAAGTTATATGCCATTTTTAGTTCATTTTTGACCAATCATGTAATCTCATGCTATGAGCTTTTCCAACAATTTGTGACCTTCTTTCTAGACTTAAAATCACATTTTGAGCAACTTTCATGTTTTGAGTTTTTCCATTTGAGGCTTGGAAATAGGAGTTTTAGGCATTGGCTAAAATGACCTATAACTGACAAATGACCAAAATACCCCTGTCTTGTTTAAACCATAAGTTGAGTTCCACAAATCCTATCAAGGACTTCTACCACTCAAATTAAAGATAAGAAGATGATATTCAACATTCATGTTGACCAAGAAATCATAGGAATCATCCTACTAGGGCAAAAGTTGTCTGCAAGTTGGGTGACTTTCAAGGACCCAGATTCACACACCTCTGCTGACCTGTAATTTGTCAAAACCATAACTTGAGCTCTGTAACTCCTATCAAGGACTTCCACCACTCAAATTAAAGCTAAGAACAAGCTCTACAACATTCATGTTGTGGGGAGGATGAGATATCAATCACATCTTGAGCTAAAACTGCCTGGAAGATAGGGATCAAATTAGGGTTTTTCCACTGACAATCCTCAGAAACCCTAACTCAAAACTTCTCAAACTCCTCAATCATGATGAGTTGGTCTAGGAATCATCTTTATAACATATCTATGCATCATTCCATGATCTCATGGCTCTTGGATTAGGTCTCAACCTTCTCCAAATTTTCAGTTATCCTAGGGTTGACCCAGTCAAAACCCTAATTCTACCATTCATGGTTGAATCTTCTGAATTCTTGCATGATGACCTCTATGGGCTTCATGAAGGCTATCAAGACATCTCATAGGCTTTCTCAAATCTTCAAGTTCATTCTCAAAGTCTCAGAATCATCTGAGGAGCACCCACAACTCTCAAGCTATGAAGCACACAACTCTGGTTTCAATCTACTCCTCTGGGGATCTCTTGAACTTTCTGATGAAGGTATCAACTTTCAAACACTTGATAGGTAAATAAATGTTGGTCAAATTTTGGGGTGCAACAGATGGTATCTTATTTCCTGCTCTGTATCAGGTCTTTTTCAGGATTGCAGATCAGCGCCCGCACCGCTACTCCACTCGCACCAACTGTCTAAGAATCATGGATCAAATGCAGAACGAGATGCAAGATATGCGCGAGAAGCTAGCGCTCTTTATGCAGACCATGGAGCCTCTGTTGGCAAAAGGTCAGGAGAATTTGCAAGCTATGGTGCAGCCTCTGTTGGCAAGGAATTCTGGGCACGGAAATGAGGATCATCAGTCTGTGCGAGTCGACACTGTTCATGGGGATGGTACTCCCACACCAGTGGCTCCGCCTGTAGTCAACATACCTGCTATCAATATCAACAACGCTACTGCTGCTGGGAACGGTAACGTTGGAATTGGGAACGAGACTGTTGTCCATAACGTTGGGCTTGGGGATATCAACTTGGGTGATAATATGGGAGGCAACGGCTTCGGTAATTCTGGATTCGGGTTCAATGATCAGGGTTTCGATAATGCTGGGAAATATGGTTTCAATGCTCAAGGCTTTGGGCAAGACGGATATGGCATGATTAATCAGGGTTACGGAGGATTCGGAAATGGAAATGGCGTTGGGTTAATGGCTTTTGGACCTGCTGGAATTGCTCCGGGATACGGCAACAGAGGGCGAGGCCCGATAATGAATCAGATCAGAGCTGGCCGTAATAATGGATACGATGGGTATGGAGCTGGGAATGGTAACTGGAAGGAAGATCAGCAAGAGGACGCCTTTTCCGGCGGAGGTTTCGAAGGGCCGATGGATGACTCCTAGAGGATCAGAATGCTAGAAGAGCAAATGAGGGAGGTCGTAAACCAAAGTGCTGTGGGCTTGGACATGTCAACAATGGGTCTGGTACCTGGCTTGAGGGTGCCAATCAAATTCAAAGCTCCTACGTTTGATAAGTATAAAGGGGACACCTGCCCGAAAGTGCACGTGCGGTCTTATTACCGAAGAATGTCTGCGTATTCAACTGATGAGAGGATGCTAATGCATTTCTTTCAAGATAGCCTGTCTGGTCCGTCCCTAGAGTGGTATATGGGATTGGAACCAACGCATATAAAGACATGGAAGCAACTGGCAGAGGCATTTGTAGCTCACTATAAGTATAACAACGACTTGGCACCCAACCGGGTCCAATTGCAAGGGCTATCTCAGAAAAAGGGTGAGAGCTTTAAAGAGTATGTGCAAAGATGGCGCGACATGGCTGCCAGGGTCCGTCCTCCTTTAGAAGACAAGGAAATGAATGACATGTTCATCGACACATTCACAGGCATGTTTTATGACAAGTTGTTTCACACATCTTTGGCCAGTTTCTCAGACTTAATTCTGATGGGAGAAAAGATTGAAAGTAACATTAAGCAGGGCAGATTCCAAGCTGAGGAATCAACTGCATCTGGCAGTAACAGGAAGGCTTTTGGTGGGCGCCGTCAGGGCGATGCAAGCGCAGTGTTTGGGGGCCGAGGCAGAGGTCGAAACCAGTATAATCAGCCGCAACAGGTGGCGAGTGTTACTATACCGTTTCAACAACAACCGTTTCAGCAACAGCCAATGCAACAACAACAGCAACAGCAGCCTCAGCAGGGGGCACAGCCTGCTCAGCGAAGATTCCAGGGTGGTAAACCAAGGAGAGTGTTTGAGAAGCCTCCCTCAACGTACGCAGATCTGTTACAGACACTATTAGGGTTGAACTTGGTGGAGAAAAGAACTCTGGCACCAATAAAGGGAACTCCTCCGTATGGTTATGATACAAGCAGGCACTGTGAGTTCCACTCTGGGGCTCCGGGCCACGATGTAGAGGGTTGCCATGCTTTTAAGCATGTTGTACAGGATTTATTGGATAGCAAGGCTATCAATTTTGGAACGGCAGGTCCGAATATAGTGCAGAAGCCCATGCCTAACCATGGGGCAAACGCCATTTTGACTGAGGAGGGTTTGAATCTGATTATGAATGTCGAGGATTTAGAGACGCCGCTGAGCGAGATAAAGAGTAGATTGTTGCAAGGGGGTGTCTATCCAGGTTGCGACGAGTATTGTTTAGAATGTTGGACCCTGGCTGGCGGATGTGATGATTTAAAGAAAGGTATTCAGGCTTTAATAGATGGCGGCACATTGCAGTTTGACCGAGCAGCAAGTAAAGAGCCTGCAGGGGTATTAGCAGACAATCAGAGCGATGTGGCCACTGTAACGATTCCCCGAAAGACAATCACTATAACAGCACCGGCCCAACGACCGCCGATTACTATCACTAAGGCCGGGCCAATCCCGTACGAGAGCACAAAGGCAGTGCCATGGTCATATGGGTTGGAAGTGTATTGTGATGGGATAAAGATTGATGTTAACAAGCAGCCAGCCGAGACTGTAGATAACGTTGTTGGTACAGGAGGTATGACAAGGAGTGGAAGAATCTTTATCTCGCCTGAGGTAGAGGCCGAAAGACTGGCAAAGGGGAAAGGAAAGATGGTTGAGAATGTCCCAGTGCAAGCAAGCGGCAAAGAAGCGGCATCGAAAGATGTAGAAGAGTTCATGCGCTTGATTCGAAAAAGTGATTATAAGATTGTGGAGCATCTGCAACAGACGCCGTCAAAGATATCTATCCTGTCGTTGCTACTGTGTTCTGAAGCTCACAGAAATGCACTGTTGAAAGTCCTGGATACTTCCTTCGTACCCTAAGATGTTTCCGTAAATCAGCTGGAAGGAGTGTTGGCACATGTGAATGCAGGCCACAACTTAGGCTTTACTGATTTTGACTTGACCCCTAAGGGGAGAGATCATAATATGGCGCTGCACGTATCTGTCGAGTGTAGAGGATCAGTCATGTCGCATGTATTGGTCGATACCGGATCGTCTTTGAACGTGCTGCCCAAGAAAGCGATGATGAAGCTAGATGTCAGAGGAATCTTGTGCACGCCCAGTGACTTGGTAGTCAGGGCATTCGATGGGACGCGAAGAACAGTTTTTGGATCGATAACATTGCCTCTACAGGTGGGGCCGGAGGTTTTCGCGACTGAATTTTATATCATGGATATCCAGCCTGCATATAGCTGCCTGCTTGGACGACCCTGGATCCATGGGGCTGGGGCAGTCACGTCTACCCTGCATCAAAAGTTGAAATATATGGTCGGAGACAGCGTGGTCACCGTATGCGGAGAAGAGGACATCCTGGTCAGCCATCTGTCATCATTTAAATATGTGGAGGTCGATGGAGAGATTCACGAAACACCCTGCCAAGCATTTGAAGGGCTGCGCATCAAAGATAAAGGTCCCGGGCCGAGCAAAGCGTCGGAGGTAGCCGTATCGTCATACAAAGAAGCTCAAGCTCTGGTAGAGGCAGGAGAAGCAAAGGGCTGGGGCAAAGTGCTGGATATTCCTGTGAAGATGGACCGGTTTGGGCTGGGATATCAGCCGTCGTCATCAACACCTGTTGTGGGAGCACCTCGTTTCAGAGGACCAATAACCATCTCTGCCAGTGGAGTATGTCATGAGACCATCAACGCTGCTTCGGAGTCTGACGAAGGAGATAGCGATTGCGATATGGACGCTTGGATTCAGCCAAGCACGCCAGGACAGGGATTGTGCAACTGGTCTATTCAGGAGCTTGTTCCTGTGACTCTTAAACAATAATGCTTTGTTTTATTAATTGTTGAACAATCTGGTGTTTTGCCCGGGGCATCATGATTTGCTTAGGGTTATGCTGTTATGAACATTGTGTGTTTATCATTAAATAAAAGGCGTTTTTCATGTGCAAATATTGCGATCTCTGTTTTTCTTGTTTTGTATTTTTCAATAAAATGGCAACGTGGTTATTCGCTTTATACGCATTTTGAAGCATTTAACCATTCCTTTTGCAGGATCACATTTTCAGATGACATCCTTGAACCACCTATGACTCGTCCCGACTTCGAACACCCGGTATTTCAGGCCGAAGAAGAGATTGTCGAAGATAGTAACGTTCCTGAAGAATTGTCTTGGTTGGTGAAACAAGAAGAAAGAGTCATTCTGCCTCACGAAGAGGTCATCGAGATTATTAACCTGGGGTCGGAAGGGGTTGAAAAGAATATTCATATAGGAGCCGCGCTGCAAAGCGACATCAAGCGAGGACTGGTTGAAATGCTCAGAGAGTATAGTGATGTGTTCGCTTGGTCGTATGAAGACATGCCAGGGCTCGATACAGATATGGTTGTGCACCGTCTGCCGTTGAAAGAAGAATGCCCGCCGGTCAAACAAAAGCTTCGCAGAACTAGACCTGATATGGCAGTGAAGATTAAAGAGGAGGTTCAGAAACAGTGGGATGCTGGTTTCCTAGCTGTGACAAAATATCCCTCGTGGGTCGCTAACATCGTACCAGTGCCAAAGAAAGACGGTAAAGTGCGAATGTGCGTCGATTACCGTGATTTAAACAAAGCGAGCCCGAAAGACGATTTTCCGCTTCCGCATATCGACGTGCTAGTTGACAACACTGCTCAATACTCTGTATTCTCCTTCATGGATGGCTTCTCGGGCTATAATCAGATCAAAATGGCGCCAGAGGACATGGAAAAGACTACTTTCATTACGCCTTGGGGAACATTTTGTTATAAAGTGATGCCCTTCGAATTAAAGAATGTTGGGGCAACGTATCAGCGTGCAATGACGACTCTTTTTCATGATATGATGCATAAGGAGATCGAAGTTTATGTTGACGATATGATTGCCAAATCCCAGACGGAGGAAGAGCATCTGGTGAATCTGCTGAAGTTGTTCAAAAGGCTTAGGAAGTTCAGGCTGAGACTGAACCCTAACAAGTGCACCTTCGGGGTGAGATCGGGTAAACTGCTGGGGTTTATCGTAAGCGAAAAAGGAATAGAGGTTGATCCTGCTAAAATAAAAGCGATACAAGAGATGCCGACGCCTAGAACAGAGAAAGAGGTGCGCGGGTTTTTAGGGAGGTTGAACTACATCGCTCGGTTCATATCTCACCTAACTGCTACGTGTGAACCGTTGTTCAAGCTATTGAAGAAAGATCAAGTTGTAACGTGGAACGAAAATTGTCAAAAGGCGTTCGATAAAATAAAGCAGTATTTGCAGGAGCCTCCTATTTTGATACCTCCAGTGACAGGGAGACCCTTGATTATGTATTTGACAGTTCTTGAGGGAAGCATGGGTTGTGTTCTCGGTCAACACGACGAGACAGGAAGAAAAGAGCATGCGATCTACTACTTGAGTAAGAAATTTACGGATTGTGAATCTCGATATTCAATGCTTGAAAAGACTTGTTGCGCGCTAGCCTGGGCCGCCAAGCGTTTGAGGCAATACATGCTGAATCATACAACCATGCTCATCTCGAAGATGGATCCTATCAAATATGTATTTGAAAAGCAGGCGTTGTCGAGAAGAATTGCCCGTTGGCAGATGGTCTTGACTGAATATGACATCCAGTATGTCTCGCAAAAGGCTATAAAGGGGAGTGTGCTGTCTGAGTACTTGGCGGAGCAGCCTATTGAAGATTACCAGTCGATGAGGTTTGATTTTCCTGACGAGGATATCATGTACCTAAAGATGAAAGATTGTGAAGAGCCGTTTCCAGACGAAGGACCAGAATTGGGTTCCAAATGGAAGATGATCTTTGACGGAGCTGTAAACGCTTACGGTAGCGGAATAGGGGCAATCATCACCACTCCACACGGGTCGCACATCCCGTTTACTGCCCGATTGACCTTTGCAGTTACCAATAATGAAGCCGAATACGAAGCTTGTATCATGGGGCTTGAAGAAGCCATTGATTTGCGAATCAAAAATCTGGACGTATACGGAGATTCAGCTCTGGTGGTGAATCAGATAAAAGGAGAATGGGAGACACGTCAGCCCAACTTGATACCATACATGAATTATGCGAGGAGATTGTTGCCTTTCTTCGACAAGGTTGAATTGCATCATGTACCGAGGGCAGAGAATCAAATGGCTGACGCCCTTGCCACTTTGTCTTCCATGTACAAAGTCAACTTCTGGAACGAGGCTCCCAACATTGTTATCTCTCGGCTCGACAGACCAGCCTTCGTGTTTGCTATTGATGAAGCAGCCGACGATAAGCCATGGTATTTCGATATCCTTAATTTCCTGAAGAATAAAGAGTATCCGGCTGGGGCATCCAGTCAAGATCAGAAGACTCTCAGGAGATTGGCGGGTAATTTCTATTTGAATCCGGATGGTGTCGTATACAGAAGAAACCACGACTTGGTGCTGCTGCGTTGTGTAGATGAAAAAGAGGCAAAGCTGCTCATGGAGGAAATACATGAAGGTACCTTCGGTACGCATGCTGGTGGGCATGCTATGACGAGGAAGCTGCTGCGGGCCGGTTATTTTTGGCTGACTATGGAAACTGACTGTTTCAAGTTTGCGAGGAAGTGCCACAAATGCCAAATCTATGCTGATAAGATACATGTGCCTCCGAGTCCTCTGAATGTGATGTCATCGCCATGGCCATTCTCGATGTGGGTAATCGATATGATTGGAAAGATCGAGCCGACGGCTTCTAATGGGCACCGGTTCATTCTAGTAGCAATCGATTATTTCACCAAATGGGTGGAAGCGGCGTCTTACGCAAATGTAACCAAGCAGGCGGTGGCCAGATTCATCAAGAGAGATATCATTTGCAGATATGGGATCCCCGAACGGATAATCACTGACAACGGTTCAAACCTGAACAACAAAATGATGAAGGAGCTCTGTCAGAATTTCAAGATCGAACATCACAACTCCTCCCCTTACCGCCCCAAGATGAATGGCGCTGTTGAAGCGGCCAATAAGAATATCAAGAAGATCGTTCAGAAGATGGTGGTGACCTACAAGGATTGGCATGAGATGCTACCTTTTGCTTTGCACGGTTATCGTACGACGGTACGCACATCAACCGGGGCAACCCCGTTCTCGTTAGTATATGGAATGGAAGTTGTGCTACCATTGGAGGTTGAGATCCCTTCTCTGAGGGTATTGCGAGATGTTCAGCTAGACGAGGCAGAATGGGTGAAAGACAGGTTGAACCAACTGAGTTTAATGGATGAGAAGAGGCTAGCTTCTCTAGCATACGGTCGTTTGTACCAGAGCCGAATGAAGAAAGCATATGATAAGAAGATACATCCGCGGAGCTTTCAGACGGGCGACCTTGTGCTGAAAAGGATTCTCCCGCCGCAGGCAAATCACAGGGGCAAGTGGACCCCCAACTACGAAGGGCCATACGTTGTCAGAAAAGTCTTTTCAGGAGGAGCGTTATTGTTGTCCACCATGGACGGTGAAGACTTTACGTCGCCTGTGAATTCGGATGCAGTTAAAAAATACTTTGCCTAAAATTGACCCGCTGGACAGAAAAAAGAGAGTCCAGGCAAAAATGGGGCATCCTGGCGAACCAAAAACAAAATGAAAGGTTCGGGAAAAAGTTAGGGATAAATTGAAAAAATGTACACCCGCAAAGTTGAAAACCTACACTGGGCGGCTTCAGCAAGAAAGGGTATCCCGGTGAACTGAAAACCCGTAAAGGGCGGTTCATGCAAAAGTTAGGGATTTGAAAAGCAAATGACTGCGGTCTGAATTTGATACTGCATTGAGCATTGGTGCGGGAGAATATACCTGAGGGGTCGATTATCAGATACAACCTCTTCGGAAGTGTGGATACCGGGAAAAGCATTAGAGTCGGGCGAGTCATAGGAGGATCAGTTCGTGATGTTCATCTGCATCCCGTTGCCGACATGTGTACAAATTTAATTTGTCAATATATTTATGCTTCTTGTGCATACTTGTATATTTGTTGTGCGTAGCTTCCTCTTTTCAGGAGTTACATCCCGTGTACAAAACTCCGCCCATTTAGGGGCCCAATCAATAAAATATGTTATTCAGTACCTGATGCTGTCTCTTTACTGTTTTGTGCATGATAAACGCCTAAAGTTTGATGAAACTAGCATGTGCATAACGCCGCTGGCCCTTGCCAATAATTGCTAAAACTTTGAATTAACTGAAAACGATGTCACTAACGCTAACCTGAGTAGATTTGGTTGCATAGGCTTGTCTTGTCTTGTTTGTGTTATTGCAGGGTTCATAGCCGCATGAAGAGGACGATCAAAAGATTGCAGTAACGAAAGACTCGATCCCCACGCAGGTCGCGCTTCTGAGATGACAATGTTCCTCACTGAAGAAGGATCAAATCCCCCAGCTAGTCGTAGCTTATCCAAAGGACATCCTCCAGCAAAGTCGTTTATCCTCAGCAGAGTTTGGCAATTCCAAGATTGTAGGATGTATTCAGACAATGTGGTGTCCCCCAGAAGGGTTCCCCCATCTCAAGCAGAGTGGTATAGCCTCATAAGATTAATATTTCCAACTTGTGAGCTGCACTCAGGCAGTCTACCCTTCCCAGTAGGGTCATTTACTCTCCCCTAGCGGAGTCAGTTGATTTTCCCCAAGAGAATCGTTTCGTTCCCAGCAGAGTTCTCTCTTTTCAGCAAGTATTTTCATTCCTCTCAGTGGAACTCGAAGAGTAGGACTCTCCCCAGCAGAGTTGGTTGTGTGTCCTGGCATTTATTTTGTCAAAATATCGTGTGATATTCGTTCACTCTCCAGCAGAAGTCCAATCATACCAGGCGTATCTGCTATTCTCCAGCAGAGTATATTCCCCAGCAGGGTGTTACTTCGACGAGGTGCTTGGTTTAAGTTCCCAACTTCCCAGCTGAGTCGACTTCACTTTTCCAGCATTTATTTTGCTGGAATAATTCTGCATCACCTGGCTATCCCCAGCGGAGTCGGCATTGTCTTCAGCATTTATTTTGCTGAAGCGGTTTCCTGTATCTCAGCAGTTCGAGTCTGCATTGGCATCGACATATAGGGTCATATTTGCATCCACCAAACAAAAACGCATAACATTTCCATGTCGAATGGAGCATCGCGTCATTATCAAACATACGCATTTTTGGAAGCATAAACCAGGTTGGCTAACCGTTTTGTTTCAAGTATTGTTTCTCATGCAGGTGGAAGGAGTTCTTGCTCCAATAAATCACTAAACATTCGAGGTCTCGACGTGAGACATTCAACGAAAGTGTCAGCTTTGGCACTATTCCCCACAGAGTCATCATGATGAAGTGCTCTTTGTCTCCAAACAGAGTTGTTTGTGTAAATTTCTCTTATTTTCCCTGCCATAGTCAGTAGGCAAAATCTCTCCTCATTCTCAAGCGGAGTTATTTGTCATCAAAAGGTTTCATGAATCAGAATTTCAGAGGCTGCCGCCGGTTATCAGAACAGGTGTCCGGTAGTTTGGTTTCCAGATATCCCCAGTAGAGTCCGCCTCAAAGTTGCTGTCACGTCAGTGTTGAGAAGTTTGTGGTTTGGGACCGATGGAGAAATGGGTCCTAACGTGGACAATGTTATTGACGGGGTTTTATTCGTGCCAGAGAAGTGGGTGTCCTAACGTGGACAAATTTATTTCCCCGGGCGATAAGAAGTGTTAGTCCTAACGTGGACGGATTCGGTTTCTCAGTATTGATTGAAGGTGAAGTCATGACGTTGACAAAATTGATTATTCTTCGTGTGGGTGTCCTGAAGTGGACCATTTATTTCCAGCAGATATCTCTATTCGTAATGGTGAAAGGTGTGTCCTGACGTGGACAAAGTTTATAGTTCTTCGTGATGACAAGATACGAGAGTCCTGACGTGGACAAATTTATCTTTCTTCGTGTTGTTGGCCAAGTGTGTGTCCTGACGTGGACGAGTTTTGTTTCCCCAGCAAGTCGAAGACGCGTAAGTCCTGACGTGGACAAGTTTTATTTCCTCAGCAAGTCAAGAGGGGAGTCCTGACGTGGACAAATCAAGACGAAATGCGAGTCCTGACGTGGACAAGTCAATTCCTTACGTGGAAAAGCAATATATTCCTTACGTGGAAAAGAAATGTATTCCTTACGTGGAAATATTGGAGTCCTTACGTGGACAAACCAAGAAGAGAGTTATTCCTAACGTGGAAAGGTGGGTCATAACGTGGACGATGTAGTCCTAACGTGGACGAATACGGAGGTTGATTCCTTACGTGGAAAGAAGATTGTATTCCTTACGTGGAAAAAAGAGGTATTCCTTACGTGGAAAGATGCATTCCTAACGTGGAAAAAGAAAGATCGTATTCCTTACGTGGAAAGATCGTATTCCTTACGTGGAAAGATCGCATTCCTTACGTGGAAAGGTGGTGATTCCTTACGTGGAAAGTTTGTGATTCCTTACGTGGAAAAAAGATGTGTTCACAACCTAGAAAGTTTAGTCCTAACATGGACAGATCCAGACGGTGTTATTCCTGACGTGGAAGAATTTATTCCTGACGTGGACGATTTATTTCTGATGAAAGGCAGACGAGCCATCCCCAGCGAAGTTGCCGAGATTTTTCCAGGTTAACAGCAGGTGGAGTCCTAACGTGGACAAGTTTTAGTTGAGATTTCTTCGTATTAACGAAACAAGCGTCCTAACATGGACAAAGTTCTATCCTTGCGATGATAGAATCTTTTTCAGGCTGATGAAAATAATCCCCAAGCAGTGGCGCAGTTTATTTCTGCGGTTGGCAAATTTCCGGGTTCTTAGTATTCAACCGTCTCGTACCTCGAATGTTTGAAGGCCGTTCGCTCTTCACCCAATCGGGTCCAAGTCGCTTGAATAGGGGCAGCTGTTGCACCCTAAAATTTGCTCAACCTATTCCACTTGGTTTATGTTTCAATTGCATTAGCATTTGCATATAGAGTCATGTACATAGTCTAATCATCTGCATAGCATAGCATAGCAAGTCAGCCAACAGGGACCAATCATTATTCTCATCTCTATGAGCCTATCAAGAGGTTATTATTCAAATTCAATCTCATTCAAGTCATCAGAAAGAAGTTGAGGTCTAAAGAAGTCATTGGATCAAGCAGTGCATCCATCTCCTATCTGAGGGTATCTGAGGATCATCAAAGAAGATGTGAGCTGTGGATTGAGCATGGAGAGTATGTGGGCACCATGGAGGACTTAGAAAGTCATTTGGAGAAGGAGGCAAGTCATTGATGTGATCACAAGAATTGCAGTTGAAGACAGTCAACTAGGGTTTCATCTGGATCAACTCTAGGTCAACTCTAGGTCAATTGATTGATTGAAAGGCATTAAGGGCTATTGGAGAGATGTGGGATTCATAATTTGACATGTGGATAAAGATATGGTGATATGCCAAGAAGAAATCAAGAGAAATCAAGGAGAAGAGGAGTTTCTAAATTAGGGTTTCTGTGTAAAATCTCCTAATTTAGGTCAAATTTCCAAGCCAGATAAGTCAAAATGCAAGCTTCAAATGGATCCTTGGCCAACATGAAACTTGTAGAGGATATCAATACCTTTAATTTGAGTGGTGGAAGGAATTAAGGAGATTTATATAACTCAAGTTATGGTCCTTGCAAGTTACAGGTCATCTGAGGTATCTGAAATTTTGTCTGTGAAAGTGACTTGACTTCCAAGCAATTTTTACCCCTCAAGGAGATTTCAAATGAATTTCAGGTCAACATAAGAGTTGTTCCTCATTGTCTTAGCTTTCTATAATAGTATGGAATGCCTTCATATGATTTGTGTAACTCTACTTATGGTCTTGGAAAGCAAAGGGTATTTTGGTCATCTGAGAATTACAGGTCATTTCAAGCCTATGCCCAAAACTCATACAAGGAGGCTTCAAATGAAAAACTTCACAACATAAAACTTGCTCCAAATGACATTTTGAGTCTAGAAAAGTGACCATGAAAGATTGGAAAGGCTCATAGCTCAAGGTTTCAAAATTGGTGAATTTAATGAATGAAAAATGACCTAAAATTGAGATTTTTCATATTTTGGCCAAATGGGATGAAATTATAGGTCATTTTGATTGGAAAAAATGTTTTAAGAACATTGGCATAAGTGGAATTTTGAGTTTGGTTCAAGAATTGAAAGATATGCATGGTTACTTACACATGAAGTTACATAATCCAAATCCAAGGGAAAGTGTGCATGGGAAGTTTCTCCAAGGTTCTAGGAGTTTCTAATCTCATCTATATATTGAATTGAAGAGCTTCATGCCATGGTTGGTGAATCACTTTGTTCAAAACACAAGTTATACACAATTTTTCCAATTTGCAAAAGCATCTCAAACACTCTCAAATCTCTATCAATTTCAACTTTTCTTGATTTGATCATCATCAGCATCATTCATAGGTCAGAATCCACACAAGAATTTGGTTGAAGTGAAGAGGGATCGTGCCATACAAGTTCCATCATCCAAGGTGCAAGAAAGTTGGAATTGCTAGATTCAAGAGGTTAGAGTCAGAATTTTTGCATACAGAACTCAAGAGCAAGTTCACTGATCAGTTTCCCATCATTGCAAGTATTGGATCAAGAGAATTCCATAGTTGTTTTCATCATCACACCAGGTTGGTATATTCTTTCGAATTGATTGAATTAGTTAGCATGTTAGGAAATTGTAGGGTTAGAATGGTTAAGATAGGTTAGATGATGGATTTCACAAAGTTTGGGGAAGTTTCATGAAGGTTGTTAATGGTGTGTCAAAACTGTTGGAGCTTGTAACTCATAGAATATTGCATGACAATCTTGCATATATGGCTTAAAATGATCAGTGTGAAGTATAGATTAGGTTAGGGTAAGATTTGGAAAGAATTGAAGTGATTGATCTCAGGTGAACATGGTGGAACCGAGCTGTTATGCCTATCGGGTTTAGTTCTTGAGTGAGTTTTAGAGGAAGATAAGGGTATGGCTGTGTAGAGGGGAAGAAGTAGATCACTTTTGGTCTTGGAAGCGTGTGATTTCATGGAAGAACGAAGGAGAACAGAATGGTGGAAGTTTCGTTCATGGTGAAGGGATTTTCAGAAACCCTAGGGTTTCTAAGGTTGAAGACAACCCCTGGGCCACACGATCATGCTTTGAACTTTGACTTGGTTCCTCATCCAACGGCCTTGATTTAAATGAAATACGGAGGGAAACCCTGAAGCCTCAACGCACCGTTTCATTTATTTTCTCTGATGGGCTTCAAATATCCCTTGCTTTTCACACCCTCCCAATCAGGCCCAAAATGAGTTTTGACTGAATATCTTGCTATATGCACCGTTGCCATCTTTTTTTTTTGTTATGTTTGCTGAGTCATTGGGCCCAGAAGCGCCTGCTATGCGCGCCCCCCAGTCTGGGCCCATCCTTTATTTCAACTGATTTCAATTACTCCCTACACCCCTTTCCATATTAATTCCATTTTATTTTCTTTCAAATTTTCATTTCTTTAAAAATTCATAAAAAATTGGAAAATGCATGATTTTAATTGGTTCTTTTTTTATGTTGTTCATAATTTTGTTAAGAAAAATATCACATAAAAAATTTGGCATTTCATTTTATTTTAATATTTTTGGCATATTTTTCTCTTAAATATGTGTAAATAATGTGTAACTTGATGCATGAAATTGTTAATTTTAGTTTGAATAGATGCTTTAATATTTTTAACCCATTCTTTTTAGGTTGATTAGTATAGAATGTTAGCTTGTATATAAAATTTAGTTCATATTTTTAGGACTTAATTTTAGGTGATTTGTTTAGGTGTGGATAACATGATCAAACTAGGGTTTAGGAGATAACATAGGAGAATTAGTTCATTTCCCTTAGGAGTTAGAGATTGAATCTTTGGGGTATGGGACTATAGGGATTATGGGTAGTTATTAGATCCCTTAGAAAATATTAGGATTCCCCTACTGCTATTAGTACTGTCTGTATTTGATTGACTGTCTGGTGTGCCCTCTCTAGGGTTATTTCATTTGTCTGTATGGGGTATTGGGTTTGCTTGGGGATTGGGAGAGCTGAAGACTTTGATGATGAAGACCATTGGAGATCCAGAGTATGAAGACCAACTTCCAGAGTTGATGGAGAGCGTCCTTTGCTGGCAGCTGTTGAGGAGTATAGGACTTAGGAGTTAGGCAGAGCTCTAGAGTAGAGAATTTGATTCACAAATATGGAATGCCTTGTCTGCATCCATTCTTTCTCTATGATTCAAAGTCTCTTTCAAATATCCACCTCCTTCCTTTGGAAGGATCAGTGAATGTATTTGAAAGATAGAACTTTTGAGAGAAAATTGTCTGTATCATGTTAACAGTTAATGAGCCACCCTTGGTAGGCAGTTTACTGTTTAACATTCACTTCATCTTGTTGACTGATATTCCTCTTGGAGTTTGAGACTTGAAGAAAAGCCATTGCAGATGGAAGACTGATAATCAAAGACCTTGCTTTAAGGCTATGGAGGTGGAGATTGATGCTTGCTGAAGCTTGTAGCTGATTGATGATGACTTGAAGGCAGATGTTGATACAGAGCTGCTGTTGCTTTCTTTCTTTTTGTTGTTTATTTCCTGATGTATTGATTGGTTTTCCCTGACTGTATTGTTTACTGTTTAACCTGTTAGGTTGAAAGTGAATTCTGTTCACTTTTGCCTATTGTTTTCTAGGTTCGAGGTTGAGTGGGACTCCCTTGCCTCGCTTGTATTGTTGCATCCATGCATTTTACTGCTTTTGTATATATCTGCTATTGTTTCTGTTGCCGTCTATTCCCTTAGGATCTCTGTTTCTCTCTGCGCAAGAGAGGAGCATGATAGACATTAGGTCTTAACCCATGCATGATAACATTAGGTTAGTTTGATTCCCTTCGCAACCATAGGTTAGAGTTCTGTCTCTTCTTTCTCAAAACAAACAGAAAAACACAATAAATATTTCAAACACAATAAAAGACACTTCTTTCGTAAAAGAATGTGAACTCATCAAAACGTCATTTTTGTCCGCTTGGACTGTTAAACAGAAAAACCCTTTTTCAGAAGGAATAAAAACAATCAAGACAGACCTGTGTCGTACGTGGCCCGAACTACGTTTGCTCTGATCTTTCATGCTGTATGAAAGTACGTAGGCATAGGATGCGATATCCTAGCGAGCAACCTTCCCCTCCTTTCCCGTAGGTAGGCGAACTACGTTGACTCTGATTTCTCGTTTCAGACGGGAATACGTAGGCATAAAGTGCGATACTTTGCCGAGTCATTTTCTTTTCTTTTAACCCTTAACCCTTAGTTTAGATAGAATAACAATCCATACCCGAAAACAAGCGTGGATCCCGTCGAGTACGACGGACGTGAGGGGTGCTAATACCTTCCCCTTGCGTAACCGACTCCCGAATCCAGGTTTTGGTTGCGATGACCATACCTTTCCCGTCTTCGCGGTAGGTTTACTCTGAGCGTTTCCTTTCCCTCCCGTGGGATAAATAACGCACGGTGGCGACTCTTCTGTTCAGCTGGCGCCGATTTTCGCAGTAGCGACAAATGGTAATGGATTTTATGAATCATATTATTTGTAGAAACTTTGTAAAGAATGAAAGGATAATGTTGATATTAAATTAAAATAAATTGGAAAGAAAATGGATTTTGTGAAAAAATTGGATTTGAGAGTGGAGAATTGAAACTTTGTAATTGGAACCTTGATATCTATAGGAAACTTGAATGATTTTGTAACTAAAATGGAAAATGGATAAAAAATAAATGGGTAATCCGATAAAAAGAATTGGATTGTGAAATAAATTTGGTTAAGGTGTGGAAGTAGCTTTAGTTTTTTTTAGGAATTGAACTGAATAAAAGGTTAAAATAAAAAATGTAGATAAGTGAATGGATCTAAAAAATTGGTTTAATGTTTTGGTAGATAAAAACGGTTTGTAAATGGATTAGAAATGGATATTGAAAATGAAAATTGTTTGAAATGGATTTTGTAATGCGCCACAACATGCAACCTTGACAATTGCACTTGATATGCCGCAATTCCTGAATTAGACCAGAGAGAATCCACCTTAAATCAATCCATCTTGAAATGATCTGAACTTTAATGATTCACCAGATGACTTGACGTAGAAACACTGATTAGACGATTTTCATGTACAAGACATTGTTCTATTCCCAAAGTCAACTTGAGAGCAAAGCAAATTCCTCTTTCTTAACCAAGATCAAATCACAACAATTGAAATGAGCCATACTGCACATCCATACTTAACCTGCTAGCCTCAGGCGAAATTCAGCTGAATGACACTTGTCGATCATATGCAAAGGGTGAAAAACCCTAATCTTCCTCTACTGCAAACTTGAGTATAATACCCAAAATAAACAAGCTATGAATAATGGAAATCCAATTCAACAGAAAACCTTTGATCCCACAACTTCAGAGCTTTAAATAGTGGACGGCCTAATCAAAACCCTGATTTACCGACCCTTGAATTCTCTTGAAACAAAACCTAATTCAAAATTGAAACAAAACAAGAAAATTCTAATAATCTAGTCAGTTACGCAATATGATTGACCTAAAATGATATGTAAAAGATCAAAAATATCTAAGGGTATAATTTGGGGTATGACAGAGAGATTGTTAGAACAATTTTTTTTCATGACATATACCCTTTAGGTTTTGATGATAACAAAGTATTGAAAGAATAATGGTGTTATTTAATGTGTGTTCTAAGTATGCAGGTTCTAAAGCTTAAAGAGAAACTATTCAGAATCTATTAAGAGAATGCATTTGAGAGAAGCTGAGCTCTTGGCTTCTGATGGTTCAGAACTAAAGGACATTCTTAAGTGAAGTCTGATAATATATAGGTTTATGTAGACTCTGAAGCTGAATGTATCAGCATCAGAAAAGCAATATATTATCTCTACACTTATTGAATATATCAACTTCTATTTATCATTCAGAATTCTAGAATAAGCTAAGTGATATGTACTGTATAAAGTAAGTTACAATGTCAAATCAGTTTGTCAGCTAGAGTTTGAATTCACATGGCTCAAGAAGAGTTGACATGCTTTACAAATATCTACTCTCAACGGATCTATAGTACAAGCTCAAAAGGAACACGCTATGGTTAAACGAGTTACATAATGGAGAAATATCTTTTTGTGTATTTATCTTTAACGTCTCTTAGTACTGTGGAGTAACAAAGACACTTGTACATGTTATCTTTTCTAATGACTATTCTTTTGTATCTGCTATATAAGTAGTTGAAGATTCAATCTGGAATCAATAACAAGGAAATAAATAAAAAGAGCAAGAAGAAAAGAGAGTTTCACGCTTCTATCAGAATAAAAGAATAATAAGATCAACAATAGCAACACCATCGAGTATGCAGAGTTTCTGTTATATGTTGTAAATTGTACAAAGCCTTAAGATTTCTTAAATATTGAGTATCTTAAAAATCTTAAGAGCTATGATATTTGTTATGGTTATTACCTTGTACCTCTAATTGTATATCAAGTACACCTTATTATCTATTATGCTAAACATGTTATTTAGTAGTTTAATAAGAAAGTCTCTTACTATGTGCTTGAGCATAAAAGTATCTTATTGTGAGTTTGAGCCAAGTAAGTCTCTTTCTATGTGCTTGAGCATTGAGGTCTTGATCAAACTATTAATTAAGCAAGGAAGTCTTGGACTATAGGTCAAAGTAAGAAAGTCTTGGATTCGTGGAATTTGAGGAAAAAGTCTTATACTTGAGGGTATGAGCAGAAGTCTTAAATCCGTAGGATTTAAGTAGGAAGTCTTAGACTGAATGTCAGAGCAGGAAGTCTTGTACTCGAGGCTATGAGCAAGAAGTCTTGAACCCGTGGGATTTGAGCAGTAAAGTCGTAGGTTGTGAGTCTGAACAGGAAGTCTTGTACTTATGGGTATAAGTAGGAAAGTCTTAGGATCTGAGGATTTAAACATGAAGTCTTGATCAGGTGTTGATTGAGCAGGCAAGTCTTAGGTTGTAGGTATGAGCAAGAAAAGTCTTATGCACGAGGGCATAAGCAATTATAATAATGATTTGATTATAGTGAAAAATCTCTTATGCTGTAAGGGGACTGGACTACTCTTAGTTTGAGGGGAACCAGTGTAACGCCCCGATTCTGAATTCCCATTAATTGTTGAGTCTTTTAATTTATTTAATTGATGTTTGTTTTAAATTGAGAAATTATATATTATTATGTGGTGTTTGCTTATTTTATCTATTTTTACCGATTCTGAGAGTTTTCGGGGAATTAGAGTAAAAAGGGCATTTTAGACATTTAGCAATTTAGTGTGAAAATTGATTGGTAAGTGTTGGAAAGAATTTGAGAGGAAAGAAATAGAGATAGAAATAGAATAAGAGAGGAAAAGAAAGAAAGATAGTAACATAAGAAGAAAAACAAGAGAAAGAAAAGAGGAGAAGAGAAAGAGAAGAGAAAGTGGAGAGGAAACCCTAGAATCATCAAAGGATCATCACCAAAGCTTGCAATCGATCGGTAAGGGTGTGAAACTCCATCATCTCTTTAATGTGTATGATTGTATGTGTATGTGTTTGGATTTTGTAGAGTTTCTACTCTTTTTCCACTTAGGTTAGAAGTTGGTTTTGTGAGTAGAATGAGGTTTTAATCGGTTAGAACTCGGATTAGACGATGTAGTTTAGTCGGGTGATGGTAGGGTTGTGCCACTGAGACTGGTTTGGATTTAATCGGTTGATTTTGTGGAGTTTGGGCTCTTGAGACAGCCATAGAAGTTCTGTCTTCGCAGGATCGCCAGGCGAATGGCAGCGAAGCTTCGCCAGGCGAAGCCCTGCGAGCTGTAGCGAAGCAAGTCAGAAGCAAATACCCTGTATTCGCTGGCAAGTTCGCCAGGCGAAGTGAGTTGGCGAAGGTTCGCCAGGCGAGTGTGTAGCGAGCCTCAACGAGTAATTCCAGAATTACTCCCAGTGGACTTCGCTGGGAAGTTCGCCAGGCGAAGGCCAGCGAGCATTCGCTGCGTGGCTTCGCCAGGCGAAGGTTGGCGAACCTGACAGTGTTATTTGTTTTGCTGTTTATTCATAGCATGATTTTTGGCCGATTCAATTATGATTAATGCCTATATGAATGATTGATGTGTGAACTGTTTTGACATGTCGTGCTGTGGGTGGCCGAAAGGCGTGAATCCTAGATTGTAGAGCCAATGGTAAATCTTGAACGTTTGATAATCTTGTGTATTTGCTTGAATTGAATAGAAACGCATTGATAGGCTGATATGTGTGTAAACCATGTGTGAAATGGTGCATAATGTGAATGCATGATAGATATATGCGATGTATGTGATAAATGCAATGAGTATGTTTGTGAACATAATATGCATTCTGTGTTGATCGATCCCTCGGAGGATTAGCATTGTGTAGCATCTTAGTATGCATTTTTGTGTTGAATGATCCCTCAGAGGATTTGCAGAACCTCGTATGATACGATGGTTATATTAGATTCCTTGGAGAATCGGTTGCATTGTGTGATTCCTTGGAGAATCGGTTGCATTGTGTGATTCCTTGGAGAATCGGTTGCATCGTGTGATTCCTCGGAGAATCGGTCATAACATGTAATCCCTTGGAGGATTGACTAGAGTATTTGATTCCGTGGAGAATCTGCTGAGTATTTGATTCCGTGGAGAATCTGCTGAATATTCGATTCCGTGGAGAATCTGATGAATATTTGATTCCGTGGAGAATCTGCTGAATACTTGATTCCGTGGAAAATCTGCTGAATACTTGATTCCTTAGAGAATCTGGTGAAATGAGTCGGTACCGCATTTGCATCTGCATAGAGTCGTGTGTCGGTCTCTATGAGTTGCATGAGTCATCTGTGTATGATGCATTAGTTGTATGAATGTAACTGTGTATGTTATATATGATTGTTTGGAGGAACATATAGTGAATGTTCATGAGCATGTGTAGAGGCATGATTAATTGTATATGCTTAATGTGGTGAGAACATAATTTGAGTATAACTTGTACAAATATGAGTATATGTATATATACAATTTTATGCATTAACTGTTATGATATTGTTTCTCACCCTTCTGCTGTTTTATAATGCTCTATGAGGCATTGCAGAGTAGGAAGCTGGAGGTTCTTTTTGTGAAGCGATGTCTTCATTCTTTTTGGTCAATGGCTCTGATATGTAACATCTGGGTAGTTAGGAAGCCTTTGGCTCTTTTGAAGCTATTTTGTTTTGATTCTTTTGTGATACATATGTGTATGTATCTGCTGTGGATATGTTGTAAAGCATGAATTAACTGATGGTTGTATATACTTTTATGAATGTGATCGATTCAATATTTGGATGTTTCCGCTTTATTCTAAATATTGAGATGTGGGTTACCCATTGTTGCATATCTATTTTGAGCAGGTATCGTATGTGTTTAATTTCATGATAATGTGATGCGCCTCTTATATACCATGTTTTAATTAAACTCTGATGAAATAAATTTTCTAAGTGCCTAATTGATTAAATGTATTAATTTGGGGGTATAGAAAGGGGGTGTTACATTAAGTGGTATCAGAGCCAGTGTTGAGTCAGTCGTGTCTGTCTTGTTGTTGTGTTGGTTGAACGATTGTTTAACCTTGTTGTTATTTTTGGGAATCCTCAGAATATGGCAGGTCGTAATGACAATGCTATGGCAGCGGCGTTAGAGGCTATGGCCAGAGCTGTGCAGGGTGCACCTAACGTGAATGCGAATGATGAGTTCATGAAGAACCAACCACCGGTGTTCAAAGGGAGATTTGATCCGGATGGTGCTCAGATATGGTTAAAGGAAATTGAGAGGATCTTTAGGGTGATGGATTGTGCTGAAGGGAACAAGGTGAGACTAGGGACTCACATGCTGAGAGAAGAGGCTGATGACTGGTGGGTCAGCGTGAGGCAAGTTCTTGAGGTCGACGATGAGGAGATTACGTGGGATTTATTTCGTACTGAGTTTCTAAGGAAGTATTATCCCGGAAGTGTTAAAGGGAAGAGGGAAATGGAATTTCTGGAGTTGAAACAAGGTAATATGTCGGTGGTGGACTACACCGCTAAGTTTACTGAGTTAGTGAAGTTTCACCCTCACTATGATGCGGTTACGGCGGAATTTTCCAAATGTATCAAGTATGAGAATGGCTTGCGTCCTGAGATAAAGCAAGCGGTGGGTTATCAAAGAATACGAAGATTTTCGGATTTGACCGAGTGTTGTAGAATTTATGAAGAAGACAGTAGAGCTCGTTCTACTCATTATAAGGGTTTGAGCGAGAGGAGAGGGAAGCAGCAAGTACGGAGCGGACCTTATGTGACGCCTGCTGATAAGGGCAAACATAGGGGAAACTTTGATAGGAGACCCGAAGGAGGTTCCGGTGCGATCAAATGTTTTAAGTGTGGCGTGATGGGCCACAAGTCTTATGATTGTGGAAAGTTCAAGGCGAAGTGTTCCAACTGTGGGCTCCTTGGACATGATGCAGCAGAGTGTAGAAAGAATGCTGTGAAGTGTTTTAATTGTGGCGAGGTGGGTCACATTAGCCCGAATTGTACCAAACCGAAGCAAGCTCCGGCGGGCGGAAAAGTATTCGCATTAGCAGGTTCAGACGCTACTAATGCGGCAGATCGTTTGATTAAAGGTACATGCTTTATTAATGATATGCCTTTAGTTGCTATTATTGATACTGGAGCGACTCACTCGTTCATTTCTCTTGCGTGTGCTAAGCGGTTGGATTTGTGTATGGCTTCTTTGAGTAGTGGTATGGTTATTGGGACTCCCGCTTCGGGGTCGGTAACTACTTCTTTAGTGTGTGCAAGTTGTCCTTTGACCATGTATGGTAAGGACTTCGTTATGGATTTAGTGTGTTTGCCGTTGGAAGGTTTGGACGTAATCTTGGGCATGAACTGGTTGCAATTTAATAGAGTTCATCTGGATTGCCATCACAAGTTAGTAAGGTTTCCTTCTTTGGAAGATAGTGAAAACGAGAGTTTTCTTTCCACTAAAGAGTTGAAGAAACTTTTAGCGGACGAAGCTCAGTTGTTTGGTTTGTTTGCATCGTTGTCGGTGGAGAGCAAAGTTGAGCTCGACGTGTTTCCTGTGGTTTGTGAATTTCCTGAAGTGTTTCCGGAAGATGTTGCGGATGTGCCGCCAAAGAGAGAGGTTGAATTTTCTATTGATCTAGTTCCGGGTACTAGACCGATTTCGATGGCCCCGTATCGGATGTCGGCATCGGAGTTGGTGGAATTGAAGAAGCAGTTGAATGATTTGTTGGATAAGAGATTTGTAAGACCAAGTGTTTCTCCTTGGGGTGCGCCGGTATTGTTGGTAAAGAAGAAGGATGGTAGTATGCGATTGTGTATTGATTATCGGCAGTTGAATAAGGTGACAATTAAGAACAAGTATCCGCTTCCAAGAATTGATGATTTGATGGATCAATTAGTTGGAGCCCGTGTTTTTAGTAAGATTGATTTGAGATCCGGTTATCACCAGATTCGGGTTAAGGAAGAAGATATTTCGAAGACGGCTTTTAGAACACGATATGGTCACTATGAGTATACGGTGATGCCATTCGGAGTTTCTAATGCGCCGGGTGTTTTCATGGAATATATGAACCGTATCTTCCATGAGCAGTTGGATCGTTTTGTGGTAGTGTTTATCGATGATACTTTGATTTATTCTAAGTCTCGAGAGGAACACGAAGAACATTTAAGGATTGTGTTGCGGATTTTGAAAGAGAAGAAGTTGTACGCAAAGTTGTCTAAGTGTGAGTTTTGGTTATCGAAGGTGAGTTTTCTCGGACATATTATTTCCGGAAATGGTATTAGTGTGGACCCATCCAAGATCGATGCGGTAATGCAATGGGAGACTCCAAGATCGGTTACGGAAATTCGAAGCTTTTTGGGCTTGGCCGGTTACTACCGGAGGTTTATCGAAGGATTTTCAAAGTTAGCACTTCCGTTAACGCAGTTGAATTGTAAAGGAAAGGCTTTTATTTGGGATGTTAATTGTGAAGAGAGCTTCATGGAATTAAAGATAAGGTTAACGACAGCGCCAGTTTTGATTTTGCCGAATCCTACGGAACCTTTTGTGGTTTATTGCGACGCTTCCTTGTCAGGATTGGGTGGTGTATTGATGCAAGATGGGAAGGTCGTGGCGTATGCTTCTAGACAGTTGAGAGTTCATGAAAAGAATTATCCTACTCATGATTTGGAGTTAGCGGCCGTAGTGTTCGTTTTGAAAATTTGGAGGCACTATCTTTATGGTGCGAGATTTGAAGTTTTTAGCGATCACAAGAGTTTGAAGTATTTGTTTGATCAAAAAGAATTGAATATGAGGCAAAGGAGATGGCTAGAACTTTTGAAGGACTATGATTTTGGTTTAAATTATCATCCGGGTAAGGCGAATGTGGTAGCCGATGCCTTAAGTCGGAAGTCGTTGCACGTGTCTACTTTGATGGTTAGAGAATGGGAACTCTTGGAGAACTTTAGAGATTTGAGTTTGGTTTGTGAGTTAACACCGAGTAGGGTGAAGCTGGGTATGTTGCATGTCACGAATGATTTCCTTGCTACGGTGTGTGAAAAGCAAAAGTTGGATTTGAAATTTGTGGATTTGATGACGAATGGAAATGAAGATTTCAAAGTTGATGAATTAGGAGTTTTGAGGTTTCGAGGTCGTATTTGTATTCCCGATGATGCGGATTTGAAAAAGATGATATTGGAAGAGGGACATCGGAGTAACTTGAGTATTCATCTGGGAGCGAATAAGATGTATCAGGATTTGAAGAAGATCTTTTGGTGGTCTGGATTGAAAAGCGATGTTGCTCGTTTTGTGTACTCGTGTTTGACTTGCCAGAAGTCTAAGGTGGAGCATCAGAAGCCTAGTGGATTGATGCAACCGTTGGATATTCCGGAATGGAAATGGGATAGTATATCGATGGATTTTGTTACGGGATTGCCGAATACGCAAAGAGGACATAATGTTATTTGGGTAATTGTTGATAGGCTTACTAAATCGGCTCACTTTATTCCGATTGATATTACTTATTCTTTGGAAAGGTTGGCCGAGATTTATGTTGGCACTATTGTGAAGCTTCATGGAGTTCCTAAGGGTATTGTGTCGGATAGAGATCCTAGATTTACTTCAAGATTTTGGGAGAGTTTGCAAGGTGCCTTGGGTTCTAAGTTGAGATTGAGTTCGGCATATCATCCGCAAACAGATGGTCAAACCGAGAGGACGATTCAATCGTTAGAGGATTTGTTGCGTGCTTGTGTGCTTGAACAAGGTGGTGCGTGGGACGGTTATTTAGCGTTGATTGAGTTCACCTATAATAACAGTTTCCATTCGAGTATTGGTATGGCGCCATTTGAGGCTTTATATGGTCGGAGATGTCGAACACCTCTGTGTTGGCATGAGACAGGTGAAAAGTCGGTAGTTGGTCCGGAAATGGTACAGCAGACGACGGAAAAGGTGAAATTTATTCGGGAAAAGATGAGAGCTTCTCAGAGTTGACAGAAAAGTTATCATGATAAAAGGAGAAAGGATCTCGAGTTTCAAGAGGGCGACCATGTGTTTTTGAGAGTTACATCGGTTACGGGTGTGGGTCGTGCTTTGAAGTCGAGAAAGTTGACTTCTCGTTTTATTGGCCCGTATCAGATTGTCGCACGAGTTGGTGTTGTGGCTTATCGTATGGCGTTACCTCCGAACCTTTCGAATTTGCACGATGTATTCCATGTCTCGCAACTTCGGAAGTATGTTCCGGATCCGTCACATGTGATCCTGATGGATGAAGTTGAAGTAAGAAATAACCTTACAGTTGAAGTTTTACCGGTTAGTATTTTGGACCGTGAAGTTAAGAAACTAAGAGGCAAGGATATTGCGCTTGTGAAAGTGTCCTGGGGAGGTACCACGGAAGGTAACATGACTTGGGAATTGGAGAGCAAGATGCGAGAGTCGCATCCAGAGTTGTTTGAATCAGGTAATATTTTCGAGGACGAAAATTTCTAAAGTGGGGGAGAGTTGTAACGCCCCGATTCTGAATTCCCATTAATTGTTGAGTCTTTTAATTTATTTAATTGATGTTTGTTTTAAATTGAGAAATTATATATTATTATGTGGTGTTTGCTTATTTTATCTATTTTTACCGATTCTGAGAGTTTTCGGGGAATTAGAGTAAAAAGGGCATTTTAGACATTTAGCAATTTAGTGTGAAAATTGATTGGTAAGTGTTGGAAAGAATTTGAGAGGAAAGAAATAGAGATAGAAATAGAATAAGAGAGGAAAAGAAAGAAAGATAGTAACATAAGAAGAAAAACAAGAGAAAGAAAAGAGGAGAAGAGAAAGAGAAGAGAAAGTGGAGAGGAAACCCTAGAATTATCAAGGGATCATCACCAAAGCTTGCAATCGATCGGTAAGGGTGTGAAACTCCATCATCTCTTTAATGTGTATGATTGTATGTGTATGTGTTTGGATTTTGTAGAGTTTCTACTCTTTTTCCACTTAGGTTAGAAGTTGGTTTTGTGAGTAGAATGAGGTTTTAATCGGTTAGAACTCGGATTAGACGATGTAGTTTAGTCGGGTGATGGTAGGGTTGTGCCACTGAGACTGGTTTGGATTTAATCGGTTGATTTTGTGGAGTTTGGGCTCTTGAGACAGCCATGGAAGTTCTGTCTTCGCAGCTTCGCCAGGCGAAGCCCAGCGAGCTGTAGCGAAGCAAGTCAGAAGCAAATACCCTGTATTCGCTGGCAAGTTCGCCAGGCGAAGTGAGTTGGCGAAGGTTCGCCAGGCGAGTGTGTAGCGAGCCTCAGCGAGTAATTCCAGAATTACTCCCAGTGGACTTCGCTGGGAAGTTCGCCAGGAGAAGGCCAGCGAGCATTTGCTGCGTGGCTTCGCCAGGCGAAGGTTGGCGAACCTGACAGTGTTATTTGTTTTGCTGTTTATTCATAGCATGATTTTTGGCCGATTCAATTATGATTAATGCCTATATGAATGATTGATGTGTGAACTGTTTTGACATGTCGTGCTGTGGGTGGCCGAAAGGCGTGAATCCTAGATTGTAGAGCCAATGGTAAATCTTGAATGTTTGATAATCTTGTGTATTTGCTTGAATTGAATAGAAACGCATTGATAGGCTGATATGTGTGTAAACCATGTGTGAAATGGTGCATAATGTGAATGCATGATAGATATATGCGATGTATGTGATAAATGCAATGAGTATGTTTGTGAACATAGTATGCATTCTGTGTTGATCGATCCCTCGGAGGATTAGCATTGTGTAGCATCTTAGTATGCATTTTTGTGTTGAATGATCCCTCGGAGGATTTGCAGAACCTCGTATGATACGATGGTTATATTAGATTCCTTGGAGAATCAGTTGCATTGTGTGATTCCTTGGAGAATCGGTTGCATTGTGTGATTCCTTGGAGAATCGGTTGCATCGTGTGATTCCTCGGAGAATCGGTCATAACATGTAATCCCTTGGAGGATTGACTAGAGTATTTGATTCCGTGGAGAATCTGCTGAGTATTTGATTCCGTGGAGAATCTGCTGAATATTCGATTCCGTGGAGAATCTGATGAATATTTGATTCCGTGGAGAATCTGCTGAATACTTGATTCCGTGGAGAATTTGCTGAATACTCGATTCCTTAGAGAATCTGTTGAAATGAGTCGGTACCGCATTTGCATCTGCATAGAGTCGTGTGTCGGTCTCTATGAGTTGCATGAGTCATCTGTGTATGATGCATTAGTTGTATGAATGTAACTGTGTATGTTATATATGATTGTTTGGAGGAACATATAGTGAATGTTCATGAGCATGTGTAGAGGCATGATTAATTGTATATGCTTAATGTGGTGAGAACATAATTTGAGTATAACTTGTACACATATGAGTATATGTATATATACAATTTTATGCATTAACTGTTATGATATTGTTTCTCACCCTTCTGCTGTTTTATAATGCTCTATGAGGCATTGCAGAGTAGGAAGCTGGAGGTTCTTTTTGTGAAGCGATGTCTTCATTCTTTTTGGTCAATGGCTCTGATATGTAACATCTGGGTAGTTAGGAAGCCTTTGGCTCTTTTGAAGCTATTTTGTTTTGATTTTTTTGTGATACATATGTGTATGTATCTGCTGTGGATATGTTGTAAAGCATGAATTAACTGATGGTTGTATATACTTTTATGAATGTGATCGATTCAATATTTGGATGTTTCCTCTTTATTCTAAATATTGAGATGTGGGTTACCCATTGTTGCATATCTATTTTGAGCAGGTATCGTATGTGTTTAATTTCATGATAATGTGATGCGCCTCTTATATACCATGTTTTAATTAAACTCTGATGAAATAAATTTTCTAAGTGCCTAATTGATTAAATGTATTAATTTGGGGGTATAGAAAGGGGGTGTTACAACCAGAATAAATCTTTGTGTGTTCTTTTATCATTTACTTGCTTATGTTATTATTTTACTGCAACTTGTTAATCAGGTTCTTAACTATTGTTTAAAATCAAAAAATATGGTTTAGAAGAAAAAGGTTTTGATGAACACAATTCAACCCCCTTCTTGTGTATTTTTCTCACCTTCACACTCATCTTGAATGAATACAGATTATAAAGATGATTAACCAACGATTTCGTCATATACAAACCTTCAAGCCTCGTCCACACACCAGCTGCATTTTTCTCCTTTGAAACCTGCAGGAGAACCTTATCACCAAGGCTCGATACAATGAACTGTGGGATTTTTTTTACCATCGTTTTCTTCTCCATCTTCGATAGGGAAATGCTCATTTTCTCCAATCCTTTCAATGTTTCTATTAAACCCTGTTTAATAAGAAGGGCTTGCATCTTCAAGCGCCACAAACTGAAATCATCCACGCTAGTGAATTTCTCAATCTCATACTTTGTTGACGATATCTTCTTCTCCATGCTCACCGCACCAGTTTGTTGTGAATTAATGTCGTCATGATCAAACCCAAATATGAGAAAAAGATTGAGTTTCTTGAACAAACACAAGAAACCCTATTAGGTTTTACGAAAGATAGAGAAAAAGGAAGAAGAAGAATAGTAATTGGTTGAATATGTTTTACTATTTAATTTTTCAATAAGGGTTCAAAGATAACAAGTGAATACCAACATTTAAACTCTCTCAACAACCTCAGAGAACAAGTCTATTTATAGACTACTAAGATAACTTAGGCTACAAGCTAATTTAACAATTGGGCTTACAAGCAAGACCCAATTCGACATGCTAACTTAAACACAAAGCTAACATATTTCGATAAAATACTAGAATAGACTTCGACTACAGCGTGCACAACTCCTGTAGAACTATGAAGCTACCCTTATCGACACTAGGGTTCATCCCAAATAATGAAATTTAAGGAGACATACAAATTAATAACATTGTAATTTTGAATTTAGTTAGGTTAATCTAAAATAATAATAAAATTAAGTTTATTGTTTAATATTCTACAATAAAATGACAATGATATCCTGAATTCTTTTCTTCTTTTTAATCTCATTGATTCTTCTGTGGCATTTCACTAACTTGAGAAATATAAACACTATTTTAAAATTCATTATATAATATGTTACTTAAATACATTAAATATTATATATATATATATATATATATATATATATATATATATATATATATATATATATATATATATATATATATATATATATATATATATATATATATATATATATATATATATATATATATATATATATATATATATATATATATATAAATGGTAGTTTGAAGGGTAAAAATAGATTTTTATTAAAATAATAAGGGTATAAATAAAATAAAAAAAGTCACAAGCTCAAAAGCTACTTCAAATAGATTTTTGAAAACAAAAAGCTAAAAATTAGTAAAAAGTTATAAGCTAAAAGCTAAAATACAGTTATCAAACATAATTAATTAATGTGAACTGAAAAGGTAAAAGCTCTTTTTTGGATCTTACCAAACCGACTCTAATTATCTTTAAATATTAAATATTAATTTAATCATAAAAATAAAACTGTCAAACTTTTAATTTAATTTATATTTATTTACATGATTCTTTATAAGCTTTTAAAGATGAAAGATAAAATAAAAACTAGTATATAGTATATTTTTATATAGTAAATTAAATGTTAATTAAATATGGTTTCTTGATAGAATTAGGAATGATATATAAAGACGAATGAAGCATGTTTGGGCGATAGGTAGTGATTTTTGTAATACGAAGTAGGATGGACTTGTAAAGGTAGTCATCCAACGATCAAATTAGTGAACAATAGAGAATAAGTCATAATGCAATTTAGAGTTCGATCATACCTGCAAATTGTCGCACCTCGAAAAGTTATCAATCGAGAACGTACGACCCTCACACAAAAGGTGCGGAAATGCGGTTCGACAGAGTCGCCACCGAACTTTATTTATCCCGAATGAACAGGAAAGAAAAATATCAAGAAAACCTTTTAAAACGAAAGGATAGGAACAATGGTTGTCGCAACTAATATTCCGGATTCGGGAGTCGGTTATGCAAGGGGAAGGTATTAGCCCCCCTTACATCCGTTGTACTCAACGGGAACCTCTTAATTCAAATTGTGATGAGCGTTAGCTAAGCTTATTTGTTTTCTTCTCAATGGTAAATATGAAACGGTGCGATAAAAGGATAAAGACGCTAAGGGGAAATGAGTGGTTATAGGTAGGGTGCTCGGCAAGGATTGGGGCCCTTGTGCCTACGTGTGCTCATTCGGACAAGAATGAAAAATCAGAGTTGTCGTAGTTCGACTACGAGAAAGGATGGGGGAAACGGAAGATGAAAGGGAGGTAGCTCTCCAAGATCATCGCAATCTTGTGCCTACGTATCTTACATTCAGATGAGAATGAAGAATTAGAGCGTCAATAGTTCGTGGTAACGACCATGAAAAAATAAGGGGTTTAATTGAGTTTGAAGTTTGGCTGGACGACGATTACTTGAAGCTTAAGAAAGGATTCTTGGGCCCAAGTAATCGGGAGAATGAGTCAAAGACTCGACTCTCTCTCTTTTTCATCTTGAAAAAAAGTTGTGTTTGAATGGTGTTTGAATAATGAGTGGTTGAATGATGGTTAAAGGTTGTCTAGTTGGAAACGTTTTAGAGGCGTCAATTGCTCACGCACGAGTAAGATAACTCGCATCCAAACAAATGAAGGGAGATCAAAGGCTCAATCCCCCTCTTTTCACCTTGAAAAGAATTGAATAATTGTTAATTATATTTAATAGTGTGTGCAATAGGTTGATGGTGTATACGGACGAACACTCGACTTACAAGGGGTGTTTGAAAATGGTTCGATGACGAATCGAGAATTAGTTTGAAAATAGTTTAACCTATGCTAGTCCCTAAGGATGCTCCTAGAAGATAAACCACAATCAAAGAAATATGAATGCGTACATCGGAATGGGAGAGAGATACATGTAAGTTACACGGGATTGCACAAAATAAAAGGTCCCGTTGAAAGGTAGCCCAATAAAAAGCCATGTGTGTGCGAAGTGTCCTAAACTATGCCTCGAACAAAAGTCGGGCAAAACTCCAAGCTAAGGTTCCTGACAAAGTCCAATGATCCAAAAATCCACCAATTTAGGCTTTTATTGTTTCGATAATTGTTAGGTGTTTTCAGATATGTGTGAATAAGAAATCAACAATATGAATATGGATATGAATAATTATGAATAATATGACAAAATATATAACAATATAATCAAGATAATATCCATAATAATATGAACAAGATAATATAATTGAGATATAATGACTAAAAATAAAGCAATTGTATATTTAACTGAAAGTAAAGCAATTGTATATTGACGGAAAGTAAAATTAGTGGTTAGTTGAAACGACTCGGTCATCATGGTTGGGAATTTGCTCATGATGGTAATGGTTTGTTGTTGATTTTTGATTGCAGGTGATTAATTATGCAGAAAATGGTGCGGATTTCATGACTCGTTTGGCCTGTTGTAGGAATGTGGGCAAGGTTGTGGTAGGCTGGTCCTGTTGGTTTGATGCGTGCAAAGTTTCAACATATGTGTGTGTGTGTGTGTGTATATATTGTAAAATAAATTGGGCTTTTTGTTTGAAATAAATTCCTTGTTTTTGTTATAGTTTGATTATGATAATAAAAAAAAAAGAAGTGTATAATGGGCCTTGAAATGTACTATTGTCACCCTTTCGTTATTTCTTCAAGAAATCTTTGTAAATGGGCTTATATTATTCTTGAATTGATCCTGCAATGCTTCAAGTTATCGATTAAACAACAATGATGACTTGAACTTCACACCTCCGTATCAACTCCATGTTTCGTATTCTGAAAATATTATTGAGTTTTCTATAAAATGGACAACACTTTGAATTAGTCCTTAAATAGAATTCACCATGAATTGATCTTGTGTTATCCTGAATTGGGAATGGACTAGAGCCTTGAATAAATCTGAACCTGGAAACTTGAATAAATCGAAGCCTTTAATATGAAAATCCTTAAGCCAGAAAATGCTTTGAATTTGCCATAGTCCTGACAACTTGATGCACATACTTGTAACTGAATTAATTCTACTTTGACCAAAATCAAGTCAAATTCTACTGAACCTCCACCATACTTGACCTGACACCTTGACCTAAACCTAACTGCCCTGAATATGACACAAAACCCTAACTGAGGCTTCAGACACTCGTCACTTGAATCACGCACCCTGGCCTGGATACCTTTGAATGAAGCTTAGACTTAAAATGAAAGTGGGAACAACATATTTATTGATTCTCTGAATGACAAATAATGGGTAGATGCACAGATGAAAAGTATGAATAGGTAGGACAAATTTGGGGTATGACAGATGCCCATATCTAATTGGCTTAAATCTGGTAAGATGAACTGCTATGGTGTTTACTCTTCTGAGGTATAAGATAATTAGATATGAAGAAAACCCTGAATTTGTCTGAAAAGAAAGAAATTATTGGGAAGTAAAATACTAGATCAATGTCAACCCTCAAGCAGACACTGGATACTTGCAAAGGTCGTTATCACCAAAAGGATGATAACTAGCACTCGCACAATCTGACACCAAAAGGATGACATACCTATCACCAAAAGGATGATAAAGCGACACACGCACACAATCCCGACACCAAAAGGATGTAGGGGTCCATTACCAAAAGGATAATGGAGAACACTCACAAAATCTGACACCAAGAGGATGACAACCCCATCACCAAACAGATTATAGAGCGACACACACGCAGAGCCTTGACACAAAAAAGATGTAAGGAGTCCATTACCAAAAGGATAATGGAAAGCACTCGCATAATCTGGCACCAAAAGGATGACAGACCCATCACCAAAAGGATGATAGAGCGAACTCATACACACACAACCCTGACACCAAAAGGATGTAGGGGAACGCTCGCACAATCTAACACCAATAGGATGACAAACCCATCACCAAAAAGGATGATGGAGTGACCCCCACACACAACCCTTACACCAAAAGGATGTAGGGAACGCTCGCACAATCTAACACCAAAAGGATGATAGAGCAAACTCACACACACAACCCTGACACCAAAAGGATATAGGGAACACTCGCACAATCTGGCACCAAAAGGATGGCAGACCCATCACCAAAAGGATGATGGAGCGACACACACACACATCCCTGACACCAAAAGGATGATGGAGCGACACACACACATCCCTGACACCAAAAGGATGTAGGGAACACTCGCACAATCTGGCACAAAAAGGATGACAGACCCATCACCAAAAGGATGATGGAGCGACACACACACAACCTTGACACAAAAAGGATGTAGGGAACACTCGCACAATCTGGCACCAAAAGGAGGACAAACCCATCACCAAAAGGATGATAGAGCAAACTCACATACACAACCCTGACACAAAAAGGATGTAGGGAACACTCACACAATCTGGAACCAAAAAGATGGCAGACCCATCACCAAAAGGATGATGGAGTGACACACGCACATAAGTTGCTACCACCAAAAGGATGATAGAAACTTTCCAAATTTGAAGGCGACCGACACCAAAAGGATGTAGGCTTAGACTGAACCGACGAGGTTCAGCTATCACCAAAAGGATGATAGTGAGGCAATTGACAAATGTCAAGTTTGCTGGAGATATGATGAGTGATGTTATTTGAGACAACAACAAAGGGTTGAAGCAAAGAAGTCACTGAGGAACACAATCCTCAACAACAAAAGTTGAAAGGAACCCAAAATCACTGGGGAACACCCAAGATAAAAGTTGGATTGAAACAAATCAATGGGGAACACCTACTGACTCAGAGAAATGCCACTGGTTAAGCTGGGGACGCCAACTTCAACAACAAAAGGGTTGAGAATACAAACCAATGAGGAACGCCCACTGACTTGCTTGGGGGTCATAGCTTTGACCACAAAAGGTTGAAATAATCTCATGAGGAACACCCATGAATCTGAAGAAGATGCCCCTGGATGAGTTGAATTTTGCTTTGATGCTCTTGAACTTGCTCAACAAAAGGTTGAACAACTTCTTGAGGAATGCTCACAAATTTGAAGAAGATGCCCCTAGCTGAGTTGAGTTTTATTTTGATGCTCTTGAACTTGCTCAACAAAAGTTTGAACAACTTTGTGAGGAACGCTCACGGATTTGAAGAAGATGCCCCTGGCTGGGCCGAATCTTGCTTTTGAAGTTCTTGAGTTTAACCAACAAAAGGTTGATACAACTTCGTGGGGAAGCCCACGGTCTTGCATAACATGCCCCTGGCTGGGCTGAGTCTTGTTTTTGAAATTCTCATCAACCACAAGGTTGAAATAACTTCGTGGGGAATGCCCACGTTCTTGAATAAACTGCCCCTGACTGGGCTGCAGATCGTCTTGGAAAACTGATCAACCACAAGGTTGAAACAACTTCATGGGTAACGCCCATGGTCTTGAAGAAGATCCCCCTGGCTGGGCTGCAGATCATCTTGAAAACTGATCAACCCTCAGGTTGAAATAACTTTGTGGGAAACGCCCATGGTCTTGAATAAAATGCCCCTGACTAGGATGAAAACGGTCTTGGAAATCTTGAGATTGATCATGGACCTTGAATTGTATATGTATGAATGTTTGATGTTGAAATGATAGTCCATAACAAATGCAAATGCAAATGCAAATGCAAATGCAAATGCTGACACACAGAAATGCAAGTGTTGGGGAAGTATGATAGGTTTGGGTATGCATATGGTGCAAATGATGCTTATAATATTGAATGTGATGCGTATGATGCACATGATTGCAGACGGGTAATTGGGTATGTAGGTGAGGATGCCATCATGGTGGACTTTTGGTAGTTGCCAACACGAATTGGACTTTGGGTGGTGGGAGGTTTTTGCTTTCCTCGACACATAGTTCGTTGAAGACGTCATGATTGAAACAGACGAAGATGCTTTTGATGCCCCAAGTATGGTCACTTGGTGACTTATTGTGAACTTGCTTTAGAGAAGATTGCAACTCTGCTTGATGGTCAGGGTGACCTGGTCTTGCCCCAGTCTGAACATGGTAATGGTCTGCCCCTGATTTACCAGTTCTAAAGTGGAAGCTGAACTTCGATGCTCTAAGATGACTTACCCATGGTCGAGCTGTTGAATGACTTGCCCTAGCCTTTGGGTTTTTAAGTAGTCTAGCTTCGTGTCAACCACTGAAAGTTCAAGTTCCTCTTTGATTGCCCCTTGTTGATGTGTCTTGGATGTCTAACACTGATTTGCAGTTAAATTTGCGCATTCACAAATGATAATCTTAATGCAAAGTTTATGCAAGCAATCGTTTATTGAAGTGTCGTGATAGTGTGAAACAAATGGGACGCTAGCCTAAACGTTGTGCTGATCTGATTAGTATGAAAGATATAACAAGGAAAAATAACACCAATGTTGATGATTAGCAAGTACGTGAGGAGTCAGTTTATACCACCTTGTAATAGTATGCTTTCAGAATAAACTTCGCCTCAATTAGGTCTTTTGAGGGTTGTAACGTTGTCTAGTTCACGGTTATTAAAACAAAGGGTATTAGGCTCAAAATTTGTACCCACCGCTTCTTCTTGGTGATCTCCATTCCTACATTAAGCTAATTCTGCACATGTTTGTCTTGATGGTATTTGCTCGAGATGGAAGTCACCTTATTTCGCTTTTGAAAAATGTTGGTAACCCTTTGGCTTTGATATAAGTGGCCACTGAATTTGTTTTTGTTGAGGGTTTGAGGACCTCTTTTGTTTTTGTTTTTTATCCTTGTCTTTTGCATGGACTAATTTTGCTTGTAAGATCCATCGGGATTGCTTCCATTTTTGCCTAAGTCCCCTTTGAGGTGCTTGACTTAGCAGGGTTTTGATTTTTTTGTTTTGATTTTGATTTTGTTGGAGGATTGTGACTTCCAAATCATGGATCATTGAAGAATAGCAGTCATGTCTTTTGGATTTTTGCTTTGTAATTCAAATGCGTAGTTTGGATTAACTGAACACTACCCTGCCCCAGGTTGAGTGTAAAGGTTTTGAATATCCGAAGATAATTGCTACTTCTAGGCTCGAAGTGGTTAACTAGGGATTATCTCCTTGTATCTCCAGTGTTTGGAGAACTGAAATAATGCTTGTACATCATTGACGAGATTCTGTCTGAAAGCATACAGTTTGCAAATATGAGTATTTTATTGTCATCATCCTCCATCCAATTGTGCTAAACAACAGTTGATAAAGAGTGAAGTGGATAAACGTGTGTTTGTGATTTGTGATAAGTGAAAATAATGAGTGAATACAACATAACTAATTCAAAACATGCATAAATAATACATTAATAAAACCAAATACGAATGACAATGTTCAAAGCGTACATTACTTAAACAAACAAAAACGAAATACAAGAAAGCAAATAATGAAATGGCAACATAACTGCCTTCTTCGAGGAGACGAACTTGACTTGATTTGACTTGATTGATGCTGGCACTAGCTTGATGGCGACATTGGGTTGTTGATGACATTTGAAGTCTTTCCATTGAAGTTGATAGCATTCCTGTCAATCATGTCTTGAACCTTGTGCTTGAAAACCCTGCATTTCTCGATTGTATGACCTGGAGCGCCCTTATGAAATTCACAATGGGCATTTGCATCATAGTCGGCAGGAATGACAGTTGGATGAGCTAAATCTCTCGGAACGATAACCGTTTTCTCCAATAACTAGGCAAATATATTAGCATATGGCATTGGCAGATGATCAAAGACTCTATCTAGCTTCCACATCCTCTGTTGATTAGGCTGACACTGCTGTCGAGCAGCTTGCTGTTGTTGATGCTGAGCAGGATATTGATACCCTTGCTGATTGTAGGACTGCTGTTGAGGGATTTGAGCCTGAATAGCTTGAACAGCCGACGGATAAGGCATTGGAGTGTATTGCGCAGCAGGAACATACATATACTGATAATAGGGGATTTGATAAGGCATGAGAGGAGGAGCTTGTGGAGCAGCCTGCCCCTTCTGCGTAGAGACGAAATTTGTTTCGCCCTTTTTCTTCTTGTATCCATTGAAAGGCTTCTTGGCTCCAGATTCACTACTGGATCCTCCTTGGATCTTTTCGCTCTTCAGACCTTCTTCAATTCTTTCACCGGCAATCACCAAGTTAGAGAATCCAGCAAAAACACTACCGATCAGCTTTTTGTAGTATTGGCCTTGAAAGGTACCCATGAAGATGTCAATCAATTCACAATCAACCAAAGGTGGATGCACCTTTGCAGATAGCTCTCTCCATTGTTGTGCATACTCCTTGAAGGATTTACTGTCCTTCTAAGCCATACTCTGAAGTTGAGTATGATCCGGAGCAAGGTCAGTGTTATATTTGTACTGCTTGACAAATGCATCAGCTAGCTCAGCCCACGTGTGCACACTGTTATGCTCTAGCTGCATATACCATTCAAGTGATGACCCAGACAAACTGTCTTGGAAGCAATGAATCATTAGCTTTTCATCTTTGGCATAAGCAGCCATTTTGCGACAATACATCTTCAAATGAATGTTTGGGAAACTGAGGCTTTTATAATTTGAGAATTCTGGCACTTTGAACTTGGGAGGAATGACAACATCAGGAACCAAGCACAATTCCAGAGCACTGATAGAGTTTGAGTTGTGCCCCTCCATGACTCGGAGTTTTTCAGCTAGATCACAACACATCTTGATGGCTTCAGAATCCTGAGCAACAACAAGACTGGCAATGGGGATGGTAGCATGATAGTTTTACACGTCATCATACTGGTCCAACAGATTATCTTCGACATAAGGAGCGGGGATCTGAACAACCGTGGGTTGGGCTTGCAGAATAGCTCCAACAGTAACTCCAAGCACTGGGATTGGTTGAGAAGTGGTTCCTTCAGCTGCGGTAGTGAAGTTCATTAGCATTCCATAGGGGTTGGGAACGGGAACTGAGAGCCTTGAGGTAGACCCTTGCACCTGACCATTGTTATTGACGATAGCAGCAGCTTCACGTTGTTCTTCTTCCTTTCTAGCTGTGAGGAGGGCTTCAAGAATCTGGTCAATCTTTCCTTTGATGGAGTCCAACTCTTCTTTGAAGGTGACTTGTTCTACTGAATCTGCTTCATCGGTCGTCTTGTATTGGCTCTAGCTGTGTACTGGTATCGAGGAATCTGCTTGATTTACTGGAGAGGAAGGAAGGATAAATGAGATTCTGCTGAAGGAAAGAAAAATGCAAGATGCACAACAGATGCAATGCAATGAAAATGATATGCAATGCAAGATGAAATGCAAGATCCAGGATCGAAGGATCACAGGTTCAAACAGTTCTAAGGTTAGCCTGATGAACGAGTCCAGAACCACAATCACTGCTCAAAGAAACCCCACGGGTAGGAATCTAAAGCGAGTAAGTGCCTAAAGTCATGGATATGTTTCAAAGATATTATAGCCATGACAAAGCCTTGTCACGACAATAATATCCTCAAAAGGATCTCCTTTAAGTGAGGTTTTCTTATCTTCTACACGAGAAATACTTCTTAGAGGTGTCAACTACACAACCATCGATACACGGGTTCTAGAACAGGTTCTCAGAGTCATAGATCGAGGTTGAAAATATTACTGTCAGGAAGTAATACGTTCAAGGGATCTCATCTGATTGGGGCATTCGTATTAATCCAAAAGGAATTAACACTACCAACCACCATGGATAAAACAGGTTAATGATCCTTGGGATCAACGATTCAGGCTCGAAAATCTCATTTCTACGGCAAAGACTCACCATGATAACAACATCTCCAAGGGAATCCACTCCAAGCAGGGTTTCGCTTCGGCCTTATGTGGAAAAACCCACGCAAGTCTCTACTACACAACCTCCATCCTAATCCTAGGGTTTTACTCGGACTTGGGCATATAGTCATCTCACAAAGCACCCATAGGCAGAGCAAACCAACAATCTCACAATAATCAAAAGCAACAAAATTTAAGGATAGAAGAGCAAACAAATAAGCGAGAAGAAGACAAATAAATGAAGCTAACACGCTTACAATTCAAACTAAGATAGACTTAACTCTCTCTTACATGGAGCAATCACATCCCCAGCAGAGTCGCCAGTTGTCGTACCTCAAAAAATCATCAATCGAGAACGTATGACCCTCGCGCAAAAAGCGCAGAAATGCGGTTCGACAGAGTCACCACCAAACTTTATTTATCCCGAATGAAAAGGAAAGGAAACTATCGAGAAAACCTTTTAAAACAAAAGGATAGGAATAATGGTCGTCGCAACCAATATTCTGGGTTCGGGAGTCAGTTAAGAAAGGGGAAGGTATTAGCACCCCTCACATCCGTTGTATTCAACGAGAACCTCTTAGTTAGAATTATGATGAGCATTAGCTAAGTTTATTTGTTTTCTTCTCAACGGTAAATGCGAAACAGTGTGATAAAAGGATAAAGACGCTAAGGTGAAATAGGTGGTTGAAGGTAGGGTGCTCGGCAAGGATTGAGGCCCTTGTGTCTACGTATGCTCATTCCGACAAGAATGAGAAATCCGAGCTGTCGTAGTTTGACTACGAGAAAGGATGGTAGAAACGAAAGATGAAGGGGAGCTAGCTCGCCAAGATCATCACAATCTTGTGCCTACATATCTTACATTCATATTAGAATGAAGAATCAGAGCGTCTGTAGTTCATGGTAACAACCACGAAAAGACGAGGGGTTGAACTGAGCTTGAATTTTGGCTGAATGACGATTACTTAAAGCTTAAGAAAGGCTCCTCGGGCCCAAGTAATCGGGATAATAAGTTAAAGACTTGACTCTCTCTCTTTTTCATCTTGAAAAGAAGTTGTGTTTGAATAATGAGTGGTTGAACGATGGGTGAAGGTTGTCGAGTTGGAAATGTTTTAGAGGCGTCAATTGCTCACACACGAGTAAGATAACTTGCATCCAAAAAACTGAAAAGGAGATCAAAGGCTCAATCCCCTAGTTTTCACCTTGAAAAGAGTTGAATATTTGTTAATTGTATTGATAGTTTGATTGAGAAAAACCAGACGTTGGATCAAGGGTTTGACTTATATTTACGTGCAAAACCATGGTGGAATTAAAGTGGGTTTGACAAGGGGCTCGACGACGAGTCCAGGGTTTGAAAATGGAACTGGCTTGACAACGAATCAAGGGTTAGGTTATGAGAAACGATACTAGTCCCTGAGGGTGCTCCCGATATCGAAACCACGATGAAATGTGAAAGTCTGTGCAATAGGTTGATGGCGAATGCAGACGAGCACTCGACTTACGAGGGGTGTTTGAAAGTGGTTCGATAACGAATCGAGAATTAGTTCGAAAATAGTTTAATCTATGCTAGTCCCTAAGGGTGCTCCTAGAAGATAAACCATAATCAAAGAAATACGAATGCGTACATCAGAATAGGAGAGGGATACATATAAGTTACACGAGATTGCACGAAATAAAAGGTCTTGTTGTAAGGTAGCCCAAGAGAAAGTCGTGTGTGTGCAAAGTGTCCTAAACTAAGCCTCGAGCAAAAGTCGGGCAAAACTCCAAGCTAAGGTTCCTGACAAAGTCCAATGATCCAACAGTCCACCAATTTAGGCTTTTATTGTTTCAATAATTGTTAGGTGTTTTCGAATATGTGTGAATAAGAAATGAACAATATGAATATGAATATGAACAATTATGAATAATATGACAAGATATATAACAATATAATCAAGATAATATCTATAATAATATGCACAAGATAATATAATTGAGATATAATGACTAAAAATAAAGCAATTGTATATTTGACTGAAAGTAAAGCAATTGTATATTAACGGAAAGTAAAATTAATGGTTAGTTGATTTATGAATTGAATCGGGATGAAATGTAGCACTAAACCGTCGTAGCTCGACTTATGACGAAAATCAAACTATAAGAGGTCGCGCAAATTGAGACTTGTGCTAAAAGTAAGATAGAGAAATGATATTGAGGATCACTCTCCAATTTAATCGTGTCGCACGGACCAAAAGAAAGGGGGATCTCGTCTTAATTATAAACTCGTGTCAATTAATTGAAGGTAGCCTATCACGATCCAAAAGTATAGAAAATGACCACATCTAGGTTGGTTGAATGAGCTTAGGTTAAGATGAATTGAAGTTGTTGTTGAAGAAGGATGAAGGTTTGTTTTGGGTTTGGTATCAGTTTAGGGAATGGTTGCGATTTGGGGTGAAGATGAATGGGTTTGAAGATTTGAAGGTTATTGTGGTAGGAATTGTTGGGGTTTCAGATTGAATGCAGAAGATGAAGGCTTGGACTTGTTGTTGAAGGTGTGTTGAAGGAGAAGGTTGAGTGAGATTTGAGCAGTGTAACAATGGAATTCTCACCCCCCCCCTTTTGCATAATTTTTTAGGCCTTTATATAGAGAGAACCGAGGGGGATTAGCGCTGCGTTTTTTATTCATGACGTGGCTTTCTTTTTTTTTCTTTTCATTTTTCTGACATGTGCGTCGTCTTGTAGTAAGGATGTTTCTTAAAACGACTCGGTCATCATGGTTGGGAATTTGCTCATGATGGTAATGGTTTGTTGTTGATTTTTGATTACAAGTGAGGAATTATGCAGGAAATGGTGCGGATTTCATGACTCGTTTGGCCTGTTGTAGGAATGTTGGCAAGGTTGTGGTAGGCTGGTCCTGTTGGTTTGATGCGTACAAAGTTTCAGCATATGTATATTTTTTTTTGTAAAATAAATTGGGCTTTTTGTTTGAAATAAATTCCTTGTTTTTTTATATTTTGGATTATGATAAAAAAAGAAGAAGTATATAATGGGCCTTGAAATATAATATTGTCACCCTTTAGTTATTTCTTCAAGCAATCTTTGTAAATGGGCTTATATAATTCTTGAATTGATCCCGCAACACTTCAAGTTATCGATTAAACAACAATGATGACTTAAACTTCACACCTTCGTATCAACTCCATGTTTCATATTATGAAAATATTATTGAATTTTCTATAAAATGGACAACACTTTGAATTAGTTCTTAAATAGAATTCACCATGAATTGATCTTGCGTTATCTTGAATTGGGAACGGACTAGAGCCTTGAATAAATCTGAACCTGGACACTTGAATAAATCGAAGCCTTTAATATGAAAATCCTTAAGCCAGAAAATGCTTTGAATTTGCCATAGTCCTGACAACTTGATGCACATACTTGTAACTGAATTAATTCTACTTTGACCAAAATCAAGTTAAATTCTAGTGAACTCCACCATACATGACCTGGCACCTTGACCTAAACATAACTGCCCTGAATATGACACAAAACCCTAACTGAGGCTTCAGACACTCGTCACTTGAATCACACATCCTGGCCTGGATACCTTTGAATGAAACTTGGACTTAAAATGAAAGCGGGAACAACATATTTCTGGATTCTTTGAATGACAGTTAGTGGGTAGATGCATAGATGAAAAGTATGAATAGGTAGGACAAATTTGGGGTATGACACAAATAACACCCGGTGATCATTATATATGAGAGACTGTTAAAATCATCTTGTATCTCCAGCATGAGATGCAGGGAACTGTCTAATCAAATCTTACCATGGTTGATCTTTAGGCAATAGGGATTAAGTGTTGTACTCTCCAACTTTTTTAAACTTGGTCCTTATTTGCATTTTAGAGGTGTCTTTTGGGTCTGACTCTCTTGTGATTGGGCTTTCCGCCTTTTGTACCTTTTGTTGGTCTGGAATAATCATCTTCGAATACCTCTCTATTTTATAGTAATGTGTAGGTTTAGGATTATTGGGCCACCTTCATCATTTACCTTTTGTAGGATTAAGATTATTGGGCCACCTTCATCATTTATGAATATTCACTTTTGACATTTCTTTATGAATGATGTTAGTTTCCTTCTTCGTATGATTGATTTTGATTCATTATTTATCTTTATGGATGATTTTATTTCATCGTCTAGTCTCTTGAATGATTTTTTTTTTCATTATTATATGTCGTCAATGATTTTGTTTCATCATTTATCTCGTTGGGAAATTTTGTTTCATCATTATATATCTTGAATGATTTTATCTCATTATTATATTTTAGCTAATGATTTTGTTTCATCTTTTATCTCGAAGAACAATTTTGTTTCATCATTCTATGTCTTGAATGATTTTATTTATCATTATGTGTTACAAATGATTTTTTTTCATCATTTATCTCTTTGAACGATAATTTTCATCATTTTTTTAGCATGACCAACACGCATTATGTTGGTCGGGTTGGAAGCCTTACTTTTTCTCCATGCGTGTATGATTTTATTTCATCACTTATCTTCATGAACAATTTTATTTCATCATTTCATATCTTGAGTGATTTATTTTATCATTTTAGTCTATAATGATTTTGTTTCATTACTGCGTCGGTGTGGTTTACCTAATCTTGAGCTTGTGTTAGTCGGTTTAGAAGTTGAGCTTTACTTTGACATCTCTGGGGTCCATATCTGGTCAATGGTTGGTTCCTCTTCCCTTTCCTCAAGTGAAAATTTAATTCAAGGCCGATGTATTTGAAGCTCCACCATCTATGCTTTAGAGTGGCTAGCTACCGAGAAGGGGTACAATGTGTGGCTTCGCCTTCCTTGTTTTATGGTATTGTTGCGTTTATTATATGTCATATTCTATACTAGAAAAGATGACCACACATTTCAATGATAAGTTAGTGCGAAACTTGAAGCGTAAAGATACCTCGATTATCAAATCAACATTGTTTTCCAAGATGAGACTGACGCTGTTTCCCCTACTATCAGATGACTTGTTTGTGGACATATTCCACCTAAAATTTTGTTTGGACGTTGTTGCTATGTGAAAAATCAGAGAAGTCTCAATTCGAACGTTATTTATCCCAACGGATGGGGGAGGGGGAGGAAAACACCGAGAAAACCTAGGGAAAAAGATGGTATCACAACCAAGATATGGGTCCGAAAGTCGGTTATGCAAGGGGAAGGTATTAGCATCCCCTCACACCCATCGTACTTGATGGGAACCATTTAGGTAGTCTACACGTGAATAGGTGTCATTATCTAAAGTTACTTGCTAAAGGAACAAGACTAATTGGAACCAAAAGGGGACTCGATAGGATATCACAATCCTATGCCTATGTATTCCCTCATGCAATGGGAAAGTCAGAGTCATCGTAGTTTGAAAGACTATGGGTAAATTGGTGGGAGGTTGCTCGCCAAAGATTGGGGTCCTTGTGCCTACGTATCTTCATTGACGAATGAAGAATCAGAGTGTCCGTAGTTTGTGGGACTATGGTATTTTGGATTGGTTTTTTTTTTTGTGGGCGAGGTTAACGGTCGCGTTCTAGTAGTTAAGAGTTGCTTGTATTGCGGTAGAATGGAGGTAATATTCCCTTTTGGAAGGTTTTGAAAGTGAGGCCCTAAGGTAAAGGAGTGGTAAAGTTGTTTGTTTTTTATGAGTCTAATCGTAATTACTTAGAGAGGGAAGCGTATCCAACCATAGGCTAAGTACGACCCACAATTAAATACTTGAGAGTTAAGGGGAAAATGGTATTCCAACCACTCACGCTCGCCCTAAGAGGATCAAATTAAACTCTTGTTTGAGTTAAGTGTTTTTGGATGGAAAAGGTGAAGATGACATGGAAAGGATGATGGATTGAAATAGGGTAGGTTGAGGGCGATGCGTAAGGAAATTGACTTATGGTTCGTACATAAAAGGCTTGCTTAGTTATGTGGAATCGAATGGATTTTGGATGAGGAGAAGGAAGGATGGAATCCCTAAAGTGGAGTGTGTGAACACTAAGATTCGATTTATTTTGAAAAGATTTAGACCTTGGATCTAACTTGTTTTTATCTTTGTTTTTGAAAATATGTTATGAACGCTTTACTTTTATCTTTCCTAACCTATTAACATTCAAGCATACAAGCATACAAACATGAAGCGGAAAATAAAAGTTTCTATGCTATTACAATTGAATGGGAGAAGGGAAGTATGAGAAACCCACCAAAGGGGGGATAAACCTAACCTAAGACATAATGAATAAATGTACAACAAATGATTGAAGTCCAATGTCTAAATGTAGTAAATTCTTCAAGTGTTACCTCATAAAACAAAGTAGAATGGTTAATATTTGAAGTCATGAATGGGTGCATGAATTGTATAAGATGAACCTAAATGAAGTATACGAATCAATCAAGAAATAACACAAAAGTTTAACATCACAATAGTCAAAATTTCCAACAAATCATATCACAAAGTAGTTCTACAAATATTCTACAAAATATATGGTAATGATTCAAAAAATCTTAGCAAAAATTATACAAGCATATAGCCCGAAGAATCAACATAACAACCTCTCAACCAAATATTATTCTAAAAAAATAAATTAACAAAAATATTAGCAATAATTCATACAAATATTATTCTAGTAATAGTCATGAGAATTAATCAAAACAAAATAGGAGAGAAATTTAAATGTGAGAAAAATAAGCAAAGATACAGAGGGGGTGCAGGTGGTGAATCAATGGTGTGTATTGACAGAAATTATGAATGGGCTATGAAGCCCAAACCCAAACTAGCCCTATGCTAAAGACCAGGGAGGTGCTTGGACCTTAGAGGGGCGTGAATAACGTTTTGAATGGGCTTGGGAGCTCAAAACGTGTGGCCTGAACTATGAAGGGATTCAAGGTACACGTTCAGTTCTTCACACTTGTCCTCCTTCTATTTTCAAATTAGCATCCCCAGATACATAATCCTGCCAGCACGCCTCACGGCGGCGACCACAACCCATAATTAGAAATTGGACCCACTATCCTCTTCGTCTCACCTCACAATCCCTCAATCCAACCTTCTATCTAACCAACATCAAAATCATTTCTACATGGCTTTAGCCCATAATTTGAGTCTCGTGCTCACATATTCGTCGCTCATGATCAAATCTTCCTTCCTCCTAGAAAAATACAACAGGAACATTCTAGATACTCATTTCCACAAGTACATTCTTCTACATTCTCATCTCGAAAGAATTCCAAAAGCATTTTCGGTAGCTCTTAATTCATTTTTGTCACCACTAATATCTAATCAATCTCTTCCATAATTTCAAAGTAATGCCTCCACCTCTCGGCTACATGGACTAGAAACCTTTGGTTCCCTGAACTCATATGTTTTTAGGACTATTGACATCATCGTCGTCCCTCCCCATTTTAATATTAACCTAAAGTCATCAAATCATTCTTCTAACAACAATGAGGTCCTTCTGCGCATCCTAACACCAATTTAGAAAACCATCATAAGGTTTGGTCAATAGAACGAGATTCTGACCAAATTTATCACTACTTAATGAAGGTTGAGAAAAACACAAGGAATGGGGTTTGATTTAGGTTTTTAAAATTTAAAAAATATAACACACACACACACACAAACACACTAACAAGGGATAAATAGAAAGAATACAAATGGTTATCCTGGTTCACTATTAACTAAGCTAATCCAGTCCACCCACCAATGTGATTTTGTCTTATCTCAAGGACTTAATCCACTAATCTTGTAATGATTAAAGCAACCTTTAAGTCATCAACGACTTAGCCCTCTCGATATTCCTGACTAATCACACTTAGTCACTCAAGGAAAACCTACAAACAACCTCTAAATTGTTCAACAACAATTTAGACCTCTTGAGTTTTCTGACTAAAACACTTAGTCACTCAAGGAAGATCACTTAGAAAAATTTACAAGAATGATTACAATATTTCTTCTTAACAAGCAGGTTGAAACAAGTTTAAAGTATTTCTACACAAATATGAACAACAACTCTTTGTGTCTTTGAGACTCTTTGACAGCGTATATACTTTCAACATTTTTGACTTGTGAGATTGTTCTCTTCTACAATGCATCATGGTCTTCTATTTATATCTACCTTGAGGGATATAATGTCTTTTGGTTTGGCAAGTTGTCTTCAATGGTAGAATTCCTGGAGAGCAGAAGTAGTAAAAGCTTAGAAGGCTTTCTGATCATTTCTGAGCAAAATCTCTATTTTGCATATTTTAGGAAAGAGTCGTTTGTACGGATTCTTGGTCTTCACATTTTTCTTTGGACTTTGAGCTTTTTATCCTCATCATCTGATTTGAACTTAAGCATTGAGAGTCTTCAGAATCCTCTCTTTAGAAACGAACGCCATGTTGAGATGCACATATATTCTTCATCAGAAACCTTGATATGTATCAGGATCTTGTTGAGTTGCACTTCAAATTTGATTCCATTTAGAGTTGCGTATCTGTACGCTTGAAATATAATTAGATTACCAAATTGTTACATATAAAATATAGGCATTGTTATCATCAAAACTAGAGATTATATTCAGAATCAAGATCTTGTTCTAAAAATCTCCCCCTTTTTTATGATGAAAAAATCATGTATTTTGATGAAACAATGTATGAGCTTAAATGTGCTAATGAAATCAGAGTTAAGTTTTAGAATACTCCCCCTGAGATAGACAAGCTCCCCCTGAGCTTATATCTTATGTTTCACTTCTTCTCAGTTTAATTCTTTTTGCACTGTTTGCCACCAAACGCTTTTATCCTGCAAGTTCTTCACATGCTTGTATATATGATGTTAGAATGTGAGTATGATATTACAGAGCAGATATATATCAAAATCATTTCTACTTATACTCCCCCTTTTTGTCATAATAAAAAAGATTTTATAAAAAGATTGAGAATACAAAAAAAAATACAGACACAGAACAAAATTGACAAGGGTAATGCTTAAGATGCCTAAGTATGAGAGGTAGAATGAGTCCTTCCAAGAAGTTCAGCAAGCATATCCTTGATAGAAAGATTAACTTCTTCTTTACTATTCAACCTTTCTTGCACCATTTTCTGATTGTCTTGCAAGTTCACCAAGGTTTGAGCCATGATAGGGAGAAGATTATCATCAGAGACACGTTTTTAAGCAGCGGCTCGTAGAACAACTTCTCTTTCTGCAGCTGCTTTCATGTCAGCTTCCTTCTGAGCAATTTTAGCAACAATTCTCTCAGCTTCCTTTCTTGCTTCTTCAGCATGCCTTTCTTTTTCCTTCCTCTCTTCTAGTCTGATTTCTGCTTGACTCACAAACTCCTCCTTAACTTGATATGAGAAACATTTGATTTCTTAGAATTTTTCTACTAGCCAAGTGTTAAAGATACTCCAATTTCTAGTCAGAAGGGTAGGATTGCCATTGGAATTGGAGTCTTCATAAATCCCTTGAGCTTTTGTGACAGCTTCTTCCAACAAACTAGAAACAAGATCAGTCAGTGTTTTACTAGGAGATGGAGAATAAGAAGGCTAAGAGTTATGAATAACTTCATATTCAAATGTTGATTCTGTGGGAGAGTCTAGAGAGACATGTTGTGGTGAGGGTGGTGGAGTTGACAGTGTTTCTGCTGAAGTTGCGACAATAGTAGGAGACATAGTTTCTGAAGACGATATGGAAACAAGTAGATCTGATGATGAGAAGGAAAATTGTAAAAGTGATACAAAAACAGGCGAGGTGGAGATGGTTGTCAGTGAGGAGGTTGTCATGTTGGATTTTTTAAGAGGAGCGAAAGTACAAGGTGGTGCAGGTGGGATGTTGAAGGTAGTAACTGTGGTTGAGAATGATGGTGGTTGGGGAGGAATAGTTGAATCAAGGATTTTGATACCGGACCCACAGGTAACCAATGCCGAGGAGTCATAAATTATATTGAAGCGGAGGAAACATTAGTTGCAGAGTTCATAGAGGAATTTCCCAATTCCTTATGCCCTAACTTCTTTTTCTTTGCAACCATAGCTTTTGAGGAAACATGCTTTCTCTGGTAAAGGTTAGGTGGTTCAGTGAGAAGTTTATCATATGAGATACTAGACACTTCATGACATTCTTGTTCAAGCTGGTCTAAATAAGCTTGTAAGACCTCTGGTGGATCAATTTGGGTGAAAAGAGGAAAGTTGTCAATAATTAATCTTTGTCCCTTGCTACTCTCAAATTCGTTATCTATTGTAGGTTCAATAGTGATATCTTTGAAAATAGTCATGCTCATGACATTCTTGACATTGAAAGGTTTTCCGAAGTCTTCATCAAGATCATCCACTAGGTTATGATCAATCAGATGATCCACAAGACCACTCTCCATCAGAATATCTAAAATGAGTCTTCCTAAAGGAACATGGCCTTTTGGCTTATCCCTAGAGTCTCTGACAGAATCTCGAAAAAATTTGAACAAAATAGGGGGAAGATCCATTTTCACTCCTCGTTGCAGAAAGTACAGCAAGTACTTTTGGCCAGTGTTAGCATAGTCGGAGGAACTTGTTGAAGGTCTGGTGTGGATATAACCCAGAATAATCTTGAACCAAACGCAAAGATTGTTGGACAGATCTGTTACCTTAGGTTTTTATTTCTCATCTGAACGTTGAGTGTAGGTTGAAGGTACAACTGTTTTATTTAGGTAAGTTGTCTTGCTACTCATGTTGTAGATACATTTTCCTTTGTTGTATTCCATTTTCAGTAGAGTAGCAACTGTTTTTTCAGTGATGACAATCCTCATTCCCTTAACACGTGAAACAATATAATAATCATCTGCATTAGCATGAAACCAGAAATCTCTTACCAGAGTAGTGTAAACAGGGGCAAAAAGACGCTTGAAATAGCTTTCATAACATTGCTTTTTTACATCAGTTGTCAGATTTACACCATTTGCTTTTAGTTTTTCGAAGTCAACTAAGAGTTCATAGTAAACTTCCAGTTCTTTAGGATCTATTTTCAAATAAAGTTCTTCAGGTCGTTCTAGAATATGAATCTGCTATTGTTGAGGAGCAACCATTGTTAGAGGCAAGACTTGAGATAAAGGGATGTGGGGTTTATATCAGACTGTTGAGAAGAACCTGTCTGGAGTTCCATTTTTTTTAGAGAAATTGTAGAGAGCTTGTTGTTGAGCATCCATGAATGGCAAAATTTCTCGGAGAAGACAGATGGATTTGAAATTTTAGGGTTAGAAGGTATGGAGTGGAGTGAATAGTGTGTGACAATGAATAATAAAAAAGAGAATTAATTACTATTTCTTGAAAAACGACTGAAAAAGAGGGAAGTAATAATGATTTTAACCTACTCTCAAGATATCCCAATGCTCAAAGTGTCACTCAATCATCAGAATATGATTTACACGTGTGATCGGTGGTTTTTATGCGTTATTTTACCGTTAGTTTTAGTCAATCTTCTCATATGTTTAGTTGCATTTTATTTCCGTTTACCGCATTTTATGCTTTGGTTGTATCTTTCCAATGTTTTTAGGTTCAGGTAAGAATTCGGGAAGAATCGAAGCGAAAACTAGGAAAAATTATAGGAATTCAGAAGAGTTTTTTATAAGGGAAACAGTGGCCTAACACGGCCACCCGTGTCACCTGACACGGCCACCCGTGTTGTAACACCCATTTTAATTATTTAGTCATTTTATTATTATTTTAAATATTATATGTTGATGTGCCCTTTGGTAGGGTGTATTTGATGATGTTTGGTGGGTGTCCCTGAGATGGGAGGATCATTGGTGGTAATTTGGTGAGTTTATAATAATATAAGAAATAATAGTAATATTGGTGGTGGTATTAATATTATTATTATTATTATTATTATTATATTTATGATTATTATTAATATTTGTAGTAATATTATTAATATGGAGAATATAATATTATTATTAATATAGTTATTATATTATTATGATTTTTGGTGTGAATATGATAATATAATGAATAATAGTAATATTGGTGGGGGTATTATTATTATTATTATTATATATTATTATATTTATTAGTATTATTAATATTATTATTATTTTGGTGAGATAATAATATTATTACTATTATTATTATTATTATTTTGGTGAGATAATAATATTATTATTATTATTATTATTATTATTATTAATAGTATTATTATGATTAGTATTATTAATATTAGTATTATTAATATTAAGATTATTATTATTCATATTATTTTATTATTAGTATTAATATAATTGTTATTATTATCATTAGTATTATTATTATTATAATTATAATTATTGTTGGGTGTATTACTATTATTATTATTATGTTGAATATTACTATAATATTATAATAGTATTATATTATATTATTATTATTATTATAATGATTATTATAATTATTATATTAGAATTATTATTGGGAATATTAGTGGTTGAAATAAGTAAAATAAGAGGTGGAAGGGTTATTGGGAAGTTAGAATGGAAATATGAAAAGTCATGATAGAAACCGTGAGGAAGGAAATATGAAGGGGGTAGCAAGGAGATATTAGAAAAGTTGGAATAGAGAGAAAAGGAATTACCATAGATCGTGGGAAATTGGTGTGATAATAATAATAATAATAATAATAATATTATTATTATTATTATTATTATTATTATTATTATTATGTTATTTTTATTAGTTATTATTATTATTATTATTATATTATTTTTATTAGTTATTATTATTATTGGGATATGAAATAAAAAGGAAAATAGAATATGAAGGGATGGGGGAAGTATTTGAGAAAATAACACGATAGAAAGAGGGAAGAGAGAAAGAGCGATAGAAAGAGAGAAGAGGAAAGAACGAGAGAAGTGAGAAGAACGAAGGAAAAAGGGAACGAAGAACGGAAAGAAAAGAGGAGGCCAAGAGACCAAATCCAGGAAGAATTTCATCGATCAACCGATTAACAAGGTAAGGGGGGAGAAACTTGATTGGGAATGGTATATACATGTATAGGGTAGTGGGGATTCCTTAACCCCGTAGGAATGTATCGTTGATGAAGTTTTATATTGACATGCTATTGATTGTTGAGTTAGGTTGATGTTGATGGATTGAAATATGTTGATTGTTGGTGAATTGTTGTTTTTGGTTAATTTGGCGTATAGGTTGGGTTTACGGTTTTAGGGAAGTTCTGTGTGACCTTTTTGATGTGTTGATAGATTGTTTAAGTGATGACTTTGGAATAATATGTATATGATGATGTACGGATGTTTGATGTTGCCATTGTTGATTGACTGTTGGTGTTGGTTTGGTTTGAGTAAGGTTCAGAGTAACTCTAAAGTGCCGGTAGTGTGCCGTAATGTTGATATGGAGTAGAATTATAGGAAGATTGATAAGCCTAATATGCATTGGTCGTAATATGGATAGTATAGGAAGTGGATGTTATAGAATAGGCTTGAATCGGAGAAGAGTGAGAATTCTGAACTGTGAGAACTTAAGAAGTCGCAGGCAACTCGCTAGCACTTCACTTAGCGAGAAGGCAGCGAGCGTTCTCTAGGTGCTCGCCTAGCGAGTGAGGTAGCGAGTGAGTCCAGTAGGTTCTTCTGTCATTCGCGAGGAGGTTCGCTAAGCGAACAGGTAGCGAGCATTCGCTGGGAGCTCGCCTAGCGAGGGTGTAGCGAGCGTAGCAGAATGTGGTTTTTCTATGCTGTTATGCTGTGTGCGCTAAGAGTGTAGTGCCCTTGGACTTTGTTGATTATAGGGGAGATGATTGAGTGTTATAGAGTGAGTACTCGGTGATAGTATGTGATTTCCGTTACTAATTATTTAAATGGATAATTAGTTGGTGTATGAATCATGCGGAGCATGGTGTAGTGATCAGTAGGATCGTGTATTCCCGAGTGGTGGGACGTGTTTATATCTTGGTGATAAAGTATGAACTTGTTTACTTGGTGATGGTACTCGTTTTCCTTGATATTGTTGGTGAACAATTGGTTAACGTATATGTATGTAGTGATCAGTAGGATCGTGTGTTCCCGGGTGTTGGGATGTGGTTATATATGGTGTTATAGTATGAATTTATTTACTATCTGATTGATTTATATGGTGTTGGTGTAATATATCTACACATATATGCATTGATGTATGATGATATGATCAGGAGGATCGTGTGCACTTAGTGTGCCTAAATATGATAGTTATGCATTGGTGTGTGCATATCATGGTGTTTTGGTGGGATGAATCATGTCTCAGGAGGAGCGTAAGTGATTCATCCGTACTCCTTGGTGGAGAATGGTGGGGGATAGATCATGTCTCAGGAGGAGCGTAAGTGATCTATCCAGGTTCGATTGAATGAACCAATGAGTCGGTACCGCATGCATGGTGTTGAGTTGCATATTTGCATTATAATATGTTATATTGTAATTTGAACAGTAGGTTCGTTATATGGAGTTGTTGGGGTGAATATTGGTGTGTTGGTGTGTTTTACTACCTTGTTTACATGTATTACATTACCAATATATTTTTGATCATGTTTTCTCACCCCTTGGTTGTTGTTGTGTCTGTGCTTCTCCGGAAGTACAGATAATCCAGGTACTTAGATAGCTTGGATGGTGGTGTGCCAGTCGAGTCTAGGATGCTCTGATACGTAACATGGGATATGGGTGTTTTAATTGTTTTATGTCAAACTTGTTGTAATCCTGTGACGTATCACTTTTTTTTTGTGAATTATAATAATAAAGATTTTACGAAATTTGGCGGATGGCCGAGAATGTTAGAATAATGTTTTCCGCTGTATTATTTTTGAGAATAATTAATAAAGTATTTTTATAAAAATTTGGTGATGTGATATCCCACTATTTTGGTGAAAACTCTGATGTTTATTTATAATGTTTATATTTTATTTAATTTGGGAAGTGGGGTGTTACAATTGGTATCAGAGCAGGTCGGTCCGTCCGGCCAATGTTGTCTAGTGTTATTGTTTCCTGGTATGCGACATGTGTGTAAAAACACTGTCGGTACATGTTGTTGGTTAACTTCATTGGTAGAAGTGGAATGATTCCAGTGGGGGAGAAGTTGTATTTCTCTGAAAAGCTACAGTGTGGTGGCTTAGTGTGTTGAGGAGGGATATTATAGTTTGGTAAAGATGGTTTGTACCCCATCATGATTTCGGCTGTCTATTAACAAATTGAGGAACTGATCACCCTTAATCTCTTGTTAATAGTGGACGGAATTGTGTTGGATGGGATAGACGTATCTTGCAAGCTTGGGTGGCGTGAGCAGTGTATAGTCTTGAGTTAAGCTAAGTGCTTAAGGGATTATTTTGAGGAATTTGGCGTAAGACGGTGTTGAAGTGTCTATTTTGACTGAAACTTGGAATGAGAAGGAAAGTGAGAAAAATTGGGATTTGTCAATTATTTGCGATTGCCGGAGGTTTCCGGATGAGGTAGGTGATTTACTATCGGAGTGTGAAGTAAAGCTCACACGTTGACTTTGTTGTTAGAACGAGTCTGATATTAGTGACTCCATATGGTGTGTTTTCGTTGGGATTGGAGAAGTTGAAGAGTCAACTTGAAGACCTTCTAGGAGAGAGGTTCTTTTGTTTGAGTGTGCTACCGTAATGTGCACCAATTTTGTTGGTTAGACAGATAGAAGGTTTTGTGAAGCTTTGGGTGAACTATAGATAAGTGAACAGGGTGACTATCAAGGATAGGTGTTCGCTTCCAAGAGTTAATGATTTGATGGAACAATTGATCGAGGGATGTGAGTCCCTTGGTCATGTGATCTCGAGTAGAGTTCTTGTGGTGGATGGGACGAAGGTCAAAAGTTCTATCGTATTAGGAGGCTCAAAGATCTGCTGTTGAGATTGGAAGTAATTGAGTTTTAAATTATTCATAGATTTAAAATGTGTTGGATGGCTTCCTAAGTATAAAATTGTTGTTGTACGTTAAATTCCGAGATCGCAGCTTTTTACGGAATTGAAATCGGACACTCGGAAGTCGGGTAACGGTCGAAAAGAGGATTTTGGGACTGTCATGTTCGCCTGGCGAGCATACTGGCGAACGTCCATATTCGCTGCGGTGTTCGCCTGGCGAAGGGGTCCTGGGCAGAAAATGTTATTCTGGTGTTTTTGCCGTAACGGGAGAACCGTAACTCGGAATGACGCGCGGTTCGAAGCGTTGGAAAGCTATTCAAATTATCTATGAGATGGTGAAGTATTGACATAGATTTAAGCTATTTATTGATGAAGTGTGTTTGAATTTTGTGGTAAGGACGGGCGGTACGGTATGTGTTCCCGCTATAACTCACAACTTGTTTGTCCACTTGGCATGGGATCTTCTTTAATTATTTATATAAGGCAATGGTTGTGTTAATAAATGATATTTTAAGGTATTCGAAGCGTATAGAGGATTATGTTGAGCATAAGGAACTGGAGTTATCAGTGTTGGAAAAAGAGCGGTGATATACTTCCGTAAGGAAAGTTCTGCCGAATCCGATAGAACTAATTGTGGTGTTTGTGATGCTTGTTGATATAATTAGGGGATTTGCTAAAGACAACTTCAGCGAGTTTCAATTATGCAAAAGGCAACTTGAAGTGTATAAGAGAAATCATCCGACCAGTGATTTAGAGTTGGTTACTATTGTGATTGTACTGGAGTCGGAGTCTTCAAAAGTTCAGACTGAGATCGAAGATGTTTGGTGATCTTAAGAGTTTAAGGTGTTTGTTTAATTTGAATAAGACGAATATGAGGCATAGGAAATAATTGGGACTTCGAAAAGAGTACGACTTCGAGTTGAATTACCATTCGGGTAAAGCGGACATGGTAGATGATGCAGTGAGTTAGAAATATTTGCATATACCGAAGATGATGGTGAAAAGAGTTAGAACTGATTGAGAAATTTCATAATATGCGTTTTGTGAGTAAGGATACTTCTTATGGAGTTAAGCTTTTATTATTAAGATCTGACTAGTGATATCCTTGAGAAGAATCGAGAAAGTCAGAAATCTGGATTGAATAGTGAATTAGTTGAAATTGATAAATTAGAGTCGAAGAGTGGATTGTCGGGTTTGTGGAAATAATACCACGAGGTGTTATGATAGAGTATGTATATCAGATGTTGTTGAAGGGAGTAGGAGTACTCGTGAAGAAATACATTGAGGTAGATGGAGTATCCATCTCGGTGCTATGAAGAAGTAACCGAACTTGAGTAGATTGTTTTTGAGACCATGGATAAGGAGAGGTGGAATATGCTAGTTAGAATTGTCGGAATTCGAAGAGTGAACATCAGAGACTGTTGAGTCTGATGTAGTCGTTAAATATTCTAGAGTGGAAATCAGGTAGTATTTTCACGAAATTGGTGTTGAGATTTCCAAAGAATTTGTAAAGACATAATTTTAATTTTAATTGTTAGGAGTGGATTAACTATTTCGTGTTGAGGATATACGAGATGCATATTGAGAAAGTGGTGAAGTTGGATGAGATACTGACGAATATTGTGTCAGATGGAAATTTGAGGTTTATATTGAGATTTTGGAGGGGCTTACAGGAAGCTTCGGGTACTAAGTTGAAGCTGAGTTCGACCTACCATCCGCAAACTGATGGTCAGTCAGAGAGGACTATTGAGTCTGTAGAGAATTGGTGAGAGCTTGGGTTTCGGATCAAGGTGGAGCGCGGGATGATTAATTATCGTTGATTGAGTTACCTATAATAATGGTTACCATCCTAGTGTCGGAATGACACTATATGTGGCTTGGTGAGATAGGGAGTGTAGGACTCTCCTGTGTTGAAATAAATCGAGTAAGAGTGTTGTACTCAGACTTGAAAATTATGCTTGAGATGGCTGAGAAGATCGAGAGGATCCGAGGCAATATGTGTTTTGAGGGTCACGCCGGTGACTGGTGTTGGTCGAGCTTCGAAATCTCAGAAGTTCGCACCGTGTTCTGTAGTTGTATCAGAGTGGCGCAGCGGAGGCATGAGAGGAGTAACATGTTAGACTGTTTTTCCGTTGTCGCTGTGAATTGGCATGATATGTTTCATGTGTCTTAGTCGAGAAAGTACATTGAACCAGGTGGATGATGTACAAGTGAAAAATATTTCGATTGTTGAGGCATTGCTAGTTCGTTTTGGCGAGCGAGGAACAACTCCGAAGGGAGGAGATATCTTTGGTGAAAGTAGTATGGGGAGGTGCTGCAGAAGGCAGTGTGACCTGAGAATTGGAATAAAAGATGCGGGGAGCGTATCCGGAATTATTTCCATCAGGTAATTTTCGAGGACGAAAATAATTAAAGTGGGGGAGAGTTGTAACACCCATTTTAATTATTTAGTCATTTTATTATTATTTTAAATATTATATGTTGATGTGCCCTTTGGTAGGGTGTATTTGATGATGTTTGGTGGGTGTCCCTGAGATGGGAGGATCATTGGTGGTAATTTGGTGAGTTTATAATAATATAAGAAATAATAGTAATATTGGTGGTGGTATTAATATTATTATTATTATTATTATTATTATTATTATATTTATGATTATTATTAATATTTGTAGTAATATTATTAATATGGAGAATATAATATTATTATTAATATAGTTATTATATTATTATGATTTTTGGTGTGAATATGATAATATAATGAATAATAGTAATATTGGTGGGGGTATTATTATTATTATTATTATATATTATTATATTTATTAGTATTATTAATATTATTATTATTTTGGTGAGATAATAATATTATTACTATTATTATTATTATTATTTTGGTGAGATAATAATAATATTATTATTATTATTATTATTATTATTATTAATAGTATTATTATGATTAGTATTATTAATATTAGTATTATTAATATTAAGATTATTATTATTCATATTATTTTATTATTAGTATTAATATAATTGTTATTATTATCATTAGTATTATTATTATTATAATTATAATTATTGTTGGGTGTATTACTATTATTATTATTATGTTGAATATTACTATAATATTATAATAGTATTATATTATATTATTATTATTATTATAATGATTATTATAATTATTATATTAGAATTATTATTGGGAATATTAGTGGTTGAAATAAGTAAAATAAGAGGTGGAAGGGTTATTGGGAAGTTAGAATGGAAATATGAAAAGTCATGATAGAAACCGTGAGGAAGGAAATATGAAGGGGGTAGCAAGGAGATATTAGAAAAGTTGGAATAGAGAGAAAAGGAATTACCATAGATCGTGGGAAATTGGTGTGATAATAATAATAATAATAATAATATTATTATTATTATTATTATTATTATTATTATTATTATGTTATTTTTATTAGTTATTATTATTATTATTATTATATTATTTTTATTAGTTATTATTATTATTGGGATATGAAATAAAAAGGAAAATAGAATATGAAGGGATGGGGGAAGTATTTGAGAAAATAACACGATAGAAAGAGGGAAGAGAGAAAGAGCGATAGAAAGAGAGAAGAGGAAAGAACGAGAGAAGTGAGAAGAACGAAGGAAAAAGGGAACGAAGAACGGAAAGAAAAGAGGAGGCCAAGAGACCAAATCCAGGAAGAATTTCATCGATCAACCGATTAACAAGGTAAGGGGGGAGAAACTTGATTGGGAATGGTATATACATGTATAGGGTAGTGGGGATTCCTTAACCCCGTAGGAATGTATCGTTGATGAAGTTTTATATTGACATGCTATTGATTGTTGAGTTAGGTTGATGTTGATGGATTGAAATATGTTGATTGTTGGTGAATTGTTGTTTTTGGTTAATTTGGCGTATAGGTTGGGTTTACGGTTTTAGGGAAGTTCTGTGTGACCTTTTTGATGTGTTGATAGATTGTTTAAGTGATGACTTTGGAATAATATGTATATGATGATGTACGGATGTTTGATGTTGCCATTGTTGATTGACTGTTGGTGTTGGTTTGGTTTGAGTAAGGTTCAGAGTAACTCTAAAGTGCCGGTAGTGTGCCGTAATGTTGATATGGAGTAGAATTATAGGAAGATTGATAAGCCTAATATGCATTGGTCGTAATATGGATAGTATAGGAAGTGGATGTTATAGAATAGGCTTGAATCGGAGAAGAGTGAGAATTCTGAACTGTGAGAACTTAAGAAGTCGCAGGCAACTCGCTAGCACTTCACTTAGCGAGAAGGCAGCGAGCGTTCGCTAGGTGCTCGCCTAGCGAGTGAGGTAGCGAGTGAGTCCAGTAGGTTCTTCTGTCATTCGCGAGGAGGTTCGCTAAGCGAACAGGTAGCGAGCATTCGCTGGGAGCTCGCCTAGCGAGGGTGTAGCGAGCGTAGCAGAATGTGGTTTTTCTATGCTGTTATGCTGTGTGCGCTAAGAGTGTAGTGCCCTTGGACTTTGTTGATTATAGGGGAGATGATTGAGTGTTATAGAGTGAGTACTCGGTGATAGTATGTGATTTCCGTTACTAATTATTTAAATGGATAATTAGTTGGTGTATGAATCATGCGGAGCATGGTGTAGTGATCAGTAGGATCGTGTATTCCCGAGTGGTGGGACGTGTTTATATCTTGGTGATAAAGTATGAACTTGTTTGCTTGGTGATGGTACTCGTTTTCCTTGATATTGTTGGTGAACAATTGGTTAACGTATATGTATGTAGTGATCAGTAGGATCGTGTGTTCCCGGGTGTTGGGATGTGGTTATATATGGTGTTATAGTATGAATTTATTTACTATCTGATTGATTTATATGGTGTTGGTGTAATATATCTACACATATATGCATTGATGTATGATGATATGATCAGGAGGATCGTGTGCACTTAGTGTGCCTAAATATGATAGTTATGCATTGGTGTGTGCATATCATGGTGTTTTGGTGGGATGAATCATGTCTCAGGAGGAGCGTAAGTGATTCATCCGTACTCCTTGGTGGAGAATGGTGGGGGATAGATCATGTCTCAGGAGGAGCGTAAGTGATCTATCCAGGTTCGATTGAATGAACCAATGAGTCGGTACCGCATGCATGGTGTTGAGTTGCATATTTGCATTATAATATGTTATATTGTAATTTGAACAGTAGGTTCGTTATATGGAGTTGTTGGGGTGAATATTGGTGTGTTGGTGTGTTTTACTACCTTGTTTACATGTATTACATTACCAATATATTTTTGATCATGTTTTCTCACCCCTTGGTTGTTGTTGTGTCTGTGCTTCTCCGGAAGTACAGATAATCCAGGTACTTAGATAGCTTGGATGGTGGTGTGCCAGTCGAGTCTAGGATGCTCTGATACGTAACATGGGATATGGGTGTTTTAATTGTTTTATGTCAAACTTGTTGTAATCCTGTGACGTATCACTTTTTTTTTGTGAATTATAATAATAAAGATTTTACGAAATTTGGCGGATGGCCGAGAATGTTAGAATAATGTTTTCCGCTGTATTATTTTTGAGAATAATTAATAAAGTATTTTTATAAAAATTTGGTGATGTGATATCCCACTATTTTGGTGAAAACTCTGATGTTTATTTATAATGTTTATATTTTATTTAATTTGGGAAGTGGGGTGTTACACGTGTCACCTGACACGGCCACCCGTGTCACCTGACACGGCCACCCGTGTCACCTGACACGGCCACCCGTGTCACCTGACACGGGCTGTGTCAAGAGGAAACTAAGAGAAGAAAGATTTTTAGAGAGTCAGTGGGCTGACACGGGTGCCCGTGTCACCTGAGACGGCCCGTGTCAGCAAGTCTGGGGCATGCAGAGTTTTCATCAGACAGCCAGGGGGCCAACACGGCCGCCCGTGTTGGCTGCGTCGTGTCACCTTTTAATTTTCTTCGATTTTTGATCTTTGTGATCCATGAGGGTATTTTGGGTATTTCCCTACTGTTGTGTAGGACCTATGAGTATTTTAGATGCTTTTTGAGAAGGAAAAAGGGGACTTTTTGACGGGAGAAGAATTTGACGATCAAGATTGGAGAGATCAAGGGGATTGGAGAACTGAAGGTTTTCATGAGAAGAATCAATTGAAGATCAAAGGAATCCTATTATCTTGTAATGTCTATTTTTTATTTTGTATTTTCTCTGAACTTTATGAGTAGCTAAACCCCTCAATGCTAGGGGTGTCCCTGAATTGCTTTTGTAATGATTTTGATTTCTTTTGTTCAATGACAGAAGTGTTTTTTTCTTAATCATTTTTATTGTTCAATGTTCTTAATGTTTTTTCTATCGGACAAATAGAATTTGATTTACAGTTGACTTTGGGGCAGACAAACCCTGGTTAACGCTTTTGTATGATAATGCACCCGTAGATATTACCTAGGACTAGGAATACCCTGTTGCACTTGGAACACTGTTGACATTGTAATGCTTGATTTCAAACGTAATTACCTATGGACATAATAATTAGGTTATGACATTAAAGGTTTTCTCACTAAGGAATTAGGAGTAAATAATGAACAGTCAAGCAATTGATTATTTTAAGCTTTGTCTCTGATATAAGGATTAAGGTTGTTACAAGGAAATTCATACATTGTCCCTAGCATGCTTCTCATATCTGTCAGAAACCTATTTTACTCTTTTGCTTTATTTTCTCTCTGTAGTTTATTATTTGAAAAAAAATCCAAAAACCCCAAGTACTTTTATTCAATTGAATTATTATAGAGCTTGTATTTCCTAGGAAGTCCTCGAGACCGATACTGGGGATAAAACCCCTATTTTAACTACAATCGGCAAAAATAGTATACTTGCTATTTTTCCGATCAAGTTTTTGGCGTCGTTGCTGGGGACTACCAAAATATATGTTTTAATTTTAGTTCAATTGAAATTTTGTTGCTTGTCAACTAAAATTTTATTTTCAGCTTATTTATTTATTTATATTTTTGTTCCGTTACTACTAATTTGCGTCTAACATTTTTATGCGAAGAGATTCCTCAGCTAATTGTCCTTTTGACGCAGAAATTGAAAGAACTTTACGTGCAAGGCATAAACAAGCAAGACTGGTAGCTTCAGAAGCAGAGCCTTCAGCTTCAGCACCAAAAGAAGAAAGAGTCTTTGTTCATTCAGAGCTATCTGATTCAGGTTCAGACTCAGATAGAGATAATGTGATAATGGTTGAAGATCCACTAGCAGAGAGACTCCTTGGTGATTATAGTGGAGCAAATGCACCGGCGGGTAGGTTAACAATTGTGAACCAATCGGCGAACGTGACAAATTTCTAGTTGCATCCGAGCACCATCACTCAACTTGAGAGGAGACCTTTCATCGGAAAGGTTGATGCCAATAAACATCTGCAAAGATTTATGACTATGAGCACTACTCTCAAGATTGATGGGCACACTAATGAAGCAAAAAAATTAAGAGTGTTTCCGTTCACTCTTTCTGAAGATGCTAAAGACTGATTCTACTCGTTACCTGTTGGGAGTATTGCTACTTAGGAAGAGATGGAGAAGGCCTTTCTTAATGAGTATTTTCCTGCCTCTGCGTATATTCGTAAGAGATATGATATCATGGATTTTAAACTGAAGGAGGGAGAATCACTGGGCTATGCTTATAGAAGGTTCAAACAGTTATTGGTTTCATGCCATACTCATAACATGGATCAAATTGAACAAATGCAGATGTTTATGAATGGTCTTAAGATGAAGACCAAGAAACTCATTGATATGGCAGCCGATGGCTCATCAAACTTTACAACAGCCACTAGTATTAAGAAGATCATTGAAGCCATTGCTACAAATGAGCATTTGGAATTATACGACCGTAGTGTGAGTAAACTTGAAGGAACAATTGACTTGAAGTTGGATAATCAAGTTGTGAAAATGGAAGATCAAATCACAGCTGAAGTATAAAGAAGGCTTAAAGCAATGAATGTAAGTGCTTAGACTGTTGCTCAAGTTCAACCTGTCCAAGCTGTGAGTTGTGAGATTTTTAGCGGACCCCACTTTACGACACATTGCATTGCGACTGCAAAACAAAGCGAAGAGATAAAGTTTTTGAAGCAGAATAATCCTTATTCCCAGACTTATAATCCAGAGTGGAAGAATTATCCTAACTTCTCCTGGAAAGATCAGAATCAACCTCAATATCAATAGCAGCTACAGGCTCCCCAGAAAGCAGAATGGGAGATAGTTATTGAAAAGATGGCAGCTTACAATATTCAATTCCAAGAAAAGACACGAGATAATCAGAGGAACACCACAACTTCTATAAAAAATCTCGAGGTTCAAATGGGACAGATAGCATAACAACTCTCCATACAAACTCAAGGAACCTTCCCGAGCGCAACGGTACCAAATCCAATAAATCATGAGAATGTTAACGTTGTCACAACAAGAAGTCAGAGAGTTATGGAAGAAGAGGAAGAAAGGGCAACAAATGATTATCAGTGTATAGAGGTGGAGCTGGAAGTGAGAGAAAATAGGAAAGAACCAGAAAGAGCTTTACCACCCGTGAAGCCAACCGAAGAGAGAAAAAAAGGAGGTTAAACCAAAAATCAAGCTACCTTACCCTCCAAAAGTTACAAAGAAGGAACAAAAGGAGAAAGACTTTGAAAAATTCAGCACAATGTTCACAAAGTTAGAGATCAATATGTCATTCTTTGAAGCACTCGAGAAAATGCCATTGTACAAGAAATTCATGAAAGAGGTAATGGGGAAAAAGAGACCAATGGGTGAGGAGAGAAAATTTCAACTGAGCAATATAGTGAAATATCACAAGGTATGAGAATCCCCATCAAGCAAAAAGGTCTTGGATCTGTAGCAATCCCGTGCACTATAAAAGACAGAACTTTCAAAAAGGTCCTTATTGATTCGAGTGCTAGTGTGAGTCTCACGCCTTTATCTATTTTCAAGAAGCTGGATATTGGAAAAGTGAGCAATACAGGAACAAACTTGAAGTTTACCGACCACACGACTAAGAGGTCATATAGGCTAGTAGAGGATGTACTGGTGAGGATTGATAACTTTACCTTTCCCGTTGATTTTGAGATCATCGATATTCCAGAAGATGAAGAGACTCTGATCATACTGGTCGACCATTCGTGCTTACTAGTCGGTGCAATGTTGATATTGAAACAGGTACTCCAACCTTGAAATCTTTTGATGATGTAATAACTTAAAAAGTGTTGGACATCGAGAAGCAAGGTAAAGAGGAAGACAATCACTCTTTAGTTGGAGTGATCCAAATAGTGGGAAAAGGAAAAAGTTTAAAACCACTTCCTGAAAATGTCTATGGTATAATCTATCAGGTTGCAGTATCTCAGTCATTTATGGCACATAACAAGACTCCAAAATTCATTCAAGGAGTCAAGAAGAGAAAGATGAAGGAACATCAAACAAAAAATATGGAATTTGGATGTGTTTTGATACACAAAGTAGCTTTTATCTCTGAACCTGGCCGTTCCTCTGTTGCGAAAAGGTCAAGCAATAAAGTGTGGAAGATGAAGTACCCCCCATGACATTGGAGAGTGAACCGTCGAGCCATGTGACATTAAACGAAGCGCTACATGGGAGGCAACCCACGCTTTTAATGTTTGAGCACTTTCTTTTTTTTGTTTGTTTTGTTTCGTTTGCAGGTAATAAATAAGACCTTACGGGTGTGCAAGCTATGATGTAACAGCTTGTGTTGCATTACCTTCCGCCTCCTCAGTAAGGATATCTGTGAGTAACCTCTCTCGCTCTTGTTCTAACACGTTGGGGTAATGTGTGGTTCAAGTTTGGGGGAGGATTTATTGTTTTTAGTTCTTCCGTTTAGACTTGTTATTTTTGTTTTTGCGTGTTATTTTATGGAAACCACTTTGAATTCTCCCCGAATTAAAGCCGTCAATTTTTTTTCTTGTGAATACTGTAATGTGTGAGGTAGTCAGGAAAGTATATAGAGTTTGAGGAAAGAGGAGTTAGAACTAGGGACATTGGGAAAGTTTGGAAATTGAGGTATAACCTGAACACCCTAGATTCCACGAAGTAAGGAAACGAGTCCAACGTGTAGATTTGTGCCATAGTACTTGGATTTGAGAAGTATTCCCTGAGTAGTTCTTAGTGATAGTCTGACATGATTATAAAGAATTGCATGTATATGGTTGATTGAGAAAAAGACTTAAGGCACCGGAAAAAAATTTGAATAATGGCAATAAAGACAACTAGTCCTTTTAAGTTGGGTAACCTTCACTCGGTTACTTATCCTAACGGCGGTTGAGTCTCAATAGTCATCCCAAAGTGGACTAATAAACGCCAACACGCGAGAAAAAAAAAAAGAATAAAGGTGCCTCGAAAAAATTCTCGATTAAATCTTGTACATGTGAGGGAAAACGATCAAAAGTACCTTAATCTGATTATCCGAATGAAAGGGGTAGAAAATCAAAGAAAAGACTTAAGCCCAAAGCATAGTTGGAGAGGTAACCGAATGGGGGATTTAGGACCGTGGTTTTACCTCAGTATGTGTTTGTGTAATACCTTCGTAAATGGATGATTACCAAGAGAACTAGTTTTAGCCAATCGGAACAAAGACTCACGTATGAGTGTCGACACACCTTACCTTCACAAGTCTTTCATTTGACATTTACCGTTTGATCTGAAAAATCTTTATGCAAGCTTGTTACTTGAGGTCAAGCAACGATTTAAGTTTGGGGGAATTTGATCATTGGTTTTTATGTGTTATTTTACCGTTAGTTTTAGTTAATCTTCTTATATGTTTAGTTGCATTTTATTTCCATTTACCGTATTTTATGCTTTGGTTGTGTCTTTCCAATGTTTTTAGGATCAGGTAAGCATTCAGGAAGAATTGGAGCGAAAACCAGGAAAAATCACCGAAATTCGGAAGAGTTTCTGGAAGGGAAATAGTGGCCTGACACGGGCCGTGTTAGGAGGAAACCAAGAGAAGGAAGTTTTGTAGAGAGGCAGTGGGCTGACACGGGTGCCCGTGTCACTTGACACGGCCCATGTTAGCGAATCTGGGGCATGTAGAGTTTTCATCAGACAGTCAGGGGGTCAACACCGTTTTGGGTATTTCCCTACTGCTGTGCTGGACCTGGGAGTAGTTTAGATGCTTTTTGAGAAGGAAAAAGGAAACTTTTTGACGGGGGAAGAATTTGACGATCAAGATTGGAGAACTGAAGTTTTTCATGAGCGGGAGCAATTGAAGATCAAAGGAATCCTATTATTTTGTAATGTCTAATTTTTATTTTGAATTTTTGTTGAACCTTATGAGTAACTAAACCCCCCAATGTTAGGGGGTGTCCCATGAATTGCTTTTGTAATGATCTTGATTTCTTTTGTTCCATGACAGAAGTGTTTTTTCTTAATCATTTTGATTGTTAAATATTCTTAATGCTTTCTCTATTGCACAAATAGAATTTGATTTACGGTTGACCTTAGGTCGGACAAACCTGATTAACGCTTTTGTACGATAATGCATCAGTAGATATTACCTAGAACTAGGAATACCCTGTTGCACTTGGAACACTGTTGACAATTATAATGCTTGATTTAAAACATAATTACCTATGGACATAGTAATTAGTGAAGGTGAGAAAATACTTAGAAGGGGGGGGGGGGTTGAATAAGGGTTTTCAAATAATTATGGCAATAAAAACACAAAGATTTTTATCCTGGTTCGTTGAACTCAACTACTCTAGTCCACCCTATCAAGAGTGATTTGCCTTTCTCCACAAGGACTTAATCCACTATAATCAACTGATCACAATATCAACCACTAAGAACAACTGTCTTAGTCTTCTCAAGAACTACTGACCACAACTTGGTCTTCTTAAGGAACTTTTACAATCAAATGTAAACTAAACAAGTGTTTGAAATGCTTCTTAGAAAGCTATATCACAACTGTGATTTATACACTTAAGATTAAGAACGTAAGAAAGTATTCAACAAAGAAACATAATTTGTATGAGAGCTTTGAGAGAGTTTTCAACAGTTTTGTCAATTTTCGTCAATGTTCGTCAACTGAAGAAAGTTGTTGAAGACTTGCTTATATAGACAAAGAAGTCCAAGACGTTGCAAGCTTGAAGACCGTGTACTGCAAAGTAGCTGTAGCCTTTTGTCTTCCCATCACTTGACCTTTCCTAGAAGTAGAACGTTCAGAGAAATCCTTTTTGTCTGAGTTCTTGTGTCTAGCATGAAAGAGGAAAGAGTCGTTTGGCATAACCAACAGATATAACTTTGAATAATTTTCTTCAACAAGTTTCTATTTCACAGCAATCAACATCAGAGCCTTGAGTGATCAGAGTCTTGATGTCATCAGAGTTTGCTGTATCAGAGTGTTGCAACAAGTGTGCTTCAGCGTGAAATTAATCAGAGCAGAGTTTGGAGATCAGATCCTCAGTACTTGCAGCGAACAGTACTATCAGAGTCTTCTGAAAAACAGTGCTTGAAACTCTTCATACAAAGTCTTCAGTCTACGCTTCAGATGCTTCTATAGCTTCTGCTTCAGGTTCTTCTAACGAGATGCTTCTGACGCTCAGAGTCTTGCGTAGTTCAACATTCAGATTCATTTTTGCTTTCAGAAGAATATTAAATTTAATATCTGCAGCAAAAATACTTGAACAAATTTAGAGTATATAATTTCTCAATACAAAATTTCATTAGTGTTATCATTAAAACATAGAGATATAACTAAGAACCAATCTGTGTTCTAACAATCTCCCCCTTTTTGATGATGACAAAAACATAGCAAATTTTGTTCAATAAAGAGATAAATATAACTCCCCCTGAGATTATGAATCTCCCCCTGAATTGAATACTAAGAAAGAATAGAAACTTCCCTTTTTGCATGAGTATTCTTTTTAGGATCAGAGCTTGATTTGGATGAACGTTTCAGAATCAGAGCCTGATTGGTTAAAACTTGATCTGGGGATCTCAGAGTTACTTTAAAGATTTTGTCAGATTTATCATTATAGTTCTGAAAGACTAAAAATTCATGTTAGTTGTGATTTGATATGTCTGAATTTCATTCAGCTAAAGTTTATTTGAACAGTCAGAATTTCATTTTCTCCCCCTTTTTGTCATAATAAAAAAGAAACATTTAAAGACAGTTAAAAAAGAAACAGAGAGAAAAGATACAATCATATAGAGAAAACATTCAGAATCATTCATTCAAATATTCAGATAAGAAAACATCAGATGATAAATGCAAAACAAGTGCTCAAACATCAGATAAAGAAAACATAAATCTAAGATTGTTTGGAGAGAAGCATCTTCAGAAGGTGAGTGATCTCAGAAGAAGATTCTTCTTGCTTGGACATCCATTTCTCAATATTGTCAGTCTTCTGATCTTGCCTTGCCATCCAGGATTTTATCTCAGATTGACCAGCTTCCAGCACAACAATCTTGTCTTCTAAGTATGGATTCTCTTTCTTGACTTCAGAAGAAGTAGATGGAACAGATTCAGAAGTAGGAGTAGGAGCAGAGTCAATATCCATTGGAGTTGCAGATTCTGGAGCCACAGATATAGAAGGTTTGTCCATAATTGTCAGAGCTAAAGGATTTTCTTCCAGAATGACTTCAGAAGTAGATCCTTCAATAGTCTCAGAAGTAGCAGACACTCCAGAAGATGAAGGTGCATCCTCAAGAAGCAATGTAGGAGATCTGGTTACATTCCAAAACATTGTTCTGGTAATCTCAGCGAATCTGATCTTCGCATCATCAGAGCAGACACTCTTCAGATTTGAAGCAACAATGTTGAATCTGGAGATGAACTTATTCCAGCATTCTTCAGAAGCTTCTGGATTGATGCTTGAGAGACATTTCTCCTCCACAGAGTTTAGAATAATTCTGATTTCCTTCTTAAAACTAGCAAATAGAGTATTAACATCTAATCTGGATTTAGGTTTAAGGTAGGTTTCTAGAGTGGGTGGTTGAGGTTGGTCAGATGAGGATGGTATAGTAAAAGTTGGAATAACGATCAGAGGACTGGGATATGATGGTTTCTTTTGAGCAGGCATGAGGCGAAAGAAAGGTTTTATTCTGCGTATGGATGAAATAACAGCTCTTGGATCATTAAAGTATGAAACAAAAGCTGATTGTTTTGGGTTGAAAAAAGTGTTTGAGTTTGAGTCCAGAGGGAAGGGGATCAGATGGAAAAGGTTTCAAGGATGCAAATGAAACAAACTCAGATGTTCTTGGTTTAGGTTTTGGAGTGGGTTTAGGAATGATAGCATAAGATGAAATAGATGTATCTGGTTGTTTAGGTTCATAGCCACGAAGAGATGGTGGTGAGTTTACTTCTGGGTGAACATCAGATTCAGATGAATCAGATGAGGTAGAAGAAGGACAAGATGTGGAAGATATGTCAAACAGAGTTTTGAGGGGTTGGATATCCAGAACCTCAGAATCAGATATGTATGATTCAGTAGGTTTGGGTTGCTCTGGTTGAGGATTAGGTTGTGAATTGGAAGGAATAGATTTTGGTGGTTCAGATACAATAAGTTCAGAGGGTAGTGGTTCAGGTATGGAAGTTTGTTGAGATTCTGGTTGTTGTGGAGAAGGTTCTTGTGGTGTTGGTTCTGCTGGTGTTGAAGCTGGTGGTTCTGGTGGGGGAATTTCATATGATTGTGGTGCAGGTGTTTGTTTGGCAGATGGGGGAATATCATATGGTTTAGAATGTGTTGGTTCAGATGTATACTTTTCAGATGGAGTTGCTTGAGGTTGGGGTACAAAAGAAGTTTTAACAGAAGGTTTCTTAGGCTTAGAAACACGAGGAGGAGAGGGTGAAGGTGAAGGTATAGGTTCATGAAGAGTTTGATCAGATGTTAATACCTCTTTGACAGTTTCCAGAATCTCGTCTAGACTTGCCTCTGAAGGATTGACCTTTTGCTTCTTGACCCTTTTAGGCTTGACAGCAGCAGCTTCACCAGTAGCCTTCCTCTTGGGTTTAGAAGGTTCTTCTGCAACAACCTTTCTCTTCTTCTTGTGTCTGGCCTCATAAAGATCTGGAGCAGGTTCACCTGCCTTCTGAACCAGATTTGCTGGTAGTGGAATTCCTTCATTCAAACACTCTGTTATGTAAACCAGAATAATCTCCCTTGGTTCATTAGCAAAGAACATAGGAAAATTTTCAACTGGAACTCTTCTTTGAGTAACCTCTTTAGCGTTGGTTTTCTTTGGAGCAGGAGTAACTTCTTCTACAACTTTCATCCTCTGAAGATTCTTCCCATTCAGAGGTTTTCCAATTACAGAAGCTAACTCTTCCTGCAGTCCAGCTCCTACCAGATGACCAACAAGACCGTTCTCAGTCAGAATGTTTGAGATAAGTCTTCCCATTGGAATCCAGTTCCTCAGCTTCTGATTTTTGGTTTTGACCTCTTCCCTTAACTGTTTAACATGTGTCCACAGATGATTAAACAGAAGATATGGCAGATCCACCTTGGTGCTCTGACTCAGACAATACATGAAGTATAGCTGACCAGTGTTAACATAATCTGGAGAATTGGAAGATTTTCTATGATGAATGCAGCTCATGAAAACCTTAGCCCAGATCCTGTAAACTGGCTTCAAATCCTTAACCTTTTTAGAAGCCTCTCCAGATGATCAAACTTCTCTAAATACATCAGACATATCCACACGCCCAGATGACATATTGGTAACTCCATCAGTTTCCTCATATCCAATGAGTTTCCTTATCAAATCTTCAGTAATCACAATTTCTTTACCCATAACGTAAGAAACTATGAACTTAGGGCAAGTAGAAGCATGTATCCAGAATTCCTTTACCAGAACAGGATAAACTGCTCCCATTAACCTGTCAAAGAACTTGGTCCAACACTATGCATCAACAATGGGACGAAGATCATACCCATTTTCAGCAAACGATTCAAAGTTGACAATGGATTCACACAATACTTCCAACTTGTCAACAGGCGTGAGTAAAGTTCTTATAGGTGACTTAAAAGGGATAGCACCCAAGTTTAAAGAAGAAACAACAGCCATTGAATATTGGAACTAAGCTGAGGTTGAATATGAAGTAGCCATTGTTGAAGGTTTTGAAGAAATGGGTTTACGAGCAGTTTTGGGTTTTGGGTTTAGATGAAAGCTATAGAACAAGCAAAAATACATATAAGTGTTTTTGAGATTGAAAAGTGTGAAATGTTGAGATTTGTGGAATTTATAGAAGAAATTTCGGGCACACAAAAGGTCACACGTTCAGCACGTACACATTTAGCATTTAATGGCATTTAATAAAAAGAAATTAATCATTTCAAACAATAAATGATTCTGACAATTGGGGGGAAAATGAGAAACCAAATATTCAAACAGTACCTCAAACGTCTCTTCAGTATTGTGCGCTCCACCTTTGCATATGAGAAATTTGCTTCTGATAAATATTATTCTGGACAGAATTCCATACCAATATTTTTCAGAATAAACTTAAACCTATCTTCAGCAAGGGGTTTTGTGAAAATATCAGCCCATTGATGATCTGTATCAACAAAGTCTAAGTTTATAATACCCTTCTGAACATAGTCTCTGATGAAGTGATGTTTAATTTCTATATGCTTAGCTTTAGAGTGTAAAATTGGATTTTTAGATAAGCATATAGTAGAAGTATTATCACAAAATATAGAAATATTACTCTCAAAGATTTGATAGTCTTCTAGCTGACTTTTCATCCAGAGCATCTGTGTGCTACATCCAGCAGCAACAATATATTCTGCTTCTGTAATTGATAGAGCAATTGTAGGTTGTTTCTTGCTGTACCAAGAGATTAAATTACTTCCCAGAAATTAGCAACTTCTAGAAGTACTTTTTCTTTCAACTCTGTCTCCAGCGTAATCAGCATCACAGAATCCAACTAGTTTAAATTCATTAGATTTTCTGTAACACAAACCCACATTAATAGTACCTTTCAGATACCTTAGAATCCTCTTAACAACTATTAAGTGTGATTCTTTAGGATCTGATTGGAATCTAGCACACAAGCATACACTGAATAAAATGTCAGGTCTAGAAGCAGTTAAGTAGAGAAGAGATCCAATCATACCTTTGTAGAGTTTCTGATCTACTTTCTTACTTACCTCTTCCTTACCAAGAGTGCTTGTTGGATGCATTGGAGTCTTTGCTAACTTACTATCAGTCATATTGAACTTCTTCAGAAGCTCTTTTATATATTTAGTCTGATGAATGCAAGTGCAATCTGGAGTCTGGTTGACTTGAATTCCCAGAAAGAATCTCAATTCTCCCATCATGCTTGTCTCAAATTCAGACTACATACATTGAGCAAACTCCTTTCCAAGCGTAATATTTGTAGATCCAAATATAATATCATCTACATATATTTGACAAATTAATAGATCTTTCTTAAATGTTTTACAGAAGAGAGTTGTGTCCACTTTGCCTCTGATAAAAATTTTCTCCAGAAGAAAATTACTTAATCTCTCATACCATGCTCTGGGAGCTTGTTTTAAACCATAAAGAGATTTCTTAAGTTTAAAAACATGTTCTGGAAATTTATCACTTTCAAAACCAGGAGGTTGATGAACATATACTTCCTCTTCTATAATCCCATTTAAGAAGACACTCTTAACATCCATCTGATATAGAGTGATGTTACTTTGTGCAGTAAAAGAAATGAGTAAACGAATAGACTCTAACCTGGCCACAGGGGCATAAGTCTCTGTGTAATCAATTCCTTCTTGCTGGCTATAACCTTGAGCAACAAGCCTTGCTTCGTTTCTTTCAACTTCTCCTTTTTCATTCAACTTGTTTCTGAAGACCCATTTCGTTCCAATAATGTTGAATCCTTTAGGTTTAGGAACCAAATCCCAAACGCCATTTCTTGTGAATTGATTGAGCTCTTCTTGCATGGCAATTATCCAGTCATTGTCTTGCAGAGCTTCATCCACAGAAGTTGGTTCAATAACTGACACCAAACCAAATAATGACGCTTCAGATGATCTGAGGTAGGATCTTGTTCTTATAGGGTCATCCTTCTTTCCAATGATCACATCCTCTGGGTGAGAAGCCTTGATTCTGGAAGATGATCCTCTAACATTAAGTTCTTCAGAAATATTCAAGTTGTTCATTTGAGTAGCCAAAGGAGTTTCATCTGGCGTTGCTTCTGGCTCTTTCACTTTAGCTTTATCTGCCTCTGAATCTTCAGAGTCTGTGAGAATTACTTCTCTATCTGCAGAACTTTCAAACTGCTTTGGCTTTTGAATGCCAAGCTTATCATCAAATCTAACATGTACAGATTCCTCGACAATCTGTGTTTCAGTATTGTATACTTTCTAGCCTTTAGAGTGTTCAGAATAGCCAAGCATGAAACACTTATGTGCTTTAGAATCAAACTTGTTCAGATTCTCTTTAGTGTTCAGCATATAACATATACATCCAAAAGGATAAAAATAAGAAATGTTGGGTTTTCTGTTCCTCCACAATTCATAGGGAGTCTTTTCCAGAAGAGGTCTTATAGACACTCTGTTCTGAATATAACAAGTTGTGTTTATTGCTTATGCCCAAAAATGCTTTGCCATATTAGTCTCGTTGATCATGGTTCTGGCCATTTCTTGCAATGTTCTATTTTTCCTCTCTACAACTCCATTCTATTGTGGAGTTATAGGGCAGGAGAAATCATGAGCAATGCCATTTTCATTAAAATATTTTTCAAAATATTTATTTTCAAATTCGCCACCATGATCACTTCTGACTTTAACAATTTTAAAATCTTTTTCATTCTGGACTTGTTTGCAGAAGTCAAAGAACACAGAATGTGACTCATCCTTGTGTTTTAGGAATTTCACCCATGTTCATCTGTTGTAGTCATCAACAATGACTAATCCATACTTCTTGCCTCTGATGGATGCAGTTTTCACTGGTCCAAACAGATCAATGTGAAGCAACTCTAATGGTCTTGAGGTTGAAACAACATTTTTAGTTTTAAAAGAAGGTTTTGAAAATTTTCCTTTTTGACATGCTTCACAAAAAGCATCTGAGTTGAACTTCAACTTAGGAAGTCCTCTGACCAGATTGGGTTTATTAATCTGAGATATACGTCTCATATTAATATGCCCGAATCTTCTGTGCCAGACCCATTGCTCATCATTAACAGACATAAGGCATTTTACATTTTGAACCTTAAGTTCTGAAAGATTGATTTTATAAATGTTGTTCTTCCTCTTTCCATTAAATAGGATTGAGCCATCCTTTTGACTGACAGCTTTGCAACATTTTTTATTAAAGATTATGTCATAACCATTGTCACTTAATTGACTTATGGACAATCGATTATGTTTTAATCCTTCTACAAGTAAAACATTAGATATAGAGGGAAGGTTACCATTGCCAATAGTACCAGAGCCAATTATCTTGCCCTTCTGATTCCCTCCAAACTTAACGTCTCCTCCAGATTTAAGCTCCAGGCTTTGGAACATAAACCTTTCTCCCGTCATGTGACGTGAGCAGCCAGAGTCCAGGTACCATGATTGGCATCTTGACTTTGCTGCTAAATACATCTGCAACAGGTATTATCTTATCCTTAGGTACCCAGATCTTTTTGGGTCCTTTTGGGTTAGTTGCCTTAAAAGTTTGTCTGAACTTCTGTCTTTTTACAACACATTTGTTCTAACTAACTTTCGGTTTAAACACAGGAACGTTCTGACCAAAACGTGTGTGTTTAATATCATTCAGATGACCAAACTTAAAATGAGAATATAAGGGAGTCTTCTTAATGATAAGTTTATCAACATGTATTGGATTTAAATCCTTTCCAGAGGAAGATTCATATCCAACTCCTTTCCTGTTGTTTCTACTAACTCCATAGATCATTGAAGCCATCTTGCTTCTATCTATGCTTTTAGCCAGAAACTTCTGAAAACTATAGTCATATTCTTCTAAAATATTTTTACATTTTGACTTAGTTTCAGATTCAGAGTCTTGTTGAGCTTTTTCAAAATTGTTTTTCATTTTCAAATTGTTTTCTTTGAGCTCAGCAACTTCTGACTTTAACAGACTATTCTCAGATTCAAGATTGCATTTAAACTTCTTGCACTTGAGCTTAATCTGGTTATAGTTTTTCAGAACTTCTAATAAAACCTCAATAAGTTCTTCCCTAGAGAGATTAGAAAGTACCTCTTCTGAGTCAGATTCAGAATCATATTCAGATCCAGATGTTCCTTCATCCTGATCTTCCACACCAGCCATCAGTGCCATGTTGGCACATTCTTCTTCTGATTCTAATGAAGATTCAGATTCATCTGAATCATCCCAGGTTGCCATTAGAACCTTCTTCTTTTTGTCAAACTTCCTCTTTGGCTTTTCTTTCAGAAGCTTTGGAAATTCATTTTTGTAGTGACCAGGTTCCTTGCATTCATAGCAGACAACCTCTTTCTTTCCAGATCTTTTGTGTCCAAAGGACTCTTTGCATTGATCTGGCTTCGTGAAGTTTCTGAACTTCTTTCCTTTATGCTTCTAGAGTTTGTTGATTCTTCTGGATAGCATGGACAATTCATCTTCTTCAGAAGTAGAAGATTCTTCAGAACTATCTTTTACAGCCTGTAATGCTTTAACAGATTTGTTAGACTTTAAAGCAATTGACTTACCTTTCTTTTGAGGCTCGTCTTCTTCAAGTTCAATCTCATGGCTCCTCAGAGAGCTAATCAGTTCCTCCAATGTGATCTTGTTCAGATCCTTAGCTAGCTTCAGAGCAGTGACTATTGGTCTCCATCTGATGGGCAAACTTCTGATGATCTTCTTAATATGATCAGCAGTGGAGTAGCCTTTGTCCAGCACTTTTAATCCAGCTGTGAGGATCTGGAATCTAGAGAACATGGCTTCTATAGATTCAGATTCATCCATTTTAAAGGCTTCATATTTCTGGATCAGCGCCAGAGCCTTGGTCTCTTTAACTTGTGAGTTCCCTTCATGAGTCATCTTCAAAGACTCAAACAAATCAAATGCTATTTCTCTGTTGGTAATCTTCTCATACTCAGTATGAGATATAGCATTTAATAAGATTGTTCTAGCTTTGTGATGATTTCTGAACTCCTTCTTCTGAGCTTCAGTCATGAATTTTCTATCAATTTTCTTGCCATCCCCATCAGTGGGCTGAACATAACCATCAATGATTAATTCCCAAAGATTGGCATCATATCCAAGGAAGAAACTCTCTATTATGTCCTTCCAATAGTCAAACTTATCCCCATCAAACATAGGGGGTTTTGTGCTGATTCTATCCCTTTCTTCATATCTGTTGTTGTTGGATGTTGAAGCTTCAGCCATAATGTATCAACCAAAATATCAAGAGTCTTCTCAACTGGATCTTTTTTGTTCACGATGAAGTTATAGCATACACAGAACCAAGCTCTAATGCCAACTGAAGGTGAGAAAATACTTAGAAGGGGGGGGGGGGTTGAATAAGGGTTTTCAAATAATTATGGCAATAAAAACACAAAGATTTTTATCCTGGTTCGTTGAACTCAACTACTTCAGTCCACCCTATCAAGAGTGATTTGCCTTTCTCCACAAGGACTTAATCCATTATAATCAACTGATTACAATATCAACCACTAAGAACAACTGTCTTAGTCTTCTCAAGAACTACTGACCACAGCTTGGTCTTCTTAAGTAACTTTTACAATCAAATGTAAACTAAACAAGTGTTTGAAATGCTTCTTAGAAAGCTATATCACAATTGTGATTTATACACTTAAGATTAAGAACGTAAGAAATTATTCAACAAAGAAATATAATTTGTATGATAGCTTCGAGAGAGTTTTCAATAGTTTTGTCAATTTTCGTCAATGTTCGTCAACTGAAGAAAGTTGTTGAAGGCTTGCTTATATAGACAAAGAAGTCCAAGACGTTGCAAGCTTGAAGAACGTGTACTGCAAAGTAGTTGTAGCCTTTTGTCTTCACATCACTTGACCTTTCCTAGAAGTAGAACATTCAGAGAAATCCTTTTTGCCTGAGTTCTTGTGTCTAGCATGAAAGAGGAAAGAGTCGTTTGGCATAACTAACAGATACAACTTTGAATAGTCTTCTTCAACAAGTTTCTATTTCACATCAATCAACATCAGAGCCTTGAGTGATCAGAGTCTTGATGTCATCAGAGTTTGTTGTATCAGAGTGTTGCAACAAGTATGCTTTAGCGTGAAATTAATCAGAGCAAAGTTTGGAGATCAGATCCTCAGTACTTGCAGCGAACAGTACTATCAGAGTCTTCTGAAAAACAGTGCTTGAAACTCTTCATACAAAGTCTTCAGTCTACGCTTCAGATGCTTTTGTAGCTTCTGCTTCAGATTCTTCTATAGGCAGCGTTCAGAGTCTTTTGTAGGCAGCGCTCAGAGTCTTCTAACGAGATGCTTCTGACGCTTAGAGCCTTGCGTAGTTCAATGTTCAGATTCATTTTTGCTTTTAGAAGAATATTAAATTTAATATCTGCAGCAAAAATACTTGAACAAATTTAGAGTATATAATTTCTTAATACAAAATTACATTAGTGTTATCATCAAAACATAGAGATATAACTAAGAACCAATCTGTGTTCTAACAATTAGGTTATGACATCAAAGGTTTTTTCACTATAGACTTAGGAGTAAAAATGAATAGTCAAGCAATTGATTATTTTAAGATTTGTCTCTGAAATAAGGATTAAGATTGTTATAAGGCAATTTATACACCGTCCCTAGCTTGCTTCTCATATCTGTCAGAAATCTATTTTACTCTTTTGCTTTATTTTATCTCTGTAGTTTATTATTTGCAAAAAAAATCCAAAAACTCCATCTACTTTTGTTCAATTGAATTATTATAGAGATTGTATTTCCTACGCAGTCCTCGAGATCGATATTGGAGATAAAACCCCTATTTTAACTACAATTGGTAAAAATAATACACTTGTTGTTTTTTCGATCAACGTGTAAGAGTGAATCATAGTCGTCAATTTGAATTTTCACCGTTTTGATGTTTTCGAGGATAAGAAAACCAAAAGGTTTCTGATTTGAGATGTTTAAGAAAATTTCTAACTAGTAGAAACTTCAGAAACGCATTAAAATTCATAACATCAGAATCATAATTTTATAGAAGGTGCTAAATAATATAAGGTTTATTCTGGACAAAACTCCATTTTCAAATGTTTCAGAATGAATAAGAATCTATCTTCAGTTAGGAGTTTTGTAAAGATTTCTACCCATTGATGATCTGTATCAATGAATTGTATAAAAATAGTCCCTTTCTGAACATAGTCTCGAATAAAATGATGTTTAATTTCTATGTGTTTAGCTCTAGAATGTAAAATAGGATTTTTACTTAAACAAATAGTTATTGTGTTGTCACAAAAGATAGGAATTTTACTCTCATATATCTGAAAGTCTTCAAGCTGATTTTTCATCCAGAGCATCTGGGTGTAACAAAGTGATGCTGAGATATATTATGCTTCTGCAGTAGATAAAGCAATTGTAAATTGTCTTTTGCTTCCCCATGAGACAAGATTGCTACCCAGAAACTGACAGTTCTCGGAAGTGCTTTTATGTTCGATTCTGTCTCCAGCATAATCTGCATCACAGAAACCTGGTAGCTTGTATTCTGATGTTTTCGCATGCATTAAGCCAAGGTTAGAAGATTCTTTCAGATACCTTAGGATTCTCTTAACCGCAATTAAGTGACTTTCCCTTGGATCTGATTAAAAACGACCACAAAGACATACACTAAATAAAATATATGGTCGTGAGGTAGTGAAATAGAGAAAAGAGCCTATCATACCATGATAGAGCTTCTGACAAACCTTTTTACTTACTTCAGCTTTCTCAAGAATGCAAGTAGGATGCATGGGTGTTTTAGCTAGTTTGCTTTCTGTCATATCAAACTTCTTTAGAAGTTCCTTAGTATATTTTCCTTGATGAATAAATGTGACTTCTGTAGTTTGAATGATTTGAATTCCCAGAAAATACTTTAATTCTTGCATTAGGCTCATTTTTAATTCTGTCTGCATTAGCTTAGAAAATCTTGACATGCAGAAGTGTTATCAGAACCAAAAATTATATCATTTACATAGATTTGGCATATCATGAGGTCGTTTCCAAAGTTCTTACAGAGGATAATAGTATCCCCCTTTCCTCTCATAAAGTCATTTTCTAAGAGAAAAGAACTTAATCTTTCATACCAAGCTCTAGGAGCTTGTTTAAGACCATATAGTGACTTCTTAAGTTTAAAAACGTGTTCTGGAAACTTAGTGTTTTCAAAACCTGAAGGTTGGCAAACAAATACTTCTTCAGAAATGGAACTGTTTAGAAACACACTTTTGACATCCATTTGATATAACTTAATATTATTATTCACAACAAAAGAGATGAGAAGGCGTATAGATTCTAACCTGGAGAGTGGAGCAAAAGTTTCATTATAGTCAATCCCTTCTTGTTGACTGTAACCTTGTGCGACCAGTCGTGCTTTGTTTCTAACAACTTCTCCTTTCTCATTCAATTTATTTCTGAATACCCATTTTGTTCCAATAACATAAGTTCCCTTGGGTTTAGGCACTAGATCCCAGACACCATTCTTGGAGAACTGATCTAGCTCTTCTTACATTTCCAAAATCCATTCATTATCCTGAAGTGCTTCTTCATAAGATGTTTGTCTATCAGAGATACCAATCTTAAGAGTACTCCTTCAGAATGTTTGAATGTAGACTTGTCCTGACAGGTTCAACTTTGTGTCCTAGAATCAGATCTTCAGAAACAGTTTGTCTAAGCCTCTGTCTTTTCTGCATGGAAGGACTTTCAGCTGCTTCTAATGTATAAGCGGATTTGGGATCTATGATTTCAGATTCTTTTGTCCTTTCTCTAGAGCTTGTGAAGGTAACTTCTAGATCTACAAAATTCTCAACTAGCTTTGACGTTTCTGAGTCAAGCTTATCATTAAATCTAACATGGATTGATTCCTCGATGATACATGTTTCTATATTGTATACTCTATAGCCCTTAGAGCGTTATGAGTATCTTAACATAATACACTTTTGTGCTTTAGAATCAAACTTGTTTAGATTTTCTTTAGTGTCCAAAATAAAACACAAACATCCAAAAGGATGGAAGTAGGAAATGTTGGGTTTTCTTCATTTACACAGTTCATAAGGAGTCTATTCTAGAACGGGTCTAATGGAGATTCTATTCTGAATATAACATGTTGTGTTTACTGCTTTTGCCCAGAAATGCTTAGTGATATTAGTTTCATTGATCATGGTTATGGCCATTTCTTGTAATGTTCTATTTTTCCTTTCTACAACTCCATTTTGTTGTGGAGTTCTAGGACATGAGAAATCATGAGATATGCCATTTGAGTCAAATAGTTCTTCAAATAGTTGATTCTTAAATTCACCACCATAATCACTTCTAACTTTAACAATTTTTGAATTAAATTCATTTTGCACTTGAGAATAAAAACTTATAAACACAGAATGCAACTCATTCTTGTGTCTAAGAAATTTTACCCATGTCCAACGACTATAATCACCAACGATGACAAGTTCATACTTCTTGCCATTAACTGATGTCATTTTGATGGGGCCAAACAGATCAATGTGTAGAAGCTCCAAAGGTATGGAGGTGGAAACAACATTTTTAGATTTAAAGGATGTTTTTGAAAATTTACCTTTCTGACATGCTTCACAGAGTGCTTATAAAGTAAACTTCAGCTTAGGCAGGCCTTTAACTAACTCAAGTTTATTCAGCTGGGGAATTTTCCTCATACTAACATGACTCAAGCATCTATGCCACACCCATTGCTCTTCGTTGACAGGCATTAAGCACTTAACATCTTGGTTTTTAAGATCATAAAGTTTAATCTTATAAATGTTATTTTTCCTCTTTCTAGTGAAGAGAACAGTGCCTACTTTCTGATTAACATCCTTGCACGTTTTTTGGTTGAAAATAATATCATAACCGTTACAACTTAATTGACTTATGGATAATAGATTGTGCATTAATCCCTCAACATAAAGTACATTAGATATAAAAGGAAGAGATCTATTACCTACTATTCTAGAACCTTTAATTCTTCCTTTCTGATCTCCTCCAAATCCTACGTATCCAGTATCTTTAAGTTTTAGGCTTTGGAACATATGCTTTTTTCCCGTCATGTGTCGCGAGCATCCAAAGTCTAGGTACCATGACTAGTGTTTTAACTCTACTGCATAAGATATCTGCAACATATATTATTTTATCCTTTGGTACCCATAAACTTTTGGGTCCTTTTAAATTATTGTTCCTAGAGTTTCTGGTAAACTTAGGTTTTCTTGCAGCATTAAATTTTCGTGTCCGTGCTGGTGTGTAATGGTAAGAAAAAGGAGATACATGTTTGTTTTTTTGAAAAGGTTTCTCATCATCATTGTCAGAATCATAACCTATTCCTCTTTCTCTTTTGTTCCTAACACCATAGATTATGGAAGCCATTTTACTTCTGTCTATACTATTATTTAAGAATTTTTGATAGGCCTTATCATATTTATACATGATGGTTTCAGAAGAAGAAGTAGATTTAGAATTTTTGAAAGGCCTTTTAAGCTTATCAATCTCCCCCTTTTGAAGAAATTTGGATAAAACTCCTTCTGCACAATAAACTCAGGGTGAGTGAAGTTGAAAAAGGTCCTGAGAGGAAGTTGAGACTCCTAAAGAAGCTAGAAGGAAGTTTGAAAGGGTTGATTAAGAAATACTCTCATCAAACACACTCCTCCTTACCAAGGAACCTATACTCCCTCACCTTAGTAACTCAGAACACAGGACACGACTGTGTTCATAACTTAGATCACAAGACATGAAGGAAGGACTCAGAACAGAAAGGAACCCTGAGACTCAGACAAAATGTCAGAACATCCTATCCAACGTCCTTGCAAACCAACTACAATAACAGACTCAATCCCTATACTTTTCTCCCCCATTTTAGCCAAAAATTGACAAAGATGTCCAATACAGACCCATATCCAGACTGAACATACCCAAATGTAGACAAAACCCATGAGAACAAGGCACAACAGAACAACAACCTAAGACAAACCAAAGCCAATAACCCTTTTTTATACCCGAGCTGTTTCTTTAGGATGTAATAAACCCTTGAAAATAACGAAGTTCAATTCAAGGCGATCATTAAATGAGGAATGTAACTTCACTAAGAAATATGTACTGGCCAAAACACTTTTGACTATTTCAACATTAGGGTAAATCGTCCAAAGAAAGTGCATGCATCAAGACACATGTTTAACACGCCTTCTCTTAGATACACGCTCCACAGTCTAAGAAACACATCCAAAGAAAGTAACTTAAAACATCCACAAGTCCTAAACAATGTCCTGACACTTTATCAGACTTTGTCAATTCCATCTGGTAAACTCTGAAGCATAGTCATAATGCCATCCAAATATCCTCAAGAATACTCCTTTCAGAAAAGAAAAAAACAACTGACCAAGACGCTAAGACATTTCTTCAACCATCTCCCAGTTAAACATCTAAGACTTCCATGAGCCTTATCTCATTCTGCAGAGAAAAATAAATTCTCCCAGATAAGGACAAGGATTCTTAGAACACTTCTCAAGAAGCTTGTACAATTCTAATTCAATCCATTGACAACTCAATGATAGAACCAAGTCTAAACCGTCAAGTCCATCATGAAATCCACCAGTAACACAATGTTACGACATTTTGTCTAACATTACACCCTCACCAGATGAACCTAATCACAAACTGCTTGAAACCACAAACAATCTTGATAAAAAACTGTACTTCTATAGCAATAAATCCTAGACAGAAGTATAACTCCCCCTATCAAGGATAACTAGTGCTCATTTTCCATAAGAACACCTTATCATGAATGGAAAACATAAGACTCATCTTCATGTATTTAAGAGCTCACTCCTTGTTCAACACACTTGGTGAACATATTCATTTACTTCTTGGTCCACAAGCAATCTGTGTACCATAATAGTACACACATCATACATAAGTTCTCCCCATATCTTCCATAATCAATGTTTCTTCAAAAGAAAACACCACATGATATCTTATGACCAATTTAATACTCGTACAATGATAAGGTACCAGTATCACCATCCTTGTACCATAGCCAACAAACTCTTGGACTGAGACCAAAATCACCATTGTTCCCTCTCATTATGAACCCATCCGTACCCTGTACAAATCCACCTTAGATTCTACAGGCACAAATATCCAAGTTCCGTGAAAAAAAATCCAATTGAATCTGGAATGCTTCATATTCCTCAAAGAGACATATAGATCCTCTTAGTTTGTTAGTTATCTCAAATGTCATTCACACTTGAAAGACATCAGATCCATGCTTCAGAAATCCTTAGCTTACTTGCTTCACAAGCACCAAACTGATCTACATATTTCTTGCAGTAGAAGAACCCACCCCTCCACAAGCATTCTGACCTCAACATGAGTTAGAGAACTGGATAGACACCCATGATCTAAGACAGACTTCACCTCATCATTCTCCCGTATGATAAGTTAGAACACTTCTGATTCAACTGGTGAATATCAGATTCCACAATCTGAACCCCAAGTTCAACAAACAGAATGATGTTCTAACATCAGTTAGGACATCCTAATCATATCACAGACACCATCACTATGATTCTTGATATAATAACCACTTGGACTTACTATCTGCATAACAATCCAATCTGAAGATCTTCAGAGAACATAGCTCCACCAGCTTGATCAACAAGAAATCTAGATAACATAAAAAGAATTAAACTCTCATACTTCTCCCAAAAGAAGACACTCGTCCTTAATCAAATTAGGGCTTCTACCACAAGCTCCAAGACATGAAAAGAACCAGAACCTCCTTTTGTCTTCAAACAACTACCCTTCTGCACAAGAGTAATTTGCTCCAAGCACACTCCTTGAATAACCAAATGCCACTGTTTGGTTAACTCAACTTCCTTAAGAGCTCCAGAAAATCTCTTGATCCACCAAGGAAACCTGAATATAAATTATTAATGCTATGTGTTGTTGAGTTGCGTGAGACATCACCAATGAGACAATACGGTTGTTCTCTCGATGTTGCGTTAGACATAATCTCTATTGTGGGTGATACGTGAGGATATTATACAAATGATTGATCTGTGCTTAACTAGTCAGAAGAATGCATGTATTATCAATTGATGAGATCCAATCTCGACAAGGCTCCGTTTATTTTAAAGTCTTTACTTTATATTTTTCGTCTTTATATTTTCTGCCTTTATTTATGGTACCCTTGAATCTTTCAACCAAATTTCATCACCACAAGCTTAGAAACATAGAGACCGTTGACCGAAATTCTTTCCCTTGCACCGATCCCTGTGGAGATGATATAAATCTCGGAGGAAATCCTTCCAAAACTAAATTTTTGTTTCTTGTCGCTTTACTGTAGCTCGAACACTGGTGTAGGGAATTATTGTAATATCACTCTTGTGAGAAGGTTGCTTTGGTTCTGAGTAAGGATGGAAATAAGTTAGACCAACTAAAATGAGCCTACAGCCTAGCCTACACACGCTCAGGTCAGGCCAGACTTTTTTTTCAAATAGAAAATGCCTAGGATTTTTATAAGCCTATTTAGTTAAAAAGTTTGGGCCAGAGGCCATAAAAAAACTTTTAAGCTTATCAGGCTGGTCTATTTAAATAAATATGAATATTTTTACTATTACTATTATTATTATATTGTATTTGTATTTTGAATTAAAATAAAAAAGTAAACCTTAGTTATCTTGAAGAACTTATGAAAATAAGTTTAAAATAAAACTTATGAATAATGTCATAAGTTGTTTTCATAAGTTCTCTTAAACAAATAGTATCACAAAACTTATGTTAATATGTAAACTTGAATAAGTTGATGCAAATAAGCATTTAGTCTCATAGATCTTTTAATTTTTTTAGTTTATTTAAACATTAATGTAATTGCTTACAAATGTTCACATACAATAAGCTTTTATGTAAGCTAATAGGCCAAACATGCCTTCGAAAAGGTTTGGCACATGCCTAAAAATAAGTCTACAATAGACCATAGGCCAGTATTAGACTTTGAAATTTCTAGCAGGTCAGGCTCATGCTTGGCAAAGCCTAGCTCGGCCCAGCCTATTCCCATCCTTAGTTCCGAGTGCGGGATTTCCAGTCCCTCCCGCAAGGAGTAAGCTTTCTAGGACATAACTATTGATGGTTAGCCATTTAAATCATTGGCAGAAGAATTAGAAGCTCCGGAGGTTATGTATGTCTGAGTGACCAGAGTATTATAAAAGTAAGGAAGTAGCTTAGAAGTACTAAGACAACCTCTCTCTCTCTCTCTCTCTCTCTCTCTCTCTCTCTCTCTCTCTCTCTCTCTCTCTCTCTCTCACACACACACACACACACACACACACACACACACACACACACACACACACATCTTAAAATATTTTTTCAAATGTTCTTATTTTGAAAAGCATTTTCTAAGCCAAGCCAAATGATTAAAATGCTGCCCAAACATTTTCCAAACTATTTTTCAACTAACCAATCGATTGGCAAAACTTTTCTGAGTCAGACAATTGATTGCAACTTTAAGCCAATCGATTGGAAAATAGGTAATCGATTAACCAAGTAATTATGACAGCACATTAATTACTCATAATGACTTTATATCCAATATTTCCTATTTGGCCTTACTAATCGATTAAATATGATCTGGAAAATCGATTGGAGATTTGTGCCAACCAATTGGCTCATTAAATCAACCTATGTATAATTTCCTTTTTTGGTGTTTCCAACTACTATATAAAGGAAGCTCGTCTCCATTTTTTACACACCACTTTCCAACATTTTACATTTTCTTTGGAATTTATCTCTCTAAAACTTTCTCTTTCTCTCTAGAAAAAATTTCTTTCACTTGAAATTGCCTTAGTACTTGCGAGTGAAACTTTACTTGTGAGGAAAAGTTTTGTAAGTAGTTAAGTTGTTTGTTTGAATTCTTGGAATTGTGATACTTTTGAGAAGATCAATTTTGGTTTGTGAGATAAACTAGTCATAAAATCTCTGTTGTGCTTTATTGATCTTTGCTGGAAAAAGTTTTGTTTTGGTTATTGAGATTAGCTTGAAAATCTCTAAGAAGGTTCTAGTTTGGCCTGTGATAAAAGCTATTTGTGGTTGGGGATAAGCATGTAAAAATCTCAAGATCAACCTGTATAAAATTTTGTGGGCATAACTGATAAAATCTCACAAGTTTATAGTTAAAATCTCAAGAAGATCTCTCGAGACAGGACTAAGACAACGTTCGGCCAAACCTGAATAACTCTCTAGTGCAATCTCTCTAACCATATTCTTTTGATTTTTTCTATTTACTTGTCATTACTAATTCCGTTGCAATTCTCTCAAATTGAGTTACTAACACGATCTTAATCGAGAAAAGTAGGGTTAATATGCATTTTTCCCTCTGCCATATGGGCGAGCTTTGAAAAAAACCCCGTAAAAGAATTGAAAGTTGTAAAAATATGAGAATTTTGTGGCCAAAGGATGTTGTAATCATGAGAATGCTATCTTTATATGAGAATATGAGAATGAATCTGAACCGTTGAATTAAAATATATATTTAAAACTGGTTAATAATTTTAGTTTTAAATATATAGTAAATATATTATTTACGTGGAATTTATTAAATTAAAATGATAAATTGAAAATATATTTTAATAAATATTAAATTATTTATATTTCAATATAAATAATATATTTAAATATATAATTTCAGTTTATTATTTACTTTCAATATTTATTGTATATTTAAATATTAAATATAAACTAAAATATGTAATAAACTGAAATATACTAACTATGTAATAAACTAGAATCTATTATAAACTATGTAATTTTAACTTTGTTATGTAAAATGAAATTATAAACTATGTAATAAACTGAAATCATATTAACTATGTAATATATACATTTTGTGGTGGAAATAAATCACAAGGAGCAAGTAGTTTAGTGGTAAGCACCCTTTTATGTGTACTTACCACATAATTTTCATTTTTTACAACTTTTAATTTCTATAAATAATAAAATAATAATAAAAACGCCACATGAGTTTAAAATAAAAATAAAATAAAAAAAATTAAAAAATATATAAATTATTTTAAAAAAAAACTATTTTCTTTTAAATCTAGTTGTCAGCCACATCAACAATAAAACACAACATGTCCATATCATGTCATCATTTTTGCTTATCTAGTTTAATGAAGGTTTATATCCAAAGAATCTTGAAATTGCAAGGATGCAATCTTGAATTTTTTTATGGTTTTTTTTAAAGTTCGCTCATATGCAGGGGAAAATGCCTATTAACCTAGAAAAGTATAAACTTAATTCCGAATTTTAAATACCATAATTCACCCCTCCCCCCACCCCACCCCCCTCTTTTGCTTGAAGTTACTTGTTCAACAAGTGGTATCAGAGCCTAACTCCTATTAAGGACTAATTGTCTCAAGAGGGGAAATGTATTTAGGTTATTCACTAAAGAAACCCACATCCTTCAATGGAGAAGGGTATAGTTTGTGGATAGGGGAAATAAAAATTTGTATAGAATGGACGAATCATGGTATTTGAAAGGCTGTGAAAGAAAGACCATTTTTCCTTACACTCAATGTTGATGGTTTTGTAGTAGACAAACCTGAAAAGGATTGGTTCAAAGAGGACAAAGTTAAAGTGCAATGCAGTTTGAAAGAAAAAAATATCATCACTACCATCACTCTCGGTCTTGATTAATTTTTGTGGGTTTCTCTCTATAAACAGATAAAGAAATGTAGGACATCCTCCAAATTCCCCATAAAGGCACTACTAAGGTAAAGAGGAAAAGGGTGGGCACATTAACCCATGAGTATGAACTCTTTAGAAGGAAGCCCAAAGAGAACATAAGTCAAATAAAAACACTATTCACCCATATCATAAGTCATATGAGAACTCTAGGGAAAACATTATAAAATGAGGAATTAGTCATAAAAATTCTTAGATACCTAAACTGTACCCAAAGTCACTATGATTTATGAATCTAAGGATTTAGAGACTATGGACACACATACTCATTTTGGTAAATTGCAGGAACATGAAATGGAACTCAAGAGACTTGCCATAGATGAAGAAGGAGAAAAGAAAAACAAAAATCTAGCACTTACAGTTGAGGAATCTAATTCTGATGGTGGCAGAGCTCTCATAATAAAGAACTTCAAAAAAATTATGAAGAATGAGAAAAAGAAAAAAAAGAGCAAGAAAAAGATGAAGAAAAAACACTATTCATTCTAACGTGTTTCAAATGTGGAAAGAAAGGTTACATCAAACCATATTTCCCCTATTCACGAAGGCAAATCAAAAATTCAGAAAAAGTCATAATAGGAAGAAAGCTTATGTCGCATGGGAAGATATTGGTATGAAATCCTCAAATGATGAATAAGAAAAAGCCAACATTTGTCAAATGGAATATCATTAAGACAATGAGACAACCTCTCACCTCCCTTACCATGATTTATTTAGAATATGTAAAAAAACTAACAAAACAAACAAACAAACTAGAACAAGTTATCTTCACATCTAAGGATATTATCTCCTTTCTTTAAATTAAAAATAGAATCCTAGAAAAGGAGATATAACTCCTTAGAGAGAAACAAAAGGACTTTATCCAACACTATTCCACTTCAAATGAAGATGATTAACCTGACAAGTGTAATAACCATGACAATTTAAACAATGAAATTTGTGATTTTCAAAAAAAAATTGTCAAGTTCACCAAAGGAAGAGATACTTTAGATACCGTATTAAGGAATTAAAGAACCTTCTACAACAAAGTTGAATTTGGCTATGAACCAAAGAACAACAGTAGAATCTTTGACAATATTTGTAAGGCCAAAAATAACTCTCATTGTAAGACTCTGGAATGAAACTAGTGTAATAAAGAAGGTCACATTGACATGTTTTGTTTCATTAATAAAAGTCATGAAAGTAAAGAAAGACACCTCTCCCCTTCATACCTCTATAAAAAAAACACTGTGAACACAAAGTAAACATTTTATAAAACCCTGAAAATGCCTATATCTTTAAAACAAAAGAGAAAATATTTATGAAACTAGAAAACAATGAACCAAGATGATATGGACACCTAAAGTTAAGAACTAATGTTTTCCTTACAGGAATACTTTACAATATCAAAAACTAAATGGTATCTTGATAGTGGTTGTTCAAAGTATATGACAGATGACAAAACCTTATTCTCCACCTTCTTTCCCAAAGAAAGAGAACTTGTCTCCTATGGAGATTGCAATAAGGTAAAAAAATCTATGTTTTGGCACCATTGGTAAGCTCCCAAATCCAATGATTAGAGAAGTATTATTAGTAAAAGGATTTGAGCATAATTTACTTAGCATAAGTCAACTATGTTACAAAGATAACAATGTAACATTTTATTCTTATGGTTGCAGGGTCATAAAATCAAAACCAAATGAAACTCTATTGACTAGCACAAGAAATGGAAATACCTACACAATGAATCTAAATAAAATCCCTTCAAGGGATGTTGTCTCCTAAGTAACAAGGATGAATCCTTGGCTATGCCATTAGAGAATAGACCACATCCACATGGATCACTTAAACAAATTGGTTCGCATGGATCTTGTAGATAGCCTTCCAGACTTACATTTTAAAAAGAATATATCATGTGATGCATGCCAAAAAGGGAAGTAAGTGAAGGCTTCTTTTAAATCTAAAAAATAGTTTCTAGTGATCATCCATTGCTATTGCTTCACATGGAAATTTTTCGCCCATATAGAACCATAAGTCTAGGTGGAAATATCTACGACCTTGTAATTGTGGATGGCTACTCTCGCTATACTTAGACATTATTCTTATCTCATAAAAGAATGTGTTTGCTGCCTTTCGAAAACTAGAAAAGGTTATCTAGAATGGAATATGTGTAAGCATCGTATCTATAAGAAGTGACCATGGAGGAGAATTCCAAAATGAGGAATTCAAAAATTGTTATAGCGAGAATGGTATTCGAAACACATTTTCCATTCCATGAACTCCCCAACAAAATGGGGTAGTAGAGAGGAAAAACATATCTCTAGTAGAATTTGTGAGGATGATGCTCAATGAGACCAATCTTCCTAAACATTTTTGGGTTGATGCTCTAAGCACCACTTGTTATGTCATGAATTAGTTCCTAATACAGGAAATTCTAAAGCGGACTCCCTATAAACTATACAAAGGAAGAAATCTAAATATCTCTCATTTACACGTCTTTGGTTGCAAATGCTTTATCCTCAACAATGGGAAAGATAACCTAGGAAAATTTGACACAAAAGCTGATGAAAACATATTCATAGGATATTCCACTTTGAGCAAGGCTTTTAGGATTTATAATAAATTAACTAAGACAACCGAGGAATCAATTCATGTTACCTTTGATGAATCTAGCCCCAAATCTGTAAAAGTAGAAGTTATTGATTGTACAGGTATCTCGGAAAAGACAAACCTGAAGGATAATCAAGAACCGTATCTAGAGGAAAATGAAAATTAAGTTACAATGGAAGAACCAGTTCTGGATCAAATCTCGTACAATATGCAATAACATCCATATGTCCCAAAGCAATGGAGACTGACAAAAACTCATCAAATCCATAATGTTATTAGATATATATTCAAGGGAGTCACTACATGGAAGTCTTTAATAAGGTATGTAACTTTGTGGCTTTTATTTCAAAAATTAAGCCAATGGGAATCGAAGAAGCTATAATTGAGGAACATTGGTTTGTTGTTATGCAAGAAGAGTTAAACTAATTTGAACGAAACAACATTTGGGAACTTGTTCACAATGCTTCAGCTAATATAATAATTGGTACTTGATGGGTCTTTCATAACAAGCTGGACAAAGATGGAAATGTTTTAAGAAATAAAGCCACTCATTGTGAAGGGATACAACCAAAATGAAGGAATAAATTTTTGATGAAACCTATGCTCCTGAAGCTAGATTAGAAGCTATAAGGATGTCACTAGCCTTCTCTTGCAACGTGAATTTCAAACTATTTCAAATGAATGTAAAAAATGATTTTCTAAATGATTACATCCAAGAGGAGGTATTTGTTTACCAACCTCCGGGTTTTATCAACCCAACTTTCCCATATCATGTTTTTAAGCTTAAGAAGGAACTATATGGGTTAAAACAAGCTCTTAGAGCATGGTATGGCCGTCTAAGTAAGTTCTTGCTTCAAAACAAGTTCCGAAAAGGACAAGTTGATAAAATGCTTTTCATCAAGAAAAACGAGCCTGATATTATATTAGTTTAAGTTTATGTCAATGATAATATCTTTGGTGCTACTAACAAATCCTTGTGCAATGAATTTTTTGAGAATATGCCAAATGAGTTTAAAATGTCAATGATGGGAGCGCTAAAGTACTTTCTAGGACTTCAAATCCATCAAACTTAAAATATAGCATTCATAAATCAAGCTAAATATTGCAAAGAGTTATTGAAAATATTTGATAAGGAGAAGCCCAAAGTAATAACAACCCCAATGTCAACCTAATACAACCTTGACAAAGATGAAGATGGAAAACCATTTGAAGAAAGCAAGTATCGATGTCTGATATGCTCTCTTCTTTATCTAACTATATACTATCCTGATATAATTTTTAATGCATGTACGTGTGCACACTTTCAAGCATCCCCGAAATAATCACATCTCAGTGCAATCAAATGCATTATGAGATACCTCTCTAGCACACAACAAATGGGTTTATGGTACCCCAAGGGAGCAGATTGTGACTTAGCTTAGTACTCTGACTCCTATTTTTTTGGGTGCATATTGGATAGGAAAAGTACCAGCGGTACGTGTCACTTACTTAGGAACTCGCTTGTCTTATGGCCTAGCAAGAAACAAACAAGTATCATGCTATCCACAACCTAGGTAGAATGCATTGTTGCATGTAGTTGTTGCGCTCAACTCATTAGGATGAAACAATAGTCTGGTAACTACGGTGTAAACCTTGGAGTTGTCCCAACAAAATGTGAAAAAATTTGAGCTTTTAAAGATTATGTCCATGAACCTTAATATAATTTTTTATTTGAGATTTTTACAGGCTTATCCCCAACAAATGACATTTTTTACCCCAGGCTACGCTATTGAACCTTTTAGATATTTATGGCTTATCTCAATAACAAAAATAAAGCTTTTTCTAGCAAAGCTTAAGAAACCAACCACAAAGATTTTACGACAAATTTATCTCATGAACTAAACTCGACCTCTTAAGAGAATTACACTCTTAAGAATTTAACGACCAACATGGCCACTTACAAAAATTTCTTACTCATAAGCAAAGCTTCACTTACAAGCACTAAGGAAATATCAAGTGAAAAATAATATTTTGTAGATAGAGATATAAAGATTTTAGAGAGATAAATTTCAAAGAAGTGGTAAAATGTTAGAAAGTGGTGTGACAAATGAAGAGGAGTCGTGCCTCCCTTATATAGTAGTTCGAAAAACCATAAATGAAAACAATCCACGTGCCCATTTAATGAGTCAATTGATTGACACAAAGCTCTAATCAATTCTCCAACTCATTTATAATCGACTAACAAGCCCAAATAGGAAAATTTGGATATAGAGTCGTTTCAAGTCATTCATGTGTTATCCTAATTATTTAGGTAATCAATTAGCATTTTTCCAATCGATTATCTTAATGCCTCAATTGATTGGATGGCTTAGAAATTTTTTTCCAATTGATTGGTTAGTTCAAAATAGTTTGAAAAAGGTTTGGATAACTTTTTAACCACTTGGCTCTGGCTTAGAAAGTAATTTTCAAGATAAAAGTATTTTGAACAATATTTTAGGTGTGCATGTGTGTGTGTGCGTGTATATGCGCGCGCATGCGTGCGAGTTGCCTTAGTACTTCTAAGCTACTTCCTTACTTTTACAATACTTGGGTTGTAATACCTTAAAACCCCGACTCATAAATTAAAGGATAATATCCATAATTTAGGATGCTACTCAAACATAATATACACATTTTCCAATTCCTTTCAAAAGTTGCAGCGAAATTCAAAATAAATAGAATAGACTTCAATTATCTCATAAAACTAAAATACTCAATAAAATTAACATGATTCAACAATTAACTCAAAACAAATAAAATGCCTCATTCCCGACGTTACAGATCAGAACATTAAACCAACTAAATAGCGATAAAACAATAAAATAAACGATGAAAAGCTCCAAGGCCATGTTCCAACTCACAATAACATTTACTCCTCTTGAGTAGCTATACAAAAATGTACAGAGAAACACAAAACAAACAAGAAAGAAGTGAGAATATGCTCAAATATTAATGGTATAAGAGAATGTAAGGGTAGCTTAAATCACACAATCAAAAATACACATTCAAGTACACATTAGCACAACAATCCAATTTAAATAACCTTTACATATGCAATGTGACTCACAACACGACCTTATGCATATGGTACCAATTTGGATATCAGAGGTTTGCTACTAACTCGTACACTCAACAATGATTCCTCATTCAAATCGGGTCAGCAGTTTTGAACCCCAGGTCCTCACTTCTTAACCCCAGATGATTGTTGCTACACGAAAAATGCACAGACTCGCCACTGAATTTTATTTATTCCATAGAAAAGGAAAATAACGATAAAACCCTCCATAAAAGGTGAAGAATATAGTCTCGCAACCAAATTCGGGTTCAGAGTTTGGTTATGTAAAGGAAAGGTATTAGCATCCTCACATTTATTGTACTCAATAGGAACCATCTAAGTAGTCTAAGCGCAAATGGGTGTCGTTTATCTAAAGGTCTAAATGCTAAAGGGAAAATGGAGGGTTTTTTTATTAGGGTGCTTGCCAAGATCTCACAATCTCGTGCCTACGTATCCTCATAGTGCAATAAGGAAATTAGAGTTCTGTAGTTCAAGAAACTAAGGAGGAAAAAAGAAAAAGGTTACTCGCCAGGATCTCGCAATCCTGTGCCTACGTATCCTCATGGTGCAATGAGGAAATCAGAGCTTCGTAGTTCGGGGATACTAAGGATTTGTTGGTTGTTTTTAGTGGAAGATGTTAGTGTTCGCGTTCTAGCAGTTAAACATTGCTTGTGTGCTCGCGCATGGAAGACTTAAGCATTTTGTTTATTTGCGGTAGAATGGAAGTAACATGCCGTTTTTGAAAAGGTTTTAAAAGTGAAATCCTAAGTGTCGTGCCTCGAAAAAACACGGAGACAATTCGGAGAAACGACCCTCGCGCGAAAGGCGCAGAAATGCGGTTCGACAGAGTCGCCACCGAACTTTATTTTTCCCGAATAAACGGGAAAGGAAAATATCGAGAAAACCTCTTAAAACGAAAGGATAGGAACAGGGCTGTCGCAACCAAGTTCCGGGTTCGGGAGTCGGTTACGCGAGGGGAAGGTATTAGCACCCCTCACGTCCGTTGTACTCAACGGGAACCTCTTAAGGTATTTGTGGAGAGTGTTATCTAGGTTTACTTATTTTTCTTCTCGATAATAAAGGTAGAATTGGTAGGGTAAAAGGTTAAAGACGCAAAGGAGAGACGGGTGGTTAGTGAATAGGGTGCTCGCCAAGGATTGGGACCCTTGTGCCTACGTATACTCATTCGGATGAGAATGAGAAATCAGAGCGTCGTAGTTCGGCTACGGGAAAGGATGGGGGATGGACGAAATAATGGAGGAAGATAGAAGTGTGCTCGCCAAGATCATCTTAATATTGTGCCTACGTATCTTAAATTCAAGGATGAATGAAGAATCAGAGTGTTCGTAGTTCGTGGTAACAACCACGAAATGGATACGGGGAAATGGAAAATGGAGGGGAGGTAGCTCACCAAGATCATCGCGATCTTGTGCCTACGTATCTTACATTCGGACGAGAATGAAGAATCAGAGCAGTCGTAGTTCGTGGTAACGACCACAAAAAGATGAGGTTCGAAATGTGTTTAAAGGAAGGAAGGTAGAGAAAGACGAAAGAGTGACTGACAAGCAACCCAAGAGCGTGCCTCAAGAGCTTGCCACTCAAGAATTCAAGGAATGCGAGATTCCAAGAACTCCATTCTTTCGGAAGTTGGGTTGAAAAGAGTTACATGTTTTGAAATCGAAAAAATGAACTAATAACAACTCAAGGGTATGCCTCGAGAGTTACTCATTCGAATATTCAAAGAATGCCAGATTCTAAGAATTATCCCTCTTTCATAAGTTTAAAAAACGTTTGTAGAAAGATTGAATCGAAAGTGGAATGTGAGGCAAAACGAGGTTGGTTTGAAAAAAGGTTCGACGATGAGTCGAGGAATTGATTGAAGACGGAACCGACTTGACGACGTGTCAAGAGTTAAGATTGTGAGAAAACGATATTAGTCCCTAAGGGTGCCCCTAATATCGAAACCACGAGGAATTGTGAAGTGTGTGCGAAATGTTGACAGTTGCGAATGCGGACGAGCACTCGACTTAGGATAATGGCGAAAATGTTTGAAAAAAGTTGAAAGATTGAGTGAATAATAATTCAAGAGCATGCCTCGAGAACCATTCACTCGAAGATCCAAGGAATGCTAGATTCCAAGAACCTCCTTCTTTCGGAGTTTTAATCGTGAAAATGTTGTTGAAAATAATTTGAAGTGAAATGAGGTATGAAAATAATTTGTGAACGTGTAAAGTGAGAATACAAAATTGAATTTTGAAAATAAGAGAAATGACAATTATTTGATAAATGAGACGTAGGCCTCACAACCAATTAATTGGGATATTATCGAGATGCTAGATCTCGACGACACCTTTTTCATTTGGGAAATGTTCGAATGAACAACAGAAGTATCACATAGAATGCTAGATTCCTATGATATTTCTTTGTCCAAAAGAGAGTATATTTAAAAACAAAAAGTCTAGCAATATTATACAAGGCGTACGCCCCAACAATATTCATTCAAAAACTCAAGAAGTGCTAGACTTCAAGAGTTTAATTTTTCGTAATTGATTTTAAAAAAAGTTTGAATAAACATAAATTGAATTAAGAGTAGAAAGAATAATCAAATATGTTTTGAAAATACGTTTGAAAATAATCCATGAGTTTCATTTTTTGAATTGTCTAAAAACATGTTATTTATTAAATAAAAAATAACTTTTACTTAAATATTGAATTTAACAAATGTCATTGAAAAATAGTCTAGAATTTTATTTAGAAAGACTTATTTGACTTTATCTTATAAAGTAAACTAATTAGTAAAAAAAAATTTGATTGAATAAAAAAGTGATTTATCATAAAAAAGGATTTATTTACTAAAATATTTATTTAAATAAAATAGAAATAATATAAACTATGAATGCTATATACATGGCAGCAAAATCAACGTGAGCTGGTAATGAAATTAGAGACACCAACCTTAGTGCTCAAACGGAAAAACAAAATTCTATATAAATAAGTATCCAAACAGAACCATGAATTTGGGATAACAATATGATCTTCTCGCGAGTATCGGATTCATGAGCATAAACCGCCGTCGCTAATGACGTAAAATATTAAAAATACCACTCGCAATCCGTCATATTTGGTAAAACTCAAAGACCGATAAAAACGGCACAAGCGATAGACCAAACAGAGAATTATAGCATATCTATATAACGCAAACGAAAAAAACGCCGGAGCCAAAACCAAATATTAGTATGGCAACCTGTACTATTTAAACTGAATTCAAAATCTCCAAATACAGCCTTCTATAACCAGTAAATGATAAAGTTAAAACTCTAAGCATAAAAATAATCTATCAATTTAAAACATCCTTTCACACGTTTTGTATACAACGACTAAATGCAGGTAGTTCATTCATTTTATGTCTATATTTTGACATTAAATCCTACATACAACAATGTATTCTGCAGATGTAAACTTCCAGACAACAAAATAACAACTTAATATATCCTATTTACACAGTTTAAGCCACGGGAAGAATCAACATAACAGGATTAGTATAAACACACAAGAGTCTGAAAATTACCGACATACGAAACACGGCAGCGGTTGGAGGCTTGCATATCGACATGTGTCGCTTGCGCGAAAATAAGGTGCCGGCATGACAGAAGAGTCGCCACCTTTCGTTATTTATCCCTCAGAGCGGGAAAGGAAACGATCGGAAAAACCTGACGAAAAAGGGTAAGACAAGGTCATCGCAACCATTGTCTGGGTTCGGGAGTCGGTTACGCAAGGGGAAGGTATTAGCACCCCTCACGTCCGTCGTACTCGACGGGATCCACGCTTGGTGTTTATAAGGAAAAGGGTGTGTTTTATTCTATCTACCTATCAAGGCTGGCTGAAAAAAGAAAAAGAAAAATGACTCGGCAAAGCGTCGCACTTTATGCCTACATATTCTCATCAGCGAATGAGAAATCAGAGTCAACGTAGTTCGGCCTACGAAGGGTTATGGGGGAAGGTAGCTCGCCAAGACTTCGCCATCTTGTGCCTACGTACTCTCAACAGGCATGAGAGATCAGAGCTCACGTAGTTCGGGAAACTACGGGTTATCTCCTAAAAGAAGTGTTTTTTATTGTGTTTGCGATTTCAACCGCACTAGAGACTATGACCTGAGAGTGAATGCGTCGCATGTCACCCAAAGGGTACCATACTAAACATCCAGACTGTGGAAAAGGAACTCTCCCACAATCCTTTCTCAGATAGCTTAAGGCTCGTAACGTACAAAAGAAATCATTCATGATTACTGTATCTTAAACTGCTTTGAGATGAGAAGAGAACAGGCCCAACTAGGAGGGAGACTATCAAGTCCTACTGTTATCATGCCATGGATTCATCCTATGGTTGAGGTTTGAACAGGGAACTCCTAGATGTTGTCATGCATAGGTTTCAGCCTAAAAGTCTATCATCAAATCCTTATCAAAGGAAATGAGAGTCCTAAGGGATCATGTCAATGATACACCAAAACAGACAAAGCATCAGCCTAACAGTAAAATGCATGCAATGCAAGTGAGGGAGGAAATGTGTGTGGGGCTTCAGCCTCCACAAGCTCATCTCAACCTCAAGCCAGTCATGAAATAACAGTAATCATACTGAAATAAACACCTGCTATCAAGCAATAAACAGATAAAAAGAAATGAAATACCATCCATGTTTGAGAAAGAAACTATCTACAACTAAGCTCTAATCCTAACCCTAAAACAGAACTCTAATCAAATCTAAGCAAAGCCCTAAAGCAAAACCCTAATCAAAAGAAATCAATCTCAGTCTTCAAGCTTTAAAACAAGCTTACCAAAGAAAGGGAGCTAAGTAGGCAGACTCATAGTGCCTTCCTCAGGAAAGCACTAGGAGGCTTATACTTAGGACTCATATCCCATGTGGCTCAATAACTGTGATCGGTTTACATTCCTCCTCAGGAGAAATTAAACTCACATGTTGGCTCCAACATCATTGGATACTTAAGAAATCCTAGATGAACTAAGGGAACTAAGTGAATAGACCCATAGGACCTTCCTCAGGAAAGTACTAGGAGGCTTCCACTTAGGAATTGTATCCCATGTGGCTCAACAACTGTGATCAGTTTACATTCCTCCTCAGGAGAAATTAAACTCACATTAAGGCTCCAACATCATTGGATACTTAAGAAAGAGGTGAGAAGAAAGAATGAAAGACATCCATAGTGCCTTCCTCAGGAAAGTACCATGAATTTCCCTCAAACTTCAGGATCTCAAACCTCACAAACAGAGAACAAGCTCCAACCTCTGGGTCTTGATCTTCAAACTTCTCTTTCATCATGCTCCTTCACAAGATCTTCAAAACAAACCAAACCCCACAACAAATTCCCAAAAGATAAACCCCAAAAGACAGACAAATATCACACAGACAGTCAATACAATCAATCCTATTCAGAAAATAGCTAAAAATACTAAAACAAGGGGGGAAAATCTAACAACTTATTCACAAGGGTCTATCACATCTACCCATAACATCCCTATATGCCCATACCCAAAAATCAAGACAAAACTCTCCAAAGAAAATGAATTATCTCACCTATGCATCCTAAACCCTAATTTGGTGCCCTAATGCTAACCTAATTAAACTACTCAAATTTTAATCTAAAAATCATGAATTAAATCCTATGGGAAACTATGATTCAATATCTAATCACACCAAAAAGAATGGCTCAAAAATCCTAAGGGAAGACCTTAATACAAATTCTACAAAATTGAGTACAATATTAATCCTATTTAAAAGCTATTTAAATGAAAAATATTCTAAAAATATTAAAAGAAAATAAAATGCCAATTTTATTTATTGATATTTTTCAAGACAAAATTATGAACATATAGAAAAAACAAGAATTAAAAAATATTAATTTTTCAATTTTATATGAATTTTATAAAATGCAAGAAAATAAAAGAAATAAAAAAAATAAAAGAAAATGAATTAAAGGGGAGGGGGTGTCAAACTTAATTGCGCCCAGTTATCTTTATGATGGGCCCATAAACCGGGGGTGGGAATAGCATGCGTTAAGCCCATTAAGAATCAGAAAATCAATAGAAAAATCAAAAGAAAATAATATGAGCGCGGTGCAAATAGCATTGGTTTTTAGTTCATTTTTGGATTGGGCCACTGGGTGGGGTGCGAGTAGTAATGACTTGTTGAGCCCAGGATTACTCACTTATTCAAACGGTGCGTTTTGGCTTTACTAATTCCCTCCACTTCTGAAATTAAATCTGGCCCGTTGGATGAACTTAAAAAGTCAAGTTCTGGGATTGATCCAACGGCTAATGGATCGTCTTCTCCAAACTTCCATCTAGGGTTTCAGAAACCCTAACTCCATGCAAGAACTTCACCTCCTTCGTTTTCCTCCATTACTCAATGAAATCACAAACTTCCAAAGGCAAAAATACTCTACGTGTTACCAGGAATCTAACCATACTCATATCTTCCATTGAAACCTCCTGTAACTCCTAACCCGATAGCTCAAAGTCTTGGGTTCAACCTCTTTTCTCTGTGATCAACTCTGCTAAAACTCAAATCTAATGGTATGAACTTGTTCTACACGTTACCCTAACCAATCTATGCTATACCATATCCATTAATACTCAATGCACAGCTTGTTCTTGGAAATTAAAGAAATGGTGACCTGCCATGAAACTTCATAGAATCCTCTCTAACCCTCAGAAAATGGTCTTCTATCCTAACTTGTTAATTCTACACCTAAGAACCTAATTGAATGTACATAATTATGGAGATATGAGGAAGAACACCAACCTGTCAAGTTGTAATGGTGGATGTGGTTTCACTCCAATTCAGTGCTTGCAACCTTCCATGACTGATCTTTAATGGAAGATAAGAATTCTGTTTGCACTATCTTGGATGATTGAAGCTTGTGATGAGCTACTCGAGCCTTGCTTGTGTTTGAAGAAAACTTTGGATATCCATTTCTCCCTCACTCTTCACCAATGAATTCACCAACCCTTGATCACATTGTGAGCCTTTCAATTTATAACCATCAATGGAAGAACCTAGAAGCTTTTAGAAAGAGCTAGAATCTCATGGAAAGTCATGGAATTTCTCTTTTAATGACATGTGGTATCATCTCATATCATGCCTTAAGCTTCTTAATTTTGTGTCAAAATCTCCTTACAAGAGATATTGGGATTGAATGAGTGAAAAACAAGCTTATCTTTGGCTTGTGTGAAGATTTGCAAAGGTTCCTTAATATGCAAGCATGAACTTTACAAAGCAACCTCCATTTTAAGACCTCAAATCAAAAATCTATTTGAACCATTGTTTTTAAAATGATGTTTGGATTCAAAATGACATATTGGATGACCTATTTTGGATTTGTACATCTCCCAAACCAATTTCCAACTTGGATTCATTTAACTTATAAGACATTTTTAGGTCATTTTCACCCATTCTTGTGAATCTTTGCTACAAGCTTTTACAACAAATCATGACCACTTTTCTAGGCTTAAAATCCCATTTTGAACAACTTTGATGTTTTGAGTTTTTTCATTTGAGGCTTGGAAATAGGAGATATGGCCTTTGCTTAAAATGACCTATAACTTCCAAATGACCAAAATACCCCTGTCTTGTTCAAACCATAAGTTGAGTTCTACAAATCCTATCAAGGACTTATAGTACTATCTAGAAAGCTAAGAAGATGCTATTCAACATTCATGTTGACCAAGAGATCATAGGAATCATCCTACTAGGGAAAAAGTTGTCTGCAAGTTGGGTGACTTTCAAGGACCCAGATTCACACACCTCAGATGACCTGTAATTTGTCAAAACCATAACTTGAGCTCTGCATATCCTATCAAGGACTTCTACCACTCAAATTAAATATAAGAACAAGCTCTACAACATTCATGTTGTGGGGAAGATGAGATATCAACCACATCTTGAGCTAAAACTGCCTGGAAGATAGGGATCAAACTAGGGTTTTTTCACTGACAATCCTTAGAAACCCTAACCTAAAACTTCTCAAACTCCTCAATCATGATGAGTTGGTCTAGGAATCATCTTTATAACCTCTCCATACATCATTCCATGATCTCATGGCCCTTGGATTAGGTCCCAGCCTTCTCCAAATCTTTAGCTGATCTAGGATTGACCCAGTCAAACCCTAATTCTACCATTCATGGTTGAATCTTCTGAATTCTTGCATAATGACCTCTCTGGGCTTCATGATGGATTTCAAGACATCTCATAAACTTTTTCAAAGCTTCAAGTTCATTCTCAAAGTCTCAGAATCATCTGAGGAGCTCCCACAGTTCTCAAGCTAGGAGACACACAACTTTGGTTTCAACCAATTCCTCTGAGGATCTCTTGAACTTTCTGATGAAGGTATCAAACTTTCAAACACTTGATGGGTGAATAATTGTTGGTTAAATTTTGGGGTGCAACAGCTGCCCCTATTCAAATGGCTTGAACCTGACTGGGTGAGAAGCGAATGGCTCTCAGCCAATCAAGGTGCGAGACGATTGAATACCGGTAAACCCGAAAATTTGCCAACTGCACAAGCACATGATACTCTGCGGGGGACAAACCTTCGAACACTGCAACACTAGCTGCCCAACAACTAGCTGGAGAAATACTGATCTGATATCACCGTCAGTTACCCACGTTAACTTCTTCTGATATTGCCTTCAGACAACCACAACACCCAACATCGCCGCTGGAGAACTAAATCTGACATCACCGCCGGACAATCAAACACCACTCTGAGGGACACTCGACATCGCCGTCGTACAAACATCATCTCTGCTGGGGATTTAAAGAGTCTGACCTCGCCGTCAAACAAACATCCAACCTCGCTGCCGGAAACAAACATAATCTGACCTCGCCGTCAAATCCAAACATCCAACCTCGCCGTCGAACACAAACATTGAACAATTCTGACCTGGGGTTCACCCCTGGTAGATGGAACAAAAGGTACACTTGCGTATTTGAAACTGCTCCGCTGGGAATGAGAGACTCAACCAAGCACACTCTGACCTGGGGTTCACCCTCAGAACCATAACGAACATCTAAATACTACTGCATAATGATCCCACTGTAGAACTTCAACATCAAAGCTATATGAAACCCTGGCCCCTGGCCACTTCCAGCTTCAGCTAGAAAAGATCTTCAAGTATTCTTGAAGATAAGCATCCTTGACCTTCAAGGATGTAAACTTTGCCTGTCGGCAACTCTGCGGGAGGTATCTTCGACTTCAGTCTGAAGAAATGGTCCTTGGCCTTCAAGGATACATGGATCTGCCTTCAGGCAACTCCGCCTCTACTATAGAGTATCCGAGACTTCAGTCAGGGATATACTTCGGCCTTCAGTCCGAAAAAATGAATCCTAGGTTATTCATGACCTTAGGGATAACCTTGCCTTCAGGCACCTTCGCTTCAGCTTGGGAAATCTGTGACTTCAGTCAGAGAAGTGGTATCCTGAGCCATTCATGACTCTACGGGGATTCAAACACTTTGCCTTTAGGCAAAACTCCGCTTCAGCTGGAGAAACATCTTCGACTTCAGTCAGAAGAAACACTATTCACTTGATCGCAATCAATCATCACCTCAGGACAACTGGCTTGGCCTTCAGGACAACACGGATCACCTTGCATACAAAAGCTGGACCTACAAACTTTTGAGCCCTGTCTTCAGACAAACGTTGATTCATCAACAAGGAAATATGAATCCACAGGAACCTTCTGATATCGCCTTCAGGCGTTTACGAAGTCAATCTTCAGATTAGACATCACTGTTGGAGCAAACATATCACGCTGCTAAGGACTTCAAGAATCATCTTGAACAAACAACTCCGTCGGGCACCTTCAAGAATCATCCTGAACCGATAACCATTCTGGAGCAAACATTCTGTTGGGGATTCCAGGAATCTTCCTGGACAACTCTTGCTGGGTTCAAACCAATCACGGCTTGAGCAGCTTCCAAGGACTCGGCTCTTCTTGGAGTTTCAGGCATCGTCCTGGGCGATCCCCGCTGGGGACGCTACTGGGGAGCTCAAGAATCATCTTAAGCAAACAACTTCGTTGGGGAGAATGTCAGGAATCATCCTGAGCAACTGATCCTTCGGCGGAACACCTGTAAAACAAGAATGATAATAACCTAGATCATGTTTATGATGCATATGCTTCGGCGCCATGACCTACACGGTGGAAATGCTATGCATTTATGCTAAATGCTATGCAATCATGCACAATGATGCGATCCCGTCAGCAAAATAAATGCCGAAGGGGAATTCTCCTGTCAAGGAGAAAGAACTACTCAGATAGAGGAATCATCCTGCCGAGGAGAACGTGGACATGTCAATATCAATTGGACTTTGTCTGGGGAATTGGTCTTCCGTTGACTGCTGCAGGGAAAACAACTTCAGTTGATTACTGCAGGGGGACGAAGCTCTACGAGAACCTGGACCTGCTGAAGGAAAGCGATGGCAATCGCGGGAGTGAACTGCGTGGCCGCCGTGGCTACTTTTCTGGGGATGATATCTCTGTGGGGAACCAACTTCAGCTGCTCAACACTCCATTGGGGAAACAACTAAACATGGTCTGATCAACTTCCAAGGACTCGACTCTCTTGGGCATCTGCAAACTCGGCTGAGGAAGGAGAAATCATTCTGCTTCGCTGGAAAGAGTACAACTCTGGAGGGAAGTACAGCATCAGCTGCTCAACATCTGCTAGGGAACATCCACTCAAGGTCCCAACTGCTTCCAAGGATTTGGCTCTCTTGGGGGTTCGCGGACTCAGCCGGGGAGAGAGAAATCATTCTACTTCGCTGGAGAGTATGACTCTGATGAGGAGTTTCAATTTCGCTGGGGAAGAAAGAATCATCTGACTTCGGGGGAGAGTACAACTCTGCAGGGGAATACAACATCAGCTGTTCCAACACTCTACTGGGGGAAGAGGGAATCCTCCATCTTCAGGAGAGAATACGGCTCTGGTGGGGAATCTCAATTCCGCTGGAGACTTCAGTCTGGCACCATCAGCTACGGCGTACTTCGGCGTAAGAATAGCTTCCTGCGAAACCTGCACTCGTGACCCGATGCTGAGGAGACACCTGCTTCGGCGACCTTACTGGGGAAAACACGAGCGTCGGCACCCGAATATTTCTATGAAATCTGCACTTGTGACCCGGTGCTGGGGGAGACACCTGCTTTGGCGACTCCGCTGATGAGGTGACGTTCCTTCAGGACGCGTCTGCTTGGGGAAGAGAATCCTCTCTGCCTGGAGAGACATATCAATGCTCACTTTCTTGCGTTCAGATTCTGCGGAGGAGAGGCTACTGGGCTCTGCTGGAGAAGGAGGACTCGCCCTGCTTCGGGGATGCGCACGACACATCTTCTGGAAGGCGCTACACCTGCAACAACACAAACAAACAGACAAGACACCCTCCTCAAAGGGGCCTATCGAGGTTATTATCTCGTGACAACATTCAGGTAATTAATTGTTTCAACAATCAATGGGCCTAGGCCCGTAAGTTTATGTATGCGCATTTTATCAAAAACATCGGCGTTTTCATTCGCAAACAAAACAGATAAATGCTAAACAGGCAAGCAGAATTGCTGAACAATATGCATTTTATTGATGGTGAACCCCTGAATGGGCAAAAGAATGTTTTACAACAGAGGCAAACTCCTGGAATGAGGAAGCCGCGCAAAAATAAAATATAAATATACATCAGTATATACAAATGTCGGCAACAAGGCATAGACGAACACCATGAGTTGATCCCTCTAAGACCCACTCGACTTCGATACTTCTCCGATGCTTCAGCTTCGGAAGAGATTGATTCAGATAAACGGCCCTCAGGTCCTCCAAACCACTAAACAATGAAAGTCCACACGCGAAACGCAGTCATTTGCTTATTCAAATCCCTAACTTTTGCGTGAACCGCCCTTTACGGGTTTTCAGTTCACCGGGATACCCTTTTTTGCCGAAGCCGCCCAGTGTAGGTTTTCGACTTCGCGGGTGTACATTTTTTCAATATATCCCTAATTTTTGCCCGAACCTTTTATTCTGTTTTTGGTTCGCCGGGATGCCCCTTTTTTGCCTGGACTCTTTCTTTTTTGTCCAGCGGGTCTCTTTCAAGCAAAGTATTTTTTAACTGCGTCCGCGTTCACCGGGGATGCAAAATCTTCACCATCCATCGTGGATAACAACAAAGCTCCTCCCGAGAAGACCTTGCTGACGACATACGACCCTTCGTAATTCGGAGTCCACTTGCCCCGGTGATCGGAGTGTGGCGGAAGAATCTTCTTCAGGACGAGATCACCCGTCTGAAAGCTTCCAGGACGCACCTTCTTATCATAAGCTTTCTTCATTCGGCTTTGGTACAGGCGACCAAACGCAATCGATGCTAACCTCTTCTCGTCCATCAGGCTGAGTTGGTTCAAACGATTCGCAATCCATTCTGCCTCGTCGAGTTTCACATCAACCAAAACTCGCAAAGAAGGAATCTCCACTTCTAACGGTAGGACAACTTCCATACCGTACACCAAGGAGAAAGGAGTTGCCCCGGTCGACGTACGCACCGTCGTACGATAACCGTGCAAGGCAAACGGCAGCATCTCGTGCCAATCTTTGTACATCACAACCATCTTCTGAACAATCTTCTTTATATTCTTGTTGGCGGCTTCGACGGCGCCATTCATCTTCGGCCGGTAAGGAGATGAGTTGTGGTGTTCAATCTTGAAGCTCTGGCACAGCTCCTTCATCATCTTGTTATTCAAATTCGAACCATTATCAGTAATGATCCGCTCGGGAACTCCATAACGACAGATGATGTCCCTCTTTATGAATTTAGCTACCACTTGCTTGGTCACATTAGCGTACGAGGCTGCCTCCACCCATTTGGTGAAGTAGTCGATAGCTACCAGAATGAAACGATGACCATTGGATGCGGTGGGCTCGATCTTGCCTATCATGTCGATGCCCCACATGAAGAACGGCCAAGGGGAGGACATGACATTCAACGGGCACGGCGGCACATGAACTTTATCAGCATAAATCTGGCATTTATGACATTTCTTCGCGAATCTGAAGCAATCCGACTCCATAGTCAGCCAGTAATACCCTGCTCTCAGGATCTTTCTCGTCATGGCATGCCCGTCGGCGTGCGTACCAAATGTGCCCTCATGGACTTCTTCCATGAGCATACTTGCCTCTTTCTCATCTACACATCTGAGTAGCACGAGATCGTGGTTTCTCTTATACAACACTCCATCAGGATTGAGGTAAAAGTTTCCCGACAGCCTCCTCAGAGTCTTCTTATCCTGGGTTGACGCACCCGCAGGATACTCCTTAGTCATAAGGAAGGTCTGGATGTCTTGGAACCATGGCTTGCCGTCGGCGGCATCCTCGATTGCAAAGACAAATGCCGGTCTGTCAAGACGCGAAAGGACAATGCTTGGAGCTTCATTCCAAAGATTGACTTTATACATTGAAGCCAACGTGGCTAAGGCATCAGCCATCTGATTTTCAGCCCTGGGTACATGATGAAGTTCCACCCGATCGAAGAAAGGAAGCATCCTCCTGGCATAATTCATGTACGGCACCATATTCGCTTGACGAGTTTCCCACTCCCCTTTAATCTGATTGATTACAAGAGCTGAGTCACCATACACGTCTAGATTCTTGATTCTCAAATCAATTGCCTCTTCTAGACCCATAATACATGCTTCATACTCTGCTTCATTGTTGGTAACTGGAAACGCCAGTCTCGCAGTAAACGGGATGTGGGATCCGTGAGGAGTCGTGATGATAGCCCCGATACCACTTCCATAGGAATTAACCGCTCCATCGAATATCAGCTTCCACTGAGATTTCCTACCTGGCCCCTCACCGGGAAATGGCTCATCGCAATCCTTCGCTTTGAGAAACATAATATCCTCGTCAGGGAATTCAAACTTCATCGGCTGATAATCTTCGATTGGCTGCTCGGCAAGGTAATCAGACAATACGCTTCCCTTAATGGCCTTCTGGGAGACGTACTGAATATCATATTCCGTTAACACCATTTGCCATCTGGCAATCCTGCCCGAAAGAGCCTGCTTCTCGAAGACGTACTTGATCGGATCCATCTTCGAAATTAGCATAGTGGTGTGATTGAGCATGTACTGTCGGAGACGTTTGGCGGCCCAAGCTAATGCACAACACGTCTTCTCCAGCATCGAGTATCGAGATTCACACTCAGTGAACTTTTTACTCAAATAATAAATGGCATGCTCTTTTCTACCCGTCTCTTCATGCTGACCGAGAACACACCCCATACTATTCTCCAGAACCGTCAGGTACATGATTAATGGCCGTCCAGCCACTGGGGGTATCAAGATTAGAGGTTCTTGAAGATACTGCTTTATCTTATCGAATGCCTTCTGGCAATCCTCATTCCAAGTAATTGCCTGATCTTTCTTTAAAAGCTTGAACATCGGTTCACAAGTGGCCGTGAGCTGAGAGATAAACCTTGCAATGTAGTTTATTCGGCCCAAGAAACCACGAACTTCTTTTTATGTTTTCGGCGCTGGCATTTCTTGAATAGCTTTTATTTTCGCAGGATCAACTTCAATACCTCGTTCGCTAACGATAAACCCCAATAACTTTCTGGACCGCACTCCGAAAGTGCACTTGTTAGGATTCAGCCTCAGCCTGAACTTCCTAAGCCTCTCAAAAAGCTTCAATAAGTTGACCAGATGCTCTTCCTCCGTTTGGGACTTTGCAATCATGTCATCAACATAGACCTCGATCTCATGATGAATCATATTATGAAACAAAGTTACCATTGCTCGCTGGTAAGTGGCCCCTGCGTTCTTCAGACCGAAGGGCATTACCTTATAGCAAAATGTTCCCCAGGGGGTGATAAATTTCGTTTTCTCCATGTCTTCCGGTGCCATCTTAATCTGATTGTAACCGGAGAAGCCATCCATGAACAAAAACACGGAAAACTGGGTTGTGTTGTCGACCAACACATCGATATGAGGCAACGGGAAATCATCCTTAGGGCTTGCCCTATTCAAATCCCGATAATCGACGCACATGCGTACCTTACCGTCCTTCTTCGGTACAGGCACTATGTTGGCGACCCACGGAGGGTAAGTGGTAACGGCTAGAAATCCTGCGTCCAACTGCTTCTGGACTTCTTCTTTGATTTTTACAGCCATATCTGGTCTCGTCCTCCTAAGCTTCTGCTTGACAGGAGGGCAATCTTCTTGCAACGGTAAGCGATGAACCACGATGTCTGTGTCAAGTCCGGGCATATCTTCGTATGACCAAGCAAAGACGTCACTATACTCTCGAAGCATCTCGACCAGTCTATGCTTGACATCCTTCTGCAGCGCAGCCCCTACTCTGACATTTCTGACGAGCTCTTCAGAACCCAGATTTACGATCTCAATATCCTCTTCATGAGGCAGAATAACCTTTTCCTCTTGTCTCAACAAGCGGGCCAACTCTTCCGGAAGGTCTTCGTCTTCATCAATCTCATCCTCGGCTTGATAGATCGGGCAATCGAAGTCGTAGTGAGCCGTAGAGGGTCCAGAGTCAATGTCATCTGTTATGTGGATCCTGCAATAACAAGGGTTAAGTTTAAAGCAGGAATATGCAGGTTAGCACAAACCCCTTTGCCATTTTACTGTTTTTCAAAATAAACATAAAACAAGAATAACAGAGAACACAATATTTGAGTACGAAGAAAACGCCTTTGATTTATTAACAAAATGCATGTACATAATCCAACAAGGCCCTGACAATAAAACCACTATGCCCCGGGCAGGACATAGGGTTGTACAAAGATTGTAAAAAGTAAATCATTACTCTTCACTTGTCAGCTGGATAATCTCCTTGATGGTCCAATTGTTGAGGCGCTCGCCCGGCTTGCTTGGCTGAATCCAGGCGTCAAGATCACAATCGCTATCCCCACTGTCCTCAGACGCTGCGTTGATGCTTTCGAAAATCACTCCGCCCTTGGTAAATAGGATCGGCCCCTTCCCACGAGACGAGCTGCTAGACGAAGAAGATGAAGCTTCAGCTTCAGGAGAATACCCTAATCCGAACTTATCCTGCTTGATCGGTATCTCCAAAACATGCCCCCAGCCTGGGGTGGAACCGGCTTCGACAACGACCCGAGCTTCTTTGAACGAGGAGAGATTCATCTCTTGCTTCTCTACGACGACAGGAGCTACCTCTTTCACCTTGACGGCTTCAAATGCTTGGCAGAGAGTTTCATGGATTTCGCCGTCCATTTCAACATACTTAAAGGATGACAAGTGGCTCACCATAATGTCCTCCTCACCACAGACGGTTACTATGCTTCCCCCGACAGCATATTTGAGCTTTTGATGCAACGTAGACGTCACGGCACCAGCAGCATGGATCCATGGCCGACCTAAGAGGCAACTGTAGGCAGGCATGATATCCATGATATAAAAAACCGCATCGAACGTCTCCGGACCAACTTGAATTGGCAGGGTCAATTCTCCGAAAACGTGGCGCTTAGTTCCGTCAAATGCTTTCACCACCAGATCACTGGGCGTGCAAAGCAATCCACGAGTGTCCAACTTCATTAGTGCCTTCTTTGGAAGCACATTAAGCGACGAACCCGTATCCACCAGGACATGCGACATGATTGTGCCTCTGCACTCTATCGAGACGTGCAAGGCACTGTTGTGATCTCTTCCTTTAGGGGTCAGCTCTAAATCTGTGAATCCCAGCCCATTGCCAGCATTAACATGGGCTACCACCTCTTCTAGCTGATTTACTGATATCTCTTGCGGCACGTAGGCAGCGTTCAATACCTTCAGTAATGCGTTGTGGTGCGCTTCAGAACATAGCAACAAGTTGAGAATAGAAATCTTTGACGGAGTCTGATGAAGATGGTCTACAATCTTGTAGTCGCTCTTTTTGATTAACCGCATGAACTCCTCGGCATCTTTAACTAGAAAATCCTTCTCTACCCCACAAGGGACCTCTTTGACGGATTTGCCTTTACCCTTATCCACAACATCAGCTCTGACCACTTTCTCTGCCACAGCCTCCGTCGGCGCAAACACTCTCCCACTTTGAGTAATACCACTGACTCCTGCGAGATTCTGCACAGTCGACCCGTACGGCTCCAGCTCTAACTTCTGACTATTGCAATAGACCTCGGCGCCATAATGCCATGGAACGGCGTTAGTGCTCTCGAATGGGATTGGCCCGGCTCTGGTAATAGTGATTGTAGGCGGTCGGGGCGCAGAAATAGTAATAGGTTGACGAGGAATGGTAATGGTGGCAACTTCATCTGCCTGCTTCAGCACAACCTCCCCTGATACACTTTCAATTCTCCGGCTGAACTGCAAAATACCCTCAGACATCAGACTTTGGATACCTTCTACCAGCTGCTCACACCCATCAGGAAGTGTAGCACAAGCCATACACAACTCTCCGCATCCTGGAAAGAACCCCTTCTTCAGCAACTTAGCTTTGACAAAACTAAGCGGCGTCTTTAAGTCTTTGACATCAGTCAGCAAACCTGCACTCTCCTCTGTGATAATGGCGTTCACTCCGCCTCCCCTATGATGAGGCATAGGGTTTTTGGTAACATTGGGCACATTATCAGAAAAGTTAATAACCTTGGCGTCTACCAGGTCCTGCACCTTGTGCTTAAAAGCTTTACAGTTCTCAATCGTATGGCCTGGTGCCCCAGTATGGAAATCACAAGTGGCATTTGCATCGTACCCCGGTGGTGGTGCCCCTGTTAAGGGAGCCAACGTCCTCTTTTGAACTAGCTGAAGCTGAAGCAAAGTTTGCAAGAGTTGCGCATACGACATAGGTGGTGCTTCAAAGTGACGATTTGCCAAAGGAGCCCGATTCTGATATTTCCTATACCCCTGCTGATTCTGTTGCTGCGGTTGCTGTTGCTGCTGCTGCTGCGGAGCCGCTGGGATATTTATGCTAGCAATCTGCTGCTGAGGGCCCTTGCCCTTTCTCCGAGCATTAGTGACAGCACTCGCGTCTCCTTCTCGACGCTTGCCAGCGTAAGGCTTCTTTCCACCTCCTCCAGCTGAGGATGATTCGCCTTGAATTTTTCCAATCTTTATGCCATTCTCGACATGCTCGCCCATAATGATGAGAGCCGAGAATGTCCCAGACATGCCACTGACCAGCTTTTCATAGTAGATTCCCGGAAGGGTAGCCACGAACATTTGCACTAGCTCGCGCTCAACCATCGGCGGTTGAACCCGAGCAGCCAACTCACGCCACCGCTGGGCGTACTCTTTAAAGCTTTCATTATTCCGCTGCGATAGATTCTGGAGCTGGACTCGGTTGAGGGCCAAGTCGCTATTGTATTGATAGTGGAGGACAAACGCTTCAGCGAGATCTTTCCACGTGCGCACGGTAGCGGGCTCCAAACCCATATACCACTCGAGGGATGGACCAGAAAGACTATCTTGGAAGAAGTGCATCAGCAACTTCTCATTGTCAGAATAGGCCGACATCTTTCTATAATAAGATCGAAGGTGGACACGGGGGCAAGTAGTACCCTTATACTTCTCAAAAACAGGCACCTTGAACTTATGAGGTACCTTGAAATCAACAATTAACCCCAGCTTGGACATATCAACGCCCAACGTATTCTGATTTTCAATGTCTCTCATTTTGTCTTCCAGCGCTTTGAACCTGAGCCGAGCTTCAGCATTCAACTCTGCTTCTATACCTCTTTGGGAAAACACGTCATCCTGATGATCCTCAAGCCACGGTTGAGGCACCAACAGATTTCCGACACCAGCATTGCCGTTGACCGGCCCTATGTTGACATTAGCTCCCAGACTACCATTGCCGACGCCCGTCGCATTGAGTCCGATATTGGTCATCATATTGCCGTTAGCACTGTCGTTGCCCCCGGCAGCAGGAACAACATTCTGTGGAGCATCAACTGGAGGAGGAGTAGGCACAGCCCCGCCGTGAAGTATGTCGTTACTATCAACCCTGGAGATCAAAGGTTGAACCAAAGTACGAAGCTGGTCCTGACCATTAGCGACTACCTGCATCAGTTCCATAAAACGATCCATCCGCTCACGGAGCTCTTGAACATCTGACTGCACCTGATCCATGATCCTAGTCTGATTGGCTCGGGTTGAGTAACGGTGAATGAGTCTTTGATCAATCCTGGAGACCGGAAGTAACTCGGAACCTGTGAACCTGAAAAACCTGTCAACATTAAAGGTTAGGAAAAGCAACAAAATGCACACCATGCAAATGCTTCATGCAGATGTATGTGTGTGTCTGTGTTTGGGAGATTTCCCCCGATCCTAATGCCTTAGTACCAGTGCTGACAATAATAAGAAGAGGAAGAAATCCGAGCCCAATCGTGGAAACATCAATCTCATATATACATAGCATCAGCGATAGTCAACTTCGACACATCAAGGACCGAGAACTCGTACGCAACGGTCTTCCTGAGAGAGGCTGTAATAATACAATAGGAGGCGAGAGATCCTGGATCGGGAAAACGGTACCTGTCACAGACACACGTTAATGGAATGCAAATGAACATGCAAACTAATGCAACATGCAGGCATGCAATAATATATCCAGGTAGCTGCTGTGGAGATTCGGTATCAACAGTCACTGATGAGAAGAAAAACCCCGGTGCAAGACCACTAATCTGATCTGCTAAGAACGACCTTCTGACAGGACCATATATATAAGATCAAAATTTTGTTCTGTCGAGAACAAGTGTCTGATAACAAGGACCCCGGATGCATGATCAAGAAATATCTGCTGATGAAGTCTTCAGACCCCAAATCAAAAATTTGCCCTATCAAGAACAAACATACAGCTGCTGATGAGATCTTCAGACCCCACTCAAAATCTGCCCTATCAAGAACAAACAACATCTGCTGATGAGATCTTCAGACCCCACTCAAAATCTGCCCTATCAAGAACAAACCACTGATGACAATACTCTGATCAAAACCTGCTCTATCAAGAACAACCATGCACCCGATGATAAGATCCTCTGATCAAAACCTGCTCTATCAAGAACAGACAAATCTGCAACTGAGAACTCTGGTACCAACATAACTGATTCACTGTCAAGAAAACCAGGTAGTCTGAAGGTATAAGTTTCCTGCAATAAACCCAATCCCACTCACAGGTATGGACCTAATCCACGGACAAAGGTACGGCATCCTATACGGTCATCAGCGTCACATACTTTCATGAGTGACGATACGATTCCCAGAAGGAGTGGCATCATCAAGTCATGAAGAGGCCTCACTTAGCTGACTTCCAAATGATCGGTCCCCAGAGTCGACAATCCTCACGTCTGGACTCCCCTCAGATCCTCAGGACCGGAAAGGAGCACCTCTGCAAGAATCTCGTCTGAGCACAGATTTCGTAGGGAACTGTGCCTGCTCAGCAGACAGGTTCGTCTACTACTCTCCGCAACTATGTCTAGGTGTATACTCAAGCCCAGGTCCGGCTTCTCACTCATAGTAACATCCCTCTCCCACAGCAGCACAGATAATCATATCAAACTGGAAATAAAATGCGGGAAATAAAGTGCGAGAAGTAAAAATGCGATAAATAAACGCAACCCGACAAGCAAACATACAAGCGCTAGGATTGACTCTCATAGGGAACCGGAGAACCAGAGATTCTGGGTTCGATCCCCAGCAGAGTCGCCAGCTGTCGCTTGCGCGAAAATAAGGTGCCGGCATGACAGAAGAGTCGCCACCTTTCGTTATTTATCCCTCAGAGCGGGAAAGGAAACGATCGGAAAAACCTGACGAAAAAGGGTAAGACAAGGTCATCGCAACCATTGTCTGGGTTCGGGAGTCGGTTACGCAAGGGGAAGGTATTAGAACCCCTCACGTCCGTCGTACTCGACGGGATCCACGCTTGGTGTTTATAAGGAAAAGGGTGTGTTTTATTCTATCTACCTATCAAGGCTGGCTAAAAAAAGAAAAAGAAAAATGACTCGGCAAAGCGTTGCACTTTATGCCTACATATTCTCATCAGCGAATGAGAAATCAGAGTCAACGTAGTTCGGCCTACGAAGGGTTATGGGGGAAGGTAGCTCGCCAAGACTTCGCCATCTTGTGCCTACGTACTCTCAACAGGCATGAGAGATCAGAGCTCACGTAGTTCGGGAAACTACGGGTTATCTCCTGAAAGAAGTGTTTTTTATTGTGTTTGCGATTTCAACCGCACTAGAGACTATGACCTGAGAGTGAATGCGTCGCATGTCACCCAAAGGGTACCATACTAAACATCCAGACTGTGGAAAAGGAACTCTCCCACAATCCTTTCTCAGATAGCTTAAGGCTCGTAACGTACGAAAGAAATCATTCATGATTACTGTATCTTAAACTGCTTTGAGATGAGAAGAGAACAGGCCCAACTAGGAGGGAGACTATCAAGTCCTACTGTTATCATGCCATGGATTCATCCTATGGTTGAGGTTTGAACAGGGAACTCCTAGATGTTGTCATGCATAGGTTTCAGCCTAAAAGTCTATCATCAAATCCTTATCAAAGGAAATGAGAGTCCTAAGGGATCATGTCAATGATACACCAAAACAGACAAAGCATCAGCCTAACAGTAAAATGCATGCAATGCAAGTGAGGGAGGAAATGTGTGTGGGGCTTCAGCCTCCACAAGCTCATCTCAACCTCAAGCCAGTCATGAAATAACAGTAATCATACTGAAATAAACACCTGCTATCAAGCAATAAACAGATAAAAAGAAATGAAATACCATCCATGTTTGAGAAAGAAACTATCTACAACTAAGCTCTAATCCTAACCCTAAAACAGAACTCTAATCAAATCTAAGCAAAGCCCTAAAGCAAAACCCTAATCAAAAGAAATCAATCCCAGTCTTCAAGCTTTAAAACAAGCTTACCAAAGAAAGGGAGCTAAGTAGGCAGACTCATAGTGCCTTCCTCAGGAAAGCACTAGGAGGCTTATACTTAGGACTCATATCCCATGTGGCTTAATAACTGTGATCGGTTTACATTCCTCCTCAGGAGAAATTAAACTCACATGTTGGCTCCAACATCATTGGATACTTAAGAAATCCTAGATGAACTAAGGGAACTAAGTGAATAGACCCATAGGACCTTCCTCAGGAAAGTACTAGGAGGCTTCCACTTAGGAATTGTATCCCATGTGGCTCAACAACTGTGATCAGTTTACATTCCTCCTCAGGAGAAATTAAACTCACATTAAGGCTCCAACATCATTGGATACTTAAGAAAGAGGTGAGAAGAAAGAATGAAAGACATCCATAGTGCCTTCCTCAGGAAAGTACCATGAATTTCCCTCAAACTTCAGGATCTCAAACCTCACAAATAGAGAACAAGCTCCAACCTCTGGGTCTTGATCTTCAAACTTCTCTTTCATCATGCTCCTTCACAAGATCTTCAAAACAAACCAAACCCCACAACAAATTCCCAAAAGATAAACCCCAAAAGACAGACAAATATCACACAGACAGTCAATACAATCAATCCTATTCAGAAAATAGCTAAAAATACTAAAACAAGGGGGGAAAATCTAACAACTTATTCACAAGGGTCTATCACATCTACCCATAACATCCCTATATGCCCATACCCAAAAATCAAGACAAAACTCTCCAAAGAAAATGAATTATCTCACCTATGCATCCTAAACCCTAATTTGGTGCCCTAATGCTAACCTAATTAAACTACTCAAATTTTAATCTAAAAATCATGAATTAAATCCTATGGGAAACTATGATTCAATATCTAATCACACCAAAAAGAATGGCTCAAAAATCCTAAGGGAAGACCTTAATACAAATTCTACAAAATTGAGTACAATATTAATCCTATTTAAAAGCTATTTAAATGAAAAATATTCTAAAAATATTAAAAGAAAATAAAATGCCAATTTTATTTATTGATATTTTTCAAGACAAAATTATGAACATATAGAAAAAACAAGAATTAAAAAATATTAATTTTTCAATTTTATATGAATTTTATAAAATGCAAGAAAATAAAAGAAATAAAAAAAATAAAAGAAAATGAATTAAAGGGGAGGGGGTGTCAAACTTAATTGCGCCCAGTTATCTTTATGATGGGCCCATAAACCGGGGGTGGGAATAGCATGCGTTAAGCCCATTAAGAATCAGAAAATCAATAGAAAAATCAAAAGAAAATAATATGAGCGCGGTGCAAATAGCATTGGTTTTTAGTTCATTTTTGGATTGGGCCACTGGGTGGGGTGCGAGTAGTAATGACTTGCTGAGCCCAGGATTACTCACTTATTCAAACGGTGCGTTTTGGCTTTACTAATTCCCTCCACTTCTGAAATTAAATCTGGCCCGTTGGATGAACTTAAAAAGTCAAGTTCTGGGATTGATCCAACGGCTAATGGATCGTCTTCTCCAAACTTCCATCTAGGGTTTCAGAAACCCTAACTCCATGCAAGAACTTCACCTCCTTCGTTTTCCTCCATTACTAAATGAAATCACAAACTTCCAAAGGCAAAAATACTCTACATGTTACCAGGAATCTAACCATACTCATATCTTCCATTGAAACCTCCTGTAACTCCTAACCCGATAGCTCAAAGTCATGGGTTCAACCTCTTTTCTCTGTGATCAACTCTGCTAAAACTCAAATCTAATGGTATGAACTTGTTCTACACGTTACCCTAAACAATCTATGCTATACCATATCCATTAATACTCAATGCACAGCTTGTTCTTGGAAATTAAAGAAATGGTGACCTGCCATGAAACTTCATAGAATCCTCTCTAACCCTCAGAAAATGGTCTTCTATCCTAACTTGTTAATTCTACACCTAAGAACCTAATTGAATGTACATAATTATGGAGATATGAGGAAGAACACCAACCTGTCAAGTTGTAATGGTGGATGTGGTTTCACTCCAATTCAGTGCTTGCAACCTTCCATGACTGATCTTTAATGGAAGATAAGAATTCTGTTTGCACTATCTTGGATGATTGAAGCTTGTGATGAGCTACTCGAGCCTTGCTTGTGTTTGAAGAAAACTTTGGATATCCCTTTCTCCCTCACTCTTCACCAATAAATTCACCAACCCTTGATCACATTGTGAGCCTTTCAATTTATAACCATCAATGGAAGAACCTAGAAGCTTTTAGAAAGAGCTAGAATCTCATGGAAAGTCATGGAATTTCTCTTTTAATGACATGTGGTATCATCTCATATCATGCCTTAAGCTTCTTAATTTTGTGTCAAAATCTCCTTACAAGAGATATTGGGATTGAATGAGTGAAAAACAAGCTTATCTTTGGCTTGTGTGAAGATTTGCAAAGGTTCCTTAATATGCAAGCATGAACTTTACAAAGCAACCTCCATTTTAAGACCTCAAATCAAAAATTTATTTGAACCATTGTTTTTAAAATGATGTTTGGATTCAAAATGACATATTGGATGACCTATTTTGGATTTGTACATCTCCCAAACCAATTTCCAACTTGGATTCATTTAACTTATAAGACATTTTTAGGTCATTTTCACCCATTCTTGTAAATCTTTGCTACAAGCTTTTACAACAAATCATGCCCACTTTTCTAGGCTTAAAATCCCATTTTGAACAACTTTTATGTTTTGAGTTTTTTCATTTGAGGCTTGGAAATAGGAGATATGGCCTTTGCTTAAAATGACCTATAACTTCCAAATGACCAAAATACCCCTGTCTTGTTCAAACCATAAGTTGAGTTCTACAAATCCTATCAAGGACTTATAGTACTATCTAGAAAGCTAAGAAGATGCTATTCAACATTCATGTTGACCAAGAGATCATAGGAATCATCCTACTAGGGAAAAAGTTGTCTGCAAGTTGGGTGACTTTCAAGGACCCAGATTCACACACCTCAGATGACCTGTAATTTGTCAAAACCATAACTTGAGCTCTGCATATCCTATCAAGGACTTCTACCACTCAAATTAAATCTAAGAACAAGCTATACAACATTCATGTTGTGGGGAAGATGAGATATCAACCACATCTTGAGCTAAAACTGCCTGGAAGATAGGGATCAAACTAGGGTTTTTTCACTGACAATCCTTAGAAACCCTAACCTAAAACTTCTCAAACTCCTCAATCATGATGATTTGGTCTAGGAATCATCTTTATAACCTCTCCATACATCATTCCATGATCTCATGGCCCTTGGATTAGGTCTCAGCCTTCTCCAAATCTTTAGCTGATCTAGGATTGACCCAGTCAAACCCTAATTCTACCATTCATGGTTGAATCTTCTGAATTCTTGCATAATGACCTCTCTGGGCTTCATGATGGCTTTCAAGACATCTCATAAACTTTTTCAAAGCTTCAAGTTCATTCTCAAAGTCTCAGAATCATCTGAGGAGCTCCCACAGTTCTCAAGCTAGGAGACACACAACTTTGGTTTCAACCAATTCCTCTGAGGATCTCTTGAACTTTCTGATGAAGGTATCAAACTTTCAAACACTTGATGGGTGAATAATTGTTGGTCAAATTTTGGGGTGCAACAACATGCTATTTTTTGTTGCTGGGACACAGAGTCGAGATATTTGCGAGACCGAGTGAAAAAGTATTGTTGATGTTAACGTTATTGTGGGTGTTATGAGACCGACACAAAAATTTGTGGTTGTCGTGATCTCGCGCCAAAAACAAAGCTTCTGAGTCGTTATTTGCTAGCAGCTGCTATGAATCACCCTTGTCATTGCTTCTGCTGCTCGAACTTACTGCTGATGAAATAAACCTACAGGACAAAGTCGTAAAAAAAACGCTTCTCTACAAACACGTGTGATTCGCGGCATACTGCATAATAACTACAGATAGCAACCAGAAAATAGGAAAAAACTTCACAAGCTCATGATAGCGTGATCTCGATCCGTCATTCGGTTCCGTGAAGTGTTGGAAAAGCTTTTACGGTTCATGGTTCTTTTGGTGATGGTTTTTGGGGATTTCGTAATGGTGAAGGGGTTTGGGGTTGAGGAAATGGAGAAGAAGGAACGGTTTTGGCGACGGCAAAGGACAAAGAGTGGAAGATGGTTATGGGTTACGGCGGAGCTGGTTTTGATTTGTGTTTGAAGTTTGTGGGGTTTTGATGAGGGAGGATTTGAGGAGATAAACAGTAGCCGAATTTTTTATGGTTTTGTACATGTTTTTGAGCGGCGGCTGCTTGCTCATGATGATGATGATGATGAACAGTCCCAGGGTTCTTCTTCTTTATATGCCCTCATTTCCAACCTAACGGGCCTCACACGATGGGCCAAAAACCACTCTAACTATCTTTCTCTCTTTTTTTAATTATTTTCTTTAACATTAAAACTAATTAATATAAACTAACATCTAGAATACTAATTAATATAACTATAGAAATTAATATCTACATTAACAATTAAATAAACATTTACAAAATATAAAAAACAAACTAAAATAAAAAACAATAGTAACTTATTATTAACAATTAACCAATAATTTCCTTAAATCCTAAATATTAATAATATTAACAAGATAACAAAATTGACATTTACAAAACTTTAAAATAAACAAAATTAATATTATGTACCTATATATTTAAAACATAAACTAAAAAATTGCTAATTTTAAAAATTTTAGAAAAGAAGAAATTACGAAAACACAAATAGAATAAAAACTCAAAGACAACTTTAAGCCACGTGTCACACTCTTATTGAGCAAAATACCAGAGATTCGAAAAATTGTCCAATTGTGAGTGGGCACGTGTCTAAATGATGAGAAAATAAGCAGGCAATGTAAAACAAAATAGAATCGAAAAGCAAAAATACACTGAAAATGGATAGGACAAATTTAGGGTATGACAGATGCCCCTATCTAATTGGCCTAAACTTAGGGAAATGAACTGCTGCAGCGTTTATTCTCGAGGTAGAAGTTAATTAGATATGAATAAGACCTTGAATTTGTCCGAAAAGAAAAGAAAAAAAAGCATGAGAAATGAAATACTGGAAAATGTAAACCCAAAAGTAAACTGTAAATAAACGGTAAAAAGTCGTCATCACCAAAAGGATGATGTGATGAAACACACACGGCTACTACCACCAAAAGGATGGTAGAGCAAAACACAAACGTACAATCTGACATTAATGACTATGACAGACCCACCACCAAAAGGATGACGGAGCGAAACTCACACCAAACACTATCGCTCAATCTGACATTAATGACTATGACAGACTGTTGCACCCTAAAATTTGCTCAACCTACTTCACTTGGTTTATGTTTCAATTGCATTGTCATTTGCATAAAAAAGTCATGTACATAGTTCATTCATTTGCATAGCATAGCATGGGCAAGCCATCCAACAAGGGACCAAGTGCCATTATTATCTCTATGAGCCTATCAGGAGGGTATTATTCAAGTTTAAGATTGTTCAGGTATCCAAGAAAGAAGTTGAAGCTTTGAAAAGTTAGCAGGTCAACCAGTGGGTTTCTCCTATCTTGAAGGTATTTAAAGATCATCAAAGAAGTTGGGAGTCATGAATTGAGGTCATGGAGGGTACATAGACATCATGGAGGACCTAGAGGGTCATTTTGAAAGTGGGACAAGTCATTCATATGATTGCAAGAGTTGTAGTTGAAGATAGTCAACTAGGGTTTCATCTGGGTCAACCCTAGGTCAAATGCTTGGTTGAAGGTCATCAAGGTCTATTTGAAAGATGTGGGGTTCATCATTTGACATGTAGATATGGATGTGGTGTTGTGCCAAGGATAAATCAAGAGAAATCAAGAAGAAGAGGAGTTTCTAAATTAGGGTTTCTGTGTAAAATCCCCTGATTTAGGTCAAACTTCCAAGCAAGATAATTCAAAATGCAAGCTTCAAATGGATCCTTGGACAACATGAAACTTGTAGGGGATCTCAAGACCTTTAATTTGAGTGGTGGAAGACATAAAGGAGATTTATAGAACTCAAGTTATGGTTCTTGCAAGTTACAGGTCATTAGAGGCATCTGAAATTTTGTCTGTGAAGGTTACTTGTCTTCCAAGCAACCTTTACCCCTCAAGGAGATTTCAAATGGATTTTTGGCCAACATGAAAGTTGTTCCCCATGATCTTAGATTTCTAGAAAGGTATGGTATGCCTTCATATGATTTGTGGAACTCTACTTATGACTCTGGCAAGCAAAGGGTATTTTGGTCATTTGGAAATTATGGGTCATTTCAAGCATATGCCTAAAACTCATACTTGCAAGTCTCAAATGGAAAAATGTTCAACATAAAAGTTGTTCCAAATGACACTTTAAGTCTAGAAAAGTGGTCATGGAAGTTGGAAAATGCTCATAGCTCAAGGTTGCAAATTTGGTCAAATAAAAGTGAATTTAATGAATAAAAGTGACTTAAAAAATGAGATTTTGCAATACATGTCCAAATGGGATGAAATTATAGGTCATTTTGATTGGAATTAATGTTTTGAGAACATTGGAAATAGTGGATTTTTGAGCTTAGTTCAAAATTTGAAAGTTATCATGGCTTGCTTGTAAAAGAAGAAACATATGCCAAATCACAAGGGATCAATGTGTAAGGAGCTTCCAGCATCTTCCAGAACTTTCCATCCACATCTATATAAACTCTAGAGCTCATTCAATGCAGGGTTGGTGATTCATTTGGTAGAAATTTCATAGTTGCATTTCATTTTGATTTTGTGCAAATCACACCCAAATTCTCTCAATTCTTCATCATCCTTCAAAGTTTTGATTCTATCATACTCCATGATCATCACCGATCACATCCCAAGCAAGATCTGGTTGAATTGAAGCCATAATCGTGTGCTGCAAATTTTCACATCAAGTTGCAAGAAGAATCTGTTACAAGAATTCAGAGCATCTGAGCAAGAATAAGTGCATACAGTATCAAGATCCACCTCCATTGATCAATCCTAGAGCATTGTTAGCTGTGAATCCAAGAACTTCACCATCTGTTTTCAGTTTTGCACCAGGTTAGTATCTTCTTCGAATTGGCTTGAATTAGTTAGCATGAAGTGTATTTGTTAGGTTAGACATGATCTAGGTGGTTAGATGAACTTTTCTGGAGCCTTTGATGCGATTTGATGGAGGTCGAGGGATGAGTATAAAAACTGTTTTGACATAGAACTCTCTTAATATTGAGTGTTAGCATTAGTTCTTTAGCTTAGGTTGATCAGTGATAGGAGGTGATTGTTTTGATATCAAGAAATTGGAGAATACTGAGATTTGTTCATGCACCATTGTTGGAGGTTGGCATCAGGTTTTGAGTTCTAGGGCACCACACTTGAAACCAATGATATGAGTGAATTCCTGGATAAATTTGGAGTGAGTTTGCTTTTTACATGTTGGAATTTGGTTGAGAACTGAGCTTGCACGAATGAGGAGAAGGTGAGGTGTTGAGTTCTGTTTCCATGGCTGTTGATAGAAACCCTGGTTTAAGGTTGAAGACGAGCTGGGAATCGTTGGATTGAATAGACTCTGTTGACTTAAATGATGATCCATCGGCCACGATTCAAAGCTGGGTTTGGAGGGAAGTAAGAAACACAGAACGCACCGTTTCATTAAAAGCCCCTCCTGGGCTTAGTATTCAATCTTCTTTCCACACCCCCACACGGGGCCCATAGAATTTTGAACTATAATTTCGTGCTATTCGCACCGCGCGCGTTTTTTTTCTTTTGATTTTCTGATTAAATTTTGTTTTAATTTTGGGCCTACGCGCTTTGATACCTACACCCCCATTCCCAGGCCCATGCGCTACATGAACTAGATCTGTTTACTAACTGCACCCCTTTACTTCTCTTTTCTTTTTAATTTTTTCATTTCTTTCTTAATGTTAGAAAATTCATATAAAATTGGAAATTTATGATTTTTGAGTGAGAGTTTTTTCTACCATTTTATATTCCTGTCAAGAAAAATGTCAAATAACAAAATTACCATTTTATTGCATTTTCCTATTTTTTGTATAATTTTACTTTTAATAGAGTTTTTAATTGAATTTAGTTGTATATAGTTTTTGTAGAATTTCTTTTAGGTGGTTCTCATGATCTTTTTAGGCCATTTTTTTAGCATAATTAGATACATATCTTAGGTCCCCCCTGGTTTTTGTACCAATTTTTTAGGATTTATTTTAGGTAGTTTAGTTAGAAATTATTAGACTAGATAAATAGAATTTTGTGCATAACATTAGGTATACAAAACAAGTTTCTTCTGGGTTTTCTCTAGAGCAAATTAGATGATGGGATTATAGGGGTATTATGGGTAAGTGATAGACCCCTTAGAAAATGCTAGAAGTTCCCCTATTCTATTATTAATATTAGTATATTTTCTATAATTGATTGATTGTGTGGTGTGCCCTCTCTAGGGTTATTGTTTGACTGTGTGGGGTATTGGGCCTGCTTGGGGTTTGGGTTGAGCTGAAGACTTTGCTGATGAAGCCATTGAAGACAAAAGGAATGAAAACTCAGTTCAGGAGTGGACGAAGATTGTATCTTGCTGGCAGCTGTTGGAGGTTATAGGATCTAGGAGTTAGGTAGAGCTCTAGAATAGCAACTTGATTCACAAACATGGAAGGTCTTGTTTGCCTCCATCCCTCTTTATGATGCAGAGTCTCTCTAGGTCACTCACCCCCTTCCTTTGGAAGGCTTGGTGACAGTGTCCAAGAGATAGAACTCTTGAGAGAAACATTCTATATGTTGTTAACAGTCTGTTTGCCACCTTTGGTGGTCAACTAACTGCTTAACATCCCAATTCATTCTTTTGACTGTTCCTCATCTTGGAGATTGGGACTTGAAGAAAAGCCCTGAAATATTGGAGATGGATACCTTGCTTGAAGACAGAGGTTGATGAAAACTGCTGTTGGCTGTTTATTTTTGCTGTTTATAATTTTTTATGTATTTGTTTGAATTTCCCGTACTGTATTGTTTGCCATTTAATCTGTTAGGTTGAAAGCGAATTTTGTTCGCTTTTGCCTGTTGTTTTCTAGGTTCGAGGTTGAGTAGGACTCCCTTGCCTCGCTTGTATTGCTGCATCCATACATTTTACTGCTTTATTGTATATTTGCTATTGTTGCTGTTTCCGTTTATCCCTTAGGATCTCTGTTTCTCTCTGCGCAAGAGAGGAACATGATAGACTTTAGGTCTTCACCCATGCATGATAACATTAGGTTAGTGTGATTCCCTCGTCAACCATAGGTTAGAGTTCTGTCTCTTCTTTCTCAAAACAAACAGAAAAACACAATAAATGTTTCAAACACAATAAAAGACACTTCTTCCGTAAAAGAATATGAACTCATCAAAACGTCATTTTTGTCCGCTTGGACCAGTAATCAGAAAAACCCTTTTTCAGAAGGAGATAACCAGTAATCAGAAAAACCCTTTTTCAGAAGGAGATAAAAACAATCAAGACAGATTTGTGTCGTACGTGGCCCGAACTACGTTTGCTCTGATCTTTCGCGCTGTGTGGAAGTACGTAGGCATAGGATGCGATATCCTAGCGAGCAACCTTCCCCTCCTTTCCCGTAGGTAGGCGAACTACGTTGACTCTGATTTCTCGTTCAAGACGGGAATACGTAGGCATAAAGTGCGATACTTTGCCGAGTCATTTTCTTTTCTTTTAACCCCAGACCTGTAGAGTAGATAGAATAACAATCTTTTCGACCGAAAACAAGCGTGGATCCCGTCGAGTACGACGGACGTGAGGGGTGCTAATACCTTCCCCTTGCGTAACCGACTCCTGAATCCAGGATTTGGTTGCGATGACCATTCCTTTCCCGTCTTCGCGGTAGGTTTACCTCGAGCGTTTCCTTTCCCTCCGTTGGGATAAATAACGCACGGTGGCGACTCTTCTATTCAACTGGCGCCGATTTTCGCAGTAGCGACACAGACCCCCCACCAAAAGGATGACGGAGCGAAACCCACACTAAAACTATCGCACAATATGACATTAATGACTATGACAGACCCCCCACCAAAAGGATGACGGAGCGAAACTCACACCAAACACTATCGCACAATCTATCATTAATGACTATGACAGACTCCCCACCAAAAGGATGATGGAGTGAAACTCATACCAAACACTATCGCACAATCTGACATTAATGACTATGACAGACCCCCCCACCAAAAGGATGACAGAGTGATACTCAAGCCAAACACTATCGCACAATCTATCATTAATGACTATGATAGACCCCCCACCAAAAGGATGACGGAGCGAAACTCACACCAAACACTATCGCACAATCTGACATTAATGACTATGACAGACCCCCCACCAAAACGATGACGGAGTGAAACCCACACCAAAACTATCGCACAATCTGACATTAATGACTATGATAGACCCCCACCAAAAGGATGACGGAGCGAAACTCACACCAAACACTTTCGCACAATCTATCATTAATGACTATGATAGACCCCCCACCAAAAGGATGACGGAGTGAAACTCACACCAAACAATATCGCACAATCTATCACTAATGACTATGACAGACCCCCCACCAAAAGGATGACGGAGCGAAACACAAACAATATCGCACAATCTATCATTAATGACTATGACAGACCCCCCACCAAAAGGATGATGGAGCGAAACTCACACCAAACACTATCGCACAATCTGACATTAATGACTATGACAGACCCCCACCAAAAGAATGACGGATCGAAACTCACACAAAACAATATCGCACAATCTATCATTAATGACTATGACAGACCCTCCACCAAAAGGATGACGGAGCGAAACTCACACCAAACACTATCGCACAATTCGACATTAATGACTATGACAGACCCTCCACCAAAAGGATGACAGAGCGAAACTCACACCAAACACTATCGCACAATCTGACATTAATGACTATGACAGACCCCCCCACCAAAAGGATGACGGAGCGAAACTCACACAAAATAATATCGCACAATCTATCATTAATGACTATGACAGACCCTCCACCAAAAGGATGACGGAGCGAAACTCACACAAAACAATATCGCAGAATCTATCATTAATGACTATGACAGACCCCCCACCAAAAGGATGACGGAGCGAAACACAAACAATATCGCACAATCTATCATTAATGACTATGACAGACCCCCCACCAAAAGGATGACGGAGCGAAACTCACACCAAACACTATCGCACAATCTATCATTAATGACTATGATAGACCCCCCACCAAAAGGATGACAGAGCGAAACTCACACACAGGCCACTACCACCCAAAGGATGATAGTAAGGCAATTGACAATGATCACTCTTGCTGGATGCAACTCATTGGGGAACACCCAAGAGGAAGATTGGATTGAAATGAATCAACGTGGTACGCCTACCGTCTTGCTTGGAGATCATAATTTTGTTGAAATGCTTTCATGGTTTCGCCCATGAATTATGAAGAAGATGCCCTTGACTGGGCTGAATTTGTCTTGAAATTTTGTCTTGGTTAACAAAAGGTTGAACAACTTCGTGAGGAACGCTCACGGCTTTGATGAAGATGCCCCTGCCTGGGCTGAATCTTGTACTGAAACTCTTGGATTTGCCCAACAAAAGTTTGAACAACCTCGTGAGGAACGCCCACGGTCTTGAATGATATGCCCCTGGCTGGGCTGTATGTTGACTTGAAGATTTGATCAACTGCGAGGTTGAAATACGTCATGTGAAGCACCCATGGTCTTTGAAAAATGCCTCTGACTGAGCTGAATCTTGCTTTGAATATCCTTGAATTTCGTGGGAGAAACCCACATCTTGCAGAAGATGCCCCTGATTGGGCTGATGATGGTCTTGGAAATCTTCGAGATTGATCCTGGACCTTGACTTGCATATGCGAATGCTGGATGATAATGATGTTCCATAACGAATGGAAGTGCAAATGCAAATGCTGACGCACGGAGATGCAAAAGCTGGGGAAGTATGATATGATTGGGTATGCATATGATGCAAGATGCTTATGATGTTGAATGCGATGCTTATGATGCACATGACGCAGACGGGTAGTTGGAAATGCAAGCGGAGACTCCAGCGTGGTGGTCTTTTGGTAGTTGCCAATACTGGTTAGACTTCGGGTGGTGGGAGGGATTGATTTCCTCAACACGCAGTTTGCTGAAGACGGTGTTATTTGAAGCAGGCGAAGATACTCTGGATGCCCCATGTCTGGATACTTGATGATTTGTTGTGAATTTGCTTCAGAGAAGGTTGCAACTCTGTTTGATGATTAGAATGACCTGGTCTTGCCCATACTCGAGCTCTTGAATGATTTACCCCAACCTGTGAGTTTTGAGGTAGCCTTTCTTTACGTCAGCCACTGAAAGTCAAGTTTTTTCTCGACTACCCCTTGTTGAAATGCCTTTGAATACCTAGCACTGATTTGCAATTAACATTGTATATTCGCAAATGATAACATTAATGCAAAGTTCATGCAAATTTTGAAAGAGTGTCATTTTATTGAAGTGTCGTGGTAGTGAGACGAATGGACCGTTAGCCCAGACGTAGTGATAATTTTGATTGGTGTAAAAGATATATCAAGCAAAATGACATCAATGTTGATGATTAGCAAATATGTGAGGAGTCAGTTTACGCAACCTTGCAATAGTATGCTTTCAGAATAAACCTCACCTCAATTAGGTCTTTCGAGGGTTATAACGTGGTCTGGTTCACGGTTATGAAACAAAGGATATTAGGCTCAAAATATGATTTGTACCCACCCCTTCTTCTTGAGGATCTCCATACCTACATTCAATTAATTCTACACATGTTTTACCTTGACGGTGTAAAACTTGATGATTCAAGGTTTGCTCGAAATGGCAGCCACCTTATTTGGTTTTGATGGATGTCAGCGACCCTTTGACTTGGGTGGCCACTGAATCTTATTTTATTTTTGTTGAGGATTTGAGGACCTTTTTTTATTTTGTATTGATCCCTAACTTTTGCATGGATTGACTTTGTTTGTCAGATCCATCGGGATTGCCTTGATTTTGCCTAAGTCCCCTCTGAGGTGTTTGACTTAGCAGGCTTTTGATTTTTTTTTGGATTTTGTTGGGAGGTTGTGACTGCCATAGCATGGGTCATTGATGAACAACCGTCTTTCAGAATTTTCTTTGTTGATTCGAGTGCAGGATTGGATTAACTGAACACTACCCTGCCCCAGGTTGAGTGTAAAAGGTTTGAATATCCGAAGGAAATTGCTACTTCTAGGCTCGAAGTGGTTTACTAGGGATTAACTCCTTATATCTCCAGTGTTTTGGGATTGAAATAATGCCTGTACATCATCGGCGGAAACTTATCCAAAAACATACTATCAGCAATTATGGGTATTTAGCTTTCGTCATCCTTCCTCAAATCATGCTAAACAACAGTGGATAGAGTGAAGTGAATAAATGTGTCGGTGATAAGTGAAAAAACGAGTGAATACGACATAACTAGTTCAAAACATGCATAAATGATACATTAATGAAAACCAAATACGAAATGGCAATTGTTCAAAGCATACAATACTTAAAAAAACAAAGACAAAACATAAGAAATGCGAAAGATGAACTGGCAACATGACTGCCTTCTTCGGGGAATGAACTTGACTTTACTGGATTTGATCTGATTGATGTTGACACTAGCTGGCCGGTGGCATAGGGTTGTTGATTGCACTGAGATACTTCCCATCAAAGGTGAGAGCTTCCTGATCAACCAGGTCTTGAATTTTATGCTTGAAAGCCCTGCAATTCTCAATATTGTGACCTAGAGCACCCTTATGAAACTCACAATGAGAGTTTGCATCATAGTCGGGAGGAATGATAGTTGGAGGAGCTAGATCTTTCAGAGTAAAGGCTTCTTGCTCCAACAATTGAGTAAAGATCTGAGCATAAGTCATTGGCAGTTGATCAAAGACTCTACTTGGCTTTCTCGTCCTTTGTTGATTTCGCTGACACGGTCGTTGAGCGACTTGCTGTTCTGATCCCTTTCTGGTTATGGCAATTGCTTCGAAGATCTGATCAATCTTTCCGTTGAGGGATTCCAACTCCTTTCTGATGGCCACTTGTTCTCGCTGAATCTGCTCCATCTAGTATTGGCTTCTAGTTGCGTACTGGTGTCGAGAAATCAACTTGATTTACTGGAGAGGAAGGAAGGAGACATGAGATACTACTGAAGGATTGGAAATGCATAACATATGAGATGCAATGCAAATGATATGCAAGATGCAATGCAAGATACAAGATCCAGGATCACAATATCACAGATTAAACAAACTGAGGCTGGCAACTGAAACGGATAAGTAACCACATTTTCTGACCAAAGAAATCTGAAAGTTAAGCCCTATACGGGAAGGTCTAGATATTCTACCCATAAACCCACTTACGGGATGGTTTCTATGTTTGGTTCTCAAGATCACGGACACTAGTCGTATTAGCGTCACGCAACAGGCTGGCTGTATTACGACGATAAGGTCTCTCCTGAGCGGAGTCCTCATGCTAGGCTCACAAGAAGCAAGTCCTTGGAGACTAACACTACACGACCACCTTTATTGGAACTGGTAAAAAGGTTCCTAGAATCATGGACCCTTCATTAATCAAGTCGTGCAATAGGCTAGCTGTATTACAACAAGATCCACGAATAGGTCTCCTCTGGAGGAGCTTTCATGCTAGGCCCACAAGGAGCGAGTCCTCGGAGACTAACACTACTCGACTACCAATTCTAAACTATGTGTTTTCTCTGCTTTTACCAAAGCTCGGGTGTAGAGCTTTACTCGTGATGTCATCCCAAGAACCAACAGGCAACTAAGATAACAAGCACAAATAAAATCACAAGAGAACAAATACATAAACAAAAAGAAAAACAAATAAAAACAACACTCCTCCTAAAACCAAAAGATAGGCTCGACTCTCTCTTTGCATGGAGCAAATGTCCCCAGCAGAGTCGCCAGTTGTCGCGCCTCAAAAAAACACGGAGACATTTCGGAGAAACGACCCTCGCGCGAAAGGCGCGGAAATGCGGTTCGACAGAGTCGCCACCGAACTTTATTTTTCCCGAATAAACGGGAGAGGAAAATATCGAGAAAACCTCTTAAAACGAAAGGATGGGAACATGGTTGTCACAACCAAGTTCCAGGTTCGGGATTCGGTTACGCGAGGGGAAGGTATTAGCACCCCTCACGTCCTTTGTACTCAACGGGAACCTCTTAAGGTATTTGTGGAGAGTGTTATCTAGGTTTACTTGTTTTTCTTCTCGATAATAAAGGTAGAATTGGTAGGGTAAAAGGTTAAAGACGCAAAGGAGATATGGGTGGTTAGTGAATAGGGTGCTCGCCAAGGATTGGGACCCTTGTGCCTACGTATACTCATTCGGACGAGAATGAGAAATCAGAGCGTCGTAGTTCGGCTACGGGAAAAGATGGGGGATGGAAGAAATAATGGAGGAAGATAGAAGTGTGCTCGCCAAGATCATCGCAATATTGTGCCTACGTATCTTACATTCAAGGATGAATGAAGAATCAGAGCGTCTGTAGTTCGTGGTAACAACCACAAAATGGATACGGGGAAATGGAAAATGGAGGGGAGGTAGCTCGCCAAGATCATCGCGATCTTGTGCCTACGTATCTTACATTCGGACGAGAATGAAGAATCAGAGCAGTCGTAGTTCGTGGTAACGACCATGAAAAGATGAGGTTTGAAATGGGTTTAAAGGAAGGAAGGTAGAGAAAGACGAAAGAGTGACTGACAAGCAACCCAAGAGCGTGCCTCAAGAGCTTGTCACTCAAGAATTCAAGGAATGCGAGATTCCAAGAACTCCATTCTTTCGGAAGTTGGGTTGAAAAGAGTTGAATGTTTTGAAATCGAAAAAATGAACTAATAACAACTCAAGGGCATGCCTCGAGAGTTACTCATTCGAATATTCAAAGAATGCCAGATTCTAAGAATTATCCCTCTTTCGTAAGTTTAAAAAACGTTTGTAGAAAGATTGAATCGAAAGTGGAATGTGAGGCAAAACGAGGTTGGTTTGAAAAAAGGTTCGACGACGAGTCGAGGAATTGATTGAAGACGGAACCGACTTGACGACGTGTCAAGAGTTAAGATTGTGAGAAAACGATATTAGTCCCTAAGGGTGCCCCTAATATCGAAACCACGAGGAATTGTGAAGTGTGTGCGAAATGTTGACAGTTGCGAATGCGGACGAGCACTCGACTTAGGATAATGGCGAAAATGTTTGAAAAAAGTTGAAAGATTGAGTGAATAATAATTCAAGAGCGTGCCTCGAGAACTATTCACTCGAAGATCCAAGGAATGCTAGATTCCAAGAACCTCCTTCTTTCGGAGTTTTAATCGTGAAAATGTTGTTGAAAATAATTTGAAGTGAAATGAGGTATGAAAATAATTTGTGAACGTGTAAAGTGAGAATACAAAATTGAATTTTGAAAATAAGAGAAATGACAATTATTTGATAAATGAGACGTAGGCCTCACAACCAATTAATTGGGATATTATCGAGATGCTAGATCTCGACGACACCTTTTTCATTTGGGAAATGTTCGAATGAACAACAGAAGTATCACACAGAATGCTAGATTCCTATGATATTTCTTTATCCAAAAGAGAGTATATTTAAAAACAAAAAGTCTAGCAATATTATACAAGGCGTACGTCCCAATAATATTCATTCAAAAACTCAAGAAGTGCTAGACTTCAAGAGTTTAATTTTTCGTAATTGATTTTAAAAAAAGTTTGAATAAACATAAATTGAATTAAGAGTAGAAAGAATAATCAAATATGTTTTGAAAATACGTTTGAAAATAATCCATGAGTTTCATTTTTTGAATTGTCTAAAAACATGTTATTTATTAAATAAAAAATAACTTTTACTTAAATATTGAATTTAACAAATGTCATTGAAAAATAGTCTAGAATTTTATTTAGAAAGACTTATTTGACTTTATCTTATAAAGTAAACTAATTAGTAAAAAAAATTTGATTGAATAAAAAAGTGATTTATCATAAAAAAGGATTTATTTACTAAAATATTTATTTAAATAAATAGAAATAATATAAACTATGAATGCTATATACATGGCAGCAAAATCAACGTGAGCTGGTAATGAAATTAGAGACACCAACCTTAGTGCTCAAACAGAAAAACAAAATTCTATATAAATAAGTATCCAAACAGAACCATGAATTTGGGATAACAATATGATCTTCTCGCGAGTATCGGATTCATGAGCATAAACCGCCGTCGCTAATGACGTAAAGTATTAAAAATACCACTCGCAATCCATCATATTTGGTAAAACTCAAAGACCGATAAAAACGGCACAAGCGATAGACCAAACAGAGAATTATAGCATATCTATATAACGCAAACGAAAAAAAACGCCGGAGCCAAAACCAAATATTAGTATGGCAACCTGTACTATTTAAACTGAATTCAAAATATCCAAATACAGCCTTCTATAACCAGTAAATGATAAAGTTAAAACTCTAAGCATAAAAATAATCTATCAATTTAAAACATCCTTTCACACGTTTTGTATACAGCGACTAAATGCCGGTAGTTCATTCATTTTATGTCTATATTTTGAAATTAAATCCTACATACAACAATGTATTCTGCAGATGTAAACTTCCAGACAACAAAATAACAACTTAATATATCCTATTTACACAGTTTAAGCAACGGGAAGAATCAACATAACAGGATTAGTATAAACACACAAGAGTCTGAAAATTACCGACATACGAAACACGGCAGCGGTTGGAGGCTTGCATATCGACATGCTATTTGCTGTTGCTGGGACACAGAGTCGAGATATTTGCGAGACCGAGTGAAAAAGTATTGCTGATGTTAACGTTATTGTGGGTGTTATGAGACCGACACAAAAATTTGTGGTTGTTGTGATCTCGCGCCGAAAACAAAGCTTCTGAGTCGTTATTTGCTAGCAGCTGCTATGAATCACCCTTGTCATTGCTTCTGCTGCTCGAACTTATTGCTGATGAAATAAACCTACAGGACAAAGTCGTAAAAAAAACGCTTCTCTACAAACACGTGTGATTCGCGGCATACTGCATAATAACTACAGATAGCAACCAGAAAACAGGAAAAACATCACAAGCTCATGATAGCATGATCTCGATCCGTCATTCGGTTCCGTGAAGTGTTGGAAAAGCTTTTGCGGTTCATGGTTCTTTTGGTGACGGTTTTGGGGGATTTCGTAATGGTGAAGGGGTTTGGGGTTGAGGAAATGGAGAAGAAGGAACGGTTTTGGCGACGACGAAGGACAAAGAGTGGAAGATGGTTATGGGTTACGGCGGAGCTGGTTTTGATTTGTGTTTGAAGTTTGTGGGGTTTTGATGAGGGAGGATTTGAGGAGATAAACAGTAGCCGGATTTTTTAGGGTTTTTTACATGTTTTTGAGCGACGGCTGCTTGCTCACAATGATGATGATGAACAGTCCCAGGGTTCTTCTTCTTTATATGCCCTCATTTCCAACCTAACGGGTCTCACACGATGGGCCAAAAACCACTCTAACTATCTTTCTCTCTTTTTTTAATTATTTTCTTTAACATTAAAACTAATTAATATAAACTAACATCTAGAATAATAATTAATATAACTATAGAAATTAATATCTACATTAACAATTAAATAAACATTTACAAAATATAAAAAACAAACTAAAATAAAAAAACAATAGTAACTTATTATTAACAATTAACCAATAATTTCCTTAAATCCTAAATATTAATAATATTAACAAGATAACAAAATTGACATTTACAAAACTTTAAAATAAACAAAATTAATATTATGTACCTATATATTTAAAACATAAACTAAAAAATTGCTAATTTTAAAAATTTTAGAAAAGAAGAAATTACGAAAACACAAATAGAATAAAAACTCAAAGACAACTTTAAGCCACGTGTCACACTCTTATTGAGCAAAATACCAGAGATTCGAAAAATCGTCCAATTGTGAGTGGGCACGTGTCTAAATGACGAAAAAATAAGCAGGCAATGTAAAACAAAATAGAATCGAAAAGCAAAAATACACTGAAAATGGATAGGACAAATTTAGGGTATGACACTAAGGTGAAAAATGAATTTGATGAGTTTGAGATTAATTTTAGGGTTTTGAAAAAAGATTATTTTTTATTCAAATTGCACTAAAGACTATGGGTAGAGAAGAATATTTCAAACTACCAAGCCGAGCATCTTGTGTCCAAAATACTCAAAGTGAGGGCAGGAGAGCTCCGCTCTCACTCTTTCTCCACCACTTAAGAATCGTGGCACGCAATTTTGATCGTATTTTTATTGAGAAAATATTGTTTGACGTTGGATCAAGGGTTTTTATTAGAAAAATTTCACTTGACGCTGGATTAAGGGTTTGAGAAAATGGTGAGGTCGATCCTAGTCCCTAAGGGTAACTAGCAAGCGAAACCAAACCAAAGAAAAACAAGAAATAAAGAAAGTACATCAAAAGGTAAGAGAGGTACATGAAAAATACAAGGGATGTATGCAAGAAATAAATGGCCTCATTGTATGGTAGCCCAAGAGAAAGCCAAGTATGTTCAAAGTGTCCTAAGTTAGGCAATGGAAGAATTCAAGTCCAAATATCCTTTTGCTATGGTCAAACATTAAGTCCAAGGTTCCATGAGCTAAGGTCATTCAAGTTCCATGAGAGTCCATCCTTTAAGACACAAATTAAATCTTTTTGCTCTTTTCATTTTATCATGTTTTTGTTCTTTTTTATGGTAATAAAACAAAAGGAAAATAAAATGACATAAGATAAAAAGATGCATGATAGATGGATGATGATGAGCATAATGATAGATTGCAAGAAATATAAATGACAAGAATGTAAATTGCACAAATTTTAAGGCAAGAAAGTAAAGTTAATAAGTCAAGAGTTAGTGATTAGGGTTAAAGACCGATTTTTCGCATTGAGGCAATTTAGTGTTATGTTAAGCAATCATAAGTAGGCTTATGTAGAAGCCATTCCTATCTAAGGCCGGTAAATAAACAATAATGTGATAAACATGTTAGAGAACTAACATAAGGTTAGCCTCCTCAAACATGGAACAAAAAAGTTAAAAGTAAAAAGAGAAAAGAGATAAAGATGAAGAAGAAAGCTAAGGCAATCATGTTGAGATCATCTATCAACAAGTCAAAAAATCAAAGCATGGTCCATTAAGGGATAACCTATCTTTAATAAAAAGTGCCAAAAATGATCAAATGGTCGCTTATCAACAAGTTTGAACCAAAGAAGGTTGTAACATGTTAACAAACTGCTGACAAAAGGCACAAGATCTTTCTCTTCAGAAAGGCCATCTATGGCGTGTCCAAACTGCTCTTGAGCAATACAGGGTGATAATTGATGCAACCATGTGTTCCCACGAGAGGTACATTGGGAAATCCTTCATAGGAAAGTATGATGTTCTTGGTGTCCCACTCCCTCTTATACCATGTGATATAGCTAGCAGTGAGCGAAGCGAGTCTCTGAGGCCATGAGAGCTTTTTAGCAAAAAAGAGACCTTCTTGAGGCATATGTGTCCTCATCCACATATGTAAGAGTGGAGCACAACAGAGGAACGCTTCATATCTCTTTTCATGTCGGGTGTGAAAGGTGTGATAGAAATTTGCTAGGACGAAAGGCACAAGGTTTCCAGACAAGAAAATCTCCACAACCCAACAATCCACAAAATTGTCAATGTTTGGAAAAATTACAATCCCATAGACCAAAAGTGCCAAGATTGCACGACCCGCACCTCACTTTTATTCTTTGACACATTTCCTCACTTGATCTTCTAAGAACTTCCTTGAGAAACCCTTGATTGCCTCTTTAGGTGCCCAATTGGCTACTCCATCCTCCACGGGAATACCCAAAGCAATAACTATTTTAGGCATTGTGAGGTCTTCTTCAAGTTTGGGAAAGGATTATGGTCTTTGATGGGATGATCCAAGAGCCTCTCAAACTCCCCCAAGCTGGGAGCTATTTGAAAATAAGAAAAAGTGAAGTAACAAAGAGGGACGTCATAGTACTGAGCCCAAGTGGTGAGGGCTTCAAGGTCTGTTTTCTCTATAAATAACTCCAAAATGTTCCAAAAGGTAGCGTGGAATTTGTTTTGCATTATTTTGGAATTCAATGCCTTCAAACCGCCTATCTTGGGTTCTTTGTATTTTAAAGTGAAAGTGCTTTTTTGACAGCCTTCATGTCCATCTTCAATGTGAAAGCTCTCAAGTCTACATTCATCATGATTACTTTGGCAAATTCTTTATCTTCAACAAACACAAGATACTAAGAGCTTTGTCTTGTTTTGTATGGATGCATGAATGAATGCATTAATGGATTCCAAGAACACGGGTTGATAAGTCTAAGGTACGGATGGAGGGTAACATTGATTACTTTCTAAGTAAGGTTCTCACCAAGTGTGGTTTAAGGTTAAAGAGGAACCTTAAAGTCATGGACTCACATGAATGTTTATCACGCACAACAGAAGCATGTCGGTTGATTACTCCATCATATGAATCTATTATAGGTGAGGTCTTCGTATCGACCCACGCGAGAAAAGCTTCTTGGGGACCCATACTACGTGACCATCGATAATGGGTTCTAGACAAGGGTCTTAAAGTCATGGACTTCCTTGACTATTTATTGCATATGTCAGTCATTGCCATGCAACAGCTCCATCAAGAAAGTATATTCTGAGTGAGGTCTTCGTTCCAACCCACGTGAGAAAAGCTTCACGAAGGCCCGAACTACGCGACCATCATTCCTATTAGGCCAAAGGTTCAAGGTTCTATAAAGGTTCTTAGAGTCATGGATCCCAATGAAAACATTGATCTCTTATGCCAAAAGCTTAACGGTCGTCAATATCCTCAATAGAATCTAATCCAAGCGAGGTTCTCGTATCGAACCTGACAAGAAAAGCTTCTCGGTGGCCCATACTACTCAACCTCTCCTATCTCAGGTTTTTACTATAGACTCGGGTAGAGAGTCTTTCCCTCAAGGTTTGTGATCAAACTATCCATCCAATACCACAACATCAGAGATCGACATAGATAAGATACAAATATTCATAGCAAAAAGCGATAAATAAAGCAAGCAAAGAATAATGATAAACATCCAAACATGAAAATAAGGCAACATAGACTAGGCTTGACTTACTTAGGGAAGAGTCCCCAACAGAGTCGCCTACCTTCGTTACACGAAAAATGCACAGAGTCGCCACCGAATTTTATTTATTCTGAAGAAAGGGAAAGTAACAATAAAACCCCCTAAAAGGTGAAGAATATGGTCTCGCAACCAAATTCGGGTTCGGAAGTCGGCTATTCAAGGGGAAGTTATTAGCACCCTTCATATTCATTGTACTCAACGGGAACCATCTAATTCGTCTAAGCGCAAATGTGTGTCATTTATCTAAAGGTCTACTTGCTAAAGGGAAAATGGAAGGTTTTTTACTGGGGTGTTCATCAAGATCTCACAATCTCGTGCCTATGTATCCTCATAGTGTAATAAGAAAATTAGAGCTTCATAGTTCGGGGAACTAAGGAGGAAAAAAAACGTTTCTCGCTAGGATCTCGCAATCTTGTGCCTACGTATCCTCATGGTGCAATGAGGAAATCAGAGCTTCGTAGTTCAGGGATACTAAGAATTTATTGGTTGTTTTTTGTAGACGATGTTAACATTTGGGTTTTAGCAGTTAAATGTTGCTTGTATGCTCGCACATGGGAGACTTAGCATTTTGTTTGTTTGTGGTAGAATGGAAGTAACATGCCCTTTCTAAAAAGGTTTTGAAAGTGATGCCCTAAGGCAAAAAAAAATGAATTTGATGAGTTTGAGATTGATTTTAGGGTTTTGAAAAGAGGTCATTTTTTATTCGAATTGCACTAAAGACTGTGGATAGAGGCGAATATTCCAAACTACGAAGCCAAGCGTCTTGTGTCCAAAATTTTCAGAGGGAAGGTAGGAAAACTTCATTCCCACTTCTTCTTCACCACTTAAGGCTTGTGACGCACAACTCTAATCGTATTTTAAAAGTGTTTTTGAGTTTATCGAGAAAATGTCGCTTGGCGTTGGATCAAGGGTTTTTATTAGAAAAATACCACTTGATGTTAGATCAAGGGTTTGAGAAAATGGTGAGGTCGATCCTAGTCCCTAAGGATAGCTAGCAAGCGAAACAAAACTAAAGAAAAGTGAGAAATAAAGAAAGTACATCAAAAGGGAAGAGGAGGAGTTTCTCCCTTACTTGAATTTCCATTAACAATCTTAGCCAACAAATTTCATTAACATACTACTTTCCTCCCCACAACTCACAATTACTCTTATTTCTTATATTATATTATTATTTAATTATAATTCTATTATTTCAGTCACTTAAAATTAACCAATAATTCTAACTAATTTCTAGTACACTATATAAATCTCCCAAAAATATCCATTATTGCCAAATAGCCATATAACACACATTATCACCAAAATAAATAAATAAAGCATTCTAAATCACCTAAATAATTAAATAAAAGTGGTAAAAATTCAATTAAATAAATTGATTGAATTCGAGGTAATACAACTCCCCCCACTTAAAGAATTTTCTCCC